>CM060892.1:171049826-171756492 GCA_030762935.1 Hymenopus coronatus | reverse complement strand
GTTCACGCGATTGATGACAAGATCCAGGAAAACAGCAAGTTTACAATTAGTGCTCTCGCTATGGAATTTCCCCAAAGCTCACGATCACTAATTCATGAAATTGTTACCGAAAAACTGAAATTTCGTAAACTTTGCTCACGTTGGGTACCAAAGATTCTTACTGAGCAACACAAAACAAAACGGATGGGTAGTGCACTTCAGTTTTTAACCCGTAATGATGAAGACGGCGAAGAATTTCTGACACAGATAGTCTCAGGAGATGAGACTTGGGTTTCTTACGACACCCCTGAAAGTAAGCGGCAATCAATGGAATGGAGGCACACTTCATCCCCAGCAAAGGTTAAGCCGAAACAAACCTTGACACCTCGAAAAATGATGTGCACAGTGTTCTGGGAATGGAAAGGCATCTTACTCATTGATTTCTTACCGCGTGGTCAAACAATCAAAGCAGATGTTTATAGCGAGACACTTAGGAAATTACGCCGCGCAATACAGAATAAGCGCCGAGGATTCCTGTCAAACGGTGTTGTTTTTCTTCACGACAACGCACGACCGCACACTGCAAATGTGACGAAAAACCTCCTACAGGGATTTGGCTGGGACGTGTTTGACCATCCTCCGTACAGCCCTGACCTCGCTCCTAGCGACTTTCATCTGTTCTTGCATCTCAAGTCTTTCCTTGGCGGTCAACACTTCAACAATGACGAAGAGCTGAAAGAAAATGTTTCCAACTTTTTGAAGACACAGGCGGCAAACTTTTATGAAGAAGGTATACAAAAACTTGTGTCACGCTATGACAAATGCCTGCAAAATTTCGGCAGTTGTGTGGAAAAGTAGTTTAAGAGTTGTAGAATTTCGTGCAATAAATAATTATTCTGTGTCTGTACACAATTTAATTTTATTACCAAACGGAACTTACTTTCTGGACGTACCTCGTACATCATCACCTTTCTCAATTATCGTTAAAAACCAAAACTGCCCATGTTTATAAACAATGTAATATTGGGGATTGAACTTGAGAAACAACTTATGGTGTTATTGTTCGCTTATCTGTAGGATTTTTAATGTTATATTTATCATTTTAATATTAAACACATTAACTCCCACATTAATACATGGGCGGTTTAATAAGCATAGTGTTTCAAAATAGATAGTGTTGCTGAAGCAATTTGGGTTACCATCGTATACTGTCATTTGCTACTTGTCTCCAAAGCTGATTCATTTGTTAGTTTGGATATGGCAAGCATCCAGTTAGTCGTTCAAAGTGTTTTCGCTAAAATGGAAAAAGTGCGCTATGGTTCAGTCATCCACCTTTTACTTTTGGATGGGAAAACCTTTGAGGAGATAAAAGGGAAATTGGATGCTGTTTATGGGGACCTTACGCCACCTATAACGACAGATATTGGTTCAACGATTTGAAAGTGATCGAACATCCGTTTTTGAAAGGAGCTCTTAACAAGCGCGACAAATGTGATTCCGAGAAATCATTGAAAGTTCACAATATGATTATCGCAATGAGGCAGAGGCCATAGCTTATGAACGGGAGCGGCTTGATGAGTTGGAGATCAAAAAGTTGTCGGCCCGATGGGTTACGCTGGACAACAAGCGGGTACGGCTTTAAATTCAAAGATGTGTGTGGAGTACTATATAAGAGAAATTCAAAGGACTTTTTTCGTCGAGTTGTCACAGTCTCGATGAGACCTAAGTTCATCATTATACTCTGAAAACAGCAACAATCTAAACAATGGGTTGCTTCCGATAAATCTGCTCCAAAGAAGGCAGAAACGGCATCATCTGCCAGAAAAGTGATAGCGACAATGTTTTGTGATGCGAAACTGTTATACTCAGTGACTTCTGACCCCCCCCAAAAAAAAAAAAAAATTGCAATAACTGGACAGTAAGTTATTTGCCAAATTCGACAAGAAGTTGAAGGAGACACGACACCATTTGGCGAGGAAGAATGCGATGTTTCTTCACAACACACCAGCACATTCATCTGGAGTTGTCGCCGCTTAATTGCATGAATTGCTGTCGCAGCCTCCATATTTGCTAGAACTGGTTTCCTGTGATTATTTTTCTTCCCAAGCTTGAAAAAAATGGCTCGCGGGAACAAAATTTAGACCAAATGACATCATCGTTGAGACAGAAGCATATTTGTAGAACTTGAGAAGAGAATTCCTATATTTTGCAGGGGTTAAAAAAAAAAAACAGCATTAACGTTGGGAGAAGTGTATATCCCTAAAAGGAGTCTGTTGAGAAACAAATAATTTGTGTTCTCACGTCTTCGTTTCTAACACTGGTTCTTATTGAATCGCCTTAGTATTTCCAGGCTCAATCCTTTGATTCTGAAAGAAAGATTCTCCACCCCAGCCGAGAATCAAACTGGATTGAGAAGCAGAGATAAGACAATTCAGGCATGTTAACTTAATAGTTTTCTGTTAATTAATTGGCATAAGGTTTTTTCTTTCTCTGTTTACCCTCCTTGAATGTAGGACTTACAAGCTGGCAGGTGATTTTGTCAGTTGAATCTTGTGTATCAGTACATATTAAAATGAGCTATAAATTTTTGTTTTAAGATAAAAAATTGATACATTTCCTATGCACTTATATATTGAACATGTTTATGTTATGTATTCAGACGCCTGAGGAGAGAGACTCTGAATCAGAGAGATGGGTAATCAGCCCGATGCCTGGCCGCGGGTGGACAAAGTGGCGCAGGGGATCTCCGGTTTCTCCCGCCATCGCATTCCACCGCTGCTCCTTCATTTCACCAGTGCCATCGCCTGCGGTACCACAGGTTAAACATTATCAAAAAGAAAAGTCCGATGCCTGGTATGAAAGTGAGGAAGAGGATGATATGAAAAGGATAAAAGGATTATGCAGTAATTGGGGGAATGAATAGGGAGAAAACCTAACAAAACCACAAATCCCACATTCGGTCCCTTGGAATTGAGCCCGGGCTGTCTAACACTATTCCACGAAGCCGCCATATTATAAGATCGCATGTGTTAATTAATTGTCGTCTCCCCAATTGTTAACATCGGCTGACGTACATGAATGTGAGAAAAAATACTTGTATCATTCGCAAAATAATAATAGCAACAAAAACTAAATTGTTGGCTTCTAGGACCATCAAAATTAGCTGCCGCACGTTGCTCTAAATTTGATTGGCCTTAATGGACGCCTGCATTTTTTGTACATAAGGACGGTATCTCCCAACCTGTATCTAGAGGCAACGACCGGCAAAAGCACACCACCAAATAATACGAGTTCCAGCATATTGACATTGGCAAGGTTACGAAGAACCGGTCACGACACCTTCCAGAGCGCACAGACTTGCTGTGTACAGCCACACAAGGGCTGTTGATTAGCCCCGTCTTCATTCCTACCGCTCTCTGACATTGTACGTAGTTAGTAGATAAGGTTTGTATTCCGCCCAAAAATTCGATACCGGGACCCCATCGCAAATAATGTTTTCAAAACCTCTTGTTCTTGTGTGTGTGTGTGTGTGTGTGTGTGTGTGTGTGTGTGTGTGTGTGTGTGTGTGTGAGAACATAACTGAAAAACGAAAAGCCCGCTCAATACTAAATTTAATATTTAAGTTCAGTATCTTTCAAGGATGCGACAGGAAGATTTTGAAGAGCTGAACCGAGTCTTAAAACGTACACTGACCGAGATTTAGAACACTCTCTGAGCCAATGATCTACTTATGAGATACTGTGGGAAGATGTTCTGAAGCTAAACACTATCTGATTCAAGTATCCCAGCAGATTTCGCGGGAAAGTCAAATACTCCGAGATATATTCAAGAACAGTTGACTAAGGCCAGAAAGTCTGTTCAACCATGGAAACTCACAGACAAAGCATTTATAAACTTGGAAAGGGTGGTCTTGAATCCCGGTTGTGGCAATACACAAAATTGCAGAATTGTTTCAACTCCCTAACTTCAGTTTGCTAGGGTTAAACAGAGATTATCAAAACATAGATTTATTTCCCTTTTAGTATAATAGCTTGGTATTACTGAAAGAATGTACAAATAATTGTGGTTTATTGTATTTCATTTGGTATATATTATTTAACTTGTACAGACTGTATTTAACTGTTCAAGGATTACGAATTCAAATAGGATAACGTTCACTAAACTCTTTAGGTTCAAAGGTATTTTGAAATTAAATATTTATTGTTATCTTCACCTTATGGAGGGGCCTCAGTCAGGACATGCTTTCAGCGCCAGTTGCGTGTGGATTGTTGGGAGTATTCTTAGCTTATCAAATTAATCGGAACTGCTATCCGGACGCGGTTAGAAAAATCCATAAACTCCCCTCCCCCTGGCCTGATGTCTGTTCGATTCTGTTCTGCTGTTTCCTCATCGTCTTGCTGCGTAGGGCGGGGAGAGAGAGAGAGAGAGAGAGAGAGAGAGAGAGAGAGAGAGAGAGAGAGACCGAGTTCGACACTTAAGGAGCAATCGGAAGAGGTCATTACAAACTGAAGTCTCAGTGGGAGGAAAGCCAAATGATTTCTTCTTTCTCTACACGTACTAGGCATATAGAAGGTAGAAGTTATTGTTTTAAATCTAAAATCGATGTCGGGAATTTCAGCGGAGATGTTTTGAGGTTCCCTGAATAAAAGAAAAATTAGAAAAAGGTCCTTTTGTGTGTGCGCGCGCGTGTGTCTATGGACAGCTTAAAAGCGAAAAGAACGTTAAATACCAAATTTGGTATTTAAGTTTAGTTTCTTTCAAGAATGCGACACGAAGATTTTCAACAGCATTGACCCAGTCCAAATAAACCTTTACATGAACATATTTTTGAAATATTTGTTTGTTGTTTTTTAATTATAAAGAACTTTTCATATTGTGCCGTGTCTAGGCATAACACAGATTTTTATTGTAATATGTTGGTTGGTGGGAAGAATGTTTTCGTATTTTGACAATTTTTTCTTCATATTATGCCTCTCGCCATGGCCGAGTGATACACAGCTCGTCTTCCACCTAGGCGGCCTGGGTTCGATCCCAAGCGCCCGCATGTGGTATTTGTGGTAGGCGTAGCGGTGGGTTTTCTCCGGGTGCAGGTGGATTTAATTGTAATTTTATGAATATTGATAAAATGATTATAGCTCTATAATGTGTACACATCGCCCGTCACTCTCGTTATAAGACGAGATAAATCGTAACAAAGTAGGTGCATCGGAAAATGTACCTAGGAAGAATAAATAGATTAAACTTAAGGTTAGGATTGTCCTCCCATTTTCCCCGCCACTCATTCCACCAACTGCACCATCATCACCTTTTCTATCTTCCATCTCGCTTGCATCATCCACTTCCTCACGCTACGGCCGACCACTCGTTCCAAGTTCTCCATTCTGTGGTTTCGTGCCTTTGGCTTCCCGCCAGGCTTCTGGTCCCTAGGTGTCCGCTTGTAAGTCCTCCGGGGAAGGGGGGGGTGTCAGCCCTAAAAATGCGGGAAGGGTAAATCAACTACGAAACGAATTATGCATGTCTCTAGTAATAATGCAGATTTTTACATTCTCTATTTAGTACATTATAGATAGGTACAGAAGATATTCCACGCAAAATATTCATACCAGAACTGGAAATACACGTTTTAGGTTCTCCTGTTAAGAAAAGAGCATTTTTATCTCTAAAGGTTGATTGTGTGTCCATAACTCAAAAGCTGCGAAGACACACGCCCTTTCGTACTCACATCTACTGGAATTGAAGTTTACTTTGATGTAAATCTACGTACATTTGAAAATAGTGTTCTTTCCCAAGAACACAAGAAATGCACACAAGTGGATGCTTCCGCATTGTTCCCAACGCTGAACTCTTTCGAAACTGGCATAGCTGTTTGTGGTGATATGCTTCTTTGATGTTGAAACGGCTTTGGCCCAAAGTAACGTTTAGTACCGTTTTTCAGTGATGAAGTTGTGAATGACGGAATTGACTTCTGTTCGAAGGTGCTATCAACGCCCTAGTCTAGGTAGATTGTTGCCAGCTCAGGCATTTCCCAACCTATTCCCAAGTTTTCTTCATACGCAGGTCTCACCACTTTCCAGGAAACTTCTCAATCAGATGTCATAGTATTCTGGCGTAAAATAGATGATATCTATCAGGTGCCTGCAGCATCAATACAGCAAAGTAATTGTAAACTTATGTTGTAGATGTAGCTAAAGGGACATTGCTATTATTTTCATGCCGGCATTAATCCTCTGAAGCTTGTTGCTAATAATATTCATAATCTGTGGTTAACAACAAATAAAAATAAATAATAAAGAACACTTTCCAACTATTCTCCTGTGTCCGAGTAAGCGAGCCTTGCTGATGAGGCTGCACTCATTGTTAATACTTAATGACGGAGAGCGTTTGAAGCTGGCCACTCCGAATTGTCAGTTGACTCTGTATTCCGATTCAACATGTCTGCATATTTCAAACTACGCCCCTGATTCTGAGCATCTATGAGGTCTGGGGTCGCCGGCAGCGACCCTCAGCAAACTGCAGGTCGTGTCGAACAGGGCTAAGGATGATCTATGATACCGGAGCGGGCGTAGCACATCCTTCAATGTGTATTCCGGTCTCTCTTATATCATCGACACGGTGCAGGAAAGAAATCGTACCCGGCCACCCATCCTGGTTCCTTACGACAGTAGATCACCAAGAAGGAAAAGCTACCGTAAGACGTCTGGTAAGAACGTCTTGGGGCCTCTGGTTTAAGGGATTTCACTCCTATCCCTTCACCGCTCCCACATCTGGCAGCACTGAGCTATCTCTAGCCGGGACGTATTTTACAAATTCTTCATTATATCATTACTGTACACATGCGATTAACCTAATTAACTAACTAAAGTAATATATCATATAACTACTAGCTCATTCCTATCATGTTTTCCTGCTTAACTTGACAGAAACGCAAACCACCCACCAAGTTGGACAGCATAGAGCACGGTCACTACTTGGACGGATGAACGCTCAAGTGGTCGGCCGAGCCTACCAAATGGAGTGCAAGACAAACGCTTGCAAACACTAGGTAAAGCCATAGCGCATAGGTAAAGCCGCATTAAACGGCTATTGTCTAAGGGCGATTTACATTACGTCAAAGGTGAATCTGCTCGACCTGCTCTTGATTGCTGGAATGTTTGAAGCGAGAAATCGGTTTTACTTGTTTTCTCCAAGGCCAATAGCCAATAGGCGTCCTGCAAAATTAAACAAGTCAATGTGGAAAGTGGAAAAGTAGTTTCTGGGAATAGCCCATGAAGACCTCTTTATTCTGGATGAATTTTACGGAATTTTGCATAACTGTTAAACCGTAAGAGGTGGAGAAAAGGTTACCACACAAAAATGTAGAGCACGTTAAAACACACAATTTATGTTATATACATTTGTTTCGTGGAATTGATCATTTTTAGATAATCCTTGTTTTTGGTTTCAGCTTTAAAAAACTTTACTTTTCTCATACAGGAATTTGTCAACTCCTATCCATACAAACAAAGGAACTACAATCACATAGCAACCAGCTTTTGACTATCCTTTTAACTTATGGTACTCCCTTATTTCGCTTCTACTTACAAGGAAGCAAGTAATAAGACTATTTCTACTAAGTTTTTCTCGATTAGCATGAACTAAATAGAAGCATAAGCTTTTTAACAATGATTTGTTGCAGAGATGTAGAGAAAGTCTTGTGAGTGGAACACATCAGTTTTTTTTTTTTTTTTTTTTTTTTTTGTAAAACCTTTAAGCCATAGCGTTTATGGAATGAATGCAACCCTGATTAAGATCAATAAAGTATTTCGAAGCACAGATAAATCATCTAGGTTTGTGGAAAACAACTAATTGCTAAGTTTAGAATCAGGAGGAAAATACGTTACCAGGCTAGTATCTAACTCCTTCATTTCGATTCAAGTAAACTGGTGAGCCTAAATTTGCTGCGGTTTTTCTGTGAATCCACGACACACATCGTACCTACAGTAATAATAGTTGTGTTAAACGCTGTAACGGTGTTTCATAGAACTAGATTTTTGGTATCTTTGTAAGGATCGATATTTCGCAACCCATCCAGAAAACACGTTTCAACAAGGATATAGGAATGTCCGTCAAGCCGAAAGTGGTCGCATTAGTATTCTGGCAAATAGAGCCACAAAGAACCTCTCCACTAATCATCCAACGATCGTCCTCTTTTGGATTTTTCTCTTTCCTCCCCTCTCCAGTGTCATTAGTACATCTATTATGTGTACCAACAACTTTGTTCCTTAAGATTTGTAAATATTTCGAAATACTTCTTCCTTTTCCATCATCTCTGCAGGGACGGCTCCTCAGAGAAGTCAGCGAAGTGCCACTTCACCTGTTTCTAATTAGGTGTATTCGAATATTATTTTATCTCTAGTTTAAACGTCTAAATATTCCACTACTCACATAGAGGAATATAATCATACAATCACTAATTTAAAAGCGAAAATCTCCCATTCCCAAGTGTTACCGCGGCAATGGCAGGGAATTTTAAAAAAAAAAAATTAAAAAAATAAAAACAATAAAAGCGAGCGAAATGGGAAAGACACAATGTACACAAGCAGGTATCGAGAGGGCTGGTTGCAGCTATCTTGGATGTGATATGTTCAGTTCTACTATTTACGTCTGGTTGTCATTACAACCAATTCAAGTTTGCATTGTAATATGACAGTTGCTTACTTCCTCAAACTACCTACTTCGAGGTTATGGTGAAGCTACAATTTTTGGAGCATAATGAGGTTATTCGGTCGTCACTAACACTTGTGAAACCTTGCAAACATACCTTCCTTTTGGATAACAGAATGCTCTCTCTTACACCAGTTTGCAAGCTCTCTGACTCGGTCCTTCAGTATCAGTTCAGTTCAAGCACGAAACATTCTGAGGAAGCGATTATTTATCGTTGCGTATATTGGTTCTGAAAGTTCGCTAGTGTAACTTCAAAATATCAACAAAAGTTCATGTCTTAAAACATTCAAGCCATGCATCAATTGTATGAATCCCCTAAACGATAGTGTGTTGCATGATACAAACATATTTCTCGCGGCAGACAGAGGATGTGATAACGGAAGACCAAGTGGACCACAATAAGTGGAAAGAAAGGGTGCGAAGTGTGACATCAGAGATTTCTAAATCTCGTGACAAAGGCATATTTCAAGAGGCATACAACCCCTTGATGTTAATTTTAACGCTACCGACAACCAATGTTTCAACGGGGAGCAGCTTTTCTAAAAAACGCAGTCACAATCAAACGCTTAACTGACATTCGCAGCAGAATGAAGCAAGAAATAGCAACATGTTTCACCAACATCACAGGAATTACTGCAATCGTTCACGACGACATTATCGAGAAGTAGGCTAACCGAAAGGTCAAAGCAGTCGACTTAATATACAAGGGCAAAATAGGTAAGTTGCATGTGTTATTTTGTATGAAAAGAGCTTCCCCTATTCTTAGGCGACGAGCCACCAATGTACATTTTTTGCCTTGACATTGGGGCCAATATCTTTCAGTTTGCTTTACCTAGTCATGTGCCTGTACAGATATCAAGTTTTTCACGCAAATATAGTTTCTCTGAAACCACTGCTTTTCCCCGCGAATAACGTGACGCAAAACAGGATACCATAACCGCGAGATGCACAGTTTAAAAGCACGAATTACAACTCTGCACTGCAATTAATATTATTACTATATCTTGGTTCCACCGCGTAAGCTACCACTAAAGCTATTTAGGTATTAGTTTTTTCACTTTTACTCACCGTAACATTGTATTACTAACTTTTAAAAACATATATTGTTTATTTTTGGACTTTAAATTTCAACAAAGTACGCGATTTACATTAAAATATAACAAAAGTATTCGTTTGCTTAACTTTTTTTACAACAATTTCTATTGTTTCACTAGCTATCAGACAGGTGGTGTCTAAATCGTTCATAGTTGACGTTCATGTTGCAAAATTCAGAACTACCATATTTAGCCTTTAAAAGGTTGTGGAACCATCATTGGTGGTCATCACTAGAGTCTCTTTATAATTGATTTTAAGGCATGAGCTGCCTTTTTTTACATCATGACGATGATGTACAACATTTTTACAAAAAATACCGCGATGTGCCATCCTGCCCTTTCTAAAAGTGATTCTGTGTTTTTAGAGTTCTGAATCCATTATTGTTGTGTAAATACGTGATTTTCGTGTAACTGTTTTTAGTAGTTTTCAGTGGTATCACCAAGGCATACGAACGAAGCGAGCATGCGCTGTAATAGGTTTAGGTTAGTGTGTAAAGAAACTGATTTTCCTGTACTTTGATTTCAATAATTTCCACTGGTTTCACCAAAGCATGCGAGCGAAGCGAGCGTGCGCTGTGTTAGGTTTAGGTTAGTGTGTGTGTAAATATACTGATTTTCATGTACTTTGGTTTTAATAATTGTTACTGGTGTTATCAAAGCATGCGAGCGAAGCGAGCATGCGCTGTCTTAGGTTTAGGTCAATGTATTAAATAAACTACTTAGTTTTCGTCCACTTTGGTTTTAATCATTTCGATTGTTCCAACCAAAGCATGCGAGCGAAGGAAGCATTAGGTGTGTTGGGTTTAGATTAGTGTGTGTCAATAAACTGACTTTCCTATACTTTGGTTTTAATAATTTCCACCGGTTTCACCAACTGAGCCTTAGCACTCCATTGTTAATGTGTGAGTGTTGGTGAATTTTGAGCTTCACTATTTTTTTCTTTCTTATTTGGGACTTTATCTGCGTTGGTATCGTACACATTTCACTGTTTCTAGACCGTAAATACTTACTTCCCGCCTAGCAACAGCTGTTAAATCTTCCCCCACCATGATAATTTTCGTGAATTTTGCTATTTAAGAAAGAGTATTTACAGGGTGGGAGCGGTTGGATATTTCAATTCTAGATGAAAACCTATTAGCTCCTTGATACTCTGAAGTGGATTATGAGGTTAGTTTCAATTCTTAAAGATATATTTATATGATTGTACTCTCGTATAGCTTTACCTTCACATAACTAGTTGCGTTATCACTTTATATTTTTGCCAAGGAATATTTAAAATTAAGTAGTATGGACTTTGTTACATAAAACATAAGGGGAAATGTTCAACCGTTTTATTTGTGGTAAAAAACCCCCTTAACAATGGAAAGAAAAAAGAGTAGCGAACTTTTCAAGCGTGTCCTTTAGTTGAAGTACATACATTTGGGAAGGATGAAAACTTACTGCATGGAAGTTTCAAAAACGTTAGCGCCCTGAAAAAATGAGAGAAATTGCGTATTTTAATGAGCGCTTCCATACAAAGCTTAGTTTCGCCAGATATGTTTTCCTTGAATATCTCGCTTCTTATCTTTGGAACACATTGATCACAGATACCAACTTTGACTTTTTTCCCCCCCCCCCACATTTAGTTTCCCACATTCGCCCCAGTGTCGAACACTTAGACTTAGATATTTTTAAATGAATAATAATTTAAATTAGCAATAATAACAACTGCTTGTGTTTAGAGAAAGTACAAGGTAAACTTGCATAGATATTATTGGTTAAAAAACTAAAGGTTTGATAAAAAGATTTTGAAAACCACGTCGACTGGAGCGCGTAAATAAGCGTTATTCACGTATATAACATTTTTTTAACCAAAGGGCTAAAAGTACGTGGTTTTCTAAGTTTTACATGTCCTTTTACAGTGCGCATTAATAGCTGCAGGTAAGTAATTAAATGCTGTTCAAAATACCATGACAAAGACATGTCACGTGATGCTCCAGCAATTTGATTTCAATACTTTTTAAATCTCCTGACGTATCTTATATAGGATGATGAATCGGATTTCTAATTTTCAATGCTACGTCCAGGATCACAACTAAGTTTCTCAAACTTTCATACCACGTGTGGAAAAAAAAATAAACAGTGAAGGGATAGAAGTTCTTCTCAAGTTTTATTATGTATATACAAAATGTGTTTTACGAGAAACCGCTGTGATTCGTTATCGGTTTCTGCTCCACGACTACGCGTATGACGTCAGAGAAAATGTGAAGTGATGCGCGGGGCCCGTCAGCCAGGTTATTGAATTGCCTGAACCATTTTGTGCCACTAGTATCGCTCATATTACCTTATACTGCCTATTCACTGTTGTTTTAACAGACGAATGGCGGCGTGTAGCTCAAATAGAATAAATGCTTCTCTTTATCTTTCTTTTTCTTTTTAAATAAAAGGATGTTCGATACTGAAGGCACTTTTTACTTTCTCTACACCTCCTACATATAGTATAGAGAAGGTATTGTAATTCACCCAAAAATGATACCGCGATTTCACAGGAAATGCATGTTTTGCGACCCCCTGAAACAAAACAATTTTTTTTAGAAAAATGTCCGTGTGTGTCTGTCTGACTGTGTGTGTGTGTGTGTGTGTGTGTGTGTGTGCGTGTGTGTGTGTGTGTGAAATGTCTGTGGGCAGCATAGCTCAAAAACGAAAAGACCATTAAGTACCAAACTTGATATTTAAGGTTGCTAACTTCCAAGGATGCGACACGAAGGTTTTCAAGAAAAAAAACCCACCCACAACTACCCTTTACATGGAAAAAAGTTCGAAAATTTTGATTTTATCAAAAATGGCTCTAACGATTTTGATTAAAATCTCTTATATTTAAGATATTTACATGCCGAATAAAATGTATATTTACATGCCGAATAAAATGTATATGTCCAAGTAAATGTAATGTATATGTAAAGATATTGAATTTTCTGGGAATAGCCTCTAAAGACCTCTTTATTCTGGATGATTTTTATTGAATTTTGCATAACTGGTAAACCGTAAGAGATAGACAAAAACTTACCCCACAAAAATGTAGATCACGATAAAACACATAATTTATGCCATATACCTTTTTTTCGTGGAGTTGGTCGTTTTAGAGATATTCCTTGTTATTGGTTTCCGGTTTAAAAAAAAACTTATACTTTTCTCATACAGGAATTTGTCAACTCCTGTCCATACAAACAAAGGAACTTCAGCCACATAGCAACCAGCTTTGAATAATTTAGGCTATGCTACTCCCTTAATTTCCTTCTACTTGCATGGAAGCAAGTAATAAGACCATTCTGCTATTTTTTTCTCAATTAGCATGAAGTAAAAAGAAGCATAAGCTTTTTAACAATAATTTGTTGCAGAGATGTAGAAAAAGTTATTTAAATGGAACACATCAGATTTTTCATTTTATACTAGGTATATCAGTGCTTTGGGTCCAGTGATTTCACATCAAAATCACAACTTCTTCATTCTTAACAGTTTGGCAAGCTTGTTGTTGTACTAATATATTATTATAAACATATTACTCTTCTTTTTCTTTATCATTGTATTATTTTGACCACCAAGATGGTAGAACATGTAATATATTATTATTATTATTATTACTGCCATTGTTACGTGATATTGTAGTGTGTTATGCGGAAATGCTTGCTCTGCTGCTGACACGTGGTAAGATCGCCCTGGGGCAGATAGCAGCTACACGTGCCAGCCAAACAGATCATCGCGGTAACACACTTGAATGAACCCGAGTTTCGAATCCCGGCCGTGGTTCTAAATTAACTCGCTTGCCCAAGGTGTTGCTTTCTTCTCGCTCTGCCCCACTAAAAATCCCCCGGGGGAACCGACATTCCTTTTATCCCCCTCCCCCCACATTGGCGAAAAATCTTGCTTGCCCGACCTTGCTTAGGACGGACCAGGGTTCAAAGCTCGCGCTGGAATTTCACGACATTCTTGTCTAGGTCATTCAGCTTGCGGAGGCAGCGCTGGTCGGGAGGAGGAAGAAGGTCCGGTAACGGGTACATCCGTCCACCAATCCATCCAAACAGCTGACACCCACACTCGCTCTCCCCATTCATTTGACGTCAGCCCGCTTTACGTGTATCTAATTGTCAAGTGAATAGCATGCCTCACTTTACAAACAATTTAAACCGAGCGTTCAGAGAACAAGTATTGCATTTTATCTATAAATTCGATATCGGGATTCCACAAATCCTCCTCCTTTTAGGACGCAAGGCGAAGCCTTCTGGAATTGCCCTACTCCAAAAATAAATAAATAAATAAAATAAAAGGTAAAATCAGACTGAAAAATTGAATGCCACAGCAAATGTTTGAACCATGGATCCCTCGGTTTTCGACCGGTTGCTGGAAGTAACTGAGATACCATGGCTGTATGCAGGCAGGACATTAAATTCCCCAACTGACTCGAGATTTTCCCCCGTAAACCATGAGTAGATCTCAATTTATTTTGAGATGGCATTTTCTAATGAGGACTTACAATGTAAAGTTTCGGGTTATAATTAACTATTAAATCAATTCAGTTCCAATTAAAATGTTGTCAAAAATTAACATTAAGATACTCCCGTAAAGAAGAAAAGGAAGCCCGCTTCTAGTGTGGGGATAGCGAGTCTGCCTCACATTCAAGAGGACCCAGGATCGAACTTCAGTTAGGGTGAGTTAATTGGATAAAGTTTTGTCCCGGGGTTTTCCCTTATCCTAAGAAGATGAATTCAAATACGTAACTTTAAGCTCCATGTATTCCGAATTCACTTGAGCAGCCTTTCACCGATTTCGTTAAACTTAAATAAATGAAACACACTTCTTATATCGACTGTTATTGTTCTGCTTTGTGTTTGTTATAATATATTGAGGAAAACTATACTGTCTAAATTCCATTAAGAACTTTAGGGGGAGGGGATTAATCACACATTACATGTAAAAATAACACCATACTTACATGTTTCATTACAATATCTTAAGTACTTTTGCATTTATTAACATTTTTAACGACTTAGCAAAAAAGTTTTACACAATGTTTAACTGAATACAAGGGTTAAAATTACAGACACAAAACTCCAAGCACTTTTCCACTGTTCTTTTACTTTATAAAAAATTGTTGCTTGTAATAATATTTTTATAATAATTTTTAGAATGCTGATTGGCGATTTTAATAATTAATGCTGGTAAATTACATACAGAAAACTTCCAACATTTTGTTCTACATAGATGTTAGTGCTGCCCATATATCTGAGTAAAGTGGGCACCATTCATGAATACACGCACGCACGCACGCACACACACACACACACACACACACACACACACACACACACACACACACACACACACACACTAGCTGCCTGCCCCGGCTTCGCAGGGGTGGTGTACCTAATGAAAAAAAAACTCAAGACAAAATCTTCCGTTTACAGTACGACCATGCAATGAGATAAATTTACAATTAAATAATTTGACAACACTTTATTGTAATGCCATAGCGCCGATAGTTTGCTGATTCTCGAGCACGCAACGTACAACATGCGAAAAACACAATTCAAGGTATACTACACAAACTTCTAACGATTGATCTTGGGATTTATTGTCATTGTGAATGCAAGGCGTGCTTAAATTCAAAAGGAAAGTCGGTTGACAGTGGTATTCTTGGAATAAGTATATTCTCGACTTTGAACTTTCCTATCTTATAGTAACTTAAATCAAATTTTTCATATTTGTTTTAACAGTGAGTTTTGTTCCGCTGCATAATTAATTTATATTGCGTTGTATACTTATCACCGAGTCAACCTTGAGCTGTAAATTGTATGGCGGGAATCCTGGCAAATCCAATGAATTTAGGAATTCAGTTAATTGACTTCATTTGAACTGGTAATAGAATTGGTAGATTTAAATGAATGCATTTGTCCATCAATTTTACCCTGAATTTTTACATTCAAATGGCTCGTTCGCTCAACCAAGCATAGTTTTTGTAATTCGCACCAATATTTGGAAACACTTTCGATATTTATATTTCCTTTGACGTTGTGGAGTGCCAAAAATATGATGGAAACGAAATGAGGTCAGTAGAAGTGTCAACAGGAATTTTCCCATTGCCAATGTCTAATAATGCTTTGCATCTGAAAAGCACAAAGATGCGCAATGTAGCATATGTAGTTGGTATTCCGAAAAGGACGAAGTCAGAGCACCCATAAGGTAGTGTGGAAAGGATGCCATATGCAGTTAACAGCGTGGGCAACCAAGATGTCGTTGGCATACTAACAGTAATGGCAGCGCATCCATAGTGTGGTGGGTATACGCTGGCATAGGTAATAAATTACACTAAGGAGAAAATCACAAGTAACATTCATGCTCCTTCCGAATCTCTTTATTTTCTTCTATGTCAAAACAGTCATTTCTAAGGCTAACAATGAGTAATTAAAAAGTAAGCACATCTGGTTGGGCAATTGATAAGCTTTTATTTGATGATAGCTTTATGTATTAAATGTCGCATTTAACCCAAAATATTACTTGATCAAATGTATTAAGAGCACCGCAATTGTAGTGTAATGGTGACGCGGGTATCTTATGTAGAGTAAGGTCGGGTAATGTCGCATACCTAGGTTTCGTCTTGATGGGTTCTGGCATCTTATGACAAGCACTTGAAACATATTCAGTGAGCTGAAGGAAGTATTTAACGGTGGTCACCATATTGAGTTTTGGTGTTTTGTGGAAGCTACATTGAGAAAACTGAATTCACAGAAAACAGAATTTTTAAAGGTAGGTTAACATGCTTTAATTACAACGGTGTTATAGTAACAAAGTGATTTCGTCATGTTATATTCGAAAGTGCGTATTTTGCACTATCGTTTAACATATGTGAGGTACAAGATGTATTGAAATGTGAATGAGAAAATGGAAAATGAAAGAATGCCATGAATGCCGGTAATGTCGGATACCTGCCGGATGGGATGCCAACAGTCTGGTTGGATAAATGCTCAAGCTTTCATGGAATGGTTCCAGCATTTCATTACGACTAACTCACTATGAAGTTTGCGAACTTTGAGGGAATGCTTATCTTCAGGTACAATCAATTAAAATAGCAGCTGGCGGTTTTCGGGCAACATGTTTATATCCTGTGAACAGAAAAATATTTGATGATTCAGAGTTTCAAGAAGTCGAACAGAAAGGTGAATCAGAAACTACGCCAGCTCAAATTTCACTCATGGACGACACTCCACCTCCTTCCAGAACTCAAAGTGCATCCAGTCCACAACCCAGCAACAGTACCTTCTCATCCAGTGCCCATTCAGCAGATACAATATTTTCTGAACAAATATCTCCCATTCCATCACTGAAAATTAAAATATCTAACCAAGGCCGGCCTAAAAGTTCAGCTCAACTTACAACGGGATTTCCCTACAAAAGGACACTTGAAAATTCCCAGAAAGGTCAAAATGTGAAGGCACCCCCTTCAAAGGTTTCACAGAAGCAGCAGAGATGTCCCAAGACAGAACAGGGGATATTTCCAGTAAGAATGAAGAAAAACGAAAGGACATCAATCACTACACAAGATGAAGAGTGCATGTATTGCAAAAGAAAGTTCTCCGACGATCGTCAGGAGGAAGAATGGATTCAGTGTATCACTTGCGAAGAATGTTACCATGAGGAATGTTCAGGTGGCAAAACAGACTTTTATTTGTGATTACTGTTCATGAACAGAGAAAAACAGAGCAGACATTTTCATGTGTATTTTAGGTTTTTCATCTTCTAAGAGTTTTTAAAAATGACAGTCCAATTTATAAGACAGCTTCAAAGTTCAAGGGTGTTTAAAACTAGGCTAAGTAGCTAGCCATGTCTTAAAAGCTCACTTATGTTTAAGATTTCAGTGAAAGTGAGATTTAGTTTTGTTTGTGTATACTACAATTAAATTTGGCGGGTAATCTCGGATAGTATCCGACATTACCAGCCTATAGCACGACATAAGCATTTTGCCCATTTTCCATTAAATCTCCAATAAAATATATGCCCTTCATGTTAACACCTTGTATGTTTCATAGGATTGAATGCACTGCATATGCAATAAATTGTGGTAAAATATGCCCTTAGTATAGGTTTCTACACACCACAATTCTCAAAAATGAAAATGGTATCCGACATTCCCCGCCCTTACTCTATGTTATTTCGCTAGCTCATGTTCCACATAACGTCAAATAACCAACATCTGCAATAGGAAGTTAATCCTAAAACAGATTCCGTCATTTCTCCTCCATTTTAAGATTTTAAGAAAGGTTAATGATTATGTGCATTGTTTATAACTTGTTCATTTTAAAGAATTACACCAAAAATATACTTATTTCTTTATTTAAACGATGTGACGAAGGGAACGATAGTTAATGCATAAGAAAATATTTCATTTTCACAGTTATCTTATGACATTGTCTCCATAACCGGGTGTATTCCCTTAGCATTGGATGGGGAAGAAAAATTGAGCAGTAGGTATTACGGCTATCTGATGGCAAATAATAAATACGTATTTTAGGTGTCCGTCGCCAGGAAAGCTTCTTTATTTTAAACGATAGGGATAAGGAAAGGACAGTGAATACATAAAAATGTATTTGAATTTCACTGCTGCGTTGTGTTATCTCGATAAACTGTTGCGTTTCCTTAATATTGGATGGGGAGGAAAAATACTACTACTATTGCCCTCCGTGGTGTAATGGCTACCATGCTGGCTTCATATACCCAAGGTCGCGAGTTCAAACCCGGCGGAGGACGATGGATTTTTTTCGGGTGCAAAAATCCTTAGCATGGCTTCCTTCGGAAGGGAACTAAAGCCGCTGGTCCCGTGTCATAGTTTTACGGCACATAAAAGTACCTCAAGCCTGATAGAGAGGCCTCTGAGCAAAATTAAGCGGTCTTTCACGCCCAATTTAGAATGGGACGCTAAGAACCACAGCAGTTAAAAGCGTCCATAAATAACATGCCATTTACATTTACTACTATGGCTATCTAGCGGTAAATAAATAAGTACTTACTCTAGGTGTTCATCGTTAGGAAAGCTTCTTTGCTTCTTTATTTTAAACGATAGGAGTAAGGAAAGGACAGTTAATACATAAAAATGTATTTGAATTTCATTGCTGCGTTGTGTCATTATCTCGATAAACTGTTGCGCTACCTTAACATTGAATGAGGAGGAAAACTACTACTTTGGCCATCTAGCGACAAACAAATAAGTACTTACTCTAGGTGTTAGTCGCCAGGAAAGCTTCTTTTCAGCTTTATTTTAAACAACAGGAGTAAGGAAAGGACAGTTAATATATAAAAATGTATTGAATTTCACTGCTGCACTGTTATCCAAAGAGATACACTCGGACCCTTTTCTAAGCATGCATTTTTCGGACTCGCGGAACATATATAACCGATGAAGTATTCACTTCGATTTTTTGGCTGGAATATAATAACTTCTCTAGCTACTATGTAAATTGCATGTACAAACGTGCTTGAGAAAGTAAAAAAATATATAAATCCTATTTAATCCATTCACATGACCTTGTCTACATCTCTCTAACAAATTATTGTTAAAAAGCTTATTCTTCTATTTACCTCATGCCATTCGAGATAAATATTAGTAGAAATGGTCTTATTACTTGCTTACTTAGAAGAAAGAAAATGAGGGAATACACTAGCTAAAGCGATGGTCAAATCTCTTAAAAGCTGGTTGCCATGTGGTTATAATTCCTTTGTTTGCAAGTAATAGGGTTATTTCTGCTAATTTTTTCTCGATTAGCATGAAGTAAATAAAAGAATAAGCGTTTTAACAATAATTTTTAGCAGAAATTTAGAGAAAGTCATGTGAATGGAGCAGATTTTTTTTTCATAAAAACATATATTTTTGAAAATTTACTATTGGTGTTAAGACACTTTTGTCCGTTTTAATATTACAATAGAGACTTCTGCAAATTCTGGGAGAAGTTTAGTTATATTTAAACAAACGAGACGTGTGGAACATTTTGAAAGTGTGAAAATGCAGTTTTGAAACTACGCTATTTAATGAAATAATATGCTAAGAAATATATATATATATATATATTGTACGATCTCTAAATGGATGTAGAGCAAGGGGGAGACAAATAAATGGTCATTCTCTATTATGGACGGACGATGGTTCCAACAACTATTTGTAATAAAAAAAAACAATTTTCGAAACTTTGACCGATTATAGTCAAAATTTGTCCCTTGGTCCATTCTCACCCATATCTACCCTTAATCACCGGGCAGTGAACGCAAGCATGAAATGTGTACTCACTGCACCTGGGGTCTAAGAGCTTTTTTGCTTTTTCTCAAGATTGACAAAGAAGCTAATACAGTTGAATCGCTGATTATGAGAACAACGAGAAAAACATGAGTTAAATGCAGAAATACAATTAGCTTCATCACCCAAGTCAGCATTTCCTACCATACAACAATCGTATTTTGAGCTGGGCGTGGAGACACCAATTCCAGGAATTTGATTATTTTGCCTCTCAACTGGTGAATGGTACTACTGACCCATTGTAATATTCTTGGGAAATGGAGCAGGAGACTTGTGCCAATAGTTATGAGAAGAAAAGAGTGGAACATTCTTCGGAATATCGACTAAATATTATAAAACTAAAATTCGCGGTAACACGTAAATTCTAACAACAAAACAGTTCCGATAAAGGTGCCAGGAGAAGACTGCAAGTGTCCAAAAGGCTGTTTCTGTGTTATTGCACACAATAAGAGCTATTTTATTAAAAACATTATCTGAACATGGATAGTAAAAATGACGAGGACTTTTTCTTGTAAGGATTAATCATAGCACAGATGTATAAAGGCACCGCCCAAGAAATGAGCAGAGGTGCAGGCGTGAACACAAAGATTATAGAAAAGCTCTTCTAGGTATCTATGCAATAACTGATGAGAGAGTTAAACGGATTCGCAAACTGCTGTATAGTGGATAGGCACCGAAAGATAGAAGAGGGAAATCTAAGACCATTATTGCTATATCATCAGAGGATAGTGTCAAAAGTACAGACCATTCCCCATCACAGCAGCGACACTAATGTATGGCTCTTCAAAGAGTGAAAGGAGAACAGAAAATTATATAAAAGAAAAACAAAGCATACTAATACAACAGTTACAGTGTATTAGGCCTACTCTAATTCTATGTTTGTTGCACATCTGCAGTTGGCCACGAAGGATTCCAGCAATATCGGAATATCGGGAACAAACCATACACACTATTTAAATATTCAATTTTCTATATATAATTTCGCACCTTTGTGACACTTTTCATTTGGCAATTCTGATTTCTTCCTAACATTTCAGGAAGTTATTGGTCTGAAGTTCATCAATAAATTCCATTGCTTCCACAACTCCTTGTTAAATTATATTGAGTTTTATTTATGGACGCTCTAAATAACTGCTACGGTCCACAGTATCCCATTCTATATTGGGCGTGAAACACTGCTTAATTTTGTTCTGAGACCTCTTTATCAGACTTGAGGTAAATCTATGATTCGGGACCAACGACTAGGAATTTTTACGCACAAAAAAAATCATCGTGCTCCACCAGGTTTGAACCCGCAACTTGGGTATTACAGACTAGCACGGTAACTACTACACTACGGAGGGCGATATATACAGAACGGGAGGTGAATAAGCGCAAATAATGTTATATTTAGTAGAGAACAATGAGTTAACACATATATGTATCTCATTTTGTCCGCTAACTATATCATTGTCATAGATGAAGCACAAATTTCAGGTCCTAATATGTTTTGAACGGCCCTGCGTTATGTTTCTCCTGTATTTACATACATCACGCAACGGGCAGTTCCTATGTTTAGTACAACTCGCACACCGTCAACCTGCATTCACGTGACTTACAGTGAGGAACGAGGGATCGATTCAGTTGCAAACTTTCCTTTACCAATGAATGGCTTTATACGTGTTGAATTAGCGGATTTTCATTTAATTTACGGCACATCTGCTAATGATGTGAGGGACTGTATCATCGGCGATTTCTAAATCATCTTTCCAACAATGAACATCAACAGTGTATCAAAGGATGTGTGACACAGGTTCTCTTAATTCCCGATTTTTTAAAGGTTTTTAAAGTATTGAGGTTTAATTTTAATATTTCACCTTTGTAGAAGCAATGAGGGTGCTTTTGTTATTTATTATTTAAAGAGCAGAAGTGCAAATGCTGCTTTGAGTTATGAATTTGTTCAACAAAACAAAATTTAAATAAAACACAATAATGTCATTGTGGACATACTTTTGGGATGAACCCTAATATATTTTGAATCTCGATCAGATAATGTACACAAATAAAAACATATGGTTACATAGGTCTTCCCCCATCACACTACTTATAGCCAGACAGGGCAAATGGTAGAGGAAGTCGCCCTCCATCCTAACCTCATGTACCCAAGGTCGCGGGTTCAAACCCGGCGGAGGACGATGGATTTTTTTCGGGCGTAAAAATCCTTAGCATGGGTTCCTTCGGAAGGGAAGTAAAACCGTTGGTCCCGTGTTGTAGATTTACGGCACGTAAAAGAACCTCAAGCCTGATAGAGAGGCCTCTGAGCAAAATTAATCGGTCTTTCACGCTGAGGACCACAGCAGTTAAAGAGCGTCCATAAATTAAACTCCTTTTTTTTTATTTATTTATTTTGCAGAGGAAGGTCACAATGTAGTCTGCTACGTAAACAATCACCGAACGACTGAGACAAACAAATAGCCATCCTAAAAACATCGTGAGGTTTTCCTCATGAACATACCTTTAGAAAACTGCAAATAGTGGATAATGCTGATACAAATTTTTGTACGTATTCACTTGTATATAAATATATCTGTGTGTGACTTCAGTCGCTTATATATACTTATATCAGCATTTATTATACGTTGGTAACAGTATTCTTTGGTTCAGAATATTTAGAGACATTGGAGGAGAGGAGATAGGGCGTAATGTGGCGTACCGGCTGCTACCACAAAGAGGCAACACACATAACTGACCTGGGTATGAATAACTTTAGTGTTTCCTACCTCTGCGCTTTGGGTTGTATCAAAGAACTCACAAGATCAAAGTTGAAGAGAAAAAAGGAGAACATTGTCTTGCCTCAGTAACCGTAACGGACAACTGCATCTTGATGCGAAAGACCGCGCATCAGTCAATGCTCTTGCTCTTTCTGTTATGGGTAAAATAGTTGTGGAGGTATTTGACTTTACTTTGCAACTTTTTTTTAATTAAGCGGTCGGAATTGTTATTGGATAATAACCATTCTAATTTCTTTAGTGCCACTTTCTTGTGCGGCAACACCAGTCCAGATACATTGCGACTTACCTGACTATGTTGGGATGCTCAAACTGGTCCAGCTGCTTGAGGAGAGCGATTTCACGCAGCGTGGACATGGGGATCCCGTCTTCGGTGAGTGACACACGCACCTTCTTGAGAGCCACAATCTGCCCATTGTTGGACAAATCTCGCGACTTGTACACCGTCCCGTACGCTCCTACAAACATTAAAAAGTATGTGTCAGCAGCACTGAGGGAGTAACTATTTCAACAAATAGCTACATTACCGGGTTTCTTTATTACTCATAGGTGAAACGTTACTGGCTGATAATTGTGACTGGTTAATGTTGATTAGACCTGTGATTTTGAGGCAATCGTTTACCTATTTAGTTCATTAGTGAGATGGTATCAAGAATGTTGTTTGAGATGTAAAGAAGTAGCGAAACTAATCGTTTAAAAACGAATGGCCGAGTACCAAAATATATATTTTAGTATTTCTTCTTCAAACCTTTTTTCGGGCATAAGGTAGAACGCTTGCACCTATATCTCACACTAATTTATCAATATCAGGCTTAGTTGTAGACACAGAGAGACGCAATATTGATAGAAGTGTAGGTATCATTTTAACCATAGCGGAATTCTTATAGTTCCGAATTCGAAAAGAGAATTGCTCACATGTATATGTGGAACAAAACATTGCAACAATAGCGCCTGCAAAATCTCAAAAGGGATATGTATTGGCTGGCAACATTTGGTCACTTGTTTTACATGTCATGTAATTGGTTCTATTTGTAAGTGCAATCGGACACTTACAACTATCCACTATCTGTTGTTATTCCTCAGCACAGTTAGCTGGCATAATGCAGGGGGTAAGAAAGGGGTGACAATGTTTGCATACCGTTGAGAGAAAGCTTCCCAGGTCTGTTTTAGGGGCAATGAAAAATGCTGAAGAAAACTTATTTAAAAAAAAAAACTTAATGAATGCACTAAAAATAATAAAAGCCCATTTGAATGCCTTTTCAACTCTCTTCATCACTTTAGCTAAGTATTGCATTTCGCCGCAAAAAAAAAAAAAAAAAAAAAAAAAAAAAAAAAAAAAAAAAACTGATACCGATATTTACACTAAAATGCACTTTTTGAAACTCCTTCAATTAAAAAAAATCTAACGTTACCCTCAGGTTTCTCCAACATCCATCGGTTATAACGGATATAAAAGCTATTCTTACGAAAGTTTGATTAATTATTTATTTCCTGTTAATGCACATAAACGTTACACACTTCCTTATAGATAGTGAAATTTTAAGAAATAAACATTAAAATCGCATTCTCTTTTCATGCAATGACGAAAAACAACTAAAAAGCAACAGCACTTTAAAAGATTGACAACATTTTGGTATGAAGAATTCAAACAACTACAGGTATTATAAATGTCTCGGAAACGACTTATCTCGAAAAACAACAACATTCGAAATAGATTGTATTTTAAAGAGATCTACACTTTCTCTGTAGGTTTCGTCTAAGGCTTAACTTTAGGCACCAATTATACAAGACTATACAAAATTCCTTCCGTATGAAGTAGTCATACCCAGAAAATTCAATGTAGGTACATGCATCTTACTTGCCAAGTAAATATCTTTATGAATGGCATTTTGATTACATTCATTCCCAGCATTTTTCAGAAAATAAAACATTTCGAATTTTTTGCAGGTAAAGGAAGGTACTGAACACGGAATAGAACACACAGACCTTATTCTACTTTTATACAGGGATCCTCAAGACATGTATTTATGGTGAAATCTCGGTGTCGAATTTTTAAGTGGAACGTTGCTTTATCTAACTGCCATACAGTATGATTCGTAAGTCCCTATACAAACTTCGTGGGAGTAATGTAGAGGTCAAAACAAGACGAAAATGTTCTATGCCACGATTAATGAAAAGTCTTTATTTCAGAGTTATGCAGCATCATAGAATCACACAGAAAACAATAACTCAGTACATTTACCGCACATGTTCAAACTGACATCCATGCAGGTTAACACAGTACCATGCCCGCCGTCGTACTGTTCGAGGAATGTTGCAGAACCCATTCAACTCATTCTGTACTGTCGTACAGCCATTTTCAATGTGCTGCTGTAGTACTGCTACGTTTGGAATTTCAGTGGTATAAACGAGCGTCTCCAAAGCTCATGTTAAAGCTCCTGTTTCAGGATCTATAATTTTAGCAGGCGTTTTACTTAAATTATATTAGTTTTGGGAATTAATGATAAGAATTTTTTTCCTTTGAAGTTTTAAAAGTAAGACTTAAGTCCAACGGTTTTAAGTCTGGTGATCTGGGTGGCCAAGCAACTAGTTCTGCACGACCTATCCACCGATTGGGATAGGCAACATCGAGATACCCCCTGGCAACGTAATTGAAATGTGCAGGAGCGCCATCGTGCATAAACCACATGGAGTTTCGTGTAGCGAGTGACATCTTCATGCAGCTGACCAGACAATTCATGCTCCAAAAACTGTCGGTACACTAGTCCAGTCAGGCGCGGTGGTAGAACATGCGGTCCCAACAAGTGGTTGCCCATAATACGTTAAATGGAAATCAACGTTGATGCTCTTGTACCGTAATTGCGTGTGAATTCTCATAAGCCCACAAGTGCATGTTATGAGAGTTGATGATGCCTCCTCGGGTAAATAAGGCCTCATCTGTAAACAGTACCCGAATGAACGTGGGATCAACCGTATTTTGCTGAAGTAACCACTGACAGAACTGCTGGCGTCTAAGATAATCCACAGGTAGCAAATCATGTGCTTTATGCAGGTGGAACGGTCGTAACTGCTGTCTCCGAATCAGGCGCCATACAGATGTTTGGTAAATCCCTAGAGCAGCACTAATGCGTAGAGTACTTATGGTCGGATCGTCATCTACACGTTGCAGAATGTTCTCTTCAACAGCCACTCCGTCCGTACAGTTGCGGCCGTCCTGATCGTGACACATCACGAATACCATACTCCCTTACACGTCTGTCTACAGCTGCAAATGTCTGAGGGTTTGGTAATCGTCGGTTTGGAAACAATTCCCAGCTACCGTCGCCTTGCTTCTCTTGAATTTCCGTATGCTGCGCCATAAAGAAAGTGCATATCCTTGTACTCATTGTTTGTGTATGCATTCGTACTCTGCACTTACAAGTGTCGCCTACTGAGCCACTGGCAAATTTAAACAGTTGAATAACGTGTACGAGTAGTAGTGCCGCTTCAACATATGCGCATAGACTTCACCTTTAAACTGTTGTTGGGGGTCTTCTGTGATCCCGTTGTTCATAACGGTACAGAATGAGCTGAATGGGGTCTGCAACATTCCTCGAGCAGTACGACGACGGGCACGCTACTGTGTTAACCTGCATGGACGCCATTTTGACATGTACTTAAATGTACTGAGTTGATGTGTCCTGTGTGATCTCTATGATGCTGCATAACTCTGAAATAAAGTATTTCGGTAAAAGTGTATGGAACAGTTTCGTCTTATTTTGACCCCTACGTTACTCCCAAGAATTTTGTACAAGGACTTACGAATTGACTTCCTGTAAATTTAGTAGAGAAAGTAAAAATTGAGCAGTATTCACAATGAGATATACCTACGTAGGTAAACGCAGACGAGCGTAACACTTGCACCCATGTTACATAACCTCGTCTCATCGCCTTCCATGGCGTAATGGTTACCATGCTGACTTCATATACCCAAGGTCGCGGGTTCAAACCCGGCAGAGGACGATGGATTTTTTCGGGCGTAAAAATCCTTAGCATGGCTTCCTTCGGAAGAGAAGTAAAGCCGTTGGTCCCGTGTCGTAGATTTACGGCACATAAAAGAACCTCAAGCCTGATAGAGAGGCCTCTGAGCAAAATTAAGCGGTCTTTCACGCCCAGTATAGAATGAGACGCTGAGAACCACAGCAGTTAAAGAGCGTCCATAAAAAAAAAAAAAAAAAAAAAAAAAACAAAACAAAAAAAAAAAAAAAAAAAACCTCGTCTAACTCAACGCGTTACGCAACGCAAGCGTTTGCAAACTCCATTCGTTAGTCTAGTGTTAAGTACGTAGAGGAAGAATCCTGCATTATTTCCTCTGTGCTATCCCTACTATTCAACAGCAATGCGAGATTTCACAGCGCCTACTGTAGATGCATACTGCTCTTCCCTTTGAGGTTTTTATATACACTATTTTTGCCACTGAACTGCAGCGATTGGTGCGAGTGTAATTTACCAGCTAGAGAAGGTCATGTATTCCATGCAAAAATTTGATGTCGAAATTTCGCCGGAAATATGCTTTGAGGTCCCCTGAGTCAATTGTTTTTAAAGAAAATGTCGGCGTGTCTCTGACTGGACACCATAGCTCAAAGACGAAACCCTTAAATACAAAACTTGGCATTTAAGTTTAGTATATCCCAAGGATGCGACAGGAAGATTTCCAGGAAAATCCACGCACCTCTAACTACCCTTTATGTGGAAACATTTCGAAAATTTTTGATTTCTCAAAAATGGCTAAAGATTTTGATTAAAATATATATAAAAGAAAGTCGTGTTAGTTACACTATTTATAACTCAAGAACGGCTGAACCGATTTGGCTGAAAATCGGTGGGAAGGTAGCTTAGAACCAGGAGACGGACATAGGACACTTTTTTTTTAGGCCGCACCGCGAGTTAGACCACTCGCCTCTCACCTAGACGGCCTGGGTTCGATCCCAAGCGACCGCATGTGAGATTTGTGGTGGACAAAACGGCGCTGGTGCGGGTTTTCTCCGGGTACTCCGGTTTCCCCCACCATCTCATTCCTCCAACATGATGCATGTATCATCAGTGTCACCGCCTGCGGTGCCATAAGTAGTTAAATTGGGCGTTAAACACTACCAAAAAAAAAAGGATACTTTCTATCCCGTTTCTGAGGGACATGACATAAAACGTGGTATAACAAAACGCAACAGACAGAAAAACGAAAAATGTATGAGTCAAAATATCAGTCTAGCCGTTCATTTGTTAAAAATGGTATAACAAAACACAACTGACAGCTATACGTAATGTTGTCCAATGTTAAGTTTGGTTGAAAATTTGACAATTAGAAATTTTGAAGTTGACCGGTTGATCTGTTTGTTTCGAGTTTCTATAAGCTTACTGTGCCGATATTATCATTAACAATGCCGCGACCAAGACGATCGAATCTTTCCCGACAAAGCCGTAATGCAACTAGGATTCGAAACATTGCGAGTGAAAGGACTGAAGAAGAACAAGAAATTGCACTGAGGAGCGCCGCGTTAGTATGGCTCGACTTCGTGCTTCTCAATCACAAGAGCAAAGCGAGGCAGCCCGTGAAACGGCTCGGTTGGCAATGCGAAATCGTCGAGAAAATCTCAGAGATCAACAACTAGATAATTTTCGACGCACAAGAAAAAATGTATCAAGTACTGATTTGAATCAAGCAGCGTTTCGATACGATTGCAGCACTGCTTACTGCTTGCATACTAGCTCAATTCTATTGACTGTAACAAATGAGGATGAGGCCATCAACTATCCAATTGGATTTTTAAAATCCTTGGATGTGCCTCGCTTACCACCGCACAATTTACGACCAAAGGTTGGCTCCGTAGTAATCATGCTTCGAAACATAAACCAACCAAAACTGTGCAACGGAACGCGTTTGGTGTTAAGTAAATTGATGAACAACTTGATTTATGCGACGATACTCAAAGGAAAATTCGAAGGTGAAGAAGTTCTCATTCCGAGGATCCCGATGATCCCAACCGATTTGCCGTTTGAGTTTAAACGACTTCAATTTCCCATCCGTCTTACATTCACCATGACCATTAACAAATGACCAGGCCAATCCTTGAAAGTTTGTGATCTGAATCCAGAAAATCCATGTTTTTCCCATGGTCAATTATATGTGGCATGTTCACGGGTCGGAAGACCATCTGTTACTTATTCTTGGCCTGATAATAAAACAAGAAATGTCGTCTAGCACAAGGTGCTTCACCATGCACCAAAATAAATGGCCAATAAAGAATCATTAAAATACTTGATTTTTTTTATTTATATTTATTATCCTAATAAAAAATTGAACTTAATAAAATCCAACATCTGCTCATTTATTGCCTCTAAGGCGGAGCAATGTTCGCCGGGTCAGCTGGTTAAAGATACTTACTTACACGACAAATAAAATGCATATTTTGAATTTTCGGGAATAACCTCTGAAGACTTCTTTATCTGGATGAGATTTTGCAAAATTATGCGTAACGGTTAAACCATAAAACATAGCTAAGAACTTAAAACACAAAAAAAGTGGATCTCGTTAAAACGCACAATTTATGTTATATGCGTTTTTCTTGTAGAGTTGGCCCTTTATTTCTTGTTAGTGGTTTCAATTTTAAACTACCCAACTTTTCTCAAACGGCACCATACAAAGCGAACTGAGCCTAATTGTTTCACATAACGATGAGCTTTTAAAAGATTTGACTATCGGTTTAACCTAATGTATTCCCTTACACTTACAAGGAAGCAAGTAATCAGACTATTTCTGGTAATGTTTATCTCGGTTAGCACGATTAGTTTCTTTATGGAACGCTAGAGAAAGTTATGTGAATGGAACACAGCAGATTTTTTATAACCTATTTATTTATAAAAGCATGAGTGAATTCATTTATTTGACACTCTTGATTATGTTATTCAATTTGAAACATGCGGTTCGCTTGGAAGATCTGCGCATGCAATACACGGATCTACCAGCTCGTACCAAGTCTTTGCGTTAACCTTATTACTGCATTGTGAAAGTCTTCCCTCGCACCTTCATTCACGTCTCCCATCATTGCGAATGTAGCTTTACAACAAAGGCGCGCGCGCGCGCGCGTGTGTGTGTGCAAGCGCACGCGGGCGTATGTGAGTAAACAACAGAATCAAAAACGAAAAAATCCCCAATTTGCTATTTACTTCAGACACGAAGATTTTATTGATTTGGTGCGAAAGATTAAGCAAATATGGCAAAAGAGAATCACAGAACATTTATTACTTTCTTAGTACGTATAAGAAGGTGCCTATTGCATTCCACCCATAAATTAGATACAGAGTTTTCACCGGAAATATCTAACATGTTTTGACGATCCCTGAATAAAAAAATAAAACAGGTCAGTGAGTGCGTGTATCAGTGCAAAAAAGAAAGGTCCGTTGAATACCTAACTTATTAAAGCTCAGTACCGTCCAAGAATGCGACACGAAGATATTCAGAAAAATCCCCCTACCCCAAACTACATTTTACATGGGAAAATTTTCGAAAATTTGTATTTCTCAAAAATGGTTCTAACATTTTGATTAAAATACTGTATATATTTACATGGCAAATAAAATGTGTATCCTGAATTTCTTGGGAATAACCCCTGAAGTCCTCTTCATTCTAAATGACTTTTGTATAACTAGTAAACCGTAAGAGATAGACAAAAACTTACAGCACAAAAAGCTACATCTCTTAAGATGTTTAAAATTTGACCAAAAATTGTGAAAAACTAAAAAATGTTTCTTCCTAATAAAATAATATGATTTCGGAATTTTAAGAAAATATAACCCCCCCTCCACTTGGCACACAATAATTGACGCTTTAAATGGGCAGGCACAACTTATGAATAAGCGCTCCCCACTTTAAATCTTGTCCTCTCGTAACCTTTTTCCAACACTTTTCCGTTATCAAAATGCTCCGCACGATGCAATGTTTTACTCTTTTGTTTCAACGTTTTACACTGTATATATGCATTAAATAAAATTACCATATAGTTTTTCGAAATAATACTCCCATTTTGGAAGATAAATTATTGCAGTTTTGGAGAGTACAAAAAGTAAAATGTTTCCACAATAATTGAGTTTAATATAAAATATGTATGATATGACAGATCTATTTCTAAACGCATTTATTGTAGAAGTTGAATTTATTATGAGCATATTTTTGACTTCTTTTTTCATTTAAAAATGTATTATATAAACAACTATGCAAGCTATAAATGTTGATAAATGGCTAAAATATCACCATTATTTGTGTTTAATTATCGGTAAAGGTTCAAAAAAGTATATTAAAAAAATTGATGTATTCCATTCACACGACTTTCTCCAGCTGTTCCACAAACAAATTTTCCTTACATCTACATCATGCTAATTAATATAAACATTATCAAATGGTTTTATTACTTGCTTCCTTGTAAGAAGAAGGGAAATAAGTTAATACATTAGGCTAAAACGATAGTCAATTCTTTTAAACTCTATTCGGTGTGTTTGTATGAAGTAAAGAAAGAATGCTTTTTTGTTTGCAGATAGAGAAAGTCATATGAATGTAACGTTATCGATTGGAAGATACTTCATGCTTCACAGCGCTAAAATTGTAAACTTGGAAAGAGGCTCCAGATAGGCAGGATGTCGTTCATCATTGCGCCCCATGGGTACAGTTTGCTTCTGGTTGGACTTCCTGGAATTCTCCCCTCCACATTCTTGGAATTTTAACTCGGCCACACCTACTAACCCCTGTGCTCTTCACCCCAACAGTTCTTGGAAATAATAGCGGCAAAGCAAACAGACGGGACTGAAGAGGTTCCCTTTTAGAGGGAAAAGTCGCCGCTTTGTCAACATAAACTAGATAAACCGTGTCGTCGCATTCCATTCTTCCTGTAAACGTCTTATTCTATTTAGTTTATCTACTTTTCATTTTTACTTAATTTTCCAACTGCATACATGCTTCTAATAGGACTTGCGCCCAGCGAGTGTCTTCTGTGAAATAAACATTTACAACTGTTAGGGCATTAAATCTATGCTCATATCTGTATCGTTTTACTGGGCATCACAGCTAGTTAAAATCGTCTAAAGTTTGTACACGTGAAAACAACTACAGTTTTAGCAAATAATAGAAAAAGCATGCTCATGTGGCGGCCACATCTACTACAGCTTTACCTATTCCCTTCCACTTTTTACTTTCTCTACAACGTTTAGTAAGTAGGGTAAGTATTGCATTCCACCACAAAAATTCCAAGTCGAGATTTCACTGGAAATAGGTATATGTTGTAGAGACCTTTATGAATAAAATATATAAATTAATTAATTATAAAATGAGAGTACGCCAGAACGTGCATCTGTGCATAGCATAACTCAACAACGAAAAGCCAGTCAATAACAAACTTGGAATTTAAGTACGCTTTCAAGGATGCGGCAGAATGTAAAAATAAAATCCAAAATAAAATGCCATTTACAACAAACATTGGAGAATGTATGAAAGTGTTGATTTTCTAAAAAATGGGTCTAACGATGTTGATTAAAATAGCACATGTTTAAGTTATTTTGACAAATAAAACGTATATCTTTGATTTTCTGGAAATAACCTATAACTTAAATTAAATTGAGTTTTATTTATGGACGGTCTTAAACCGATGCGGTTCTCTGCGACCCACTTTTAAAAGATTTGTCTATTGCTTAAAGCCTACTGTATTCGCATTATTCCCTTGTAAATGCAAGGAAACGTGAGTAGGGGGTGGGAGAGCGAATCAGGACTCAAAGAAATGCCGCCCTTGTAAATACATCTTGTAAAGGCACAAATTTCAAGTTGGTTGCAGTAGTCACACCATATGATAGAAAATGATCCGGATCGTCGTATGGAAGTGTGTGATTATGGAAGATAATTAACAGTTTTATCAACAGTTATGTTTTTAGATGAAGCAGGTGAATGGCGAAGTTAACAGGCAACATTTATGCTACTCGTCCGACAGTAATCCATATTGGTTTACTAGCAACAAAGAACAAGGAGCTACTCATGTAATGGTTTGGTATGGTTTGTGGAAAGACCGTATCATTGACCCCTACTTTTTGACACAAATGTCAACAGTGAAACCACAGAATAGAGAGTATACAGAAAGGAAACTCGAGGGCGGCTCCTTTGATGTGCATTTAGCCAAACTCTGCGCTAGACGCCATATTGGGACCTAGTAAACGCAAAGCGAAAGCTGTTTAATTCAAAATCTTCTAGGGCTTCTAACCAGATAAACTTGGCTTGATACCAACGTTTTGAAGAAGTGCATCTTCCTCGTTCTCAGGGTGAACTGATGGATTGACCAGACCAGAGCAGTTGGTAGGCTGAGGGCAGCCCGAAGTGTGTTAGACGTGTCTCTGTTCTCGGAGAGAACTTAACCACGTTCTGCCGGGATTGTGGGTTTTTGCAGGATGGCGGGTGAGTGTTAGGGTTGTGGAGTAACGGGAGGAGGCAAGTGTTGCCCCTCAACGGTTGCCTATAACGGTGCAACGGCCCTTGTGCACCGCTGGTGTGAGGTTTTAATTTTGACTCCAAGCAACTCTTGAAGGATTGTAAGGAGCTTAGCCGTAGCAGCTGTTGGAGGTGCTCCTTCGTTACCGGGGATGCCCGCAAGCCATGCGGGGAAGCCGGTATCGTCTGAAGCGGCGGTTTGTGGGATTGTAATCCCCAAGAGCCCTAACGTTGAATTTTATTGCCCGACGCCTAATCTCGTCCTCCAGGTATGGTAGACCAGAGGCTTCGTGAGGGAGTCTCGTTGGAAAGCCACGAGGCACAGAATAGATCCAAATCCAAACCAACCAAGCGACTCTGCCAAAAACAAAAGTTCGTAAAATACCAAACATGGTATTTAAGTTCAGTATCTTCCAGCGAAGCCACACGAAAATTTGGGAAAAGTCCCCCCACTCCAAAATACCCTTTACATGGAACTTTTGTCAAAATTTTTGATTTTCTCAAAAATGGCTCTGACGATTTTGATTAAAATATCGCATATTAAAGATATTTACCTAACAAATAAAATGTATATCTTGAATTTTCTGGGAATAACCTCTGAAGATTACTTTATTCTGGATGAATTTTACGGAACTTTGCGTAACTGCTAAACCGTAAAAAATGTAGAGCGCGTTAAAACGCACAATTTATGTTATATACATCTTTTTCTGCAGTTCACCTTTAAAAAACGTATACTTTTCCCATACAGGAATTTGTCAACTCCTATCCAAACAAACAAAGGAACTTCAATCACATAGCAACCAGCTTTTGACTATCACTTTATCCTATGGTACACCCTTATTTCGCTTCTATGTACAAGGAAGGAAGCAAATAATAAGACCATTTCTGCTAATTTGTTCTTGATTAGCATGAAGTAAATAGAAGCATAATCTTTTTAACAAAAATTTGTAGAGATGTAGAGAAAGTCATGTAAATGGAACGCATAAGATTTTTTTACTTTCTCTGCACTTACTATGTACATAGTGTATAGAGAAGGTAGTGCATTCCACCCAAAAATTTGATACCGAAATATATGTTTTTAGGTCTCCTGTATAAAAAAATTTTTTTAGGAAAAGATCCTTGTGTGTGTGTGTGTGTGTGTGTGTGTGTGTGTGTATGTGTGTGTGTGTGCGCGTGTTTTCACGTGCCTATGAACCCGATAATTCAAAAACGAAAAGTCCGTAAGATAGTAAATTTGGTATTTAAGTTCATCTTCCAGGGATGCGACACGATTTAGAGGAAAAAAAAAAAACACCCAAAACCACCCTTTACATGGAAAAAAATTCAAAATTTTTTATTTTCACAAAAATGGGTCGAACTATTTTGATTAAAATACCGTATATTAAAGATATTTATATGGAGAATAAAATGTATATGTGAATTTTCTGGGAATAGCCTCTAAAAACCTCTTTATTCTGAATGACTTTTGCTGAATTTTGTGTAACTGGTAAACCGTAAGAGATAGGCAAAAACTTCTACACAAAAAATGTAGATCATGTTATTACACACAATTTATGTCATATTTTCTTCGTTCAATTGATCATTTCTGAGATATTCCTTTTTATTTGTTTCAGATTTAAAATACTTGAACGTTTCTCACACGGAAAGTTGTAAATTCCTGACCCTGTATAGAAACTTATTCCATCCATATGACAACCAGTTTTTAAAAGATTTGACCATCGTTTTAGTCTAGTGTATTCCCTTATTTTCCTTCAACTTACAAGGAAGTAAATAATTAATACAATTTCTGCGAATGTTTATCTCGATTATCATAAAGCGGATAGAAGAACAAGAATTTGTTACAGTGATGTAGAGAAAGTCATATGAATGGAGCGTCATATTTTTCATGTTCTTGCAAATATAATTGGATTTCACAGCATCACATAGCGGCTAGCATCGAAAACATTTGACTATCGCTTATAGCTATAACAACATGCGCAATTAAAATGTATCTGTATTAATAAGAAACAGAAAAATAAGCTGCCATATAAATAGTTTATAGGAGAGCAAGCAGAGAAGGTCATGTATATGCTACACATCAGATTTTTACTTTCTCCATACGCACTATGTACATAGTGTATAGAGAAAGTATAGCACTCCACCAAAAATTCGATACCGAGATTTCACCGGAAATATATGTTTTAGGGTCCTCAATATCCAAAAAAAGCATTTTCACAAAAAGGTCCGTGTGTGTGTGTGTGTGTGTGTGTGTGTGTGTGTGTCTGTGAACACGATAACTCAAAAACGAAAAGTCGGTAAAATACCAAACTTGGTATTTAAGTTTAGTATCTTCCAGGGATGCGACACGAAGATTTTGAGAAAAATCCCCCCACCCCCAACTACCCTTTACATGGAACTTTTTTCGAAAATTTTGATTTCCTCAAAAATAGCTCTAACGATTTTGATTAAAATTTCGGATATTAAACACATTTACTTGACAAATGAAATGTATATCTTGAATTTTCTGGGAATAGCCTCTGAAGAGTAGTTTATTCTGGATGAATTTTACTAAATTTTGAATAACTGCTAAACTGTAAGAGATGGACAAAAACTTACTACACAAAAAATGTACAGCACTTTAAAACACACAATTTATGTTATATACATTTTTTTCGTGGAGTTCGTCGTTTTTGTGACATTCCTTATTTTTGGTTTCTGCTATGAAAAACGTATACTTTTCTCATACTGGAACTTGTCAACTCCTATCCATATAAACAAAGGAACTTCATTGACATAGCAACCAGCTTTTGACTAGCACTTTAACCTACGGTTGTCCCTTATTTCGCTTCTACTTACAAGGATGCAAGGAATAAGACTATTTCTGCTAATTTTTTCTGATTAGCATAAAGTAAATAGAAGTATAAGCTTTTTAAGAATTATTTGTTGCAGGGATATGGAGAAAATCATGTGAATGGTACACATCAGATTTTTATTACATATGTTGGTGGTTTATTATTTTAAACGTTATAATTTGCTTAAAATCGTATGTAACAAACAGCTTTCGCTTTGCGTTTACTAGGTCCCAATATGGCATCTAGCGCAGAGTTTGGCTACATGCACATCAAAGGAGCCGCCCTCGAGTTTCCTTTCTGTATACTCTCTATTCTGTGGTTTCACTGTTGACATTTGTGTCAAAAAGTAGGGGTCAATGATACGGTCTTTCCATAAACCATACCAAACCATTACATGAGTAGCTCCTTGTTCTTTGTTGCTAGTAAACCAATATGGATTACTGTCGGACGGGTAGCATAAATGTTGCCTGTTAACTTCGCCATTCACCTGCTTCATCTAAAAACATAACTGTTGATAAAACTGTTAATTATCTTCCATAATCACACACTTCCATACGACGATCCGGATCATTTTCTATCATATGGCGTGACTACTGCAACCAACTTGTACAGCTGAAATTAGTGCCTTTACAAGGTACGCCGGATTGTTGTGCGAGTAACATCAAGCTCCATTTTGATGGGCGAGTTGATTTCATGGGACTTGATGCTACTTTCGACAAAACCACTTCTTCGATTTTGCCAAAATGAGTGGGTGCCCAGATCGAGGAGCATCTTTCATACTTTCAGTACTCCTGAATTTATCAAACAATCTCCCAAATGTGCTGGCGGCACTAGCTTTCGTTCAGGATGCCTCTGATTAAATTCAGCTGCAACATCTCTTTGTGAATATCTTTCTCTGCCACAAAGGAGACTAAGTTTCACACACTCCTCAGACGTCAACATCGTTTACCTCAAAAATGGAAAACAAATTATATCCCTATGGTGCGGGACTTTTGAGTCCAGCCTGTAGTTCAACTGTTAGGAAAATAAATATAAATTATCAGGTTGTTCTAATATAAATGCATAATCTACACATTTCATTATTGGCCGTACCACACATGACTTTGATATAAGCACGCGTATAAATTAATGAAACTACGTTAACGAAAAATCTGATTTTCCATTCACATGACTTTCTGTGCATCTCTGTAACAAATTCTTCTACTTCATGCTAATCAATATAAACATTAGCCGAAGTGCTTTCTTGTAAGTAGAAGGAAAATATGGAATACACTAGGCTAAAACAATATTCAAATTTTAAGATGGTTTCCATGTGGATGAAATCAGTTTTTTTGTTGTTGTTGTTTTTTTGTTTTTTTGTTGTTTTTTTTTTTTTGCATTGCTAGCAGTTGACAAATTCCGTATGTGAAAGATTTTAAGTAATTTAAAACTGAAACCAATAACAAGAAACATCTCAAAAATGGTCAGCTCCGCGAATAAAAAAAAAAAAAAAATGTATATGACATAAATTGTGTGTTTCAACGAGATCTAAGTATTTTGTGTAGTAAGTTTTTGTCTATCTCTTTACTAGTAATGCAAAATCTAACAAAATTCATCCAGAACAAAACGCTTTTCAGAGGTTATTCGCAGAAAATTCAACATATACGTTAAAATATCTTTAATAATGGTATTTTAATCAAAATCGTTACAGCTATTTTTGAGAAAATAAAAACTTTCGACATTTTTTCCATGTAAAGGATAGTTTGGCGTGGGGGAATTTTCCTCAAAATCTTCGTGTTGCATCCCTGGAAGATACTAAACTTAAATACCAAGTTTCGTATTTTACCGACTTTGCGTTCTTGAGTTATCATGTTCACAGACAACTTGGACACATACACGGATCTTTTTCAAAAAACGTTTTTTTTTATACAGGAGACCCAAAACATATTTCCGGTGAAATCTCGACATCGATTTTTGGTTGCAATAAAATGCCTCCTCTATCCACTTTGTACATTGCACATACGGGGCTAGAGAAAGTAAAAATAACTGCTATTTATTAACGCAGAAATAATTGTGGTGTAAATTATTAAGTCGTTATAACACATCAATATAAATAAACAACTCCAAATAAATAAAATCATGTTCTACTTGCTCAGTATCATATCCAAAGGGAAACAACTAGAGACGTTATCTCCAAATGGGAACGAATTACTTATTATTTACTATCATAATGTTAATAATTAATAAAAAAAAAATTCTGATGTGTTACACCCACATGACTTTCTCTAGCTGCTGTACAAACAATCTTCTTACAAAAGATTCATTCTTATTCTACACCATGCGAATCCAGATAAACATTAGCACAATGTTCTTACTTTTAGTTCCTTGTAAGTAGGGAACTGAAGGAATGTGCTATGCCTATGTGATAGTCAAATATTTTAAAAGACGTCCTTATGCGATTGACATTGCAAATCGGGCCGCGCCGTGGCTGAGTGGTTAGACCACTCACCTCTCACCTAGACGGTCCGGGTTCGATCCCAAGCGACCGCATGAAAGAATTATGGTGAACAAAGCGGCGCTGAGGCGCGTTTTCTCCTCGTTCTCCGGTTCCCCCGCCATAGCATTCCACCGGTGCTCCATCATCATTCATGTATCATCAGTGTCACTGCCTGCGGTGCCATAAGTAGTTAAAGCGGGCGTTAAACACTACAAAAAAATTGCAAATCGCTTCGTTGCTTGGCCTGGAGTAGAACAAAAGACAACCGGACACTTCCTGTCTGAGAAAGTTAAAGTATTTTACAACTGAAACCAACAACAAGGAATATCTCGGTTACCTCCACAACAAAAACGCAAAGGACATAAATGTGTGTTTCGGTGCAGTACTTTTTTTCTATCTCTTACGGTTTAGCAGTTAAGCAAAATCCGGCAAAATTCATCCAGAATAAACAGATCTTCAGAGGCTATTCCGAAAAAATTAAAGATATACATTTTATTTGGGATGTAAATGTCTTTAATGTTCGGGATTTTAATCAAAATCGTTAGAGCCATGTTTTAGAAAATCTAAATTTTCGCAAATTTTTCCATTTAAAGGGTAGTTTGTGATGGGGGGATTTTCTTGAAAATCTTCGAGTCGCATCCTTGGAAGATACCAAACCTAAATACCAAGTTTAGTATTTAAAGTTCGTTTTGGGATATGTTGTCCACACACAGACCTATTTCTAAAAATGCCTTTTTCTGTCTCAGGGGGCTCCAAAAGATATATTTCCGGTGAAATCTCGGTATCGAATTTTTGGGTGGAATACATATCTTCTCTATCCACTACGTACGTTGTGCATGCGTGCGGACTAGATAAACTAAAAACAATAAATCTTATGTGTTCCACTAACATAATTAATCTACATCTCTGCAACAGATTATTCTTACTATTTCATGTCAATCGAGATAAACTTAGCAGAAATGCGTTCTTATAAGTAGAAGGGACATAATGGAATACACTATGCTAAAATAATAGTCTAAACCAACGGTTCCCAACCGGTGTGCCCCGGCACTATAGGGTGCCGTGTGATTGGCAAAGGGATGCCGCGAGATATTGAGATAAACAAAACAAAAAAATACCTTCTACTGCAGCCTTAAGTCTTGTAAGGTCTTGAAATAAAATAAGTCAAATCAATTACTCTCATGCACGGCAGATGGTGATAGTGGTCGATTCATTTCAATAATTCAGTTATACTAGTATCTCACAGATGGCATTACAGCTATACCCTGCCGAACATCCCCGAGACTACTCGCTTCCTCACGAACATTCCCGAAACTTCGACAGATGAATATATAAAAGTGTACGCCGTTTGGCGCTTTCAGTTGTCTTCCTCGCGTTGACTCACAGTGTTTAGCTATGGATAAGTTCATTGTTAAACGTAAACGCCAGGACAGTGAAAGTGAACAGTCGGCTCCTACTACTTGCTTTAAGAAGCCAAATCTTACAGTTTCTCCCGGACCGTCGAATTCACCACATAAAGAAGACAAAACGAAAGAAAACAACATACCAGGACAGTTACTTAGCGTATGGATTTAAGTGGAATAACGAGGAAAACCCTATCCCTGTGTGTTTAGTTTGTGGCGAAACACTTAGCAACGAGGCCATGGTACCTAGCAAACTGAAGCGGTATCTTACCACAAAGCATCCTTGTGTGTCTCAGAAAAGTATAATGTATTTTTCACATATATTAGAAGGGGAGAAGAAAACAGCTGTGCGAATGGTGAAGAGAATGACCAAGGTGATACTGCTCTTGAAGTGGAATAACGAGGAAAACCCTATCCCTGTGTGTTTAGTTTGTGGCGAAACACTTAGCAACGAGGCCATGGTACCTAGCAAACTGAAGCGGTATCTTACAACAAAGCATCCTTGTGTGTCTCAGAAAAGTATAATGTATTTTTCACATATATTAGAAGGGGAGAAGAAAACAGCTGTGCGAATGGTAAAGAGAATGACCAAGGTGATACTGCTCTTGAAGCCTCATTTAAAGTAGCAGAACTGATAGCTAAAAAAAAAAGAAACCTCATACTCTTGGAGAGGAAATCATTGGCCTTGCATGTCAAGTTATAGTTTCAACAATACTTGGCGAAGGAGCAGCTAATCAAATCTCGAAAGTTCCTCGGTCCAACAACACAATCAGCCGCAGGATATCTGAAATGGCATGCAATATCAACGAACAAGTCACGGAGAAAATAAAAACTTATAGAACATTTGCTTTGCAAGCAGATGAGAGTCTCGATATTGGTGACAAACCGCAAAACCTTGGTTTTATCACATATATTGATGAAAAAGATATTAGTGAACAGTTTCTGTTCTGTAGACCGCTGGAGACTACAACCACAGGCCATGATATTTTCGTTTCTATTAATTCCTATCTCAATGACCATGATCTTTCATGGAAAGACTGTTGTGGTATATGTACAGATGGTGCACCATCTATGTCTGGGAAAATTAAAGGTTTTACTGCCAGAGCTCTCAATGAAAATCCATCCATTATTATAACTCAGTGTTTTCTGCATAGAGAGGCATTAGTCGTGAAAGCGTGTAATGAAGATTTTGCTGAAGTGTTTAACCAAGTTGTGAAAATGGTGAACTATATGAAGTCTCGACCTTTAAAGTACAGAGTTTTTGAACAGTTATGTCGCGCAACGGATGCAGCTCATACCTCTTTGTTACTTCACACAGAAGTAAGGTGGTTGTCGCGGGGTCGTGTATTGAACCGGTTTCTCGAACTTAAGAGCAGCTAAAAACTTTTTTTAAGGATGAAAATCAAGACACATTTCATGAGCTCTTACTAAGTGATTCTTAGTGTTTTGAACTGTCGTATCTGGCAGATATTTTTCATAAGCTGAATGAACTGAATGTTTCGATGCAGGGTCGACATGAAACAATAATCTCCTCAACTAATAAAATGAAAGGTTTTAAAAGAAAACTTAGTTCTTGGAAGTCTGCAGTTCAAAAAGGAGATTTGTCGAACTTTCCATCTCTTCTTAATGTGGCAGGAGATAAAGATCTGGGTAAGCTGAAAGACCGCATTTGTGATCACTTATTAAGATTGCAAGATGCAATAGATGCGTACTATCCAACTATTTCCACTACGAGTCTCGACTGGGGTGTCTCACCATTTGATTTCGTAAATAGTGCAGAGGAAATAGATTTCACTGCTTGCGAACGAGATGAATTTATTGATCTTTGCGCTGATTCCACACTCAAAGGTAAGTTCACCATGAGTGAGGCGTTGGTGGCTAGTTTTTGGCTTCAACGGAGAGAGGAGTACCCTAACCTAATGAAGAAAGCAATTAACGCACTTTTGCCCTTTTGAACATCCTATCTATGCGAGCAAGCCTTCTCTGCTATGGTGACAATAGAATGCAAAGCAAGAAATAGACTGAATAACCTTGAGGATGATTTGCGTGTTTCACTGTCAACTGTAAGACCCGACATCACATATCTGTGCTCTAAGCATCAATCACAAGTTTCACATTAATCGAACAAAATTTATTGATGAATTTTTACTCAGTGATTGTAGTAAAGTTTACTGTATTATGTTATGGTGTACGTTATTATTATATAATATTTCAATAAATTAACATATTAAGCTTAATTTTCTTTTAATTCAAGGAAGGGTGCCCCTGGTGTTTAATGTTATTCCCAAGGGTGCCGTGAACTTCAAAAGGTTGGGAAACACTGGTCTAAACCTTTTAACCCTGCTGTTCTGTTTGGGTCTATATTACCCGATATGACAGCTATTCTCATTATATATTTCTCTTTAATCAGGCACTGTTATGAAAATTTGTCCAACTATATATCATCATTTTCTGGTTAAAAATGTTACAAAATTTTGAGTAGTTTTTTTCTAAAATAGTATTTGTTACATTTGTACTGTTCGGGTCATTATGACCCGATACAAAGTTTCTGTAACACCTGACTATAATTATACATTGTTGCATGTGTTATAATGCATTGTTGAAAAAGCGTGATATATTACCACTGTAAGTATTATTGCTGTCACAGCAATGTACTTGTTCTTGTTACACAGTTACATTTTGCATTATTTCGAAGGTTGCTTGTCAGTTTGAGTTTAGACACCTTGGCAAGAAGAACATTGAGTGAAGCAGAATTAGAAGCTCTTGCTAATGCCTCCTTCCGAATTTGAAAATCACACAAGTAATGCATCTGAAAGTGATAGTCCTGACGACGATTTTAACAGTCTTCAAACAGGCAGTGATGAACAAACTATTATTTCTAAAAATAAAACTATTGAATGGAAGTTACAACCACCTCTACAGTGTGGCCGTCACTCTGTTTCAAATGTCATCAAGAAGACACCAGGAATTAGTAGGTATGCAATCAGTAGAATATCTAACATAAAAAGTTCCTTTGAAGCACTTGAAAAGGAAATAATAGAAATGACAAGTATAGAGGGATACAGAGTTTATGGTGAGCAGTGGGAAAATATTGACAGAAATATTTTTCAAGCCTATTTAGGGCTTCTGTTTCTTGCTGGGGATAATATCGATCTAATGGGGAGTCAACAAAAAGCCTGTGGGATAAGGAAACTGGCCGGAACATATTTGGTGCTTCTGTTTCTTGCTGGGGTATATCGATCTCATGGGGGGTCAACAAAAAGCCTGTGGGAAAAGGAAACTGGCCGGTACATATTTCGGGCAACAATGTCACCCGAACCTTTCTGTAACATAACGCGTGTTTTGCGGTTTGATAAGCGGTCTACTAGAGAAGAAAGGCGATAAATTTGCTCCTATTCGCAACATTTGGGAAAAATGGATAGAAATACTTCCTAAATTATACAATCCTGCAGAGAATGTAACAGTTGATGAACAAGAGGACGCTGTCCCTTCAAGCAATACATCCCTTCTAAACCCGCAAAATACGGGATAAAGATAGGGTCTCTTTGTGACAGTGATACATCGCATCTTCTAAAAGCACAAGTATACACAGGAAAAGAACAAGGAGCAGCACCAGAAAAAAATCAAGGTATGAGAGTAGTGTGAGATCTTACATATGAGCTGAGTGGCCAAAATGTAACTTGTGACAAATTTTTTTACTTCATGTAACTTGGGACAGCTGCTTCTGAAACGAAAATTGACGATGTTGGGAACTGTACGTAAAACAAGCCGGAACTTCCACAAAAAATGAACGGAGAGGAAGTACATAGTTATACGTTTTACTTCACAAATGACACTACAGTAGTCAATTACATTGCAAAGTAGAAGAAAAATGTAGTACTCATGAGTACACTACACCATGATATTCAAATAAGCAACAGGGACGACAAGAAGCCACAAATAATTTTGGATTATAATGCTAGTAAAGGAGCTGTAGATACACTAGATCAAGCAGTGAGTACATATTCCTGCAAAAGGAAAACAAATCGGTGGCCAATGGTTGTTTTCTATAACATTCTTGATGTTTCTGCTTTCAGTAAGTATATTTTATGGACTGCCATAGACCATAAATGGAATATGAAAAAATTAACAAAAAGACGACTATTTCTAGAAGAACTTGGGAAATCTCTGATAAAGGAACATATCGCATCTAGAAAATATTTTCCAAGGACAGAAGAATCGTTAAAAATAGTGAAGAGAATTCAAGCCCCTGAAAATGTGGTCAAGGTATCAGACTCTGCGTCAGAAAGAAAAACTGTAAAACGTGCACGGTGTAAGTTTTGTCCATCGAAAAATGACAACAAAACTAACATGCTATGTGGAAAGTGTAGTAAACGCATTTGAAAAGTACATGTTACTTATGTGAGTCCAGATTGTTCTTTCTGAGGAATTGTAACTGTCAAATTTGTATTCAGTAATTATTGTAATATAATATTTAATATTTGTTCAATAGTCCTATATAATAGAAAGTAATTCATGATTCAAAATGGTTCAAGTTGTTTGTAATAAGTAACAATAATAATAAAAAGTACAATATTTTGTCTTATTTATGATTTATGACTCATTTTATCTGATTATTCTGAATTATAATACTTCGGGTCATATTGACCCGAACAGTACATCCGTATAGTAAATTCGAACAGAACAGCAGGGTTAAAAACTGGTTGCCATGTGGATGAAATCCGTTTCTTTGCACTGCCAGTACTTTACACATTCCCGTATGTGAAAACTTTCAAGTATTTTAAAACTGAAACCTCAGAAATGGTCAATTAACGAAGAAATCTGATGTGTGCCATTCACATGACTCTCTCTACATCTCTGCAACAAATTATTGTTAGAAAGCTTATGCTTCCTTTTACTCCATGCTAATTCTGAAAAAAAAATTAGTAGAAATAGTCCTATTACTTCCTTCCTTGTAAGTAGATGCGAAATAAGGTAGTACCATAGGCTAAAGTGATAGTCAAAAGCTGGTTGCTATGTGACTAAACTTCCTTTGTTTCTTTGGACAGGAGTTGACAAATTCCCGTATGAGAAAAGTGTAAGATTTTTAAAGCTGAATCCAATAGCAAGGAATATCTTAAAAACGACCCAATCCACGAATATATATTTATATTATAAACTAGCTGCCCGCCCCGGCCTCGCACGGGTGGTATACTTAAAGAAAAAAACTCGGACAAAATCTTCCGTTTACAGTACGATCATGCAATGAAATAAAATTACAATTAAAAATTTTGACTACACTTTATTGTAATGCCTTTTGATGCACAATTTTCCTTCCGGAGAGAAAAAAAAATAGCTTGGCATAATAAGAGTTATAGTAGTAGCCACGCCGTGGCCGAGTGGTTAGACTACTCGCCTCCCACCTAGACGGCTCGGGTTCGAACCCAAGCGACCACACGTGAGATTTGTGGTGGACAAAGCCGGCGCAGGGTCGAGTTTTCTCTGGTTTCCCCATCCACTGCATTCCATCGGTGCTCCATCTTCATTCATGTATCATAAGTCATGCCTGCGATGCCACAAGTATTTAAAGCGGTCGTTAAACACTACCCCAAACAAAACAAAAAGTAAGGGTAGCCCACCCATAGTGTGGCGGGTATACGCTGGCATAGGTAATGAATTACATTAACGAGAAAGTCACAAATTAACATTCATGCTTCTTCTGAATCTCTTTCTTTCCTTTACTCCTAATGTTTTCCACCTCTTTCTTCATTTTCCTTTATATCAAAACAGCCATTTCTAAGGCTAACAATGACGTAACTAAAGAGCAAGTAGATCTGCTTGGGCAATTGATAAGCGTTTATTTAATGATAGCTTTGTGTGTTTTAAATTTCTCCATTTAACCCAAATTATAACTTGATCAAATGTATTAAGAGCATCGCAATTGTACTGTGATGGTGACGCGAGTAGCGTCATGTTGTTTAGCTAGCTCGTGTACCACATAACGTCAAAAACCGCCTGCGGTGCCATAAGTAGTTAAAGCTGGCGTTAAACACTAAAAAAAAAAAAAAAAAAAAACGTCAAATAACCAACATCTGCAATAGGAAGTTAAACATAAAACGGATCCCGTTATTTCTCCGCCATTTTCAGATTCCAAGAAGGGTTAATGGTTATGTGCATTGTTTATAACTTGTTCATTTACAATAAAATTATACTTATGTCTTTATTTAAACGATGTGACCAAGAGAACCATGGTTAATACATAAGAAATATATTTGATTTACACAGTTATCTTGAGCCATTGTCTCCTTAACCGGGTGCATTCCCTTAGCATTGAAGACGAAAAATAGAGCAGTAGGAACTACGGCCATCTGGTGGCAAATAATAAGTACATATATTGGGTATTCGTCGCTGGGAAAGTTTCTTTGTTTTAAACGATAGGAGTAAGGAAAGGACAGTTAATAAATAAAAATGTATTTTAATTTCACTGCTGCATTATCTCATCTCGATAACCTGTTGCGTTACTTTAACATTGGTAGGGAGGAAAAATATTACTATAGCCATCTAGTGGCAAATAAAATAAGTACTTACGCTAGGTGTTCGCCGTTAGAAAAGCTTCTTTGCTTCTTTATTTTAAACGATAGGAGTAAAGAAAGGAGAGTTAATACATAAAAATGTATTAGAACTTCACTGCTGCGTTGCGTCTTAATAAACTGGTGCATTGTCTTAACATTAAATGGGAAGGGAGCAGTACAAGGATCATTTAGCAGCAAATAACTTGTACCGCTGCCATCTGGCGGCCATTAACTGAAATGCGTTCACTTATCACAGTTTTTATTCAAATTATGAGATTTTAAATACTTTCCCTACTATTTTTAAACATTTTCATTTCCACAAACCTTGTCGTGACAATACCGAGCACAACAAAAAAAGAATTGTTCAATTTTATGCAGTCGTTGGGAAGTGATACGCGTACATACATTTCAGCGACTCATTTATATATTTATATATATATATATATATATATATATATATATATATATATGAGCTCTCCATGTTTTATTACGTAAGTTTTTTTTCTATCTCTTAAGGTTTGCCAGATATACAAAATTCCGTAAAATTCATCCAGAATAAAGTAGTCTTCAGACGCTATTCTCGAAAATTCAAGATATACATTTTATTTGTCAGCTAAATATCTTTAATATACGATATTTTAATCAACATCGTTAGAGCCATTTTTGAGAAAATTAAACTTTTCGAAAATTCTTCCATGTAAAGGATAGTTTGGAGTGTGTGTGTGTGTGTGTGGGGGGGGGGGGGTAGATTTTCTTGAAAATCTTCGTGTCCATCTGTGAAAGATACCAAACTTAAATTTCAAGTTTGGTATTTAACGGATTTTTCGTTTTTGAGCTATGCTGCCCACAGACACACATACGGACCTTTTTCCAAAAATGCTTTTTTTGGATTCACGCGGACCCAAAACATGTACTTCCGGTGAAATCTCGGTATCGAACTTTTGGGTGCATTACAATACTTCTCTATACACTACATAATACCTGTAGAGAAAATAAAAATCTGATGTGTTCCATTCACAGGACTTTCTCTACATCTCTAAAACAAATTATTGTTAAAAAGCTTATGTCTCTATTTACGTCATGCTAATCGAGAAACAATAAGCAGAAATAGTCTTATTACTTGCTTCCTTGTAAGTAGAAGCGAAATATGGGCGCACCATTGCTTAAAGGATGTCAAAAGCTGGTTGCTATGTGACTGAAGTTCCTTTGTTTGTATGACAAATTCCTATGTGAGAAAAGTGTCAGTTTTTTAAAGGTGAAACCAAAAACAATGAATATCTCAAAAACGATCAACTCCACGGAAACAAAATGTATATATAACATACATTGTGAGTTTTAACAAGCTCTACATTTTTTGTGTGGTAAGTTTTTGTCCATCTCTTACGGTTTAGCAATTATGCAAAATTTCGTAAAACTCAGGCAGAATAAAGTAGTCTTTAGAGGCTATTCCCAGGAAATTCAAGACATACACTTTATTTGACAGGTAAATCTTTAATATACGATATTTTAGTCAAATCGTTAAAGCCATTTATGAAAATATTAAAAATTTCGAAAAAAGTTCCATGTAAAGGATAGTTTGGGGTGGGGATTTTTCCCAAAATCTTCGGTCGTATCGCTGGAAGATACTAATGTTAAATACCAAGTTTGGTATTTTATCGTCTTTTCGTTTTTAGTTATCGTGTTCACAGACAGACAGACAGACAGACAGAGAGAGAGACACACACACACACACACCTTTTTGCTGAAAATGCTTTTTATATATATATATATATATATATATATATATATATATATACAGAGGACCCTAAAACATATATTTCCGGTGAAATCTCAGTATTGAATTTTTGTGTGGAATGCATACCTTCTCAATACACTATGTAGGTACATAGTACCTGTAGAGAAAGTAAAATGGTTGAATTGGTATAACAACAAATTCCGACCTTTGCTATATTTTGTAAACAAGGATTCACTAAGATGTCAATAATCTTCATCATTGGTACGTCAGTAAATCAAACTAGACTATACATTTCAGTCAGCAAATATCGTTTCAATCATGTCCTTCGAATGAATTTGACCGCCTCAGGCATTTTAGATTACCCTCATGTGCAACTCATGTATTTTAATGGTTGCATACGCGACAAGGCTGATGTTGCCCGTCTTGGTTTCCCGTCTCTCGAATTATTCCAACATGCCGGTCCCCGATGACTGTGCTCGCTAAAGTAGCTTTGGTGCTTCACGTCACAGGGTTCGAGTCCCGCCTTGGGTATGGATGCTTGTGTTTCGTGTAAATGTTTGTATGTATGTGTGTGTCTGTATGTATGTATGTATGTATGTATGTATGTATGTATGTATGTATGTATGTATGTATGTATGTATGTATGTATGTATGTATGTATGTATGTATGTATGTATGTATGTATGTATGTATGTATGTATGTATGTATGTATGTATGTATGTATGTATGTATGTATGTATGTATGTATGTATGTATGTATGTATGTATGTATGTATGTATGTATGTATGTATGTATGTATGTATGTATGTATGTATGTATGTATGTATGTATGTATGTATGTATGTATGTATGTATGTATGTATGTATGTATGTATGTATGTATGTATAAATTAAAATGCAAACACGTAGGAAAACAACAGAAACATACGGACACAGTTAAAACAAATCGGAACTAGTACAAATAACTGCAATCTGAGCACAAGCAACCCGTAATCATTTTAAAGGGCATGTGTTAAGTGGGACGACCCTACCTATTTTATTTATTCCGAATATATGCCATTAATTATTGTTACTCTGCATCATACCTTAAATAAAAATCTGATGTGTTCCCTTCACATGACTTTCTCTATATCTCTGCAACAAATTATTGTTAAAAAGCTTATACTTCTATTTACTTCATGCTAATAGAGATAAAAAAAAATGCCAGAAATAGTCTTATTACTTCCTTCCTTTTAAGTAGAAGCGAAATGAGGGAGTACCATAGGTTAAAGTGATAGTCAAAGGCTGGTTTCTATGAGACGGAAGTTCTTTTGTTTGCATGGATAGGAGTTGACAAATTCCTGTATGAGAAAATACAAGTTTTTGAAAGGTGAAATCAAAAACAATGAATAACTAAAAAAAGACCAACTCCACGAAAAAAAATGTGTATAACATAAATTGTTTAATTCAAAATCTTCTCGGGCTTCTAACCAGGTAAAAACTTGCTTTGACACCAACGTTTCGAAGAAGTGCATCTTCCTCGTCTTCAGGGTGAACTGATGGATTGAGCTTGTGGAGTCCATGCTGAACTTAGTTGTAGGCCAGAATCGCGATTTAGATTATTTGTTTCAGATGAGATGGCTAAAGCTTCTTTTACTCTCCTTTCCCAGTAGTTCGAACACTTTGCCACTATCTTGGTGTTGGTAAAGTTAGCTCTGTGGCTTTGTTCTATACAGTGTTCAGCCAGTCCAGATTTTTCGGGTTGATCTTTGGTGTTCAGAAACGCGTGCGGCAATAGTGCGTCCTGTTTGGCCAATGTACGCTGCGCTGCATTCGCAAGGAATGTGGTAGACACCAGATACTCTTAGAGCTAAATTATCTTTAACTGGCCTGACCAAATTTTTGATTTTAGGTGGTGGCTTATGGATGGTTTTGACATTATATTTGTAGAGTAGTCTACTAATCTTTCCCGAAAAATTGCCAGTAAACGGTATATAGGCTATGGCGGCTGCCTTGTCTTTTTGTTGAGTGTTCTTGCTGGGGTTTCTTTTTCGTCCGGCTCTTTTCAGCGCAGATGTGATGTCCTTGGCTGAATATTCATTTTGTTGGACTGTGAATTTTAGGTATTGAAATTCCGTTTGCAGATTATCTGGGTCTGATACAGAAACTGCTCTATGTGCCAATGTGTTGAGAGTGCCCATTCGTTGTGACTTATGGTGGAAGCTGTTTGCGTTGAGATAAAGATCCGTGTGTGTAGGTTTTCGGTAGACGGCATGACCAAGAGTTCCGTCCGCTTTTCTGGTAACCAGAAAGGGGAGGGAAGCTTTTTCTCAACTTCCATTGTGAACTGTATTTGTGATCTGAGGCTATTTAAGTGTGCAAGAAAATCTGGAAGAGTGTGCAGTCCATGCGGCCAAATTAGAAATGTATCATCTACATAACTGACAAAATGTGCAGGCTTTAATGGGGCTGTGTTAAGTATTTCATGCTCCAGAAACTCCATATAGAAGTTGGCAATAGCTGGTGACAGAGGAGAGCCCATAGCTACACCGTCTGTCTGCTCGTAGTAGATGTTGTCATACAGAAAATAAGTGGAAGTGTGTGACTAAACAGTGCAGTAATACCAGGTGGAAAGTGTTCTGACAGTAGTTGTATTGTTTCCGCAAGGGGAACTCTGGTGAAGAGAGATACCACATCGAAACTACCAGGTCCGATGGCTTCACTTTGATGCTGCCAAGAACTTCAGCGAAGTGCATAGAGTTCTTCACATGGTGTACACACTTACCTACTATTGGTTGCAGCAGATTCGCCAGATGGTGCATTCTCTATGCACTGATCCAGAAATGATCTTATTATTTGCTTCCTTGTAAGCAGAAGAGAAATAAGGGAATACACTAGGCTTAAGTGATAGTGAAATCTTATAATTTTGCCCGCCTGGGTAGTGTGATGGTAGCGTGTCTGCCTCACTTTCAACAGATCGTGAGTTCGAATCTCGCTTAGGGTGAGTTACCCGGATAAGGTTTTTTTCTGGGTTTCCCTTATCCTGAGAAGACGAATGTCGAGTAACTTTAAGCTCCGTGGACCCCGAGATCATTTGAGCATCATTTCACCAATTTCATTCATCGTCCGATATGACCAACCAGATTAAAGGACGTTAAACTACAAAAGAAAACAAACCAAAAAAAATCTTATAAGTGCTGGTTGCTATGTGAAATATTAAACTTCAGTTCTCTTTCCATGACCAGGAAGAAAATAAGCGAATAACGATGTCTCATTTCAGTAAAATACAAGTATTGCAAAATTAAAATCAATAACAAGGAATATCCTCGGAAATGATTAGCTTCACAAATAATAGACAAACAAAAATGTATAGGACATAAATTGCGTCTTTTGACGAGGAATAAAGTTTCAGTGTAACATTTTGATTCTTTATCTCTCGCTCTCTCTTACGGTTTACAAATTATGCAAAATACTGAATATTACTTCCCAGAAAATTCAAAACATGCATTTCATTTGTCTATCTTTAACATAAAGTATTTAAATCGTTAGAGTCATTTCTGAGAAAATCATTTCCGTGTAAAGCGTAGTTAGGGGCGGGGGGATTTTCTTGAAAGTCTGCGTGTCGAATGCTTGTAAGATGCTGAACTTAAGAATAATTGATACTATATATATCATTGATATATACAAATATTAAATTTGATATTTAAACTACTTTTCATTTTGAGTGCTTTTCACGGCCATGCATAAGCGGACCTTTTTGAAGAAAAAAAATATGATTTTTTATGGATTTAGGGGCATCAAAGCATACATTTCCAGGAAAAGATCGACACTGAAATTTTGGATGGAATGCACTACTTCCCCTGCTTATTATATGTAGTGTAAAATGAGGTATATAGTTGAGGTAATTCTTAATGGACAAAGTTAATTACCTAAAATATTTAAAATACCTAATCTGGGAAAGATGTAGAACTGCAAGGTTTAACTGTAGTATTTTTCTTTAAAATGTAATAATAACAAATCCTGGCCTAAAATGTTACCTTTTCATGTAAGGGGCGTTTAACATCAGTACAGTCCTCCCCGAAACAGTGTTATTCAAAAACAAAATTTTCCACAAATTGCATACCGTTTCACATAATAGTTAAGACATTGTAGAGGTGATTAGCTGTTCTGCTCCCATCACATTACAGAGGTCAGCTAATTTTGGACGTGACTTGGACGCTGATATTCCAAGAAATGCCGAACGATTACAATCAATCAACAAATCAATTCTGACAGATGAACATGTAACGACTGTGCAAAACTAAAAGAAAACAAAATTGCCTCCAGCATTGATAGTTTCGTAACAGGCTGTTAAACTGCATGCTTCTCCTTTTTGTTTTTAATACATTTCTGCACAAACAGGTTTTTATGATACGAACAGGAATACAAATTTAAAGGATCGGAGGCATAAAAATGAGCTCCTTTTATTAATTTTCCACACATATACTGACAAAATTTAGCCTTCAGCTTCACTACTTTTTACTTTCTATACTATGTACAGTATGTACAGTTTTGTAATCCACCCAAAAATTCTATGCCGAGATTTCAGCAGAAATGTGTTTTGAGATACCGTAAACCCCTCAAAAAGCATTTTTTGAGAAAGGTCTATGTGTATGAATAGCATTCCTCAACCACTAAAATTTATTAAGTACCAAACTTGGTGTTTATGTTTAGCATTTTCAAAGATACGGTATGAATATTTTAATGAAAATCCAATTATCCTTTACATTGAAAATTGTTGTTACGATTTTGATTAAATAAAGATATTCACATTAAAAATAAAATGCATATTTTTAATTTTCTAAGAATAGCCTGTAGAGTTCGGAAGGAATCTTATAATCTTGTATAACTAGAATTTCGTTAAGTGATAGACAAAGACTTACTAAACAAAAATCTGATGTGTTACACTCACATGACTTTCTGTAGCTATTCTACAAACTTCATACATAAGATTCTTCTTCTTTCTGCACCTTGCTAATCGAGGTACTCATTATCACAATGTTCTTATTATTTAGTTCCGTATAAGTAGGGAGAAAATAAGGGAATACACTAGACTAAACCAATAGTCAAATGTTTTAAAAGCTGTCCTTATGCGATTGTCATTACAAGTCGCTTCTTTTCTTGGCCAGGAGTAGAACAAAAGAAAAACGGACGCTCCCGTCTGAGAAAAGTATAAGTACTTCACAACTGAAACTAATAACAATGAATACCTCGAAAACGGTAAGCTCCACGAGAAAAATGTATATGATATAACTTGTGTATTTTGACAAGACCTACATTTTTTGTATAGTAAGTTTTTGTCCATCTCTTACGCTTTACTAGTTATGCCAAATTAAGAAAAATTCATCCAGAATTAACGTCTTCAGAAGCTATTCCCAGAAAATTCAAGATATACATTTTACTTGTTAGGTAAATATCTTTAATATGTGATATTTTAATCAAAATCGTTAGAGCCATTTTAAGTAAATCAAAATTTTCGAAAAAAGTTCCATGTAAAGGGTAGTTTGGTGTGGGGGGATTTTTCTCAAAATCTGTGTCGCATCCCTGGAAGATACTAAACTTAAATACCAAGTTTGGTATTTTAGCTACTTTTCGTTTTTGAGTTATCGTGTTCACAGACACACGGACACACACACACACGGACCTTTTTTCTGAAAATGCTTTTTTTTGGATACAGGGGGTCCTAAAACATGTATTTCCGGTGAAATCTCGGTATCGAATTTTTGGGTGGAATGCAATACTTCTCTATCTCTATGTACATTGTACATATGGGGCTAGAGAAAGTAAAAAACTGTAGATTTCATTAAAACACGATTTATTACGGGGTTGGAACACTTCTATCTGGCGAGTCAGAAGTTGAATGTTGACAATTGTACGGAATAAGTACTAATAGTTGGTAATAACAGGTTTTATAATGTGGATAAATGTATATATAGTAAATTAATAATCAAAACATGATTATAGTTGTAGTAAACAGAAAGTTCACGAGTAAATATATTCGTTACAAATGATAGCTATTTATTCTCTAAATAAATGTTGAATTACGGCATCATAAAATAGCATTAAATTGCCTTATTTTCGTTAAGGGTACAGCAGGGTGCCAGTTTGATATACCACCGCGATGTGGTAAGATGGGAACTGGTGCTGACTAATTACGCTCCCCCCCCCTTATTTAATACAAATTGAAAGAGGCATTCAGCCCTATTTGTGTCGTTTCCAGGGAACACCACGGGGAGGTAGTCACTTTTCATTCCCCCTTTTTTTTTTATTTTAACAGAGTATTAAACGTATTTACAACATTTACATGATATATTTGCCTTGTGACCCTTTTTCAAAATTGTAATTTCTTTGAGTAAGCCTCGCAAGGCAGAAATTATTTTTAAGATGCCATCAACCTGGAGTCTTTTTAGGGCCTTTGAAATAGTCTTATCAATCTTATTCCTTTTTCTCCCATCGATATTTAAAACTAACCAGTCAAAGTGGCGGCCATAGTAGGGGAAGGGGGCAGGACCGGGTAGTGAGGCACAACCGGGTAGATGGGTTTTTTAAACTGGAAAATGCTACTAACTACCACTTCTTGACTGAACTGCATTCTCATATCGGCAGCAGTCAGAACCAGGAGTTCGAAGAATATAGTCGTGTTATTGTGTCTGTAATCTTTATGATAAGAACTTTCCGCGTTTTGAAGTAATTTAACTGAAATTTGAAGTCGGAGTTTAGGAGGTAAGTATCTACAGCAACATATTTTACTTTTGCTACATTAAAGTGCAAAGATTTAAGTATTGTTTTCAATGTCGTTACAATTTGGAAAGCAAGTCGTTATTGTGGTATGCCTTAAGAAGAACAAAATGGCGTATGAGGGCAGAAGCGGGGGCCATAACCGGGTCCCACCAATCCTGTGTCCTAACAAGTTTAGTGATGTTGACTTCATGCCAGCTGAAACCACAGAACTATACACTCCTCAGCCATCAGCAACAACATCTGAGGGGTCAATAAATTTTACATTACATACCCAGCCTTGTGAGTCAGTCTCTTTTCTTTCCTCCAAAATTGCAGAGAAAATAGCATTATCGGCTGAACCAGAAACCTTTGCAGTTTCACCAAAAGATGTGTTGCCAGTTCCCTGTGCTAAAGACCTCCCTCACCGTCAGGAAGATGCCGCGGGAATACACCTGTCCTTACAGAGTCACCAAAGTTACCAGCAATTTGCAGAAAGTCTAAGTTTGGCGAAACAACAAGAGCAAAGAAAGCCAAATATAGCGAAGAAAATTCTAGCGATAGCCAGTGCTCTTATGCAAGGAGAAATATAGTGAGACAAAACGAAATAACGACTGGATTCAGCGTGTGAAGTGCAACAGATGGGCCCATGAACTTTGCACAGGTTGGCCCCAAAAGGCATTGAAATATTTTGAATGTAATGACTGTTAAGCATAGAAAAACTGTAGTACCCGGTTGTGCCCCGCCGATTTAACGGTTCTGCCCCTACCCTAGGGGCAAAACTGTATTTTGCAAACAAACATTTTTTAATTTATATTATGTATGTGATAAAAGATGGCAACAAACCACATGTTTTAAAATGTTCACAACTCATGATACAATAATTTACAATAAAGTCCATTTCTTTAAACATTATATGTTATGATCAATTATAATTTATTGTTAGATACCCGATCCTGCCCCCCCCCTTCCCCCTGTGCATCTTCTGGATACTGTTTATTAATGTATAAACATTTTGATGAACTCTAGGAATTGATCTGTTTGTTCTTTGATTCCACCCTTCTGAGATGTTATTAGGCAGTTGCCTCTTCCACTGCAGTTCCACATATTTTTGGCACGTGTTCGTAATCGAGCCACTGATCTACAAAATAGTCGTAGAACTCTTAAGTTTTTGGTGTGCTCTCCTGAATGCAGAGCCAACCATCGTCCAACATTTCTAGAAGAAGATGCTCTAATGATGGATACATTCTTACATCTCAGCGTATATCTTCGTGTTCACTGTAGGCAGGAATAAGGCCGCAATATTACACTTTTCTCCACAAACATTGATAAAATCATAATTGCAAACCAAAATCTCTTGTTTCAGGAAACAAGCTTCTAGCTGACTGTACAAAAGCAGTTTCGAAGTCCATCATGAGAGTTGCAGGGTTCCACCCAGGTACTTTGGTTTCAATAGCTTTGAAAAAACGGTCATATGTTTCTTGCTTTTTGTTCCGCGCCAAGGTGTATACAGCATAATTGTATTGTTTCCTCCCAGGAACCTCCGAGATTGGCGGGAATGGCAAATAGCTGTGCAAACTCTTGGCTCGAACTCTTGAAGGTTCCATCGACAAAGAACGAAGCACAGCCTGATCAAGATAGTTTTCCTTTTTTGCTGGCAAAAAACAATATTCTGTCATTGGACCTCTGTTGTCATCTTCAAGTAGATGTGTGTTACCATCATTTAGAGATTTTCTTAAAGCACTGTGTCTTCGAAATCTGTCGAATCTTTTGTAGGTTCCATATTTTATTGCCTAATGTGATGCAGCGATTGTTTGGCACTGGTGTGTGATGGTAGCGATGTGATTAAGTCATAGCCTTCATTGAAAAGCTTTTTTACATCTTCAGCGTAAATGATTGAAATGGCAGCGAGGTTCTCTGGCACGTTTTTTTTTTTTTTTTTTTTTTTTTTTTCGCTTACAAAATGCTTTCGTAAATTAAAGATAATACCAGTCAGCGCTTATGGACGACACCCAATCTGGCAATACCTCACAACAAACAAAAAAAGACAAAAATAACGTTCCTGAAACTGGCACTAAGTCTCTCGAAATACAAAGGTCACCCCTCGTGTATGGGTTGAGCCGATGCTACTGGAGATCTACGACAACTACCACCGGCCGTTGCCGGAAAAAGAAAACGTAGATGACTGGAAGTAGCAGACTACGAGCTGACGCAGTACTTGCTGTCAATGGATTCCCTCCAGAATATGTTGCAGCAAGAGCTTCCATCAATCTTTTGAATAGTGCGTGGGCGATACTCTGCAAAATACCACGCGCTACAATGTAAAAACCGCAGTCGACTTCAGTTGCAGCTTCATCCGGGATACAAATATGGCTTCCTTCGCCTAAAACTGCATTTTTACCTTCTCTATACGTGCTATGTACATAGTGTATAGAGAAGGTATTGTAATGCACCTGAAAATTCGATACCGAGATTTCACCGGAAATACATGTTTTGAGACCTCCTGATCCAAGAAAAGCATTTTTAGAAAAATGTCCGCGTATGTGTGTGTGTGCAGCATAGCACGAAGATTTTCAAGAAAATCCCCATACTCTCAACTACCCTTTACATGGAACTTTTTTCGAAAATTTTGATTTTCTAAAAATGGTTTTAACGATCTTGATTAAAATATTGTATATTAAAGATATTTACCTGACAAATAAAATGTACATTTTTTTCGTGGAGTTGATCGTTTTTAAGATATTCCTTGATTTTGGTTTCAGTTTTGAAAAACTTATACTTTTCTCATACAGAAATTTGCTAACTCGTGTCCATACAAACAAACGAACTTCAGTCACATAGCAACCAACTTTTGGCTTTCACTTTAACCTATGGTACTCCCTTATTTCGCTTCTACTTACAATAAAGCAAGAAATAAGCCTATTTCTGCTAATTTTTCTCGATTAGCATGAAATTAATAAAAGAATAAGCTTATTAACAATAATTTCTGACAGAGATTTAGAGAAAGTCATGTGAATAGAACACATCAGATTTTTTTTTTAAATGAAATATACGTTATTTCTTCTGTGTTGGTATAATCAAATACACTATAGGTTAATACTGGACACTTCCATTTTCCCCTGTGTTAAGCTGAGAGACAGGTATACAGTGGCGCTCCTAGCGGCCAGGCCTTAAGCAACAAGCGATTAGATTTGAATGTTAAGAAAGGGAAACCCAATAATGATATTATAATAAGCATTGTTATGTTTTATTCAAACAATATTTTGTCAATACAATACAAAACAATGCAGAAAAACAATATAAAGGTATTGCATCTAAGGGAATAATTTTTAGTTGCATGACATTTTTTTGCTTTAATGTTTCTACCTGGTTTTTTCTTGTTGTTTTTTACATTTTCATCATTCAAATAACATTTTATTAACACATTAAAAGCTTTGCCAATAAACACATATTTACAACTTTCACATATGCAAGTGAATAATGCATCATCTACACGCATATTTAACCTTAGTTTAACATGCAGTCTACTGTCAAAAAGATAATGAAGACAATTTTCATTGAAAATGAGTATTGCTGCTGAAGTACATTGTATAAGCAGAGTCGTTCTGAAATATGAATCTAGCATTTCCATGACGTTTCAGAGCAAAATGGACATTTTAATTTACTACTTCTGCTCTCATCAATGCCTACCTATTTATTTATACATTTCTCATGAGGAAATTTTGCACATATCCACGTGCATACACATGAATCTGCACGCTGCTGAACATTAACTGGAAAATCATCACTTTTGCTGTTCTGGTATAATTAGTGTAAAAGCCTGAATTACAAGTGATTTACATTTTTCCGGTAAATCAGACTTTAGAACTAAAAACTTGCTTACATCTATAGGCACAATTACTGTCTTCAGACGATTGTAATAACTGATTTGTAATTGCAAGTCTAAGACATTGTCTGAATTTTGAGGAATCTGGGGTTACATTGTTCCCACCCTAGTCCCTAATAACAAAAAACAAAATTTTCAAACAGTCTTGTGCGAGTCGTCTTGTAAGTAAATATGAGAAACCATATTGATATTTTAGTTCCTGCCACAATAGTTTTAATGCCAATACGTGCATTAAAACAAGCAGGTTCCTTACGCTGACCATTCATTACAGTGGTTATCTAAGAATTTTCATAATTAATTCAAATACAGTAAATGTTTACGTTCGTCATTTATTGCATAGCGCAACTATTTAGCACAATGATTTTGAGACGAGTTGAAAATGTCAAATTTTTACTTTCTCTACACGTAATATGAACATCGTGTATAGAGAACGTATTGTATTGCATTCAAAAATTCGCTACCAAGGTTTCAATGCAAATATATGTTTTGAGACCCCCTGATTACAAAATATGCATTTTTAGAAAAATGTCCGCGTGCGCGAGCGCGTGTGTGTGTGTGTGTGTGTGTGTGTGTGTGTGTGTGCGTAGCATAGCTCAAAAACGAAAAGTTCGTTAAATACCAAACTTGGCATTTAAGTACAGTATCTTCCAAGGATTTGACACAAAGATTTTCAAGAAAATCTCCCCCACCCCCAACTACTCTTTACATGGGAAAATTTTGATTTTTTCAAAAATGGCTGTAATGATTTTGGTTAAAATGTCGTATATTAAAGATATTTACGTGATAAATAAAATGTATATTTTGAATTTCCTGGGAATAGCCTCTGAGGACATCTTTATTTTGGATGAATTTTGCGGAGTTTTGCATAACTGGTAAACCGTAAGAGTTATGTAGAGCTCTTTAAAACACACAATTTGTGTTATACATTTTTTCGAGGAGTTGATTGTTTTTGAGATATTCCTTGTTATTGGTTTCAGCTTTGAAAAACATACTTTTCTCATACATGAATTTGTCAACTCCTGTCCATACAAATAAAGGAACTTCAGTCACATAGCAACCAGCTTTTGACTACCACTTTAACCTATGGTACTGCCTTATATCGCGTCTACTAAAAGAAAGCAAGTAATAAGATGATTTCTGCAAATTTTTTTCTTGATTAGCTTGAGGTAATTTGAAGATTCAGATTTTTAACAATGCCTTGCTGTAGAGATGTAGAGAAAGTCATGTGAATGGAAAGCATAAGATTTTTTCAATGAAATTAGCGATAGCTAATGTTTCATCAGATGTAGAATTAAACGCAAATGCGTTTTAATGCAACAACAGACAGAATGGCTTAAAACTCGAACGGCCAAACATACCCTCATTGGACTAAATGGTAGTAGTTCAATACATTGGCTGGTCAACCTTGGAGCTAACCGAGGTTTCATGGCTCTGTCTTTTTTTTTATAAAATTCTACAATATGGTTCCAAGAAACCTTTCTATCTTCACAAATTATAGAATGCCGTTTCAAATTACTCTTCACTGATTTCAATAGGTGTGGAGCATCATGGAAGAAACACACTCTACAGTTATAAATTTCAATAAATGGATTTTCCTCAGAGATGTTCAGCAATGATCTGATTTTCATATTATTGCTTCCCTGGAGTGATTATGTACATTAACGTTTCACAATAATATAATCTTCTTATATTGTTTTATCTCGTGGAAAGCGGAGAAAGGACTTGGAAAGCTTCAGAAGTTCAAAGTTACTGCATGTACATATGTATGATATACAGGACGAATAAAATATCTATCTATCTGCTCTCTCTGAACCATCAGTGACAAAAGTTTTTGTTTATATTAAATCTGTCTTCATATTTTCCACAAACCTTACCAGACATGGTTCAGCACTTCTCTGTCTGATAATCCTAATAACACGGTGAGACCGATACACAGCTAAATTAAATTTTAATAAATCATTATTACTATTTCGTAGGCTATACTGAAGCTACAGCAATACCAGCTGATCGCCGCTCAAGGCCGACCCGCTAGAATGCGCTGGCAGCGCGTGTCGCGCGAAATGTCACAGAATGTCCTGTATTAAGCTATAGTGAATTTGGTATAATCCACTATATACTGATGCCCGTTGTAAAGAACTAAAGAATTTCCTTTTGTGGTATCACTGAATTCCTTATCTCCACAACGATTATAATCCATTGCACTACTTGATACTCACATATCAACTGTAGCAATGAACTGTACTTAGTGTGTGCCACTGTGTGTGTGTGTGTGTGTGTGTGTGTGTGTGTGTGTGTGTGTGTGTGTGTGTGTGTGTGTGTGTGCGCCTTCCAACCCTTACCTGCCAATCCTTATGTACTCGCGTTACAACTCTTAAGAAATGCATTAGGCCGGGTCAGTCAAATTACCTTCCGCACAAGTGTCACTCTCTAAATAATTCCTGTTTAGTCATTTCTGGCAATTTTCTAGGCTTCCGTACAAATCCCAACAAAGTCCATCTCCGTAGAAGTGTCATTCCGTCACAACCTCTTTATTCCGTCACAACCTCTTTATTGCAACTAATTGTTTATGCCATAGCAATTTTCTATATCCGTTATTAAATAGTTGGATTTGATCAATATTTAGTCATTGTTCCAAAACCTGTCGACATCTCTATATGTATAATCCATAATTAATACTAGGTACTATTTTTTCAAACAAACGAAGGGCGTTCAGTAAGGCTTTAGAAAAAGATTAGAAAAACAAATTAGTTTTGGTAGATTTGTTTCTTTTCAATATAATTTTCTTTTAGCTCGATACACTTTCCCCAGCGTTTCTCCAATTGTTTAAAGCCTTCCAAAAAGTAGGATTTCGGAAGATCCTCAAAATAGGCATCTGTTTCAAGTTTAAAAAAAAATCACTATGGGCCAAATCTTGTGAATTCGGTGGATGTAGTAATTCGAACCTTAATTCTACAATTATTATTGTCGACATCCTTGCATTGTTTTGATGGAAGAGAATCTTTTTCTTTATCAGATGAGGGCGTTTTTTCTTGATTTCTCCGTTCAACCGGTGTAATAACAATGCATAATACTCTCCATTTATCTTTCCTCCTTTCTGCAAGTAATAACTGTAGATGATTCCGCGTGCATCACCTTATCTGTAGATTTCACCACATTTGCCTTCTTCGGAGCCGGTTCACCTTTAAAACCCACGGTTTCAACTGTACTTTTGTCTCTGGAGTGTAGTAGTGCATTCATGTTTCATCCACAGTACTGTGTATCGACGGAAAAAAAACTCGTCAGGATTGCGACTTAAAAGCGCCAAACCAGCTTCCGAATCGATCACACGATTACTTTGATTCTCTGTTGAGAACAAACGCGGCACCAATCTTCCAGAGACCTTTGTCAGACCTAAATGTTGGTGCATAACTGAGAATACTGTACCTTATGATATAGCTGTGGCCTCTACTATTTCGCGAACTTTGATTCATCGATTACTCAAAACCATATCCTGGATTTTGTCAATCATTTCGGAGGAAATCACTTCTATTAGACATCCTGAACAATCTTGAGACCAGTTGGCCTCGCTATGACTATTGTCATTTCTATCAGTTGCTTATCAGTTAATATTTAAGAGTGTTAATAGTCAATTATCTCATGTATTTAAGAGTGTAAGACTAGCTTATAGCCAAGAGTTATTTACTACAAACTTGAAAAGTGGAAAGGGGAACTTTCTTTGTCAGAAAATCACTCTTTGTCCAAGCACGTAAGAGGAGCGTGTGAGTGCAATAGAGAACCAAGTGAGGGTAAAGACCCTTCTAGTAGCGAAACGAGTCTTTTTCCATTGTGTAATGTTTGTCACGTGGGTGTTATGATGTATCCTGGGTAGGAAATGATGCATTATGGCCTACATCAACTCCAGGTTCATGGTCTTTCTAACCAATCAGAAAGAAGCCGCCATGGCAGTAATTTTGCTATATAAGCAAACTCAGGAACCTCAGTTAAACATCGAGAGAATCTCAGGAACCTTACTCTCAGTTAAACATCGGCGCTCTCAGTGATGAATAGTTAAAAGTCAGTGACGCACATCGAGACCCCGTTAAACACAGCTAAGTTAAAGAAGCAAGCTTATTAAGTAAAACACGTGTGCGTCGTTAAGTAAGGAAAGCTCCTAGTAGTTCTTTAACTTGTCAGATTGTAAAGCAAAGTGCTTGTCGTAAATCTTCTAGTCTGTCAATAAATTGAAGTAGAAAGTAACGTGTGTTCGACTAATTTTATAAGACCACTCCCTAAGCTAGCACTCAGAGAGAGTCAAACCAGTAGACTGAGCTGAGGCACTTCAACGGTAGTAGATCTTCTCAACAAAAGGTACGTAGATCTACTCATCTGGAAGCACCGCCACATACTTAAACGCGGGGCTAAACATCCACATACTTAGATCTTCAACGTGGTGCAGAAAGACGTCGCAATCTTCATCATTTGTGGCTGTACGACCACGTTTAAATTCATTTATCCAAATGTTAACTGTTGCAAACACAGGAGCAGATGTGTCCTGAACTTCAACTCAGCTTTTATCTCTTTCGGTCTTAACCCTTTTAAATAGAAGTGTTTAATCACCACACGAAATTCGTTTCACCCCCACTCCCCCATCTTTCTAAATAAGCACAAGATTGTTGATTCAATCGCCTATGACAACGAAACCACGTGATGGATGTAGTTGGAAGTTTAACAGAGACGACGGTTACCAAATGCAAACTTTTTTCGATGCTACGAGTGTAATTTCTTGGATTTTCTATGGAGTTATTAAGCACCCCTCGTAAAATCTCAAAAATACACTTTCTTGATAAAAAAAAAGCAACAAAAAATCGCAACTGAAACCCAAATGACAAAATGCCATGTATTAAAAAATCGCTACGCATTTATTCCTCAATCCATTTAACAGAAATTAATCCAGATTATTGTAAGATATGCATAAAACTGTGCATGATGTGAAGGATTTATCTTAAAAAACAGTAAAACGTGTTCCACGTGAAAATTTACTAAGAAATATATGAAAAAAAAGAAAGAAAAAGAAGAAGACAGGATAACTAAAATGAGATTTAAAATTAAAATACTTACATTACTTTTTTGCACATAAAACTGGAGTCAGTACTATTCGTAGGGGAAGGATTTTGGTTCGCGCGGGGAATTTCGGATTCAAAACTTTTACTTTGCTCAAAAAGTCTGCAAACTCGTCATTTTGTAGCTCCAGGCTTTCTAAATGTAGATGTGAGCCAGCTAGTACAAAACGTCTGCAGTACTACAATCGGAACATGGGATAAAAGAAACATACAGCAATATTTAAAACCCACATTCTTAAAGCAAGGTACCCAGTGTCGCTTGAAATCTTCAATCGCAAGGGATAGAAATACAAAGCTATTTGCAAAGGTAGAATCAGACTGAAAAAGTCATGCCAAAGCCGGGATCTGAATTGCGGATTTTCCGGATTTCATCGATAGTTCTATCCAAATGAGCTCTGAGCTACCACACAAGAATCAGCACGACATTAAATTCCCCAACTGACTCGCATATTTTTTTTCCGGTAAACCAAAACGAGATTTCAAATTCATTTTGATGCGACATATTCTTAAGGCTACCGCAACCGTAATATTTTAACCCGCTATTAGGTATCTGGACAATCAATGGTGGTATTAATATTATCATTATTATTATTTCACGTTGTAATTAAATATTACATTTGATTTGCACTAAAAAGTATTGAATAATCAATCTTCCTTGTGTGTAGGTTGGATGAGTAGAATCATTCTGAAAACCAATGCCATGACAGGATTGAACCTCGGATCTTCTGGTTTTCCTTGGATTGCTCGAACAAATCGAGTAATATGGCAACACTCACTCCAACATGTCTGATATTCCCTTACAGACTCCTATATGATAATACTTCAGTTGCCGTCATCTCCAAATGAATTTGAGATCTCCTTGTGGTTTATAATGGAAAATATACTAGTAATTTTTATTTTCTCTCCTCATATTTCCCAGGTCACGAATTCAAGCCCAGTGAACGGCGATGGCTTTTTTTGGGTGCAAAACTCCTTGTAGCACGGTTTTCTTCAGAGGGGAAGTAAATCCGGCGGTCCCGTGTCGTAGTTTAGTGTAAAAAAGCTTCAAGACTTTGCCTCTAAGCAAAATGTCCGGTGTTTCATGCCCAATATACAATAGGACGCTGAAAGCTAGATTAGTTAAATAGCGTCCATAAACAAAAATCTGTTTAATTTCAGTTCTCTTCTTTATGTGTCGTAAGATACGTAATGTATCCCTTTAAAAGATTGATAATAATGCCTAAAAAACAATGCGCCTTCCTGAATCAAAAACAAAATTTAGAAAGAGTTGCTGTGCTTATGCCAGAACAAAATAGTAGTTTAAAAACCGAAAGTATGGCATCCTGGACATGTTCTCCACATTCCAAACAAGCGTTTACAAGCAAGGGTAAGGATATAGAAACTTTTCTGGAAATTTCTACGGGTGAAATTCTCGCAGTTCTTACTGAATTTGATGTACTGGAGAAATAATTGATGCAGTACAAAGAATACATGGTTTTAGTGAATAAAAACATCAATATTTCCATAATTTTTTTTAAGATTATATTGAAACCATTTTTAAAACATTTTAGTACACAGAGATAATTAAAATTAATTTTAAAAATAATCAAACATTACAATTTATTGTGAATCTACTGACCGTAAACTTTCATCTTCGAGAGATGCATTAGCATATGTTGGTTTAAAAGAGCAAATTTGCTGTTACGGCCTTTTACAGGACATACCGAGCGAAGAGTAACTAATACGCCACACAATAAAAGTATTGCCACGTATTGTAACGTAAATTAAGCTGAAAGCTTGGAATCCCAGGAACAATCAAAGAAAAGAGTGCACATACTCTTCTTCAAAAAGGCACTGAACTCTATTAATTGCTTTGGCCTTCTCTACAATGTTCTTCCATTCTGTACGATCCCTAAACAGATCAATCGCATTCCTTACGAGTATCGGCATGCTTTTTAGATCTATGCTTATGTCAACATGCCATCTGAGTTTAGCTCTACTTCTTGATCTCTATTTGAAAAGTTCTTTCATCTATCAATCTATATAAATGTCCGAAACATCTTAATTTCTCTGCTTTTTAAAATTAATGACAATTTGTTGTTTAATCTTATTGTGTAACTTCATTTCTCACGGTTCCCTTGCCCTCTTATCTTTAATTGGCCCGTACAGGCTTCTTAAAATCTTTCTTTCAACATTTTAAAAGCTTTTGCCTCTACAACTCTTTAAGCACCCCGGTTTCCCAACTCAGGTTTACTGAGAATTCTATAATTGTGTTACATAATATTTTTGCACTTAACATGAACCTATTTTTAAATACATGATACCTAAAAATTTTTTATTTCCCTTGTTTGCTGTCTTTTATTTTTTCTTCTACTGAGTTGTTATTGTTTACCAGAGATTCGAGATATTTAGCGTTTATAACTTTGATAGCCTTATTATTTATCATTTAATGTTTTAATCCTTTAGTATATTTTAAATATTTTGTTTTGCCCCCCCCCTCAATTTAACAGCAGTCCAAAGGACTCGTCCTGTAACTTTTGAAATGTTTCCACTGCTACATTTTTCCACGGCTCTAATCTGCATAGACTTTGTTTTAACCAAAATACTATGTTGCCTCTCAAATCTACTTAAAACTAAATCTGTTACAAAGCTAGATAAGTGGCGGATAAAGGATCTCCCTTTTCACTTGTAAACGATTCAAGTTCCTACACATATAAAGAAAAGGATGAAAACAGGGATAAAACTTGTTGCAAATGACAGTCTCTCAGGTAAATTCAGGTTATTTAAAAGCCGCACACCATCATCAGCTGAGAGGATGTTGAGGAAGCTGTGGTTTGGAGAGAGGAATACCGTCTGGTCTGCTTGCTACTGGCTGGACCTGACCGCATACCTTCAAGTGAGACAACATGCCTACTCGTTACCTGGCGACCAAACAAGGGCAAAGAATGCACAACGACAATTGTTATATGAGAACATGCACTGCACACGCAGCCGTGTATTCCAAAATCTCACACGGGAACAAAGTGAGCATCAGAAGCGAAGCGAAGTTTTAAGTTGCTGATTTCAAAGTAAATGGCACAAAGTAAATGAAATGTGTATAATTTATACAACTTTTACTCTCAGCAAAAATACTGCCTGGGCAACACAAAGACTACTAGCGATGTTGGCTGTTTTCATCAAGATGTACAACAATGGTTTACAGTAATTTACCATTTTGGGGGATGCAATTGCTATCCATTCTATTTAAATGATCATACCATTCTGACAAGTATTTGTCAACTTTTACTTTATTTACTATGTATTGTAAATAGGGAAGGTGCTGTATTCCACCCAAAAATTCAATGTCGCGATTTCACTACAAATATGCTTTGGGGCTCCCTGAATCCTCCCCCCAAAATGTATTTTTAGAAAACGATCATGCGCGCGCGTGTGTGTGTATTCGTCGAAGAATTGGTTAAAAGCCAAACTTGATATTTAGTACAGCATCTTCCAAGAATACGACGTGAAGATTTTCAATAAAACCTCCCCCACAACTGTCCTTTATATAGAACATTTTTGAAAATGTTCATTTTCTCAAACATGATTGTGTTTATTTTCTCAAATATCATTCTAACAATTTTTATAAAAATATCCCGTTAGCGCAATGACAGAGGGCGAACCTGGGATCCATTCCCAGTATCAGAATAGGGATTTTCTCCCCTTCCCCCCATAGGACTGTCCTTTCATCACTCATCCTGAGGAAGGGAAATGGCAATACCACCGCGGTATCATCAATTGCATGAACGCCAAAGTCGGATTGAGGTCTCTTCCACGATTCCATCCCGGCCAACGACCGACATTCGGGTTGAATACTAGTCATCATGTATAAGATATTTTCTATAACAAATGAAATGCATAATTTCATTTTAAATGGATTTTGCATAACTGGTTAAGTAAGATATAGATAAAATCTATATCTCGCTAAAACACAATTTATGTCAAATGCACTTTTTTTGTGGAGTTTCCGTGATATTCCTTGTTAATGATTTAGATTTTCTGATACATTTTCACATTTCTCAAATGGAAAGTCGATGCTCGTTTATCGTTGTCTCATGCACAGAGAGGGAATTTCAAAGCTATCACAAAGCAACCAGTTTTTAAAGGATTTGACATTCGCTTTAGCCTATGGTACTTCCTTATTTCCCTTTTACTTACAAGGAAGCATATAATAAGACAATTTCTGTTAATGTTTGTTTCAATTATCGTTTAGCATGAAACATATATTGTTTGGTCAAACTCTTTTCAGGCTGGGATGGGCAGGGGAAGGAAGCAAGTTGTTCGTGCCCAGCCCGTTAAATCGGTCGGCACTTTGCTATTGCCACCGGTGCAGCCACCTGACGCTTTTATCTCTTCTCTTCCTCTGCCTCGAAAGACTGACCGAAGTACAGCAGAATAAGATTTTGAAACAATCGCTTATTGCAGAATAGGTCATATGAACATTACACATTATTATCTCTCTCTCTCTCTCTCTCTCTCTCTCTCTCTCTCTCTCTCTTACTAATATCCGAATTTTGATTTAAAATGCAGCTGGTGGCCCCAATAATCTCAATTCTATTGCCTCTATCTTTGTTTCTGAGTTTTACTTTGTCTATATAGTTGTGTTCCCAACTCGTGAACCGTGAAACACAAAACACACACACACACACACACAAACACACACACACACACGCCACGAGTACAGATAAGGTGATACCAGCAGATAAAAACGGTATTGAAGAATAACATGCGGCCTACCTTAATAGATTAGTGGCCGTGCCAATTCCGTGACCAATTCTGAACGCGCTGTTTCATTTTCTGAAGATTAGTTGTGTATGTGTGTGTGTGTGTATGTGTGTGTGTGTGTGTGTGCGCGCGCGCGTCTGAGTGTCTGTTTGTCTGCAGGCGGCATACCTCAAAAACGAAACACTCGTTACCAAGCATGACCCAAAATGTTTTCAACAAAATCCCCCCAACCTATTACCCTGTTCATGACATTTTTTTTCGAAAATTTTGAGTTTATCAAAATTAGCTTTAACGAGTTTTATTAAAATGCCATATATTTAAGATTTTGTCTAGCAAACGTGATCTATACCTTGAATTTTCTGGGAATATCCTATAAAGATTTCTTCACTCTAGATGCCTTTTGTAAGTAAGAGAAAGACAGAAACTCACAACACAAAACATGTAGATTTCATTAAAACACACCCTTTAGATCTTTTTTGAAATAAATAAACATAAAATGAGTTAACCGTATGATTCTTCGCAGCATTAAAAGCATTGATTTGCACAACAGTTTGTTCTGATCTAGTTACTTTCTCTATACGTACTAAGCACATAGTGTATAGAGAAGGTTTTGTAATGCACCCAAAAATTCGATACCGAGATTTCACCGGAAATACCTGTTTTGAGACTCCTGAATAAAAAAAATAGAAAAAAAAATGTCCGTGTGTGTGTGCGTGTGTGTAGCATAGCTCAAAAACGAAACGACCGTTAAACACCAAACTTGGTATTTAAGTTTGGTATCTTCCAAGGATGCGACATGAAGATTTTCAAGAAAATCCCCCCACGCCCAACTACCCTTTACATGGAACATTTTTCGAAAATTTTTATTTTCTAAAAAATGACTCTTAACGATTTTGACTAAAATCTCTTATCTATAAGCTATTTATGTCACAAATAAAATGCATATCTTCAATTTTCTGGGAATAGCCTCTGAAGACTTCTCGATTAGCATGAAGTAAATAGAAGCATAAGGTTTTAACGACAATTTGTTACAGAGATGTAGAGAAAGTCATGTAAATGGAACACATCAGATTTTCTTCTTCTTCTTTTTCCAGGAGTGCTCAATATACTACTTCCTCCTCTTGGCCGCAGCTCTTTCTTCTCCTTACGAATTATTTTTATCGTTGACACGGAAACACCAGTATAATATGCAGCTGGCTGTGAGCTTATGGCACTGGATGTAAATACTGATCATTCAGAGCTTCTTCATCATAGTTATCTATAATGCTTCTTATAATTCAAGCCCTTCTGAATACACAACCTTACATTTCTTAATTTCAGACATGGTGAAAAAAATAGAAAATTGCTTATAGCATTGAGTTACTTCTGCACCTTATTATGCTAAGTAGGCTATGCTAGGTTAATATACATCTGCAGGAACGATTACTGCATAGCAGCTCACCGGGTAACTAGAAATCCCTTTCCCCTCGCCCCACACCTCATCCTGCAGGGCTCACTGTCTTACTACATGCATAACAGGTAGTATTGTTTTCCACTCAAAAATTCAATGTCGAGATTTTGCCAGTAAACGCTTTGAATTCTCTTGGATCAAAACGGAATCACTTTTGGAAAAAGGTTTGAGTTCTTTAGAATCAAAAAGGAATCACTTTTGGAAAAAGGTCCTTGGGGAGGGAGAGAGAGCAGCAGCGTAGTTTAAAAAGGAAAAGTCGGTTAAATGCCAAACTTGATATTTAAGTTCAGCATTTTCATGAATGCGGCACAAAGATTATCAAGAAAATCTTCACCATCCAAAACTAACTTTTACTAGGAACATTTTTCGAAAATTTTAATTTTCTCAAAATGGCTGTAACGAATTTTATTCTGGATTATGTTGCATAGCTTGGTAAATCAAGATTACTACATAAAAATGAAGATCACGTTATAAGCCTTTTTTTTTTTAATTACTGTTTCCGAGTTATTACTAGTTATTTGTTTCAACTTTAAAATACTTATACATTTCTCAAATGGAAAATCGTTATTCATTTTTACTTTCTATATTTATTACCTACATAGTACACAGGTAGAGACTGTATTGCATTCCACCCAAAGACTCGATACAACGAATTCGTTGGAAATACGTCTTAGAGCTTCCTGTTTTACAAAAAAAAAAAAAAAAAAAAATAGTCTATGGTGAGTGTGTGTGTGTGTGTGTGTGTGTGTGTGTGTGTGTGTGTGTGGCTGTGTGTGTATGTGTGTGTCCATGTGTGTGGCTGTGTGTGTATGTGTGTGTCCGCGAACACGATAACTCAAAAATCGAATAAATATCAAAATTGCTATTTAAATTCAGGATCTTCCAAGATTGCCACACGAAGATTCTCAAGAAAATCCCACACCCCAAACTATTCTTTAAACGAAAGGAATTTCGAAAACTTTGATTTACTGAAAAATACTTCTAAAATAACATATATTAAAGATAATATCTAGTGGTAACGTTTTTATTGATTAGCATAAAGTAGATAGAAGATTAACCTTTTCAAGAATAATATGTTTTACAGAGGTAAATAAAGTCAAGTGATTGGAACACACCAGATTTTTCTTTCACTTGGTCAAGCAAAGGGAACACGATGTCAATGCATCGCATATTGACCAATTGTGGAAATATTTGACTATCGCTTTATCCTAGAGTATTCTCTTGTTCCCGTGCACCTACTAGGAAATATATAAGAACGTATTTCTGCAAATGTTTATATAAATATATGTGAAGAATCTCTGTTCATAGCTCTAGTGCTGAGGGCCCTTGATTCGATTATCGGCTCTGGTGATTTTTAATCGGCTCTATCCAAGCCTTAATTTCTGACTAGCTCATGTGGAGTATCCCCAAGGACCTATGTAGCACGAAATCCACAGTAAGAGTGTAAAGTCCCTTATTTCCCCCGCCTCTCATCATACTCTACCATCAGGAGTTACGCGCTACTTCAGAAATGGGTCCTGATGGATGTAGGTCGTCAAGAGACCTTGGGGATCCTTGCCATACAGCTACATATACATTAACGATTGTAGACAATCGCGACCTTTGTATCCTAGAATTGTAATTATTTACGTGTTTAATACAGCATTTGTATAATTTAAGATTTTCATTATCTTAGTTTTACTTTATCTACTTTCTCCTAATTTCGACCAACAAAGAGTGTCGAAAGTTTTTTCATTGTCGATAAATGGTACTTAAGTGGGAATATGCTCCTCTCCACACATGATCTGTGCCACTGATTGGGTTCGATTGAATATATACCGCGCTGATTCAAATCACTTTTGGTTGCGTGCAGTATGGCGTGGCTCTTGTCCGCATTCATGGACATTCGCCAACGCCGGCACCATCCTTGGATAAGGCGGAGATGTTGTATGAGGTTGAAGGCTCTGAGAAGGTGCCTGTGTTGAACAGCAACACGTCATCCGCATACTGGGCGATGTTGACGGATTGCTGCGTTGGGAAGTATGCCATGTAGATGTTGAAGAGGGTCAGGGATAACACAGAGCCTTCGGGGGCTCTGCCTCTTACGTGTAGATGCTTTCCCCGCGACTGTGACGTGGAAGTGTGTACCTGAGGAAGCTGTTAGAATGTTGTGTGTGCCTGTGTGGGTAGTCCTAGGTGGATGAGTTTATGTAGGAGACCCACGTGCGATACCGCGACAGTGAAGGCGCCCTCCTGGAAACCCAGGGAGGCCGCCTCCACTATCCGCAGCAGCTGCTGGGGCGCTGAGTGCCCAGGACGAAATCCAAACTGGTGGTCTGAGATAGCTCGGATGTGCCCTAGAAGTGGGACAGACGGTTAAGGACCATCCTCTCGAGCACCTTCAAAAGGGTCGGGAGGAGGCTGATGGAGCGGTTATTCGATGGGTGCACCGAGTCATTCCCAGGTTTCAATATACATATGACCCTAGCCTCTCTCCACTCTCGTGGAAAGTGGCCAGGCGCCAGACACATATTAAAGACCCGTGTGAGAAAGAGCACGGCGTCGCGCAGTTGGAGAGGGGCCTGGCGACATAGTCGCCGTAGAAGCGCTTGGTTGTGCGGCGTGTGATGTCGCTGGTATAGTCTCCGAGCCGCCCAGGAACGACGGATGAGAAAGGTGAGGTCTAATAGGAGGACGTCAGGGTGCAGAGGTGCTGGGGATTCCACAGTTAGGTTGTGGGCAGTTCGTATCACAATGGAGGTGAAGGATGAGACCGCGGCCTCCAGGGATGGGATGTCTGTGATTCGGGGGTTAGGAAGGATGGAAGTGCGGAGGCAGTTTCTTACGCCGTCCCAATCTACCACACGGGTTTTAACCGTGATTACGTAACTGGTTATGGTCGGAATATAGTGCATTGATTGTAGTGAGAATGACATGATCGCGAATGGTTGCCAGGGATCGCCAGGCGAATGCTGGGTAGGCTTCTTTCATCCCCGAATTCGCTGCCTTGCAGTCATTATTTCACCTCTCATCCCGATGATTTCTTTCAGGGGTTGTAGTGTCGGCGATTGAGATCAGTACGGCGTGGATACTCAAATTGACAATCTTCGTACCCCAACTTCGGCTGGTTGCCGGGATGAGAACCACTCCTGGTGGGGGTCCCCAGACTGCTTGTCCAACTGTCGGCGTTCTTCAACCTAGAAACTTATGGACGCTGTCGTTGCTGTCACTCAATATGTATCCTCTCATATTTTAGTCGAATTATACCGGTGCATTCTGAAATATTCATTGGCCAAGTGAACATGTTAAACCATGTGACAAGAGTTGTGTAAATATGCGCTTACCGCATTAAAATCTGCTGATAGCCTTAACTTACTCTCGCAAAGAATGTATATAAACTTATTCGAAGCATAAATAATAAATGTTCCGCCTCGTTTCTCAGAATGCGAGACGGCGCGTAAACATGTGCGCGAACAATGAAGTTAAACTACGTATTCAAGCAGCATTAGCTATAGTGAAGTGAAAGTTTTCTTGACCACAACATCCAGTGTTCGAGAAGCGAGTGAAGCAGCATTACATATCAGTCCTCTATCCGTCAAACACCCTGATGATCAACGGAACCTCGAGTCCAGAACCACATACAAACATAGGTAGCCGAAGATATAAGCACAATATTATTATAGGCAGACGAACTTGAAACCTGTCTCTTCAAAAGTGCCTTCACAACCTGGGCTAATTCATAACAGCCTCAAAATTACCCCTAAGCCGTGGGTCGCAAAGATTACTCATGTGTCAAAATTGGCACGTAACGTGGGAAAACTGGAAAATATTATATGCTGCAACAATTTATGTCGCCCATTATTGAATGTTCTTACCCATTTACTACTCATTGTTTACTAGAGGTCACTAGCGGTGTATTAAAATTTTAAGTCCGTCTGCTATGCATTTTGTAGTAGCTTAGTGAAGGGCTGCCCCGGCCCGGTGATCGTGATACAGGATAAGCGGATAAACTCTGGCTTATCATAGCACTGTACACCTATTAGCGTACTATATTCAGTTTGCAATCTTAAGTCACAATGGAATGCAACAAAATTTAGTGCTTTCCATACCCATAATGAAGATCTATACCACTTTGAATATGCCAAATATCGTGTCGTGCAATGATCGGACTTGAGACGGCAAACCAAGACGAGGCAAAGTGAGCCTTGCTGCATCCACCTATAACACGTATGAATGGAAACTGTAATCCATCGAGAGCAGTCAAATTTGTTCGTAGCGACATTTGCTGACTAAATATATCGCCTTGCTTTTATCGAGACCATAGGTGAAGTGGGAAATATCTTTCTTTTTGAGCTCGCTCCAGAGGCGTGCGAAGTCCACCGGTGTTCTTGCCTGGAAGACATAGCGGCTTTTCCTCCTCGTCACCGTACACTCCTGGCAGAGAGTTGGCATGACCATCCGGAGAAAGCCTACCACTCCCTCGAAGGAGTCCACGATGATGGGTGGAATATGGCGCTTCTTCTGTCCGCCGGCGGTGGAGCTGCTGGTTCCTGCACTGGTCTGGTGTGCGGGAGTTACGGGTTTCCTCTTTTTGCCCACGACAATGAAGTCATCGCTGACCTCGCCGAAACGCTTGTGGCCATACTTTCACAATCAGAAAAATCCTGGTCGGACAATTTGCCTGTGCGGATAGGAGACCGCTCTCGAGATCCGCCCTTGTCGGAGGATTCGGTCGAAACCGAACGGAGTGTAGTCCGATTTCCGCTCTTGCATTGTCGGGTCTTCCTTGGTTTTCGGCTGCTGCCGGGCCCGGAGGCCTTGGCTGCGCCGCTGGTGACACCAATGCTGGAGGTTGGAGTTGGTTCCTGCTCCTTATTGGCAGGACCGCTGGGTGCCTCGCTACTGGGACATTCCCTTCCGCCTACCTAGCTACGTTTGCCACCGCAGCGACGGATGCCCCGCCCTGGAGGCGGAACCGCGGTCCTTGTGCGGCAAAACGTGGTCCACAAACCCATCCCCACTCCTCCCCTGCAAGCCATTGAGGCGACGGCAGTGTGTATTGAGCTCGGAGGAACGGAGGTAGTAATAGTCTCTGTTTACCACTCGCCAGGTAGGCCGTTCTTACCTGCTGACTACCAAATATTCTTCAACGTCCATTCCTAGCGTGATCCTCGCCGGGGACTTTAATGCCAAACATCAGCGTTGGCATTCGGGCCCCCGCGCGGATCCTAGAGGCAATTCAATGATTCGCATGATTGATAGGGATTCCCGGCTAAGAGTCCTGGGCCCCTAGCAACCCACACACCATCCGCAAGGTCGAGGACAACCTTCTGTCATCGACTTTGCGATCGTTAAACATTATCCCTTTCATCTCATGTTCACTTCACTCGCAGCACTTCATTCCGATCACAATTCCGTGTTGGCAGAAATCAACACCAGGGTTGCCAGGTACGATTTCTCAGGACACAGCAGAGAAATCGACTGGAAATGCGAAAGGATTGCCTCAGCGCATCAATCCTACCTAACCCAAAAATCACTGACCATACCCAGCCTAGAGCAGCAGTCCAAACCTTCACTACCACAGTAGTACTGGCGGTTCATAACCTCACCATCCGCACCCTCACTGCACCTCATCCAGACGTCCTACCCCTAGATCTAGAACTCCTTATCCGCCGTTCCTGGGCAGCCCGCAGACTATACCAGCGAAACCGGAGGCCACGCAATCGAGGTCTTTTACGGCGCCTCCGTCGAGAGGTTAGTTAATTATATTACAATCCTTTAACTTCCTTCACAGTATTAATTTACTATGTAAAACAATTTTATCAATTAATTTTACAAAAGTATAAATTTATTTAAGGGAGAATTAAAATATAGAGTTCAGGATGTCCAAAAAATCAAAATAAGTGTTGATATAGAATAGAGTCTCCATTACGCGAGCACCGAGTGCAAGCGTGGGAGTCCACAATGGCCGTGCAAGACCTGGAGGGTGGCGACATCTGGCGAATCGCAAAAAGCCTCCGACGCCAACGGAATCAGTACCACTCCCCGCCTCAAGGCAATCTTGGCTTGTTTATGAACAAGCCAAAGCAAATGTGCTTGCGAGCTACATAGAGGATACCTGCAGGCCGAGAGAGGACCCCCCAGGACGTACTCTTCACTGCTACTTGCGGGAACAGCCTCATGAAGCGGAGAATCCCCTTCCAGTCATCCGCCCTAGTGAAGTATAAGGCGCACTCCGGCGTCTCAACACCAAAAAGGCTTGCGGGCAGGACGGGCTGCCATCCGCCTTTCAGAGCAGTGCTGTTCCTCACCAAGGTATTCAACATGTGCCTCGCCTTAGGACACTTTCCGCGCGAGTGGAAAGTGGCACGGGTGGTGTGCATTTTGAAGCCTGGCAAGGATCGTGCACTTCCTTCCAGCTACCGCTCCATTAGCCTCCTTCCCACCCTCTCGAAGGTCTTCGAAAGGTTAGTACTACACCGCTTGTCGCCGCAGGTAGTCGACATTCAAGCCATCCCTCTCCATCAGTTTGGGCACTCGACTACCCAACAGCTGTTGCGGGTGATGGAGGCTGCCTTCTCAACCACCTGGCATGCGGGTTTCCTGTTTAAACTCACCCAGATTGGCCTACATACATAGCTTATGAACATCATACACAGCTTCCTACACCAACGCACTTTCGTAGTAGCAGTTGCGGGTCAAACATCTACACCAAAACCCCTACGAGGCGGAGTCCCCGAAGGCTCTGTATTATCACCCACCTTGTTTAGCCTCTTTATGGCAGACTTCCCTACCCAGTTTGCTGATGACGTCCTGCACTATCACACTCACAGGAACATACGCAGTCTTCAATCCCATACAGAGACACCTCCGTCTCGTCCAGGACTGGTGCAGTCAGTGGCGGATGTCCGTTTACCCGGGCAAAAGTCATGCTGTTCTGTTCTCCAGAAAACGCACAGCAATGAACCAGATACCCAACTTCTCCTATCAGAGCCAGAGGATAGAGAGGGGAAATTCCATCAAATACCTTGGAGTCATTCTTGATACGGACCTAACGTTTCGTGAACACGTGCGGGGAACGTAGGACAGAGCGAAGGGGGCGGTAGCATCCCTTTACCCTGTAATGGCCTCCCAGATGTCGGTTCACTTAAAGTTACATCTTTTCAAGGCGCTTGTAATCCCCCTGTTGCTCTACGCCTGCGAAGTGTGGGGTATGGCAGCAGACTCCTGGCTTCTCTGGTTACAGCGGGTACAGAATAGAGGACTCCGGTCCATGTATTCTGTATGTCGACGTTTCCCTTTGAGGCTACTACATGAAGCTTCGGCTCTCCCATATGTGGAAGATGTCATTAGGCGCCGGGCTCAGAAATTCCATGCCATATTGGGCGAACATGAGAATGCACTTGTCAGATCACTGGGGGAGTACTTACCCACTGAACACCGTAAGAAGCGGTTCCGGATTCCCCGCATGGCTTGTGGGCACCCCCTGTAACAACGGCTTTAAGCCAGCCAACAGCGTAATAGCTGAACAAAGCACTCCCCCCTCCCATTGGGAGTGGTCCATCAAAAGTAAATAACAAAATTAATTTAAAAAATTAAACACCAGCGGAGCAGAGGAAAGGATGCTGCTCCTGAAAAAAAAAAAAAAAAAAAAAAAAAAGTGCAACCACTTGAGGAGCCTATTAGCGCTACCTCCTTTCCACCTACATCCGAAACCTCAAAATTATAACCTCAACCTTCACCTCATTCCTGTGGTTAAACCCTTACCAGGGTAGGCACACAGCAACAACACTTAGACGGACCACGAGCCTACCAGACTCGCATGCACATGCACGCACGCCTTGCTTGATTTATTGCAAGCGATGTAGTTCATTCTAAGCTGAGCAAACTGTTATTTACAAAATGTAGCAAAGATAGGAAATTTGGTGGTATATAAGGATGACGAATTGGTTTTATTCAGACCAAATCAATGACTTTTTATTAATTTATAACATTATGATAATCAGTAATTATTTTGTATTTCGTTCCCATTTGGAGGTATAGCCCCTACTCCAGTTATTTCCCTTTGGACATGATTCTGAACAAGGTTTGCTTTTTTACTTTCTTAGCCCGTACATACAATGTATGTAGTACGTAAAGAGGGTATCGTATTCTAACTAAAACTCGATACCGAGATTTCACCGGTAATGTGTTTTGAGACCCCCTGAATAAAAAACGGGATTTTCAAAATAAAAATAAACGTTTCAGTGTGTGTACAGCATAACAAAACGAAAAGAATTGTTTAGTATCACCCAAGGACGCCAAATCAAGGCCACCCCAAACTACCCTTTACATGGGAAAATTTCAGCAAAATGGCTCTTAACGATTTTGATTAAAATACTGTAGCTATATTATAGATATTTACATGACAAATAAAATGTATATCTTAAATTTTCTGGTATTTTCATTTTTATAAAGTTATCCGTTTCCGATATATTCTTTATTATTGTTTTCAATTTTAAACTACTTAAACTTTTCTCAAACGGGAAGTTATCTTTCGTTTTACTCCTGGCCTTGGCAAGAGAATCTAATTTCAATGACAAACGCATAGCGACAGCCAAACCCACCGCATGAACCTTCAAACCTGAAAGAAATGATGGGAATAGGAAATGGTGAACTGGAAAATTCGAGGGATGTAGTGAACCTACCCGGTGAATCCCCCGAAAAAAAAAACAAAAAAAAACATGGGTCAAGGGTCGAACCTGCGAATGCCGGTCACAAACAGAACTGCCTGAGCCTTCTCGCTTGGTACTTACTTCTGCGTGTGCATAATAGAATTACAGTTCAAAGGGAGAGAGAGAGAGAGAGAGAGAGAGAGAGAGAGAGAGAGAAAATGTGTGGGTGTGCTCATCGCGAGATTGCAGATTCTAGTTCAGTTTAGGGCTTAGGCTCTTTCCTGAGCCCTTCCTATTGGTTACAGAGAAAAGTGAACGAAAGGTTTCGAGATTTCGTCGAGGTTAGGCTACTTTAGGTTAGGTTAGGTATTTGTTATGAACTGAAACGAAATAAGAGGTTCTTTTTTCCAATGGAAATGCACCGTTTTCCGTTCGTTCTGTCTGGTTGTGCATGGGCAATCGACCAATGGCAGAGTCAAATCTAAAAACTGAACTAGATTCTGCAATGTCGCATGCTCATCCGCTAAACAAGGGACAAAGCCGAACGAACGTAGATTGCCTCGCTCTCAACCGACAAGCATGAACCCAGCACGGCGTGTTTTATACGTACATTACCTACATTTCGATAGTGATTTCTTCGCCACGCTATGGAGACTACAGTTAATCACGTCATATTATTAATTGCATCTGATTATGAGTGTTCTTTTTCTTCGGTCATTTTCTAATTAAACTTCTTTCAAATAAATAAGCTACCAACAAGTTTACTGGCAAATAACGATTACGTCATTTGATTAAAAACATCATTTTACTCCTTGTACGAATGTAATCTATGACTCTTCACTCCCAACAATAAACACAAGAGTTCATATACTGTTCAATAATTGTCCCTTCGTGATTGTGCTGAATCACAACAAACATATCTTCTCTTTCCAATTGAATCTTCCAGCTTTAAAGCCCTTTTCGAAACAATCCCCGTTCCCAGCTATGGTTTCCACTATCATAGATTAAATTTAAAACCCTTTAGCGAGCTAAACGATTCTATTACACTAGTACACGCATTAATTGGTTTCCTACCTATTTATGGGTTCGTCGCAGTTGACACACAAGAATTCATAACGATTAATACAGTAATATTATTACAAATAATAACTCCAAAGATTAGTAAGACATATAAACCAGAGAATATTGCGATACATTATAAAGCTGTCAACAGTCAATATTAATACAATACTTACATTTTCAAGGCCTCTCATTAATTAAATTCATTCATTTAAAAAGTATAATGTGTTCCATTTATATGACTTTCTCCACAAGCTATTGTTACAAAAAATTATTCCTTTAACTGCATCGCGGTAATCGAGATAAACATTAGCAGAAATTGTTGTATTAATTGTAGAAGTGAAATAAGATAATACATAGCCTAAAACTAAGTCAAATCTCTTAAAAAAGTCGGTCGCTATGTGAAACAATTGAAATTCGAACCAACCAGAAATAAAACCGACCTTTGCATGACCAGAAATAAAATGAGATGAACGAAAGATGATCTCCCGCTTGAGAAAAGTTTAAGTAGCTTAAAACTGAGAGCAATAGCAAAATATATCTCGGAAACGGTAAACTGTGCAGAAAAAAAGTTTGTCATACATTGGGTGGTTTGTTAAAATCTACGGGTTTTCTGTGTAATAAGTTCTTGCCTATCATTTACGGTTTACCAGTTTTCATCTAGAAAAGAGATCTTCAGAGGTTAGTCCCAGAACATTCAACATATACATTTTATTTGGCTTGCAAATCTCTTAAATATACGGCATTTTAAGCAAAATCGTTAGCGATTTTTGAGAAAAGCAAAATTTTCAAAGAACGTTCCATGTAAAGAGTAGTTTGTGGTAGGGGGATTTACTTGAAAATCCTCGCGTCACATTCCTGAAAGATATTAAACTTAAATGACAAATGTTGTGTTTAACGGTCTTTTCATTTCTGAGCAATGCTGTCCACACACACACACACACACACACACACACACACACACACACACACACACAAACACACACAAACTCACTCTCATTTCTGTATCGAATTTTTGAGTGGAATGCAATATTTTCTCTACACACTATGCACGCAGTATGTATAGAAGAAGTAAAAAAAAACAAGAGCGAAAAATATGATGTGTTACATTCGCATGACTTTCTCTACCTCTCTGCAACAAATTATTGTTAAAAAGTTTATGCTTCTATTTACTTCATACTAATTGAGAAAAAAATAGCACAAATAGTCTTATTGCTTGCTTCCTTTTAAGTAGAAGCGAAATAAGCCAGTAGCATAGGTTAAATAATAGTCAAAAGCTGGTTGCTATGTGACTGAAGTTCCTTTGTTTCTATGGACAGGAGTTGACAAATCCCTGTATGAGGAAGTGTAAGTTTTTCAAAGCTGAAAACAAACACCAGGAATACCTCAAAAAGGATCAACTCCACGAGAAGGATGTATAGGTATCATAAATTGTGTGTTTTAACGTGCTCTACATTTTTTGTGTGGTAACTTTTTCTCCATCTCTTACGGTTTAGCAGTTATGCAAAATTCCGTAAAATTCATCCAGAATAAAGATGTCTTCAGAGGCTATTCCCAGAAAATTCAAGATATACATTTTATTAGTCAAGTAAATATCTTTAATATATGATATTTTAATTAGAATTAGAAATTAATCATTAGAGCCATTTTTTAGAAAATCAAAATTTTCGAAAAAAGTTCCATGTGAAGGGTAGTTTGGGGTGGGGGAATTTTCTTGAAAATCTTCGTGTCGTATCTTTGGAAGATACCAAACTTAAATATCAAGTTTGGTATTTAACGGTCTTTTCGTTTTTGAGCTATGCTGCCCACAGACACACACACACATATACACAGACAGAAAGACACACACACGGACATGTTTCTAAAAATGTGTTTTTTTGGATTCAGAGGGACCCAGAACATGTATTTCCGGTGAAAACTCGGTATCTAATTTTTGGGTGTATTACAATACCATCTTTATATACTATGTACATAGTGCGTATAGAGAAAGTAAAATGCGGGTGCTGGTGCCAAGTGATAAAACTTTAGAAACCTTTGACATAATACTGCGCTTAAATATAAGCTTACAGACGCCTTTAAAATGTGCTATATGAAAGTTTGAGCCCATTGTTTTCTAAATGTCTCACAATTCTTAAATGTTAGTTCTTATAAAAGAAAACTAATGTATTAAGTATTATTAGTATCACCGCTTTCATTGCTGGTGTCACATGAACCATAGGCAATTTCTACATCAACTTGGGCTTAAGCAAGCTTACCGTTCCCGATTTGTGCGAGCTCTTGGTAGTTTCGGTAGTTGCCAAAAAGGGCAGTGGTCTCTGCTGCTGCTGCTGCTGCAGCGGCTTGAGTGGTGGCAGCTTCTGCCATGGACGTACCCGCGACCCCTTCGGCTATAGAGGCGACGGGTCTGGGCATGCCGCTACTGGTACCCGCCCCCGTCGTGCCACCTGCTGGTGCCGGGCCTGGGCCACCCCCAGACCCCGCCGCTGGGCTCTGCGCCGCCACCACGCCGCCACACAATATCAGTGCCAGTGTGATGTCACCTGGTCATACCGTTCCGTGTAGATGACGCCGACTTCACAGCATGCGGATAACAACTCCTGTAACAAATGAAAGGCATTACGTTTGATGTATATCAATACATTTTTGAGCCATTCAAAGGATAACGGTAGCAAACAGTTGCTATGCTCACGTCGGCTGGCGGCAGAGGGCAAGGGGCTTCCAATGTCTCAAAACACACTGACATACTTAACATAAAATAACAATCCTTCAGACGCGAGACTGTACCTTAGCCCCAGAACCTTAACTTGTTATCAAATTATCAATAATGCGGCGTAAATTTTGCGATTCTGTATTATAGTTTTAGCAGTAATACTTTGTTTTATAATCAATTAGACAATTTGTTGAATATCTTTTATTCGAATCCACCGTCCATTACTTGAGCAATTATATTACAAATGTGATAAAATGTCTTTCTACAAATAAAAAATCTGATGGAGAAGGGAATATCAAGCTAAAGAGATAGCTGTGAACTTCGGTAGCCTTTGCATGGCCCGGAATAAAACAAAAGAAACAGGAAATACAAATTCCCGTTTGAGAAGAGTATTTTAAAACTGAAACCAATAACAAGGAATACCTCGGAAATGATTAATACAACAAAAAATGTATCAACATAAATTGTGTGTTTTAACGGGATCTATATTTTTATGATATAAGTTTTTGTATATATCTTACGGCCTACTAGTTATTCAAAAGGCATTAAGAATAAAACGGTCTTCAGAGGCTATTCCCAGAAAATTCAAGATCTGTCAAGTAAATATCCTTAATATATGGTATATTAATAAAAATTGTTAGTGACAACCGAACATTTTCCCATGTAAAGGGTAGTATGGGGTGAAGGAATTTCTTGAAAATTTTCGTGTCCCATTCTTGTAAGATGCTAAACTTAAACATCAAGCTTGGTATTTACAGATTTTATTGTTTTTGAGCTATATTGTCGACAAACACACACGAGAGCGCGCGCGCAGGGACCTTTTTCTAATTCTTTTTCCTGGGGACCCTGAAACGTGTATTAAATCCCAGTATCGAAATTTTGGGTGAAATGACTAAATGCTGTTTTTTCGACCAGCACATGATGTACAGACAAGGTGTCTGTGTATGTGTAGGTATCTATGTTCAGCGTAACTCAAGGGAAAATCCCTTAACATGGAAGATTTTAAATTTGTAATTTTATCAAAAACAATTTACATACGTTATATAAAAATAAAATTTCGCAAGAATATTTTGTATAGCCGCTAACAAACGATAGAGCAGATAAAGTCATTATGAGTGTAACACGTCAGTAGTGAGAAGGGAGTCGTTGAAGCCCATGGGAGGCGACAATTAATTGTTACATATGTAAACATTTAAGATAATATCTACCGCCTCAGGATGCCGCGCCCCTCCCCCTTTGCCAATCCACGTGTCTAAAAGGTTTCTCTTGCCGGGCTGTCAATCAAACTATCTGGCTTAAAAGACAAGGACAATCCGATATTGCCATTTTGATAATAAAAATACCCACGAGGTCGCGAATTTTTAATAACTCATTTAGTTTTGAAGACACATAAATAAGAATTACATATTATCGCGGTAGAATTAATTCTTACCAGTTATGCTAATGTCGAATGTATAAAATCACTTAGGAAAAATGTGATTACATTGCTTTAATGAACCCTCGAGCAGCAGCGCCAATTATTGTCACACTAACAGCAGCGCGGTGCAATTTTGCTACCAGTTTTATTTGAATACCAAATTTTTCTCAAAGTGAATAAATAAACTGAAATATAAGGCATATGAAACTTAAGATACTCAAATGTATATTTTACTAGCAACATTGTACAGATGTGGACATTAATAACGTAATTCTACAATATAATGTAAAGAAACAATAAGCATATGCGTAAAGCGCACAAATGCACAGTAATTTTACAGGAACACAATATATGCCTGTATGACTGCCGGTAGATCTATAATAACGCAGTGCAGTTCTGTTGTTTTCTGAATAATGTATGAAAACTAACATTTACTTGCTAAATAGAAAGTAACACACTTGACCAATATTCACTCAGGCTCATCATTTTCTGCCGCAAGTTTACAATTATTACATACAGTTGCTGTGCTCGAGTGGTCTGTACACCCAAAAAGTTTGCAAGTACTGCATTTCACATGTGTAAATGTATTCTTCGATCGGCCACATATCACACATCTTTCTAGTTTCCTTGACTGAAGTGAGTAATCTGCTTGTGTGTTTATGCTTGCTTAAAGTTGCCTTAACACAATGGTAATGACACAATGAAATAAATGTCGTGTTATTTGTGGACGCTCTTTAACTGCTGTGGTTCTCAGCGTCCCATTCTAAATTGGGCGTGAAAGATCGCTTAATTTTGCTCAGAGGCCTCTCAATCAGGCTTGAGGTTCTTTTACGTGCCGTAAATCTACGACACGGGACCAACGGCTTTACTTCCCTTCCGAAGGAAGCCATGCTAAGAATTTTTACGCCCGAAAAAATCCATCGTCCTCCGCCGGGTTTGAACCCGCGACCTTGGGTATATGAAGTCAGCATGGTAACCACGGAGGGCGACTGTAATGACACAAGTGAGTAGCTGTGGTTTCATCAGTTTTAGGGCCAGATTTTTCAAAAATATTCTTCTACTAACTGGTACGTTTGTAAATTACATGGGCATTTATACCTGCAATGTTGGGCAAAGCAAAGAAAGTTGCTATTGGCTATCTCCTTGTCACACGAGAAACGGAGTAGGTAGCACACAACTCGTCAACTGTATCCACCCTTCCTTCAGTCATATTATAATCCGGTTTACCTGTGTCTTCATCTATATAACCTTTGCAGTGCATTGTTGAAAGTAACAACAGATTTGTTTCTCTTTGGAACGTAAGAGACAAGAGTTATCTCCTTCTAATAGTAAAAAATATTAGATCCAACTTGACGATTATTGTGTAATAGAAATTGTATTGGCACTTCATTTTTGTTTTTACGTAATGTTCCAATAGTAGTAATGCCCTTCTGAAGGAGTGATAGCGCCAATGTGTAATTATCAGTGGTAAGATTTCAGTTTGACCCAGAAAGTGGTTCTATTAGTCTGCTTACAATATCACTGGGCTTATTTGAGACAAAGAATTGCCCTTTGGGTTGCTTTCCACAGTAAATTTTAAAATTAGAAATGTAGAAGGTTTTTGCATCACAAATGGCATAGATTTTTATGCTATATATAGCTGGCTTGTTTGGAATATATGAAATAAAGCTACATCTACCACGAAATGGTTTTAGCTTTTCATCAATTGAGACAAATTCACTAGGATTGTAGGAGTTTGAAAAATTTAGTGCAAATAAGTCCAATATTGTCCTAATTGGTGCTAGCTTATCTGTCATCTGGTCATCAAATCTCACAGATCTCAAAATCGACCATAGAATTTGTATCTGTGTCCCATCGGAAGTCCATAGTGCCTGTACATTTGTATGATTTCCCTTTTTTGAACCTATCAGATACAGCAAACCAAGCACGGCTAGCAATTCTTCCTTTGTCACCTCTATAATTCCTGTCCCTAGAATATTCGGTGCCGGTCTTTACATTTCTGATATGTAAGTTAGTGCAGGTAATTATTTTATCAACCATATTATCAATCACGCAGGAAAGAGAATGGTTCTCTTCAATCACACCTCTTGCAGTTCCCTTTACTTCAGGAAAAGTTACTGCAACTCTTTTTCTTCGTTTTGGAAAGCGTTTTGTATGGAGTGTTACTCCAAACAGTAATACCATCTTTCCCTTTATAGAAGTTATCCGTAACATCTAGACATAATTCAGTATCACTGCCTTCGTGCTCAGAATTGGAACTATGAGTGGCATCGTCTTCAAGTATTTCTTCCTTTTCATCCGAGGAGTCGCTCAGATTCAACTCATCATTATCGTATAAATCACTTTCGCAAAAAACAATAGTTTTTCAACTTCAGCATCGCTCAGTCCCTTCCAATTCCAATACCTAAGAAATTTAACAAAATAAATAAACAATTTGATACGCCACTGAGTTACATTTTACTACAGCAAAATAATTCAGACATAGTAATTTATTTGTTGTCTTCTAATAAATCGCATTAATGGCTTTGATTTGAGAAACAACCATTTTTCGATAACGATATTCACTCGTTTATATTTGGTGATTATGATCAGGTTATACTAACTTTGCATTTTATACATTTATTTATAATCTCATTTGCATTTCTAAATAAAAAGGGGATAAAATAATCCATGCTAACGAAAAATTCCTCCCCACCAGCTAGAAATTGAACCCAGGTGCTGTAGATTTAGCAGTCAACTTGTTTCATAATAAAAACGCATAATATGCAACTAATGCAATATTACTTACATTACCAGCAGCGCGGTGCAAATTTTGTCCAAACTGTTACGTTGTTAGACGTACAACTGTACACTCTGAAGTCAAAAATGCGACTGAAGGTATTATTAAGGACCGATAGAAGATTAGTTAAAGCTACAATGTGTTACGATCATTGTTGCAACGATAATAAAGAAAACAGATTCGTTGGTAGCAGATTTGCACCAGCGCTGCCGCTCGAGGGTTAAACAATGAATTACGATGCTAGTATTGACCATAGAACAAAAACGAAACATAACGAACTTATTACATTGCTAAGGATCTTTCATAAATATGTGTTACATTTGCGCTATCACACATTCAAGAAATTTTAACTACAATTACACTAATTAAAATGGCAACAAAGCTTAAAGAATTGGGTTACAATAAACCGCTATAAGGCTTTTCTTATTCATTTATCATCCCCCATCCGGTACAAGAATTAGATTCGCGATTGATTAATACAAGTGAAATAACAACTCAACATTATGGAAGACAGACATTCTTCATGAAATTACACCTACATTCCAATTCCATACTTAGCTTATACGCTAAGTCCATTAAAAATATTCGTATAATCATCATACGTCTTTTACATAAAAAATTGTATTTAAGGAGATTTCGGTCATATGCCAAAAAAGGCCGTTAACTGTTGAAATCACATACATTTTAGAACTCGGCATTATTCTGTAATTTCAGCATTGAATTATAATCTATAACTTGAAGCACTCTTCACATGACTTTATGATTGTGTATAATTAATCTTTTTCAAAAAGGGAATACTTAGTAGTCCATTATCACAAGCACTGTGAATAAAAACTACGCATGGTTGCTAACACAAACGACAAGGGAAAATGAGACATACTCTTACAACAGCGAAGCATGATTTGAACTGTTTCAGATGATGAAGAACACAGATGTCATAAGGGAAACAATTCTAATCTGCAACAATAACTCATTATTTTAAATACCTCAAAAACACGCAACGAATGCAATTTGAATCTAATTAAAGCATTAAAAAATAACAATATTCGAGCTAATATCCACATTCGAATTGTTCATGAAAACCCAGAGACATATACGCAATGAGTTTGTACATTCATGGCAGAGAAGTCGCCTATTCTCGAGGGGTACAAACAAAACCGAATTGGGCTCAGAAAATGCCTTCTGAGCCACCTACATCACGTCGCTAATTGATCCTAAAATCACGGCAATGCACTAAGACAGATTTATAGAGAACACTGAACGGGCAGATAGACTTGTACTCTAAAGAAATCTAGGAGTGGATGTTTATAAAACAGTCAAGCTGTAAAGTCATTTAGGGTGACAAGTTCGCAAAAACAACCATACTATTTTGAACATGCGACGGGAAAGACCCTATCTATAACTAAAGGCACAAGTATATATATTAAACACAACTCGTATATTACAGACCAATAGTTTAAATCATTTATGTGCAAAAATTACAATAATAATCCTAGTATATGTGTAAACAGTATAACCTGCGCGTCAGAGAAGATGCCTTGCTATGAGGGGTTTACGATGGAACACACACACACACACACACACACACACACACACACACACACACACACACATAAGTACTATTTAAAAGGTCTGAGCGAACACATTAAAGCTTCAGCGAAAAAAACAAACAAAAACAAACGAAAACACGATAATAGAGCTATTAAGATAGGGATTGGTAAATATTAATTTTAACTTAAATATATGTTTCCAATAATTCTTTAACGAAAACATCATCGCGGTAAACATGCGCTTGCTGTTTTCATACATCTCTCTTTTACTATGCAGAAGAACACTTTTTCTAGGATACATCCTTGAAATACCACAAGAAATATGAAAGAACTTCTATTTACTTCATGGTAATCGAGAAAAAATAGCAGAAATGTTCTTATTAGTTGCTTTCTTGTGGGCATAAAGAAAATAAGGTAGTACCATACGCAAAAGCGTCAAATATTTTAACAGCTGGTTGCTATATAATTGAAGTTCCTTTGTTTGCAGACAAATTCCGGTATGAGAAAAGTGTAAGAATTTTAAAACTGAAATCAATTACAAAGAATATCTCAAAAACTGCCAACTCCAAGTGAAATGAATAACATACATTGTGTATTTTAACAAAGCTCTACATTTTTTGTTAAGTATTTTTTTTATCTCTTACGGTTTAACAATTATTTAAAATTCCGCAATATTCATCCATTATAAAGATGTCTTCAGAGGCTATTCCCAGAAAATTCAAGACATACATTTTGTTTGTAATGTAAATAGGTTAAATTTTAATTAAAATCGTTAGACCATTTTTGAGAAAATCAAAATTTTCAAAAATGTTTTCCACATAAAGGATAGTTTGGGGTGGGCGATTTTCTTGAAAATCTTCGTGGAAGATACAAAATACTAAGTTTGGTATCTAACGGTCGTTTAGTTTATGAGCTATCTGTCCACACACACGCGCACACTCACACACACACAGATCTTTCTCTACATCTCTATAACAAAGTATTGTTAAACAGCTTATTCTTCTATCTACATCATGCTAGTCCAAATAAACATTAGCAGAAATTGTCTTTATTGCTTGGTTCCTTGTAAGCAGAAGGGCAGTTCACATGATACGAGGGCAGTCCCAGAAGTACCCGATCTAACAAAGAAAGCACAAAAATGTTGGGTTCTTTCTCTACATAGTCTCCTTTCAGCTCGATACAGTTTACCCAGCGATGTTCAATAGCTTCAATACTCTGTTTATAGTGAAAACTATCGAGGTCGGCAAAATAGCTATCAACTGCAGATTGTTGGCAAATCTTCTACGACCAAACCATTTCAAGTTTGGAAGAAAATAATCAGAGGGAGCAAAATCTGGCGAATAGGGTGCATGAGGAAGCAATTCGAACTTTAACCCATTGATTTTGGCTATGGCGATAATGGACGTATGAACTGTGCACTGTCTTGAAAAACAAAACTTTCTTTTTCGCTAAATGCGGCCGTTTTTGCTCGACAACTTCACTCAAACGCTGTAACAAGTTCGCATAGTATTCGCCAATGATTACTTTTCCTTTTTTGAGATAATCAATGAAAATTATCCCGCGTGCGTCCCAGAAGACTGACGCCATGACCTTGCCTGCAGACATAGCTGTCTTCGCCTTCTTTGATGCCGATTCTTCCCTTCCAATCCACTGTTTTGATTGTTCCTTCGTGTCAGGTGTGAAGTGATGAATCCAGGTTCCATCCATTGTTATGAATCGACGCATAACTCAGTTTTATTGCAGCGAATCACTCGACTGAAGCATCCTCACCATGCTGTTTTTGTTCTATTGTGAGCAAACGTGGCACTCACCTTACACACTGCTTTCTCATATCCAAATTTTCAGTTAGTATGCGAAGTACAGAACTTTTTGAAATGCTTATAATGTCTGCTAGCTCGCGCACTTTCAGTCGACGATCATCCAATACCCTTTTGTGGATTTTCTTTACAACTTCTGGACTGGTAACCTCATTTGGTCGACCACTGCGATGTTCGTCTTGGCAGCTCGTACGGTCGCGCTTTAACTCTGCCACCCAATATTTCACTGTTGTAAACGAAGGAGCACACTCCCCCAAAGTAGAATCTAACTCAGCTTTAATACTAGTTGGGCTAAGACTTTTCAAATGAAAGTATTGTATCACACAACGAGCCCAGTTTTACCATGTTTACACATTCGCTGAGAGCATTTACTAATGATGGCTGCCAAACAAATGTTAAACGATGTAAAATCGTCAAACTTCAAACTTAAGCTTTCTAAGATTGGTACTTTTTACGATTGTTATTCTTTGAAACAACAACCGCTATCTATACGTCAGTTTGGGTACTTCCGGGACGCTACTGTATCCTCTAGCTGTTCGGCAAACCTTTTATTCAAAAGATTATTCTTATTTACACCATGCTAATCAAGATAAACATTAGCAGAACTAGTCTTATTACCAGCGTCCTTGTAAGTAGAAGGGAAATAAGAAAATGCACAGGCTAAAGCGATAGTCTCATCCTTTAAAAGTTATCGCTAGGTGAAACAATTTAAGTTCCAATCTCTTAGCCTGCCAGAAGTAATCAAACGAGAAGAAAGATGTCTTCCCGTTTGAAAAAGGTTTTAGTGGCTTAAAATTGAAACCAATAATGCGGAATATTTTGAAAACGATTAACTCTATAAAAATGTATACATAAATTGTGTTTCTTAATTAGATCTGCATTTTTTGTGCAGAAAGTTTTAATCAAAATCCCTAGTCATTTTTCAGAAAATCAAATTTTTCGAAAAAAGGTTCCATGTAAAGGGCAGTGGCGGTGGGAGGGGGTTGAAAATCTTTGTGTCGCATCCTTGGAAGATCCTGAACTTAAATACGAAGTTTGGTATTTAATAAACTTTTCGTTTTTGCGCTGCGCTGCCCATAGACACACACACCCATTTTTTTCTAAAAAGACCTTTTTTTTGGATTCAGGGATCTTAAAACATATATTTCCAGTGAAATCTCGGTATCGAATTTTTGGGTGGAATATAATACCTTCTCTATCCACTGTGTACAACGTACATATGGACTAGAGAAAATAAAAAGAAAAAACAAGGAAGTGCTACATAGCACGAGATGTTGCTAGCATGTTGTTCCATAAATGTCTTAATATCGTAAATAACTATTCCAAGCCTGCAGGGTCGAATTTAGTCTTGGTATCGAGTTGCTGAAGATCGAAAGAAATAAGCGCTAGGTTTTTGTCATTATTAAAATCTCCAAAAAGTGCATTTATATCCGCCTTTAGAGTCACACCACTTCACAACTCTTGGTGCGAATGAAAATAGTTCGCTACTACACTGCGTTTACTGATACATTTAAATGAAGAACAGGCTGAATAATCAAGAAAATCCAACTTCCTAAGCATTTAATCATGCGTTTAAGTATTATACTTCTATTTATTGTCACATGGCAGTCGTTACTTCCTCGACTGTAATGCTGCAGAGAAGCAGCCATAATAGCAGTGTAGAGAAACATAAAAGCGAAAAGCTTATATAAAGTGGCAAAAAGGCATATATATAAGTTTAACTTTTTTAAAACACCATTACACCTTGGCAGTGAAAGATTTAACCAGATTGACGTCAGAAGCAACTGGTGTATCTGCGAACAGTGTTTCGAATGCGACAGCAAGGGAAAAAAAAAACAGGAACTGCTCCTGATCCTGAATTGGGTGTTGCGACTCTATCTGAACAACTCAGATTTACGTAAGTTTTCACTCACAACATTATATTTCATACATCTTCTTCTCCCATTCCCTGAATAAATGTAACTTATTTAATATGAAGCGAGCACTAACACTCAGTACTTAGCACGTTGTTACAATAACCATGATATTTTAGAAGTAAGCACACGAGCAAGAGGCTTCATGCAGCTAAAAGCATTGAACGGCAGCACGTGTTCGTTGGCGGAGTAATACAACCAGCAATGTTTATGTGAAGACCCGCTCTAAGCCCGGGCATACAATACGTACTTGCAATCTATTGTGCTAATGTTGCGGGAGACATCAAAGTCGACTTGATGCCACTTCAACTCAGCAGTGCATTGCGGAAATGGTGATACAGTTCTAAACCAGACATCACCTTCACGCTTGACTTTGTGCCGCAAGCATACAGTGATTATCTCTCCTCCTTGTAGAGTGGGTTGTGTGTCAGTTACTGTTTATAATGTCAGGAACAAAAAGCAATCCAACACGCAGGTCTCGACTAATACGTTTATGCCTCTTATTTGTAGAAAGTGGCAGAATAAGTGTTAAGTTTGCGGCAGGATTCAATTTCCAGCGGCATTACGCAACCCATACAAATGAGTATCAGATAGGTACTTTTCTTTCGAATTGTGTTCAATACCAATTAATCATCAACTTGCATGTTCATATTCACTGCTACAAATGTGAACGTTTTTCGTTACAAACTAATTCTCACACTGCTGCCGTTACAATGTGATTACAATAATCAAGTTAAGGGGTTTGTTGTTTTAGTATGTTAAGGGGATGCATCACAAAAAAAAAACAACTAATTATATAATGTAATGCTTGTAGTTCAATTTCCTGTTATTTTTATTACCATGCGGCGCTTTAAACCGCATCACGTGACGATTTAAATGTATGACTAAGTGAGTGTGGTGCTTTGACCTTTTCACTTTGGTGAAAAATTGGTAAAATCCAAAATTTGGTTTTGACCAATAACATTTGGCCTTAAATGTGTCTATTTCAAGTTGAAAATACAGTAATATGCACTAATAACTTAAAAAAAAAGTGAGTATTGTACGCGCACGCACAAAGAAAGCATATAGACTGGAAGTCGCTGAGTCCGTTTATCGATGAGTCAAGTGTGCAGGAACATTAATTTGGCTGCGCACCTGCTGCAATCTTTGACTCACTCACAAGCTGTTATAGATGACACATTCATCTCAGTAGCAGTAATCATGATCATCGCCAGAAAATAGCCACTTCCTGGAAGTTGCCGTTTATCTTGGAAGAGCGCCGAAACCGCGGTATGCCGACCGACAAAGATGGTTGATTCAGCAGGTTTCATTCTCCATTAACGTCTAATGCCGTTCTCTGATATGATATATGAGCAAATGAGAGCGCAGATATATTACGGTGGCTCACAAATGCCTTTCGCCTTTTTTCCCGGGGTTTTCCCTTATCCTGAGAAGACGAATGTCGAGTAACTTTAAGCTCTATGGACCCCGAGATCATTTGAGCATCATTTCACCAATTTCATTCATCGTCCGATATGACCAACCAGGATGTTAAACTACAAAAAAAGAGCCTTCCATTTTAAAACCAGACTGTTTTGTGTTTAAATGCTTGCTTTATGATTCAGTAATGGAGAAAAGCATGTGGATAGTTTTGGTAGAGCGGTAAAATGTTTATCTTTCCTCCAACTCCAGGACATTTCTATAACGTTCAACCGTTCCAAAATAAGCCACGTACGGTCTTGAGTATTTGCTATTTTTATATAATAGCAATAGCACATTAAAGTTCCTTCGCAATAAGCTAAATGTTTCTTCAAGGAGCAGATTGACGCTCCCCTCCTTTTCTTCCCCCCCTTCCATATGTATATTCACCGAATACGCTCGAATACTCAAATATTATACTTTGAATAGAGTATTTTGTAATAGTAGTAGGAGGAGATAAGGACGCCACGTGGTTGCGTTGGCGGCTATCACAAAGTACCGACATGAGCACAAGTAAACTGTTTCCAAGATTTGTCCTTCCATTATCTCAAAAGACTGACCAAATAATACCATTACTAATAGTGGGTACTAGTATGCATGTCGTGTTAAGGCTGAACATTTATCATACTCAGTGCTCATTTAAATCACGTTAAAGAAATTTAAAGTCACAGTAAACCGCAGTGTATGAGTTTCATTACGATACGAGGAGCGTTCAGCAAGTCCTTAGAAAATCCAAGAAATTACACTCGTATCTCGAAAAAGTTTGTATTTAGTAACCTCGTCTTACTAGATGGCAGTTAGAGTTTCAGCTATATCCATCACGTGGTTTCCTTGCCATGGGCGATTGAATCAACAATATTGTGCTTATTTAGAAAGATGGAGGGAAAAAGCGAGTTTCGTGCGGTGCTTAAACGCTTCTATTTAAAAGGCTTAACAACGAAAGAGGTAAAAGCCGAGTTGGATGAAGTTCATGGCACATCTGCTCCTGCGTTTGCAAGAATTTACATTTGGATACATTAATTTAAACGTGGCCGTACATCCACAAATGGTGAACACCATTCCGGACGTCCAGTAGAAGTGACTTCCTCCGAAATTATTGATAAAATCCAGGATATGGTTTTGAGCGATAGACAAATAAAAGTTTGCGAAATAATAGAGGCCACGGGCCTATTACAAGAAAGAGTGTTCTCAATTTTTCACCAAAAATTAGGTCTGACAAAGGTTTCGGCAAGATGGGGTTTCTCTCAATGTAGAGTAAACGTAATCGTGTGATCGATTTGGAAGGTGGTTTGGTACTTTTCCGTCACAACCCTGACGAGTTTCTGACTCGATACATAACTGTAGATGAAACATGGATGCACGACTACACTCCAGAGATAAAAGTACAGTCAAAACAGTGGGGTATTAAAGACTCCGAAGAAGACAAAGGTGAAATCTACAGACAAAATGTTGTCCTAGTTTTTTTAGGATGCAGGCAGTATCATCTAAGCATTGGTAACTTGCATAAAAGAAGAACGATAAATGGAGAGTATTATGGAATGTACTATTAAAATTACTATTTGGTTATTATATTGGTTGAACGGAGAAATCAGGAAAAGATGCTCTCATTTGGCAAAGAAAAGAATTCTCTACCATCAAGACAATGCGTAGTTTTGATGGTAAAATTTGTAGAATAAAAGTTCGAATTACTACAACATCCACCGTATTAACCAGATTTGGGCCTCCAGTGTTTTTTTTTGTTTTGTTTTGTTTTTTTTTTTTTCCCAAACTTGAACAAGTGGCTCGGCGGAAAAGGATTCTCGTCTAACGAACTCATCTCGCAAACAGATGCCTATTTTGAGGACCTTTCGAAATCCTACTTTTCGGAAGTCTTAAAACAGTTGGAGAAACGCTGGGGAAAATGTATCGAGCTAAAAGGAGATTACGTTGAAAAAAAAATCTACCAAAAATTAATTTGTTTTACTATATTTTTCTAAGGATTTATTGAACGCCCCTCTAATGATTGTTTCAAAGTAGCATTTAGACAGTTGACTTTCGCACATGTATCCCAATATCTCAGAGGAATAACTACATCTGATTGTAGATTTCTCTATTGGAACTTTAAAGCAGGGACCCGAGTCATTTATAAATGTTTAATTTTTGTACTGTAATGCACGGATTTCTGTAAGATCACAGTGGTAGAACGATCAAGTTAGCACAACATTGGAGGGTTATTTTGAAACTGTTGAACGTTAACTATAGCTTCGGAGCGAAGAGAATCTTGGCTTTCACTTAGGGCAGAACTGTAAGCAGCTCTAAGAGACTACCTCAGGCTCTCCAGTATTCATCTTCACTTTCCCTATTGTGTATTGTAAGTATGGAAAACATTGTACTCCACTCAAAAATTCGATACCGAGATTTCACTCGAAATATACGTTTTATGATTCTCAACGAAATATCAAGTTTGATATGTAACGAAATATTTACAACTTACGTACGAGGGCCATTTTTTTCAACCTCCGATAGGCTTTAAATAAAAGACAAGTTCATAGAAAACAATTATTTTATTACTAAAGGTTTTGTACACTTATGGTTACTTTTCAACATAATCACCGAAAAGATTGAGACATTTATCGCACCTGTGCACAAGCTTTGCAATACCCGCTTCAAAAAATGTTGCCGCCTATGATTTCAAATGAGCATTAATTGTTTTGAAAATCTTCGTGCTTTACGACGTTTGCGGAGAGCCATTCACAACAAACGAAGAGGAATGCTGACTTCAGGAATTGTATTGATCCATGTTCGTCCACACACTGCTGGCACAGCCTATCGGCTCCTTGAACAATTTCAATGGGACAATTTCGATCATCCGCCGTACAGTCCTGACCTGGCTCCCAGCGACTTGCACTTTTCCAAGACGTGGCTAGGAGGGCAGCACTTTCAAACCAACGAAGATCGTTAAAACAACGTCATCCGCCGTACAGTCCTGACCTGGCTCCCAGCGACTTGCACTTTTCCCTGAACTAAAGACGTGGCTAGGAGGGCAGTACTTTCAAACCAACGAAGATCTTCAAAACAACGTCAATGCTCATTTGCAATCATTTTTTGAAGCGGGTATTGCAAAGCTTGTGCACAGGCACGATAAATGTCTCAATCTTTTCGGTGATTATGTTAAAAAGTAACCATACGTGTACAAAACTTTTAGTATTATAATAATTGTTTTCTATGAACTTCTCTTTTATTTATAGCCTATCGCAGGTTAAAAAAAAAAAAACGGCCCTCGTATTATCGTAATAATACGATATCCTCATTCAGGTTCCTCGTAATAAACGAGATACTTCTTTGTGTTACATATATTTATATATTGTCAAGCAACAAATTGACGAACCTCTTCTTTTCTCTCTCCCTTCCCGCCTGGAAACCACATATTTTTTGTATTTTAAAGAGAACTGATTTATTATCTTTGACACACTATATTTATTAGCTATTGACTTGCCTACTGACTGGTTTTGTATTGTAATTTTTTGTTGAGAAAAGACAGATTTATGAAATAAAATCTGAAACACAGTTACAACACAAATACATGTCTGTATTTACTAGAGTTTGGTTTACTTGAGGAATTGCCGACAACAGTTTTAATTTCTTTCTATTGCTCAATTTGTCCGAAAACTCTTTCTTTGCCCTTAACTAACTATTATTTAATAGTATGTTCCGGATAGTAGATTTTTCAATGACAGTAATTCAAATGAACACTTCAATGAACATACCTCTATTATTTTCATTTTCATTTTTCATCAAATCATCGCCTTAACATTAGTTTAAACTTATAAGGAGGATGTAATTTAGAATACAAGAGTGCTTTTGTTGCGATATTTGGTGAAACATAAAAATCTCAGATGTCTTATTAGGGATGAAAGTTGAATCCGTTCTGAAACAAGGCATTTCTACAATCTTAGCATGTTTTAAGCTATAGATTTTAAGACCTAATTTGACAGCCCTCCACTATTGATACAAGTTCCCTGTTCCCTCCAAAGCTGGAAGTTATTTTAGGAACATTATTTATGTCTGTTTATATACTATACAACTCGATTCGTTTTTCCACATGTCCCGTAATTCAATTGGTTACCATAGGGACCAGCTTTTAAAACAAGTGCGCCTTTATTTCCTTTCTACAGTAAACAAGTAATAAGACAAATTTTGTTAATGTTTATCCGATTAGTATGCTGTAAAAGAAAAATCTTTTGTTTGCAGAAAAGGTAGAGAAAGTCGTGTAAATGGAATACATAAGGACCTCAAAATATATTGTCGGTGAAAATAACTGTAAGGAATTTTGGGTAGAATACAATACATTCTCTAAAACGTGCGTTTGTCGGTGAAAATCACTGTAATGAATTTGGGGGGGGGGGATACAATAACTTCTCTGAAACGTGAAACCTAGGTATCGAATTTTTGGGTGGAGTACTATAGTACCGTGTACTACTTATGTAGAGAAAATAAAAGTGCATATGCCATCAAGTGTATTTTAATGAGATCTACACAGTTTGTATAGTAAGCTTTTGTCTCTCTTGCTGTTTATCTGCTATGCAAAAGTCATTCAGAACGAAGAGAACCTCAAGGGCTCTCCCAAGATATACAGCATCTACATTTTATTTTGCATGTAAACTTATTTAACGTACGCCATTTTAAAGCTATGTTTTAGAAAAGTGTTCCATGTAAAGGGTAGCCTGAGATGAGGAGACTTTCCTGTAAATGTTTGTGTCCTATCCTTGGAAGATGTTCGATGTTTAACCGCCTTTTCGTTTCTGGGTAAAGTTGCCCAGAAACACACTGAGACGGTAACTTGGCGTCACTGCTTAGTAATAATAATAATAATTGTCTTCATATTAAAGATCTATAGACAATCGCTCTTAATTAAATGTTTATTTATATATGTGATTTGTTTTATTTTCTTGTATTTATATCATACATTGTAACATTAGCTATGTTAACTTGTTCCAGAGTAAAGCAGCGATATTAACCAATGGGTAAACTACAACAAAAGGCTTCCTCTATCTTCTGTATGTAGAAATCTTGAGAGTTCATAGGATTTGTTTATTTTATTTGCGCGCATCAGAGGTAAAAATGCGAACTCGGGAAAAGTTCCAAATATTCTCTAAGCAGGGAGTTTTCTTTGTACTCAAATGTCACATGGCTTCAATACAACATAACCGCGTGATACGGTGACGCCGAGTATAACCTTTAGCGGTAAATAAGAGCCAATCAGCATTAAGAAGGACATTTTGCCTTCTGTTCTATTTAAAGAACCTTAAATCCAGGACGTCTGCAGTCTTTGCTGTAATTCAGAGGAGTAATCCAATTTCGCGCACAAATTACAATGTGCGAGATATGTATACTGTAAATTCACACAGTCTTTCCACATCCTTCTACGTCCAGAGGCGTAACCCACGCTACTCAGCGTAATAATTTCGCGCTTAAATTACAAAGTGCGAGAAAAATATAATTTTCTAATACAGTGATAAAATGTAACAGTGTAATACAAGAGTGAAACCAGTAATATTTATCTTCGTGTATTCATAGTGTCTCACCGAATTTATGAGTGTCAAGAGAAGTATGTATCATAATTGTTTGTCAAGATGACTTCACCGTGAATACTTGATGTTTCATCGCAGAGTAAACATGAGAGTGAACAAGGATCCTGTTTTTTCTGTTCTTAATCCATCATCCAGTTTCCTGTTTCCACCCTGAGATCGATTGCTCTACCGAACATGGAACTCAGAGACAGGTACGTGAATACTGAACAGGTCCGGTACCGAGTATGGTGGACTCATCTTAATTCCTATATACTGTCGGAATCACTCGACTGACACGCCACAAATATGGCGATAACAGACTGAGCATCACTATCACTCACATGACACACAACGAGGGGAGAGAGACACCTTTCTAATCGTAATGCAATTTTTAAAATGCTTCTTTTGATTCAGATGTCCTCAAAAATGTATTCTTGGTGAAATCTCGGTATTGACTTTTTGGTTGGCAGAATACAATACCTTCTCTACCTACGTGTATGCTGTACATACTTAATCATTCAAAATGCTCTTACTAAAATAATCCAATCGCTCACACTTTCGTTTGCTAAATCTTGTTTTAGCGTTTGAAACACCCGGTATAATGGAACTTGTCATTCTCCATACGACGGTTTTTTTTTTTTTTTTGTTTATTCTACATAATGTCAAAATCTGTGTTTCTACGTATGGAGGTAAACAATGACATGACATTTTAATAAACGAATGAGGATGTGGAAGAATCCTAAAGAGCTGCTATGAAAATTAGGTGAGTTTTGGTGTATGTATATTAAATAAATCGCTTAAGATTAAATTGTTGTGATAGGAGGAAAACACATAATTTGAGCCCGCGAGCAACAGTAAAACCTCATCATGATGATGCTTTCTTCCCATTACGAAAATATTCTCTTAAGGCTGACAGTATAGGATACTAGCTAACACCTGGCTAAACTGAAAGAAGAAACTCTTCCTAATTAAAGGACGCACATCAGCATGGGAATGTTTCAATTTGATGTTGCCATTATGATTCTAATGTAAAACGAATAGTAATATGCCATAAATTTTGCTTTTTTTCCTCAGAACCACTAAGCCTCTTTCAACCTAATTAGTAATCATTTCCTGAAAACTATCAGAATAAATTCATCTTATTAGCAGCTGGGGCTTGTCCACCCCATGTAATTTGAAGCTCTCAGTTTTCGCTGAACAAATAACTTTCTTAGTTTTTAATGGCGTGCGTAATTACCAATAATACATTGCCAACGTCATTAAGAGTTTCTCTTTTAAACTAAATTAAAAAAAGCAAAGAAAGAAAGACAAATAAAACAACGTATTCTACTTAAAACTCCAACCCTTGATTTGTTTATACTGGTTTTCATCAAGGCAGCTTCACGACTGTATACGTTTAAAAGCAAGCGGTTACTCGATGCAGGCACCTACTGAAATAAATATATTTTTCATGCTCTTAAGGCACAAATTCTATTATGGGTATTTTACTCAGAATATGTAGGTGCACCATTAAGTCCATCATTTTTCTTTTACGGTGTAAAAGCATTTATTAATCTTGTGAAATAATTATTGGGAAGAAAAAATATACTTAAAACAATACCGACCAATTCTGTTGCAAAAAATAAAACCACTTATTTGTCGCACAGTCTCCTTTAAAGTATGTTTTATACAAAGTTGCTCTTTGATGTAAGTACAGAAAGTATTGCATTCCATCCAAAAATTCGATTCCGAGATTTCACCGGAACTACATGTTTTGAGGTCCCCCGATTTTATTATTAGTTTTATTTTTTTTAATTTTATTTATTTTTATGCCTTTTGGAAAATTGACCAAGTGTGAGTATGCATGTATGTACGTACGTAAGTATGCATGTATGTATGTACGTATGTATGTATAATTCAAAACCGAAAAGTCCGCAAAGTATCAAACGGAATTTAAGTAGCTTCCAAGGATGCGACACGAAGATTTTCACGAAAACCCCACTACCCCAAACTACACTTTACATGACAAATTTTTATAATTTTTTCCATATTCATAGAAATGACTCAAACGATGTTTATTAAAATGTCTTATATTAAGATATTTATATAAGAAAAATATATGTATATCTTGAATTTGCTGGGAATAGCCTCTGAAATTCTTTGAATTCTGAAAAAGTTACTACACAGATGTATATCGTTAAAATATTCAATTTATATTACATATCTTTTAGGTCTAACTATATCTGAGATATTTGTTGTTAATTGCTTTTTAAATTTCCAATACTTAAGCTTTTTCTCAAATGGGAAGTCGTTATTCACTTATTTCAACCTGATCATGCAAAAAGAAGGGAAATTCAATGGCACCACATAGCAACCGGCGTTTAAAAACATTTGCTTAGTATATTTCCCTTCTACTTAGAAGGAACTAACTAATGCAATTATTTCTGGTAATGTATATCTCGATTAGCACACAACAATTACAGGAGTAAACTTTTGTAATAGTTTGTTGCAGAATATGTAGAGAAACTCGTGTGAAAATAACACATCAGATTTTTACTTTCTCTGGCAGTATGTATACTGTGCATAGTCGTTAGAGAAGGTATTGTTTTCCACCCAAAAATTGGATGCTAAAGCTTTTTTTAGAAAAAGATCCTCGCGCGCGCATATAATTGTGAAAATGAAAAGTCGGTTAAATACCAAACTTGGTTTTTAAGTTTGGTATCTTCCAAGGATGGACACGGAAGGCTTTCGAGAAAATTCCTAACCCCCAAGTACCCTTTTACAAGGAACATTTTTCGAAAATTCTGATTTCCTCAAAAATTGCTCAAACGATTTCAATTAAAATGCCATATGTTCAAGGTATTGTAAAGACAAACGAAATGTAAATACTGAATTTTCTTTTGTATAACTGGTAAACCATAAGAGGTAGACAAAAACTTACTATACAAAATATGTAGATTTCTATAAGACAGCATTTATGTTATATATTTCATAAAAAAATAAGTTTATTACAATTTGCGATATATTATTTTGATATTAGTTGTAATTTTAAACTACCTAAATTATTCTCAAACAGGAGGTTATCTTTCTTTCCTTTCAAATCTCCTTTATTTTACTCCTTAAATGCAAAGAGAACCGAATTTCAATTGCATCACATAGCGACCAGTTTTAAACGATTTGACTATCGCTTTAGCCTAATGTATTCCCTATTTTCCCTTCTACTTACAAGAAAGCAAGTGATACGACCAATTTTGGTAATTTTTATCTGGATTAAAGGGACATGCAAACATTTATTTCCGGTGAAACCTCGATATCGAATTTTTGGTTGGAATACCTACTACTACGGAATAGTGATACAAACAACAAAAGTGTGTTTTCAATGTGCTCTTGAAATAGGAATTATAGAAGAAATTAGTAAAATCTTGTATGATGCATGAATTGGAGTTGCGACGATATAAGAAGAACAGAGGTGTGAAACGAAAACTTAAAACAAGTTGGATTTGTAGCGAAGAACTGCCTTTGTCTAGAAAAGTGCTAGACGATACCCATAAAGATATGGAATTGTAGGGTCAAAATGGAAACTTCTATATCATAAGGCTCACCAACGAGGTACAATAGCAACATTCCGAAGACAGTAATTTCCCAGTTGACTGTCATGTGTAAACCACTAGGAGATCTCAAATTCATTCTTGAGATGACACCCAATGGTGACCCAGTCAAGTGGCCTGCGGGAGCTCTTTAGTTCGATTTCCGTGGCCGCCCTCTCCCATTTTAGGGAATTTCTCAGCCGGTTTCCTGGCTCCCTAGGCAAATGGGGAGGTTTCTTCATTCCCCAAACTTCCAAATGGTATCTTTCAGGGTTGTGTACGGAACACCGCGGTGATGGCGGCCTTCCGTGGTGGTGAATGCGCTTTGGAAATACAGCTTTCGGCGGCGGATTCATCTGTAGCAGCGATCCAAGAAGTTGGGTCAAACCGGGGCGCGAACTCCTAGCGCTCCTCACGTCGGGATTAAGAACCACCCACGAGCGTTATCGGTTTCGGCCCCCACCGATAACGCTCTTATTTATCATATCCTTCCGCTGTTTGACGCAGAATAAGCCCATGTGACTGCAGTGTGAAACCCCTTCCGCGCGCCCGCGCACACACACACATACACACACACACACACACACACCAATAGCGGCTTATAACGTACAAGTACGTAAGTCCCCGACTTCACAGTTTAGCCAACAAGAGGTAAATGCAAACGACGGATACCGGGAGATCAGTAGTTCAAATTTTGCTATTGTACTCTCCCTAAAATTTCGATACCGAGATTTCACCAGAAATGTGTTTTGAGTTTTCCTGAGTCCGAAAAAAACCATTCTAGAAAAGTCCGTGTGTTTGTTTATGGACAACTTGGCTCCATAACGAAAATCCCGCTAAAAACCAAACTTGGTATATAAGTTCAGAATCTTCAAAGGATGCGACACGACGATTTTCAAGAAAATCCCCCCACCACAAACTACCATTTAAATTGATTTTTTTTTAATATTTTTCTCAAAAATGGCTCTAACGATATTGATTAAGACACCGTATATTAAAGATATTTAGCACATGACAAGTAAAATGTACCTATATTTTCAGTTTTCGGGAAATAACTTCTGAAGACCATTTTAGTCTAGGTGAGTTTTGCAGAATTTTGCATAACAGCTAAACCGTATATACAAAAACTTACTGCACAAAAGATGTAGATATGTTGTTTTTCGTAGTGCTGACCGTTTTCGAGATATTCATGTTATTGGTTTCAATTTTAAACGAGTTAGGTTTTCTCAAACGGACCATGCAAACGAACTGAGCCTCAATTGTTTCAAATAGCGACCAGCTTTTAAAAGATTTAACAATTACTTTAGCCTAATGTATTTCCTTCTACTTACAAGGAAGCAACTAATAGTAAGACTAATTTAGCTAGTGTTTCTCTAGATTAGCATAACGTAGATAGAAGAATAATTTGTCGTAATTGGCCTTGCTTTCCACACGCTTACATGGAGAAAATAATTAATCATCTTCTGACGATTAACAAATGCATTTTCTAAAACGTATTTATAGATTGGTATCTACTTTCAAAATTTGAAAGAATGTCGACTGAAACTTGCGTATCGCTGACAAAGCTTCTTATTTAAGAGGCTACTATACTCTCGAGATTTTCTCCAAACGCGTATCAAACATCCTTAAATAAAGCACATGTTCGGCGCGAGAACTGCATGCTCAACTGTTGACATATAACCCAAAACCGACCAGTCCGCTCCAGGCATTGTGAAATTACTTTCAAATATTTATAGTTTCCTCTCACACGCGCCAACTGACCGTTATGTTCACTTACATACTCATGTTCATTGATTGTCCTTGTTCCTTCTCAATCACGATCCTAGATAGGTTAAATCATTCATATTCGCTATGACTCATGTGGACTTGTGACTCAGTTAAAATCATGCTGTAAACGTGTTATCGTCTTCTCTTAAATTAAATTGAGTTTTACTTAAGGTTGCTCTTTAACTGCTGTGGTTCTCAGCCTCCCATTCTATATTGGGCGTGAAAGACCGCCTAATTTTGCTCAAAGGCCTCGCTATCAGGCTTGAGGTTCTTTTACGTGCCGTAAATCTACTACACGGGACTAACAACTTTATTTCCCTTCCGAAGGAAGCCATGCTAAGTATTTTTACGCCTAAAAAAATCCAACTGCCTCCGCCAGGTTTGAACCCGCGTCCTTGGGAATCAGAGCCTAGCATCTTAACGGAGAACGACATCGTCTTCTCTTGTTTTATATTTCATAACCACTGCTCTAATTGCATAGAGGGGTGAATTTTTAGCCCCTAAACATAAAATACAGCACATTTGCAAAATACATCAACGAATCCTTCATTCACCAACGTTTCCATATATGAAATTGAATACACAAAATGCATATGGAATTAAAAATAATAATAATAATAATAATAATAATAATAATAATAATAATAATAATAATAATAATATCTAAATGTTCCACTGCGTAAACTTTTAGGCAAGTATGAGAATAAGCATTGGAAAATGTGCCATAGTTTTTCAGTCAGAAGTATTTGTCATTCTGAACTGTCTCTAAGCGAACTTGAAAAGTTTACTGTAGTATACGAACTCATCTACATATGTGTACCTACTCAAAAACTGATCTCTTCAGACCAGGTAAAATTAAAACTGGCATCCCCACCACCTAGACGGCCGGGGTTCGATCCCAAGCGACCGCATGTGAGATTTGTGGTGGACAAAGCGGCGCTGGGGCGGATTTTCTCCGGGTACTCCGGTTTCCCCCGCCATCGCATTCCACCGGTGCTCCATTATCATTCATGTATCATCAGTGTCACCGCCTGCGGTGCCATAAGTAGTTAAAGCGGGCGTTAAACACTACACACAAAAAACACAACACAGGCTCGAAATGCGGTGGGTACCAAAACATCAAGGAGGGCATCTATGGAAATGAAAAAGCTGATCAGCTAGTTAAAAGGAATGCTGAGGTACCCTATGATGGCCTGAACTTGCGATTGGATTCAGAACACACTGCTAAAACTAGGTAAAATCACGGATATGGGGAACACACCAACTCAGGAAGCAAACTTATCCTGGGCATGACAAGCCAGGAAAAACTTCTATTCTTCAGAGATTTCAAAATAAAGGTGAAGATTTTTACTTTCTCTACATAGAGAAACTATTGCATTTCACCCAAAAATTCGATACCAAGAATATACTAAAAATACATGTTTTAGGGTTCCCTGTGTATGTAGGTGTAAACTTCCGAAAGCCCATACGAAAAGTCGGTTAATTACCACACTTTAAATTTCAGTTCAGCATCTTTCAGGATGCGACACGATGATTTTCAAGACAATTTAGCTCAACTATTAAAATGCCAATACGATGGCCGAGATAAGCAATTTCAACCAATCGCGTTATCTCCTGGAGCGATATTGTCGAAACATCTTATCGCAACTGATGTTAATTTCTTTGAAATTTTGTCGCACCTACGTCCGTTTTTTAATCTCCTGTATACAGGAAGCAGTAAAGGAAGAAAGAAAGAAAAAAAACTGATGTGTTCTATTCACACGACTTTCTCTATATTTCTGCAAAATTTTTATTAAAAAGCTTATGATTTGCTTCATGCTAATCGAGAAAAAATTAGCAGAAATAGTCTTATTACTTGCTTCCATGTAAGTAGAAACGAAATAAGGGAGTACCATAGGTTAAAGTGATAGTCAAAAGCTGGTTGCTATGTGAATGAAGTTCCTCTGTTTGTATGGACAGCAGTTAACAAATTCCTGTATGTGAAAGGTATAAGTTTATAACCAAAAGTATCTCAAAAAACATCAACTCCACTTAAAAAATGAATAATACATAAATTGTGTGTTTTAGCGTGCTCTACATTTTTGCTGTGGTAAGCTTTTGTCCATATCTGTGGTTTAGCAGTTATGCAAAATTCCGTAAAATTCATTCAGAATAAAGAGGCTATTTCCAGAAAATTCAAGATATACATTTTATTTGCCAGGTAAATATCTTTAATATACGATATTTTAATCAAAATCATTGAGCCATTTTTGAGAAAATAAAAATTTTCGAAAAATGTTCTATGTAAAGGGTAGCTAGGGGTGGGGGATTTCTTGAAAATCTTCGTGTCGCATCCTTGGAAGATACCAAACCTAAATACTAAGTTTGGTTTTTAACGGACTTTTCATTTTTGAGCTATGCTACCCACAGACACACACACGCACACACACACCGACAGACAGACACACACACGAACATTTTTCTAAAAATGCTTTTTTTGAATTTAGGGAGTCTCAAAACATGTATTTCCGGTGAAATCTCGGTATCGAAATTTTGGATGCATTAAAATATCTTCTCTATACACTATGTCCATAGTTCGTATAGAGAAAGTAAAAATAGGGAAATAAATATGCTCATCTACCATTTGAGAACAAATGTAAATATTATCTACAATCATAACCTGATAAAATCTCCCTTCCTATATATTATAAAATGGCTGCCCGCCCCAGCTTCGCACGGGTAATGTACCTAATGAGAAAAAACTAAATTTAGGAATTTAGTTGGATAACTGACGACTTCATTTGGATGGGTAAAGGAATCGATCGACTTAAATGAATGTCCATCAATTTTATTCTAAATGTTTATATTTAAATCAACTACATCCTTACCAGTTGCTGCTAAAATGACTCGTTCGCTCAACCACCGTACTCCTACAGTTTTCCACCTTTTTCTTTAATTTCTTCTATGTCAAAACATTTTAAGGCTAACAATGACATAACTGAAGAACAATTGATAAGTTTTTCTTTGATGATAGCTTTGTGTATTAAATTTCTCCATTTAAACCAAAATGTTACTTATTCAAATGTATTAAGAGCACCGTAATTGCAGCGTGACGGTGACGGGGTTTCTTTATGTTTTCATAAAACCACCTTTACTTAGCCCATGTACCACATAACATCAAATAACCAAATTTTGCAAAATCTGTTAACCTAAAATGGTTTACTATCAGGGTCCTGTCATTTTTCCGCCATTTTAAGATTTCAAGAAGGATTATTGGTTATGGGCATAGTTTATAACTTATTCATTTTAAAGCATTACAACAAAAATATACTTTTTACATGAAACAAATCACTTTTTATTTCTTTCTTTAAACGATGTGACCAAGGGAACGATACTTAATACATAAGAAATATATTTGATTTTCGCTGTTATCTTGCATCATTGATTCCATAACCGGGTCTATTCCCTTAGCATTGAATTGGGAGGAAAAATAGAGCAGTACTACGACCATCTATCGGCAAATAAACAAGTGCGTACTCTAGGTGTTCGTCGCCAGGAAAGCTTCTTTGCTTCTGTAGTTTAAATGATAAGAGTAACGAAAGGACAGTTAATGCATAAAAATGTATTTGAATTTCCTTGTTATCTTGCGTCTTTCACTCTATAACCGGGTGCATTCCCTTAGCATTGAATGGGGAGGAAAAACAGTGTAGTACTACGGACTTCTAGCGGTAAATAAATAATTACCTACTCTAGGTGTTCGCCTAGGATAGCGTATTTGCTTCTTTATTTTAAACGAAAGGAGTAAGGAAAACATAGGTAATACCTAAAAATGTTTTTCTATTTCACTGTTATCTTGCGTCATTGACTCCATAACCGGGTGCATTCCCTTAACTTTGAATAAGGAGGACAAATAGAGAGTACCTACTACGGCCATCTAGCGGCAAATAAATAAGTACGTACTCTAGATGTTCGTCGCCAGGAAAGCTTCTGTTTTAAACTATAGGAGTAAGGAAAGAACAGTTATTACATAAAAGTGTATTTCAATTTCAAGGTTATCTTGCGTCATTGACTCCATAACCGGGTGCATTCCCTTAGCATTGAATGGGGAGGGGGGGGGGGGAAAAAGAGCACACAACATTCATTTAGCAACAAATAACAATGATATCATTGCCATCTAGTGGCTATTAACCGATTTCGTTCCCTTGGCACTGTATGCTTATTCATACTATGAGACTTTCCCGTACGATTTTAAACATTTTAGTTTACACAAACCTTGTCGCGACAAAGAAAGAGAGAGAGCGAGCGAGCGAGCTCAATTTAGTGCAGTCGTTCGAAAATGATGCCTGTACGTACATTTCCTGTTTTCATCCGTTACGAGGAGGCATCGGTGAAATTCGGCAAAAATGATGAAAACTCCGATTTTTTGTTTTTTGCCTTAAGATTATGCTTATACTTTTTACTTTCAGTATCTACCATTGTTTACGCCGCAGCGCCATTTAAAAGGCTGTTACGTCATGATTTAAATACCCTTGAGCAGGTGGGCGTGGCTCCCGAAATACATTCATTACATACATTCAATAAAATCGTGTGGAATTTTGAAGTTTAAATCAGGCGTGTGTATTCAGAACTGGCATATGTTAGCTGAGACATCTTCGGTGATTTTCTGCAAACTTTCATTCCCGGAATGTTGAGTTTTGGTGTGAGAATATAACCACGTGTTTCGTGAATGTTATAGATTTTATTCAAAGTATACGCTTTTAACAAGAGAGAAGTCATCATTATAGCATCTTCAAATAGATGAGCACTGTTTAGAATAAGAATAAGCTTACTATAGTTTTAAATAAGGCAGGAAATATTAAAATAAGCCTTCTTGTTGCAAGAGAAAATCTTTCTTTACCAATTCTTTACAGTATACAAGAAGCTAATTTCTCTTCCCACTGTGGTAAATACTACACAGCTGTAAAATTTGCACTTTAGGTGGACTAATTTTTTTTTGCTATATACTTATTACAAAATGGTTAGGTCAAATAAGAAACGACAAACAAAGAAAGCTCTTGCAGCAAGAAAGAATGTAATAACTAAGATGGCAAACTAGCAAATGTGAGGTAGAAACCAGCAAATTAGGCCTCTAGTAGATTTTCAAGAAGAAGGTTCAAGTGCCAAAACACTTCACAAGTTCTCCACGGACGATGAAAATGAAATGAATGTGCAACTTCAAATCCAGATTATGTACTTGTGCACAGTGAAGTTTGGAGTAAAATATTTTATAGTTTAACATGTATATAGATTGTGGATTTCAGGGTTTGAAATAAAAATTTAGTGCCATACAAGATGTTGCCAATAAAGTAACTGTACAATGCACTTGTTGCAGTAAAAATTATGTACATACTTACACTACCTAGAGTTGCCAGTGATTCTTCTAGACCCCTTTTGATGTGAATAGCGAAGTAGTTTATGCATTTTTGGGCATTGGAAGGGACATGCTGGCGTGCAGAAATTTTGTATGACCATGGGCATGGGATGTTTGAGTTTCTCTTCTTACAGTTGCTAAAATCCATAGTTTTTTTCACAGAGGGTGTCTAGTAAATGTACCAAATTTCATGTTCATGAAGCGAACAGGAGAGCATTTCTTTCACCCTATGTAGTGAGTGCAATTATGCCAGTATATCAGAGATTAGCCAGTACTAATTTATTAGAGAGGTGCACAAAAGGAAAAACTCAAAATGCAAATGAAAGTTTGATATGGAATAGATGTCCAAAGGAAGTCTTTGTTTCTAGAAAGAAATTGCAAATTGGAGTAACTGTAGCTATAAGTGAACTCAATACTGGTTGTGAGGGTACTCTAAATATAAAATAAAGGGTCTCAGCTAGTAAAATAAGTCCTGTCAGCAAAAGAATTAGTAGCCTTAGGGATAGGCGAAGATTAAAGCAAAGTGCTCTAAGTACATTAAGCACATTCAAAACAGGAAAAAAAGAGTTAAGAGTAGCAAAGTTAGCTGAAGGACCTTCATATGCTTCAGGGGAGTTTTGAATCATTAATTATATGTCCTTATACATTTAAAACTTTAAAGTCATTTTTCTCCGCTTTCTGTTTTTCAACATTTTTCATTTTACAAAATGCTCCTTGCAATATAATTCTAAATGAATTCTTGATGCATTAAACTTGGAATTTTTTATGTTCTAGATGGAATAGGTTAATTGTTATTGAATTTTGATGTTGAAAAGTATTAATAATTTGGGAAAAACAGGTCATCTATGCATTCAATATTTTTTTCTCCAAAAATATTTTGCATAGCTTAGTAAAGATATCAAGTTTTGTATACATAGTCCTAATGAACATATAGCCAGAGTTTAGTTTATAACTAATATTGTTTTGCAAGGAGCATTTCTTATAACGAAAAATGGCAGAAAAAAAATACAATCTTAATTAGAGACATGAAATTTGTAACGTTTACTTGACACCCCTTGGCACAAATACTTGCACAATTTTAAAGCTCTGTGATAAAACTATGAATTTCAGCAATTTTTACAGATGCCTCCCCTTTGGACAATTCACTCCCGTTGCTTCGCTCCGGTGGTGAATTGTCGACAAGATGAAAACCCGTGGTATTACTTCTGGAAGCCCCCACCCTAAACTATGCCTTACAATAAAAAAATCGGAAAACTTTGACCTTCTCAAAAATGGCTCTTACGATTTTAATTAAACTACTGTATATTAAAGATATTTACATGACAATTAAACTGTATATCTTGAATTTTCTGGGAAAATCGTTCCGAAGTCCTTTTCCTTCTGAATGACTTTTGCATTAACTAGTAGCCCGTGATAAAGAAAACTTGACACAAAAATGTAGATCTATTTAAATAACACAATTTGTACACAGAGAATTATTTCACCCAATAATTCGATAACAGAGATTTCACCGAAATACGTGCATTCAGACCTCCTGAATCAAAATATAAATAAATAAAAATATAAAAAAGCATTTTTAGAAATATGTCCGCGCGCGCGTGAACATTATGCTATGTTCACGCGCTGTGGGTAGTATACCTCAAAAACGAAAATACTCTTAAATACAAAACTTGGTATTTAAGTTCAGTATCTTCCTAGGATGCGACACGAAGATTTTCAAGAAAATTCCCCAGTCCTAATTACCCTTTACATGAAAGAAAAAAAAATCGATTTGCTCAAAAATGACTACAACGATTTAGATTAAAATAGTGTATATTAAAGATATTTAAATATAACTAAAATGTATATCTTAAACTTTCCGGGAATATCTTCTAACCATGATAGAATTGTGAAGCCACGGTTTATGAAGGGTGTGTTTGATCAGCTGATCACTTTGTGTTAAGTAAACAAAAGAATGGATCTTAAAATATGTTTTAAAGCTTTGATTTTCTTAACCACCTTTAGTATTTCTGCGCACCACATGGTTTCGTGTGCAGCATATTGATGTTTGGTAGAATAAACCCTTAAAGAAGCATCATATTTTTAACTGTACTGAATGTCGTTAATGAAATAAATATGTCAAACAAATAGTCGCTATGCGTGGATTCAAGATCTTTAAGAGACGCGAACCTCAGCACAGAAGTAACCTACATTCTGTCACAGACTTTCAGTGAACACACATGGAAAGTGGCAAGTTTAACAACCCAAACTGAATCATGTCTTGCGTCGTTAATGTTTTTAGTTAATATTGATAATTTGTGGTTGAAGAAGCTTAAGTTATGTATCTGATTATGATTACTGATCATATTGGTTAGTAATATTAAGATTTGGAACTTGTGACTTGTTGCTGCCGCTACACAACTGTATCGCGGATGGTGTATACAAGGCGCTGTGCCGTGAGGGACTAAGACGAATTTGACGCTCCAGCTCATTTTTACTGGCGACGGCTGTACATAGTGTAAAGAGAAGGTATTGTACTCCACCCAAAAATTCGGTACCGATATTTCTCCGGAAATACATGTTTTGGAACCCCCTGAATCCAAGAAAAGAATTTTAGAAAAAGATCCGTGTGTGTGTTTACCTGTGTTTGTATGTGTATGTGGGCAGCACAATTCAAAAATGAAAAGTCAGTTATATACCAAACTTGGTATTTCAAGGATGCGACACGGAGATTTTCAAGAAAATCCCCCCACCCTCAAATACATGGAAGTTTTTTCGAAATTTCAATTTTTTTCACAAATGGTTCTAACTATTTTGATTAAAATACCTTATGTGTAAGATATTTTTATGACAAACGAAATGTATATCTTGACCTTTCTGGGAATAGCCTCTGAAGACCTCTTTATTTCGGATGAAGTTTGCAGGATTTTGTATAACTACTAAACCGTAAGAGATACCTATACAAAAACTTATTTTACAAAAAATGTAGATTTCATTAAAACACGCAATTTATGTAATATACATTTTCTAGAACGGGAAGATGTCTTTCCTCTCTTTTCTCGTTTGTTTACTCCTGATAAGCAAAGAGATTGTAATTTAAACTGTTTCACATAGCGTTTTAAAGCGTGCATTTTATTATTTCCCTTCTACTTACAAGGAACCAAGTAATAAGGACAATTTCCGCTAATGTTTATCTCGATTATCATAAAGTAGATAGAAGAACAAGCCTTTCAACAATAATTTGTTGCAAAGATGTAGAGAAAGTCATGTGAGTGGAACATATCAGATATTTTCTAATATTCTGTATTATCTACCTGAATATATTAGCGGAAAGTTCATATTCTTTTTTTCTTTCGTTCTTTCTTTCTTTCGTTTTCTTGCTCGTGGTTGCGCGATGAGCAGGAATTTCAAAGCCATCACATAGCCATACGCTTTACAAATATTTACTATTGTTTTAGCCTACTCTATCCTTCCTATACCTAAAAATAAATGAGCAATGAAAGTTCATTTCTATTATCAAGATGACCTTTTGTAAGAAAAGATTGCATGAGAGCTGGCAAAGAAAGCCATATGAATGTGTACACCAGTTTTGTATGATTTATACTTTAAGCAACTATACTAATTTTATTTATAAATGTTAGGCGTTTTCAAAGAAGACCACTGTGTGCAAATAGTTTCGATAGTTTCTTTCCCTTAAAAGAACCCCAAAATTTTTTTTGTTTTTTTTCTTTCCAGGTTTCATAGAAACACTGCATAGGTATAAGGGGGAGGGGAAGGTCATGAGACTTTTATGCCTGAATTTTCTTACAGTTTGGGATTTAAGGTCATATAATACCCCAAAGAAAAGAGAAGGCTACTGAATTTCGCTTCTTTTTTTCTGTTTATAATATTTTGATCTTAATAGGTTTGGTATTAGTAGAATGTGTTGACGAAAGTTTCCTAAGTATTTTCGCTTAAAACATATTTTATGCTACAATCATTGCACAATGATTATAGTATATATCAATGTTTCTGCTGGACCACGCCTTAATTTTTTTAAATTAATTTATTGGCACTTAAATACTATCCATACAGCCAAAGACAATAACAATGACAATAACAATTTTGTAAATTTACAAAAGAATACTTACACGCAATCTTCAAACATATTTCAGTGCATTACACAGGACATTTACATTTAAATGTTAATTTTACATGGTTTAAAAAACGATCATAGCAGTGTATACATGAACATTTTGAGTCGCAAGTAATTGAGCAACATTACATGGAAGATGAATGCCTAATTTCACTATCTGATCCTTGAAATGTTGTATTGCTGTCCATAATTTCTTGCATGCAAAGAAAATGTGATCGCAATCTTCTACCCGCACAATAATCGCAGAAAGGGGTATCCTTAATGTTAATTCTGTACAGGTGTTTAGCGAAGCATCCATGATTGAATTTTAAACGGGCTATAGTTGTTACCATTTTCCCTGAGGCTTTCGTACTGACGTACCACTGTTTTTCGGGTACCTCAGGATGTATTGAAAAATAATGTTTGCCTTTATATTGTGCCGAATTTTTCCACCAGTTGTTCCAAGATTCCTTAACTTTATTTTTAACCAACGGAATCAGATCACTTGCAAATGTATGTGGATACGATTGGCCAGTTATCGTTGAAGATTTTTTTTTTTTTTTTTTAAATTGTGCATGTTAAAGATGTTCAGTTTCCATTTGTATCCAAAAAGTGCGCATGATCATCCTTCCGCATTACGTTTCATGCGCGCAGCCAAGTACAGCGAAATGTGCACAGTCTTCCAGTTAAGTTAGTTCTTGGGACTAAGGAATAAAACCATTTCTGCTAATGTTTATCTTAATTAACAGAAACAACTAGAAGAATAATATTTGTAAAAAGCATTATGTTACAAAATACGCGTTTATGTGAAGGAATATGAAAGTAATATGAATGGAACATATCTTTCGAGTACAGTTTGGGATCATTTCGATTAGCCATCGAAGAAACTGGAACAGAATTCTTTAGTAAGGGTGTTTCCAAGCTTGCAGAACGATGGAAAAGAATCTTATCTGTTCCATTCACATGACTTTCTCTACCTGTTCTGCAAACATTCTATTCTTACAAAAGACTATTCTTTTATCTAAATCATGATAAATGAGGCAAGTATTTGCAGAAATGGTCTTATTACTTGCTCCCTTATATGTGCAAGAGAAATAAGGGAATACAGTAGGCTAAAGGAGCAGTAAAATTTCTAAAAAGCTGGTCGCTATGTAAAACAACTGAAATTTGGTTCTTTGCATGGCCAAGGTAAAAAATGTTATATATGAAAGAAAGATGACATCCTATTTGAGAAATGTTAGTTTAAAATTGAAATCAATTACAAAGAATATCCCGGAAACCGTTAACTCTATAAAAACTATAGCATGTGTTTTAACGAGATGTATATTTGTTGTGCAGTACTCGTAATTACAATCTCTAACACGTTTCTATAATGTACATAGCAGAAAAAGAAGGTATTGTATTCCGCCCAAAACTCTATACCGAGATTTCACCGAAAATACATGTTTTGAGACCCCTAAAAATTTAGAAGCATGTTCGTGTGTTTGTGTGTGCATAGTATTGCTGAAAAACGAAAAGTCCGTAAAATATATAGCTTGGTATAAGTTCAGTATCTTCCAATGATGGGACAGAAGACTTTAAAGAAAATCACTCCACCCCTGCTACCCTTTACAAAGGACAATTTTTTTTTCTTTTTTTCAAAAACTTACTGCACTAATAATGTTGATCTCATTAAAACAGACAATTTATGCCATATATATATACATATATATATATATATATATATTTTTTTTTTTTTTTATTACAGCTAAACGTCTCCGAGTTATTTCTTGTTACTGGCTTTAATTCTGAACTAATTTAAATATTTCTCAAGCGGTTTCATTTTTCTCTTTTCATTTCTTTTGTTTTACTTCCGGGATACAAAAGAGAAACAAATTTCAATCGTTTCACATAGCGATAGCTTTTAAAATATTTGACTGTTGGTTTAGCCTAGTGTATCCTTTATTTCCATTCTATTTAAAAGGAAGCAAGTAAAAAGGCAATTTCCACTAATGTTTACCTCATATCTTTTTAAAAGCTATCTCTGTGTAAAATAATCGAAATTCGACTATCTTTGCGTGACTAGGAGTAAAACAAAAGAGGTATGAAATGAAAGATGACTTCCAGATGAGAAAAATTTAAGTATAGCCCGCGTTCTAATTGCCGGTCCCCATGGCCGCGTTCGCTTTGGTGCTTCGTAGCGCTGGGGATCGTGAGTTCGAGTCCCGCCTTGGGCATGGGTGTTATATGTTTGTGTTTGTGTGTGTGTTGTAAAAATAAGAAAACAGCAATCCAGTAATAATACAGAAAAACAAGGAAGAAAAAAAAAGGTAAATAAAAGTAGGGTATACAGTGCCGGAGTCCCGATCAGACTCCGGTACCGTATTAAAAAAAAATTGAAGCTATCGCTGACGGCGGTATCGCTAGTGTTGATGTTGCCTACTGAGAGGTTCGCAGGGAGTTGCGCGGATCGAGCATATTGCACGTCCATCAATAGTGGTCATTTATGCGGTTCAAAACCCTGGCAAGGCGCCTGCTTCGCGCGCACCGCAAAGCGGCCTGGGAACACACAATGGCACATATAAACCTGGAAGAGAAACAACCCTGGAGGATCATCCGATCCCTCAGGAAAGACAAAAGTCAGTTTCAGCATCCCATCCATGGCTCCCGTGGGAGACTCTCTTTTGAGCCCCAGGATAAAGCCACGGATTTCGCAGATTATCTGGAGTCCCAATTCGAACCCCGCGAAGACCCCCAGGATGAGGACTTTACTGAGCTCGTGGAAGCGACGGTAGACTACCTCTATGAGGAGCCCCCGCCGCCCCATGAGGAGATCCGCATTCCTTTAGTCACCCCGAAAGAGGTGGCTTCCCAACTCAACAACCTAAAGCCTAACAAAGCCCCTGGACATGACGGCGTTACGGCGCCTATGCTCCAGCACCTACTCCACCTGACGCGGATTTACAATGCATGCCTGCACCTACGTCACTTTCCAACGTGTTGGAAGGAGGCGCGGGTGGTATGCATTTTGAAGCCCGGCAAGGACCCGGTCTTCCCGTCAAGCTACAGATCTATTAGCTTACTTCCGATCGTCTCGAAAGTATTCGAGCGGTTACTCCTATCTCGCCTCACCCCTCTCTTCGAAGAGAGACTCCTACTCCCGGATCATCAGTTTGGTTTCCGTACTGGACATTCCACAACCCTGCAGTTGCTGCGACTGGCTGAGAAGGCTGCTCTGGGCTTCCAGGACAACTTCAAAACAGTCGCGGTGCTCTTGGACGTGGAAAAGGCCTTTGCCACCACGTGGCATCAGGGACTCTTGTACAAGCTCAAGAACGCAGAAATCCCTCCCCCCTACCTTCACCTGCTTAGTAGCTTCCTTCGGGACCGCACTTTCAGGGTGAGGGTGGAGGGGAGGCATTCCACAGTCCGACCCATAGCGGCGGGAGTGCCGGAAGGCAGCGTGCTGTCGCCGTTACTCTTTGCTGCCTACATGTCCGACTTCCCCACAGAACCCAGTACAGTTACGTGCCAGTATGCCGACGATGTCCTCATAATGGCGCGTAACAAGAACGCCCGATATTGCTTCCCCCCGCTACAGAGACAGCTCCAGGCCATAGGCAGATGGAGTGAACAGTGGCGGATGGCTATCAGCCCGCAGAAGAGCTCAGCTCTACTGCTGGCTAAAGTCCGTGGCTGGCGACCGGAGAGGTCGCTGAGGTTGCGGCGGCGGCGGATCCCCTGGGTCCGCACCGCCAAATACCTTGGAGTCCTCCTCGACCGCGGCCTTACTTTCACTCCACATGTCAGGGAGAAGGTCGGTTTGGGACACGCTGCCCTGCGGCAGTTGTTTCCCATCTTCCGCTCCACCATGCCTACATACCTAAAACTACGGCTGTACCGCGCAGTCATCCCGCCCCTGATGCTGTACGGCTGGGAGGTCTGGGGTTCGGTGGCTCGTTCCACCATCCGCAGGCTGCAGACCGTGCAGAACAGGGCATTGAGGATGATATACGACACAGACCGCAGATTCCCGTCCCATATTCTCCATTCCCACTCCGGAATCCCTTACATAGTGGACGTTGTGCGAGAAAGAGCTCGCACAATATACACTAAACTTGCTCCCCACCCAAATCCCCAGGTGAACACTCTCGGTCTTTACGACCACATGCTGCCTAGGAGACGCGTAAGCTACCGCCTTCCCAAGGACGCCTTGGGATGGTAGTTTTCCGGCCGCCTCTCCCTTTATTGTTCTACCCGCCAAGTTAAGCAGCATCGGGCATGGTCACGACTCGGACGGGTGACCATCCAGCCGTACTCCGACCAGATCTGCAACACTGGCTTCCCCCACCCCGTACCTATATCCCTTCAGGTCTCCCCGCTAGCCGGCACTGCTTTCCTTGACAGCCCGCAAGCGGCTGGCCAAGGTAAGCAGCATCGGGCCTGGTCCCTCTCTGGGTGGGTGGCCACTCAGATAGGTAAGTCAGCCCGCGCCGGCTGCACAGAGGGAAACACCCTGCCAATTACTTTGACACAGACAAAAACGCTTGCATAAGACTACATCTTTTATATCACACGGGTAAATCCGCGAGAAAAGCGGATAGGTACCGTGGTGATTTGCCCCCGCCCGAGTACACTCGGGCGACTAGTTCCTGCTCCTGGCTCCTGGGTCATTTATGATGTCCTATTTATCTCATTAACAATAGGCAACAGTTATTGGATTTATTATAACTGACCTACGATAATGTCAGCACTGCTGTAATAGGGCATCGTACATGATGGATGAATACATTAGTTCAACACACCACTGTATTCGAACACTCATTTACTGTCCAGGGTATGCCGTAAAAAATATATATATAGAGCATAAATTCGGTTTTATAATAAAGTTTTGTCTAACCTTTACGGTTTACGGATTACACAAGTCATCCAAAATATATAAAAGTCTTCAGAGCCTATTCCCAGAAAATTCAAGATATACAATTTGTCATGAAAATATCTCAACATATGGTATTTTAATCAAAATCCTTAAGCCGTTTTTTGGGAAAATCAACATTTTCGAAGAAATATTCCATGTAAAGGATAGTTGCGGGTGGGGGGATTTTCTTGAAAGTCTTTGTGTCGCATCCTTGAAAAACTTAAATAACCAAGTTTGACGGATTTTTCGTTTTTGAGCTGTGCTGCCCAAAGACACGCACACACGGACATTTTTTTTTAAAAACCCCTTCTTTTTTGGATTCAGAGGCCCCAACCATGTATTTCCGGCGGAATCTCGGTATGGAGTTTTTGGGTGGAAGACTACAATTCTATCTGCTATGTATACCGTACATATGTGCTAGAGAAAGTAACAATTCTTTGTTTTTAGATCCAGGGAAACTAAAACGTGTATTTCCAGTAAAATCCAGATATCGATCTTTTGTGAAGAATGTAATGCCTTTTGTACCTTGTACTCAGTTGAGAAAGTAATAACATAGCCAGTTACCGCACCCTCCTCTATATATTGCTCTTCCCCACGACTCATTCAAACAGTTTTTGGCAGTAATAGAAAGTAAGACATTAAGCGTTTATATGGGGAATATGTAAATTCACTTTTAAAATGAAAAATGTGATGGTCATATAAAACGTTCCTTGAAAGTTTCACTTTTCAACATTTCACAGGCTTCGGATACAAAAGTACAGTGCGAAACGAAAACCTTTTTATTTTCTCTAGCATAAGGTAGGTACCCAAAAATTGGATTTCGGTGGAAGTATACATTTTGAGATCGACTGAATCAAAAAGATTTTTTTTGAAAAAGCCATACGCGCGCGTGTATCCGTAGACAGCTCCATCATATTAACTTCTCTAACTATTCTGCAACAAATCAGTTTTACAAAATCTTATTCTTCTCTCTACTTCGTGCTAATATAAATAAATATTTGCAGAAATGCTTTTATTATTTAGTTCTTTCTAAGACGAAGGAAAATAAGGGAATACGCTAGGCTGTAGCAATTATCAAATGTTTTACCAACTAGTCGCTATTGATGCAATTGAAGTGTCTTGTTCTTGCATGGCCAGAAAGAGTAATGTGAATAACGACTTGCCATTTGAGAAAAATCTAAGCCATGGAAATTTTAAAAGCAATAACAAGAAATATCTCACTAATGGTTGGCTCTACAAAAACAATGAATATGGCATAAACCATATACTTAAACGAGATCTACTTTTTTGTGCAGTAAGTTCACCAGTTATATGCAGGCCATTTAGAATGAGGACGTCAAACATTATTCCCAAAAAATTCAAAGCACCTATACATATTGTTTACCATGTAAATAGCTTTAATATACTGTATTTAATCATAATCGTTAGCCATTTTTAGAAAATCAAAAATTTAGAAAATTCTTTTAAAAAAAACCAACAAAAACACAGCCATACAAACCAGGGCCGTGAGCCATGTTCTGTCCCTTAAGACTCTGTATGTGGCCAGCGTGATCCACCTGAACGAATTTTAACGAAACATAAAAGCAAGCAAGATTACTCAAACGTTTTATCTCATAAGTTGATAAAGAATGGCAAAAAAATACTGTGGAAAATATTGCAATTTTGTACCTACTTGTCCAGCAGAGGGTAGTGAAAGCAGGCATTGTTAAGTTTAGTCACCGTTCCAGGTTAACAGCAGGTCATTTGTCCCCTATATAACGTTACCTATTCACGCTTCTTTCCCTTCACGGTAGGGTGCCAGTATTTGAAAACCCATCAGTGCTTGTTTCCTTCTCCCTAAATTTACTTGCATAGTGTGTTGCAAAAAGTGAAAAATGCTTTCCAAAAAGCGCAAAATTGAATATGTGCAGGAAATACGAGTTTAGGTTCGGTAACTACTTTGTAATGCAGCTGTGAACAAGATGATGAGCGTGATTTGTCAAGATGTAATCGAAATCATGAAGGAATATAAAAAGACACTACCAGACGAAACATTCAGCCGAATTTGATTAGTTAAAGTCATGGACATATTGCGAAAGCAAAGGAACTGTATAACAAAGCAACTTGCCAATAGCAATTTCTAATTCACGGCGGAAATTTGAAACAAAAAAATTGTTACGAAAGCAAGTTGCGAGGTTTCAAAAAACCCGAGCGTACAACGTTGCTGAAAAAGTGTGCGTCAAAAAAGCAGATTTTGCCTGTTGAAGAACTAGCGGCAGCCATCAATTAATGGGAAGAGGAAAATGTTTGAGTACCTTTCTATTACTTGACGCGATGGATACTGCACAATTACTGGTGTTTATTAGGGGCGTGGACACAGACTTCACAATTACAGCTGAACTTCTAGGAGTGAGAAATATGTATGGAACCACAATAGGTAGTGAGGTTGTAAAAACTGCGGATAGTATGCAAGCTTAAATGGGAAAGATTGTGCAGGGTGTACCCAACATGGCAGGAGTTAGCCTCAGAACGACTGAGCTGATAAAGAAATAAAGTCGTCTTACGGGGGACAAATGCTGAAGTTGCATCAGGAGGCGCTATGTGCAAGGGCAGTTAATCTCCATGATGTTATGCAGACAGTTTCGAAACTAATTAACTTCAGCCACAATAGGACATTAAATCACACAGTTTTAAGACTTTTCTTGACGAAATGGTCAGCGAATACGGCGACGCAATTTACAATTCAGAAAATAAATGTAAATGGCGTGTTATTTATGGACGCTCTTTAACTGCTGTGATCCTCAGCATCCCATTCTATACTGGGCGTGAAAGACCGCTTAATTTTGCTCAGAGGCCTCTCTATCAGGCTTGAGGTTCATTTACGTGCCGTAAATCTACGACACGGGACCAACGGCTTTACTTCCCTTCCGAAGGAAGCCATGCTAAGAGTTTTACGCCCGAAAAAATCCATCGTCCTCCTCCGGGTTTGAATACAATTCAGAGATAAGATGGCTAAGTCATACTCAAATATTAAGTTAGATTTTTTGTTCTACGGGAGGAAATGCGCGAATTTCTGGAAGAGAAAGGAAACACGTGTGAACTGTTAGTTGACCTTAGCATTCTGGATGACACGGCTAGAACGACTTAAACCTGACACTACAAGGAAAGTAGTTGTGTACAGTGCTATTAAATCGTTTAACTGACATTGAAATTGTTCGAGAGACAAATTTCTTTGAAGAACTGGGCGCGCTTTCCTACATTTGGTGCCCTAAAGACAAATATCAAGAAGCATGATTTGATACCGATTTATTTGGAAAGGTAAATTTGCAAATAGCTTCGCCGATTATGTGAAAATGAAACCTGAAATTTGTCTATTAACATCGCCTTTCACTTTCAATGTTGGTATAGCACCAGAGCTGTTAGACTTGCAGTGCGATGATGAAATGAAAGGAGCTTTCACCCCTAAGGAATCTTCTCAGAAAAAAAATATTCAGCACTGAAGAAACAAGCTCGACGTTTGATATCCACGTTTGCCTCAGTATATATACCTATGTGAACAACATTTTCAAAAATGAACCTCCAGAAATCAGCGTTAAGATATAGATTCAGTGACGGGCATCTCTTGAGCACATCTGAGCAAAAACCAAACATCAGCAACTTATTAAGCTCAAAACACCAATTTCACACTTTACATTAGGTGATTAATGTTTATTGTAGTTTTATGTTTTTAGAACAAAACTCTGCAGAAATGTCAAACACACCATACAAATGTATTCAAAAGCATTATTTATAATTTTATACCCTATTTTGTTGTTTTTATATTCCATAAAATACATTTATATAAATGTACTATATGGCCCGCGACCAATCTTTTGAGTTAATGGCCCTGCAAGTAAAAACGTTTGGGTGACCCTATTTTAAACGATAGGTCGGGGAAGGGGATTTTCCTGAAAGTCTTCGTGTCGCATCCTTTGTAGATACTAAATGTAAATACCAAACTTGGTATTTAATGGATTTTTCGTTTTTGAGTTGTGGCCCCCAGACACACACACGACCTTTTTCTAAAAGTGGTTTTTATGGAGTCCTTAAAACGTTTATTTCTGGTGAAATCTCGGTAATGAACCTTTGAGTGGAATACAATATCTATTATTTCTACCAACTGTGCACTTTATAGTTCTTGCTAAACAAAGTAAACTCGAAAAGCGGTGAAATGAACTTGATACTTAAGTTCTGCTTCTTCCAAGAATGCGACTCGAAAATTGTCACAAAAATCACCGATCCCCAAACTACCCTTTAAATGAAAAGTTTTTCGAAAAGGTTGATTTTCTCGAAATTAGCTCTGAAGATTTTAATTAAAATGTCATATGTTTAGGACATTTTCATGACAAAATATGTCTTGGAATTGTCTGGAAATAGCCTCTGAACTCCTCATCATTCTGAATGCCTTTTTGCATGGATGATTGACTGTAAGAGGCAGACAAATCTTACTACAAAAGACAGATCTCGTTAAAACATATAACCTTTCTTTTGGTTTGTGTTCATTTCCGAGTCATTCCTTGTTATTGGTTTGAATATTCAAATACTAAACTATTCTCAAACATTAAGTCGTTTTATTCTTTCTTTCCCCTTCCTAGTTATCACACAGCGACCAGATATTAAAAAGCTGATTATTGTTTAAGCCTGATTCCAATTGTAGGTAGCTAAAAGGAAATATGTAATAAAACAATCTCTACAAATATACTCTAGATTAACATAAAGTACGTGAAAGAAGTGTTTGAAAACACATTTTGTTGAATGTGCAAAGAGTCAAGCTTTTTATTATTCTCACTGAATATCCGGTGGCCGTTTAGAAGATAAAACAAACTCTTTTTATGCATCTGTGAAAAACCTAAAAATCCGCAATTATCATTTGAGCTACCTGAAATTATTGCCACAGTATGACTATATGCAGAATTTCAATCTGGTAAGTGCATTTACTTCAGTAACACAATTTTTTTTTATTACTTAATTATTTTGTGTTAGTTAAAATGGGTCTCGTGTCAGACGGATTGTTACATTTCGTCCAGAAATTTATCTCATCTTTAACAGATGCTATAAACAACCCCACATTAGAAGTGTGCGGAAAAAAGAAGACAATTCCTTTGGGTTTATGCATTTAATTTTGTGAAAATGAGAATATTTAATAAATAATATATTTATATTTTAAAAATGTTCTTTTGAGTCTTGAAAGTAACGAAACAAGAGCTCAAAATTAGAAATTAATGAGTCAACACTTCTGACACATTGAGCATTTGAAGTAATGAAAAATGCCAAGGAAAATGCTTTGAGAAAAAGAACATTTAAAATTGGAATGTGCGTTACAATGTCGCTCAGAAGTATCTAAATGTCACACACAGCATTAAATACTGTCAATATTAGTAAATCAAGGAACCCAAAGAAAGTATGGAGCGTAATTTGATTTATGAATTCTTTCCAGGTTTTCACGCAATTTCACAGATAGTTCTTTACGATTAATATTATAATTAGTTATGTGATGCTTAATTAATTATTAAAAGACTAAATTACCTTAGAGATAGCAATTTAATATAAATGCCTGTTAAAACTACGAAAAGACCGTTCTCATTACAGTTTATATTATTAATACTTTCTACACGGTTTGAGACAAACAAACTGAAAGGAAGCCTAAGCGACCACCAAACACTGGAACTATGCTCCCCGGCGATTGAGCCCTCCATCGCAGATTGTAATCTTGGGTTTAGCGAAAACTGTACTTACCACCTTAATTTCCTTTCCAGGAAAAGGTTCACAAATCATAACCTAGCGAGTTCTATGGAAAATCCAGTATCGTCTGAAACCTTTTCTGCTAATGATCTTTGCTATTAGCTATTATATGACTTACCTGTGGACTGTAGGCACAACATTACACAAACAATTTGAGCTTCGTAACCAAGTAGAGGACATGGTCATTACAGGCGATATGGTTGTAAGGGTAACAGTTTCAATATTCTTCATGCTTACTCTCTGCGTTTGGTACAGTTGAATTAACTATCTAATAGTTATGAGCTTTTGCTGAATCGACCCGAGTATCACTAGCATTTCTCAATAATGCTGCTGCCACATGCTGTCTTAGTCATTTTGGATCCAAATAAATATTTAGTTAGAGAACTACAGATGCTCAACAATGAGTGGCTCAAGTTAGAAGAATGATTGAAGGGAGTATTTTAGTATTTGTTGTACATTTAGTACATTTAAATGAAATACATTTATTGCGGAAATGGTTTGTTTACTGAAAGTAATGTGAGCTTTGGAAAAAAAATATCTGATGTGCGACATTTTAAAAATGCGTTCTTTTTTGGTGTGTTGTGTGTGTACACAGGGAACTTAAAACGTGTATTTGCAGTGAAATCTCGGAAACATATTTTTGTAATACGCTAAGAACCTTCTCTCTATATCCTCCATACGAAGTAGAGAAATCAAAAACGAAATATCGGATGAATACCTAAACTATCCGCCAAGAATGCTCCACAGATTTTTAGAATTATATACCCAAACTGGTGCTTATTTTTTTATTTTTCCCAAACTGAAACTTAACAATTTTGATCAAGATATCACCAGTTTCGGATACTTCTGATAAGTGAAAAGTACAACTTGAATTTTCTGCAAATAGCGGTGTCATCATTAAAAACTCAAAGGGTTATTTCGCAAAAGGGCGCTAAGGGTGATGAATTCCGTGTATTTCCTAAGGTTCTTCAATAATAGCCCAAAATCATCTGGTATTGAGAGGAAGTGTTCAGTTTCACCCAAAATTCATTCTCCAGGTTTCACAGGAAGTAATTCTTTTGAGGCACCATAAAAATGTAAAAAAAAAAAAAATAAATAAATTAAAAAAAAGTGCATTAAAAAAATCTGATCAGCTCCATTCACATGATTTTCTCTTCCTGCTCTACAAACTTCTTACATATGATTGCTTTTCTTTCCATTCTATGCTAATCGAGACAAACATTAGCAGAAATGGTCTTATTATTTGCTTCCTTGTTTAATAGATGGGAACTAAGGGAATATACTGGGCTAAAGCAACGGCCCCAGGATTAAAACAAAAGAAACAGACTACTTTCTGTTTATTTTAAAATTAAAACCAATAACAAGAAATATCTGTGAAACGGTTAGCTCCACAACAAAAATGTAAACGATATAAATTGTGTGTATTGACGAGATTTTTGGTATAGGAAGCTTTTATCTATTCTTATGATTCACCGTTACACAAAAGTTATTCGGAATGAAAAGTACTTCAGAGTATTCCAGGAAGTTCAGTATGTAACATTTTATTTCTCATGTAAATATCTTTAATATTTTAATCAAAATCGTTAGAGCCATTTTTGAGTAAATCAAAATTTTCGGATTTTTTTTTTCATGTAAAGGGTAGTTTGGGGTGGAGGGTTTTCTTGATAATCTTCGTGTCGCATTCTTGGAAAATACTAAACTTAAATATCAAGCTGGATTTTTCGTTTTTGAGTAATGCTGTCCACACGCACGGCACTGACCTTTTACTAAAAATGATTTTGGATGAGGGGGGATTTAGGGGATCTCAAAACACATACTTCCAGTATCGATTTTTGGGTGGAATATAATACCTTCACTACCTACTATGTATACTGTACATACGTGCTACTGAAAGGAGTAAGCTTTGAGAGAATAGTTTGTGCAAGAAGATTTTTAAAAGAAATACCATGAATAGAAGTGGTAAATTTCAATTTATTGATTGAAGAAAATGAAACGTTTAATTATTGGTTTCATAAAGTTAGTAGATATTACTTTCTCTGCCACAGACCCATGAGTTAGAGAAGATATTATATTTGATCCAAAAATCGCTAGCGAGATGTCACAGGAAATACGTACGATTGAATTGTATTTTGAAACCTCCTGAACAAAGATTTTAGAAAAAGGTGTATATGTAACAGGATAACTCAAAATGCAAAAAGCAGGTAAAATGCCAAACTTACATTTAAGAGTTCAGTATCTTCAAGAGATATGACACGAAGATTTTCAAGAAAATCCGCCATTCCAAACTACACTTTACAGGTTAAGATTTTCGTTGCTTTTATATCTTGGTTTTCCTGGGGGCAGTCTCGGAAGCCCTCTTCTCTCCGAGAGAATTTAATATGTTTGGTAAATCGTAAGAGACTTACTTCATTAAATCCGAAGTGTTCCATTCACGTGACTTTCTCTACATTTCTGTAATAAATTATTGTTAAAATGCTTATTCTTCATGCTAATCGAAATAAACATTAGCAGAAATGGTATTATTACTTAGTCCCTTATAAGTAGAAGAGAAGTAATGGGATACACTGGGCTAAAGCAAGTCAAATCTTTTAAAAACTGGTTACTATGTGAATGAATTTCGTTTCATTGCATGGACAGGAGTTGACAAATTCTCGGATGAGAAAATTTAAGACTTTTAAAACTGAAACCAATAAATAAGAAGGAATATTTCGGAAATGGCCAACTCCAATTCATGCCTTGGCATCAATTATATGTATTAACGAGATCTACATTTTTGCGTAGCAAAAATTACTGCGGTTTACTAGCTATACAAAAGTAATCTAGAATGAAGAAGTCTTCAGAGGCTATTCCTAGAAAATTCAAGATATGCATTTTATTTGTCATGAAGTATCTTTAATATACAGTATTTTAATCAAAACAATAGAGCCATTTTTGAGAAAATCAAAATTTTCGAAATTGTTTTCCATGAAAAGGGTAGTTTGGGGTGCCACATCCTTGTAAGATACTAAACTTAAATTATCAGGTTATGTATGTTACCGAATTTTCGTTTTTTTTTTTTTTTTTTTTTTTTTTTTTTTTTTTTTTTTTTTTTTTTTTTTTTTTTTTTTTTTGTATTCAGGGAACCCTAAAACTTGTATTCCAGAGCAATTTCGGTATTGAATATTTGGTTGAAATGCAATATCTTCTACACTATATACTAGTAGAGAAAATAAAAAGTGTGGACTTCTTTAAAATGCACAATTTATTCGAATGAACATTCCTTGTTATTGGTTTTCTCAATTGAGAAGAGTATGGCATTTGAAAGCCATTCTCTTTGAAAAGTGTGAGTATCGCTTTATTGTACAACGAAATATGTAAACGTGAATTGAAAGTGCTTCTGCTTTAACAAGAATAGCTAGAAAAATGAGCCTTAATAAGAATCATGTGAATGTAATACATCAGATTTTTAAAACTACATTTGTAATAAAGGTTTCTTATTCGTACCATTGAAGTTTAAGGAGGAGGAACTTACCGTTCGATGTTCGTCACTTGCGATGCACACGGACGCCTCTCATTCACAGAGTTACGACAGCAATAAAACAAACTGGTTGCGATCACAGACACTGTTGTCCAAGTACACAAAGGAGAGAGACAATGAAAATCGCATTAAATCCACGCCACATGAATGGGAAGACTTGCACACAGCTCTCCTCTGCGGAGAATGGTAGCAGTGGCCCCAAAGAAAACTTGCAAATAGGTAGAGAGAAGGGGAAGGCACGTGGATTGTTGCTACTTCTCATGGGGATGAGGGACAGATGTTCGGCACGGTGCTGCCTCCAGGTATGACGAACTTTCCTTCTACAGTGCTGTCCATGAGAACTGCAGGCCACTTTTTCTTTACTACGCTTTAAAGTACAATTATTGATTTGTTACTCAACAGCGAAGTAAAAATAAACACGCGGGGATTATGTATAGAGATCCACTTTTAAATGATGTTTACTAAGACATTTTACATTTTTTTAAAAATGGGGGGGGGGGAGGGAATCTAACACAAAAACCCATTTCCTATGCGAATAAAAACATTCTGCTAAACGTTTCACTTAGTAAGTAACTGTAAATATTAAAATCGCAACAAAAAACATCTCTTCTCTTTTTGTTCTGCAAAGAAACTATTCTTAGAGAAGATTATTCCTTTATCTACTTCATGCTAATCAAGATAAACATTAGCAGAAAGTGTCTTATTACTTGTTTCCTTGTCAGTATAAGGGAAACAAGGTAATACACTAGCTTAAAATGATACCCAGATCTTTTAAAATCTTGTCGCTATGTGAAGCAATTAAAATTCGGTTATCTTTGCATGATCAGAAGCAGAACAAAAAAGAGATGAAACGAAATATGACTTCCCGTTTAAGGTAAGTTTTAGTTTAAAAATGAAAATAATAACAAGGAATATATCGCAACTGTACCAATAAATGCAAATGACTTAAAATGTGCGTTTTAACAAGATGTATATTTTTTGTGTCGTAAGTTTTCGTCTATCTCTTACGGTCTGAAAATTAAACAGAAGTCATCCAGAATGAAGAAAATTCCCAGAGAATTCTAGATACAGATTTCGTTTTTCACGTATATATATCTTAAACATATGGTATTTTAATCAAAACAGCTAAGCGCTATTTTTGAGAAAATCAACATTTTCGAAAAATGTTCACTGTAAAGGCTAATAGGGGGTGGATATTTTACTGAAAAATTCCTGTCGCATCCTAGGAGAATGTTTAACTTAAATATAAAATTTGGTATTTAACAGAATTTTCGTTTTTGATTTGTGCTGTACACAGACCCATTCAGAAACACACACGGAGTTTTTTTCTAAACATTCCTTTTCCTTGATTTATGGGTTCCCAAAGCCGGTGAAATGTCGATATCGGATTTTGGGTGGAATACAATACCTTCTGTACCTACTATGGGTATTGTACATACAGTTTTAGAAACAGATCCGCACGCGCGTCTGTGAGGGCGCGTGTGTGTGTGGGTGTGTGCGTGCGCACGTCCGTGAAACCGATAACTCAAAAACGAAAAGTCAATAAAATACCAAACTTGGTATTTAAGGATGTTTCACGTAGATTTTGAGATTTGAACCTCAAACTACCCTTTACAAGGAACAAATTTTTAAAATTTTTGATTTCCTTAAAATGGTGGTAACGTTTTTTTATTATTATTTATTAAAACCACGTATATTAAAGATTTATATGACAAACAAAATATATTTCTTGAATTTTCTGGGAAAAGTCTCTGAGGGCTTTTTTATTCTGGGTGAATTTTGTTAAATTTTGAATAACTGGTAAACCATAAGAGGCAGACAAAAACGTAGGACACAAAAATGTAAATATCGTTAAAACACATAATTTATGTAATATAAACTTTTTTCGTAGATTTGACCATTTCCGAAATATTCCTTGTTGTTGGCTTCATTTTAAAATATTTTTCTCATGCGGGAATTTGTAAACTGCTGGCCATGTAAAGCAATGGATTTCAACCGCATGGTATTCAGCTTTTAAAAGCCTTGACTATCGCTTTTGCCTAGTATCTTCCCTTATTTCCCTTTTACTTACAAGGAAGCAAGTATTAAGACCATTTCTGCTAATGCTTATTCTCGATTATCATGAAGTAGATAGAAGAATAAGCTTTTTAACAATAATTTGCAACAGAGATGTAAAGAAAGTCATGTGAATGGAACATGCTTTTTTTGGGATATACCTTTTCCTAATTCCCTGTCATTCTTTAACCCTTCCAAAAATAGAAATTCTGAAGCTCATTTAATCTCATTTTTGTTCCCGTGAGCCATTTCTTTATGTTTGGGAACAAGAACAAGTCTGCCGAATATGTGCAATACAACGCAATTTATGCAGTTCCGGAGGAATTGAGTGTTGTCATGGTGCAACAGCATTTCCTCCTCACCAAATATGGCCGTGTCTCCAACTTCTTGTCGAATCGGTACAATAACTCATTGTAGTATTGCTCAGTAATTGTTTTTCCTTTTGGTAAGGTATTGATGTCCATTGCATCACAAAAAATCGTCGCCACCTTTTCCTTCGGGCCGATGGGACCATATTTGCAGTCTTTCGGTTGTTGCTTAGTTTCTGGAGTAAGATCATGAACCCAGGTCTCATCGACAGTGACAACTCGACGCAACGCTTATTTCGGATTTCGTTTAAAGGACTACAAATACAGCGTTGTACTTGAAAGCCGCACTCGCTATCTTTCGGTCTATGTCCGTTGGGAAGAATAGGGCTTTGCAATGGTAAAATAGTGTTATAGTTTTCTCCAAAACATGATGGCCATCAAACGGGTCCGCTCCCCCTACCACTGGGCAATAATCATTAGCAAGCAAAAGACGAACTTGTATTAGGGGCGAGAGGCAACGTAGTACAATCTGTTTCCAGGAGTCAATGCTTGCAAGTCGAGAATCGTGCCTCAATTAAGGGGTCATTAAGTGGAAGACTTGGCAACAGCGAGGAATTAGTTTCCAGCCGCAATTCCGCTAACTGCAAACCTTAAAGAACAGTGCAAGATGAGTGGGGCAGGGCCATCATACTCTGAAAAATACTGTAATTGAGTTTAATTATCTATATGCACAAATTACGTAGTAAAAACGCGAGCCCAGAAAATTCAGTAATTATTTGCATTTCGAAGTGTGAGGAATACGATAATTGCGAAAAGTTTCTATCAACGTTAATTATGGATTTATCTATCTGGTTTACTTGAGGAAATATTTCCTGATAGGAGGTGATGAGTTGGCCAAATTTAAAGGGATTTTTTTCTTTCTTTCTTTTCGTCTTTATCTGTGAACAATTTCACCACAACAATCAACCTATAATTGCTTCACATAGCGACGAGATTTTAGCTTGATGAGTTGCTATTAATTATGCTCAGAAAACTGTGCATTACAAAGGTCTTCTTTCTGGATGAATAATAAAACAGGTTGTACCAGCAGAATATATATAAAAATTTCAGCTTTAGTAAATAAAACACATTTCACGTTTATCATATTGGGCTAAATGTATAGTATTATTCGTACCATAAAATCAAAGACCTTGGGATTATATTACCTAGACCAGTGGTATTCAACCTTTTTTCGCTACGTACCCCACTGACAATTTTCCATTCCAGCCTATACCTCTAGGCCTAGCCCTAGAGTTTTCCCTAATTTAAAGTATACATAACCACTTCTAAAATAGATTATAAAATTTACAATGTATTAAATATTACAGAAAGGAGGATTATATTGTAAGTGTATAAAATAAATACAGGCACTATGTAAATACGTAGCAGTTAGCACTTAGACACAAAATTGTATGAAGTTATATATGTTTCTGGCCTGTTAATGAGATGGTTGAGCTTGTTTTCGGGACACGAGCTCCTCTATTCGTGGCTGAATCTTTGTTAGTGCGAGTATCAATGGGGATTCTGGATTCTAGTGAGTTCTTTGTTTTGTTTTGATTGCTGTCAATGCAGAGATAAGTTGAGGGAAATGGAAGAAGGCATGTAATGGCACAGTCACCAAGTACAGTGTACTCTTTGCGTGCGTAACACCAGAAATCACAAATTGACAGGTTTTCGAATTTTATTTTCAAAAGAACTGTATAAACAACCATTTCTAAAAAACTTTCTTGAAATTTTACGGGAAGATCAGAGAAATTCTGGTGGACCAAAAAGGATTTCTAATCCATTCTTAATTTCTGGGAAGTATTTGAAAAGTAATTTTTGAAATTTTGTAAGTGGAATTTGTTTTTTTTTTTCAAAAGTCCATCTTGTGTCTACTATGTTCCAAAAGAGTTGGAAAAAATGCAATATTCCCTTTGTTAATACACATTCCAAAATAATACTTTCTTATAAAACCCCTTTATTTTCTCACGAGCTTTAAAATGTTTGTGTCAAAATCTTGGAGTTGAAAAGTAAGCTCGTTAAATTTGTTGAATATATCCGTCAGATAAGCTAATTGGCAAATCCACTCTTCATCTTCAAAATGCTTCACCAGACCAGATTTCAATTTCACAAGAAAACATTTTACCTCATTTTTCAGTTAAAAAAAGATGAGTCAATACGCGTCCTCGTGATAGATAACCAGCGCAACTCGGTGTGCAAAAACAATTGAGTGTGCGTAGCTCCCACACTTCCTCACACATTTTTTTCTTTTTTTTGAACAGACGGGAGTTCAGTGCACGTGACTACTTTTACAGCAGTGTTCAATGTTTCGTGTAAATCAGGAGTTATTTTTTTCTCTACCAAATTTTTTCTGTGTATAACGCAATGTTGCCAAATTATTTTGGGGTTAATTTCGCAAATACGAACAATAAGATCGCTGTCAATGAAGTAGCAGCATCTGTGGACAAACTTATACACCAGTCCCATGACAAATTTAATTTTAAACTTATAAAATTCTCAATAATTTTAAAATCTCCTCCCCCCTTGTATGTTTTGGTATTTGTTTAGATTCTAGAATTTCATTAGCAATAGCACCCTTTTTAACGTCAAAATACCGAACATAAATGTAAGTAGCTTAGCAACATCAGGCACACCTACCGATTCACCAATGTGAATGGCAAATCTTTTGTCTATTCGAATATTTTCTACTATTTGGTCAACAATATCTTGTGCCATATCATGAATTCTACGCCCTACACTTGTGTCAAAATTCGGAATTGTTTTGATTACTTCAATGGAATCTTTGTGTAATATTTTATCTGCTATTATCAAAGAATCGAGAATAATAAGAGATGCAACTGTGGTATAAGGTAATTTATATTTTGCAACTAGCAACGCTAACTCATAAGATGTTGAATTTGTAAAACTGTGATCACGTTTGAACTTTATTCAAATTTTCTGCTTTGCGCCAAAAAATTCGACTGACTTGTCTTTACATTCGCCGTGATTGGTTACCAGAGTCTGTGAAGTAGAGATAGTGTTTGGTTGCAAATAATGCAGAGGGGAAAAGGTGGATCACACATATTTGACACGAATCCATATTTAATGTAAGATTCACTGAAATATCTGTATTTCCCATTTCTCGTAGACTTGCTCGTAGATTGTTCGACGTCAACACTATTTTCACCAATGTCCCGTGGTGGAACAAGCGTTGTCACCCTTTTTACTTGCGGTGGTTTAACATTATCGACACTATCACTTGTTTCACTGAGTTTACGTGTTCCTCTTATAACAAAGTTACGTAAAATAGTGGACTATCACAATAAAGACATTCAACAGTGCACAAATATAAAGATTGAGTAAAGAAAACGAACCTGTACCTAACAGTCACGAGTACTGAACTGTCCGTAGATTAGCAGTTAAATAACGTACATTCTCAGACACTTATTGTTTTCAGCGTTTGAACCAATCAACACAAAATTAACGAGCACAGATGTATGTTATCATTGTTGGGTATACCGGTAGGGCAGTTCAAATCTCTCTGGTTGAAATATTTTTTGATACTTTGTGGTCATTCAGGAAACATATATGTACCCCTAAGAAGTCTTCGCGTATCCCCGAGGGCACCGTACCCCAGGTTGAATATGCCTAAACTAGACACGCCGCTGGCAATAGTGTTGCTAATTGAAATCTCGCGCAGTTGCCTCTGGAGGGCAAGTACGTGCTTTTTGCCGTATGTTCAATATGCTTAAGGCCTTAAAAGTGAGATGTTTTAAAGGTTAATTAGGGTTTAATTATGAACATGGCGCATAACTGTACCAACTGAGGAAAAATGACTCCGAGATCGTTTTCCATCGGTAAGAATAAATTGTAACATTTGTGATTTGTGTTTCAAATTCATTCCGATTTATTCTCGTGTTTATTCTCATGGGTTTCTTCGGTCATTAAGCGAATGATGATTTATTTTAGACTTTCAGTACATAAACCAGAGTTGGTGAATAAGTGGTTAGCTGCTCTGACACGTGACAAATTTGTGTCATCGAAATACCAATACATTTTCCGAAAATTTGCTTCCATGAGAATAAAAGCTATTGAGTATATGTTCATTAGAATTAGAAAGCAGTGCTAAAATATTATATATTATATTTAATATTATAATTTGTCCTAAATTAAAAAAAGAAATATATTCGAAATGTCGATGAACTTAGTTTTCCAAATCTAATTTCTGACTGAAACACAACTCACAGGGTGCTAAAAAGGAATTTTGCAAAACTAAGAACATAAATAATAATCGACTCTAATTTTAGATTTGTTTATAAATTATTTCAAGAAGTACAGATCATACTCTCCTGTGGTGCACATCATATTAATATCGCTATCTTATCTAACACAAATATACCACAAATACTCATAGAAAATGTTTACTCAACGTCTTGAATAAAGTTTATTGATGAGGAATACAACTTCAGCCAATAGAAGTCACAAATGAGTGATGACAGAAAGGCGTGGAGTACACGTCTTATCGCAGCCTTTGAAGCCGACATTTTAACCTTTTGAGTAACACGGTAATACCGAATTTCACATTTATTTTATTTTTATACTGTACATACAGTCTCTGAAAATCCAGTATCGCATAGATACTGTTTTTCTTTTCTGCTAAACAATTTTATTATTTATTTTTATTTATATACCGCCTTAGGTAATATCATCACATTGCCACTTTGATCTTCTATAACTGCTTAAACTGTTGGTGTACATTAAAACTGCACTTCTCGATTAACTTGACACACATTCAGTATCACATTCATATTTCCAGGTCCTTGAGGGTGGGGAACATTTATAATGAAATAAGAATTGCTTCATTAGCCTAGAATGGGACCCAATGTTTTTTTGCATTTTTAATTTAGCATTTTGACCACCTTACTGAAGAAACACTCTTAACAAGCCCTCTTTATAATTCTTGCTGACGGCTTTGTGCATTAAAATTAGAAGCATAAAGTATACATCAAATCACTGAGAAAAAATTGCGAAAAACATAATTAAAGTTGAATTGTGCTCTCTGTGGTGCTTACACTTTAAGACACTTTAATGCAGATATACGATATGCAAGCTCAATAATAATATTTACTTTTGTTTTGTTCAGTTGTGGGATGGAATTCCGTCTTGTCAATGAAGTGATTTTATTCAACTCCCAACAGGGCATTCAAGGTCTAATCCCTGTGCGTAGATGCTGACGATCACAAAGAACGTGTTGTCCAAATTATCTCCAACTCAGGTATTCTTATGCCGTAATTATAGCTGTTTTAAATTTCACTGTTTTCCCATTACAACAAATGTATTGCGCGCGACCTTGTATGTCCATTGCCCGTCATTCTTCAATTCTCGACACTTGCACTGGTCCACGCAACCAGTCGTGTAGGGGCTTACATAAATTATAATTTTGCTTGCCAATTTCCCGAGATTGAAACCCGTAAAACTTTGTCATCCAGCAAAATATAATAATTTTCATGACATTAAATTTACAACGTGAAAAATGTCTAGTTAACGAATGGGAGTTCCTTTAATGAGAATCTTTGATTTCATTCCCGTTGAAGAGAGTCACTCTTAGACCTACCTATTTGTTAAATAATTACTTATGGAGTCCGGCACAGAGCACTCCAAAGTAAACCAGATATTGTAGGGACTGCATTAAACCAAGTTGAACGAAGTCTGTATTAACCACCCACACTTCCTTTTGGCGAATAAACTAGCGCCATGTTGACGAGAAACATTGTCAAAAATATGTGTTACATTCACATCATTTTCCCTACATCTCTGTATCAAATTATTATTAAAGAGATTATTCTTCTATGTACTTCATGCTAATCGAGATAAACATTAGCAGAAATGGTTTTACTACCTGCTTCCTTATAAGAAGACGGGAAATAAAGGAATACCCTGGGCAAAATTGATAATCAAATCTTTTAAAAACCGGTTGCTATGTGATTGAAATTCGTTTTCTTTGCATGGTCAGAAGTTTACATATGTTTCTGTAAAAGAAAATTTTAAGTAGTTTAACATTTAAATCAATAACATAACAAGGAATGTCTCGGAAAGTGTTAACTCCACAAAAAAAAAAAAAAAAAAAAAAAAAAAAAAAAAAAAAAGCACATAGCATAAATTGTGTGCTTTAACCAACTCAACGATTTATATGCAGTAAATTTTTATCTATCTTTATGGTTACCATTCCGAATGAAGAGGACTTCAGAGGCTATTCCCAGAATTCAAGATATGCATTTTATTTGCCATACAAGTATTTATTCCTAATATACGATTATTTTACTCAAAATTATTAACTCATTTTTTAGAAAATGAGCATTTTCGACATTTTTTCCAAGTAAAGGATAATTTGGGGTGGGACGATTTTCTTGGAAACATTGGTGCCGCCTCCTTGGAAGATTTTGAACTTAAATATGAGGTTTAATATTTAACCGACTTTTCGTTTATAACTTGTGGTCACGAACACACATACGCATGACTTTTTTACTTTCTCTACACGTACTATATACATAGGGTATAGAGAAGGTATTGTATTGCACCCAAAAATTCGATATCGAGATTTCGCCGGAAATACAAATTTTGGGACCCCTGAATAAAAAAATAAATAAAAACAAAATGCATTTTAAGAAAAAATGTCCGTGTGTATGTGTATGTGAGTGCGTGCGTGCGCAGCATAGCTTAAAAACGAAAAGTACCTTAAACACCAAACTAGTTGTTAAGCTATAATATTTAAGTGCTGTATCTTCCAAGGATGCGACACGAAGATTTTCAAGAAAATCCCCCCACCCCAACTACCCTTTACATGGAAATAATTTGAATTTATTTTATTTTATTCTTTTATTTTCTCAAAAATGGCTCTAACAATTTTTATTAAAATCTTTATATTTAAAATATTTACATGACAACTAAAATGTATATTTGAATTTTCTGTGAAAAACCTCTGAATACCTCTTTATTCTAAATAAATGTTTCTCAATTTTGCATATCTGGTAAACCGTAAGAGATATACAAAAAACTTACTACACAAAACATGTAGATCTCATTAAAACATACGGTTTATGTTATCTGTGTCATTTTTCGTGGGGTTGACCGTTTTCGAGATATTCTTTGTTATTGGTTTCAGTTTTATAGTACTTAAACTTTTCTCAACGGCAACTTGTCAACACCTGGCCACGCAAAGAAACGGATTTCAATCAAGCAACCACATTTTAAAACATTTGACTCTCGGTTTAGCCTGTGTATTTCCTTATTTCCCTCCTACTTATAAGGAACTAAGTAATAAGGCAGTTTTTGCTAATGATTATCTCGATTAGCATGAAATATAAGAATAACTTATTAACAATAAACTGTTACAGAGATGTAGAGAAAGTCATGTGAAGTGAGCACATCTGAATTTTTATATAAAATGCTAACATGGATTCAAGGAACCCTAAAACACGTAATTCCAGTGAAATCTCGAGTGGAATGTAATACCTTGTCTACCTGTGCACTAAGAGAAAGTAACAATCGCTAATGAAAATATAGCTAGGAGTTTGTTCTTCATAGATCCCTCGGACACGCTTAGTGAATTAGGCAATACAAGGACAGCAGAAGCAATGTTCTCATGATGGCAAGCGTACGATATATGAATAACAAAAGTAAAACATATTATGTAGTAGTTAATTAGCGATTTCCCAAAATTTTGCAATAAAATACTACCGCAGATATGCATGTGTGTCCTAATCCTTTAAGATCTGGTATGCTACTACTCTCTGTTACACACGTGTTCCTTGTACCACAATAAACAGATATTAAAGGAGAAAACAGCACTCATATACTCCACATTTTGCACTGGTTAACATGTAGATACTTGTTTCTGTGTTTACTCTCCTCCTATGTACAACTCACATCCCCCGGGATGTGGCCAGACGTGTCACGGAGCAGGCAGGGCATCTCTGGATCAGAGAGAAGCCAATATGGCTAATCAGCCCAATGTCTGGTATGTAAGTATGAAATGTCAGTGATATGGACGACAGGGAACATGATTATGGAATAATTGGTGGAGTGAATGTAAGGGAAACCAGAAGACCCGGAGAAAACCCGCCCAGACGCCGCTTCGTACACCACAAATCCCACATGCCGTCCTCTGGAGTTCAACCCGAAACTTCTAGACGGGAGGCAAGTGGTCTAACTCTGCCACGGCGCCGCCCTCCATACGCTAAAATAAAACAAAATTAACTGCATGCGCTACATAGCCAAACGTGTTAATTTTTTTCCCCTAACCTCCTCGTATTTAGCGATGACGTCAGACCAACGAGGATGCGTTATTCTCTCACATCAGCTCTGCATTTTAGATAGTAATGGAATGACATTTGGATTTATTTTTGCTTCCTGATATTATTTTCGGACTCTACGTGACATTTTTCTATCAAGATAGGTTGTATTTGAGCCCAGATAATGATAGTACATGCTGCCGATTGTGTAATAGTGTTAAAAGTCATTCTTTGACTCGAGTGTATGAAGCGCAAAGCATCTGTTTATTACACACTTCCCCAGTGAGCGAACAATATTTATCTCGCCTTCGCGATGTTGCTTAAATGTGCGAGTCCTTACAGCCGCTGTTGTACACGGAACCGAGTCATCTTTCTTTAGCCCTGAGTTACTGCATTCCACCTATTCTGCTATTCTGGTGTGTAATGGCGGTTGAAGATGTCATTGCAGAAGAGCATGTTTCATGGCAGTAGAACAATTGCAATATTGACAATATTTTCATAGCAGATGGATCTTTTCGGTCGCAAAAATCCTTAGCATGACTTCCTTCGTAAGGGAAACAAAGCCGATGGTTCCGTGTAATGTTTATTTGCACATGAAAGAACCCCATACCTTGAAAGAAGAAGGTTTCTGGGCAAAATTCCGCCATTTCGCATCCGCAAGTCGAGTTTCGTCCTACAGTGGCATCTGTGGGCGACGAGTTGAACTTAAGTCACCGTGGCGCATAGCGACGAACTTACGCATTAGAAATTAAAATATAATCATAGAAACATAGTAATGCCGTATGCTCCACTTAGGAGTTATAGGAAATAACTAATATGTTCTCTCTAAGTTTTGACAAGGCCAGGACATTTTTTTATCTATATTCATTGTTTGAATCTTTGTCATCGCAAAATATATTTGAATTTTGCAGATTTCAGGACAGTTTGTACTAAAGAAGGTGGAGGAAGAGCAGGGAGGGCAGAGAGATTCAAATAATAAACTAAACTCTCTGACCTCCTTTATTAAAGGATCAAAGGCTGCGGAGGGGAAACGAAACATCTGTCTCTTCTACACGGGTAATGTCAATGGAAAGAGCGCGACAATAGAATTGTTTTACGGTTTACACGCTCTCCAGAAAAGACTTTGATAAAGACTTTCTCTCATCATTCTTAAGGAACACTGGGAGTGAAATTTCAAATTTCTGTATTTATGTATAGATTTTTCTGAAAGTTTTACTGTGATTGCATTTTTGTTATGTTCATATGAAGACCAAATTTCATTCAAATTAGATAAATATATTGTATAATCAAAATGTCTCACGCGCCTCCAAATTTGAGAAAAAATTGGTCGGTATTTTATGGATAGAAGATTTGAACCACACAAAAACTTTAAATGAGAATACTTTAATAACTTTGATTAATGAATTATTATAATTTTAAAAGGGTTAGAAATTAAAAAATTTTTCATGCAAATATATTATGTGTAAAATTATTATTGGTTTTCTGATAATGTTTTTGTCCTTTACGACGGATACTTCTTCACATCTGGAAAATGTTAGTTGTGTTTAAACAAAAACTGAGACGTGTAGAACATTTTAAAAGTGTGAAAATATATTTTGAGAAGAACTCGTTTAATGAAATAGTAAGCTCGGAAACTTCTTCTTTTTTTAAATAGCCCCTTTAACTGCTATGGGGTCATATGGAGGTTTTTTTAACTTGTGAAACAATTTTATATTTTCTGTTGGTTATTAACGTGAGGTTAATCATTTTATATTATTAAGTACACGCACATTCACTCTCAGATTGATACTTCAGGACTCTGTGGGAGATAGGAAATAATTCTGGATAAAGAAAAATTCCCCGTCCCAGCTGGGAATCAAACCCGGGATCTGCAGGTGAGAGAAACAGTTAATTGTACTGAGAAACATTTAATTGTACTGAGAGAAACAGTTAATTGTACTGAGAAACATTTAATTGTACTATCTTTTAATAGCTGTGGAGCCCGAAGCAAGGGGAGGACATCGATTCTCTAGATACCCATAGCTTACAATGACTATTTGTAATAAAAAAAAAATCAGTGCTTTCTCCGATTGTTGTAAAAATTTCACTCACACTATCCTTTAAACTTATTATTCAGTAAGTTATATCGAGAGTTAACAGAGGGTAAGTTTGGCCAGCCGACCATTTTGTGGCATTTACAGTTAAAGCTTATAAATTAACCCAATACTTGATGTGTGAAGCAGTTTTGTTAAAGGTGAACTCTTGTGATGCGGCAGATAATACTACAGCAATATTTGCAAGTGAAATCATATGAAATCTCTGACAGACAAAAGAATTTCCTAGAACATTTTTCTGTACTTCTGTTTGATGGTCCTTTAACATTACTGGAATACACGTACAACTGTTCCGAACAGCATAACAATTTCATGTATTTCATGCTTGAATATAATTAATTATGTTTCATGTAAGGACAGTTCTATCAACGCATAGCGGTTTAGGCACCTCTATATTCTTTTCTGTTTTAAATTCTAAGGTTAGCTAAGCTGTTCTTGGAATCTCGACTTGCTACAGCCCCGCGTGTGTGACATCCATGAGCCTCTTTCTCATAGCAATTCGTGATTCATACAATAGGAATGTTTACGACTGCAAGGTCATGTTAATTTTAGTGTGCACCATGACCACTGCTGTTTTTGTGCCCATCTACAAATTAGGTCTATAAGATGGTCAAACTGTTGCACAGTTGACGTGCTGAAATAAATACTACCGTTTAATTCATGATATGCGGGGGCGCAGCGTCAATGGATGTCGGTGATGTGTACATATCCTAGAATTTTACCTTAGCTAGCTATGATCTACTGCATTAATCAATCCTTGTCTTGGAAAAGCATCAGGTAAGTGCATCTTGTATGGCACACGCCAATCTCGTCAAGTGCGCGCGCAGAGCTTGAACACAGCAGAATACATCCTACTTGATAAGGTTAAGATAGCTTTAAGTAAGGCTTCTCATTACTTTGCTTAACAGCAAACTTTAATTTCGTACTTTTAACTTATTGTGGAATTAATAGATAACACTTCCATTGTCATCTGAATACGTATTAATAATCATCTTAATTTTTTTCAATATAAGCGTTATGTTTAATCCAACTTAGTAAACTTGAATACTCAGGTGTATAATAGGTAGATGTGTTACTCTTTATAATATTTATTACATTCAACTTACAGTTCTAAATGATATGCCAAATGAAAAAGCAACTCAAACAGTTTTACCAAGAAGCTTATAAATGTTCAATATGACTACCCTTTGTCACACCGCACACATCAAGTCTATAGCCGAGTTCTTCCCAAACGTTGATAAGTGTGTATTCAGATTTGTAGCAACAGCTGCTTCAATCCGGTTTCTTAATTCAGGGAGGTCAGCTGGTAGTGGAGCCCCAAAGGTAAAAATCGCATGGCGTTAGGTCAGGACAACGTGGATGCCATGCATAGCAAGCCCTGTCATTGGGGCCCTTGCGGCCTATCCAGCGCTCGGGTACAGTGACGTTCAACCAATCGCGTACTTCGTTATGCCAGTGAGGTGGCGCACCATCCTGCTGGAAAATGAAATTCTCTGGCTCATTTTCTTCTAAGTGAGGGAAGAGCCATTGCTCTAGTGTATCAAGGTAAGTGCCAGTTACAGTAGGTTCACCAAAAACGAAAGGCGCATAAACATTCACTTTAGGGGAATCTCGTTGCATTTGTACCATTTCGTGAGGATTTTCTGAGCTCCAGATGCGCACATTATGAGTGTATAATGTCCACTAAGGTGAAAGGCCGATTCATCACTGAAGACAACACGATCCACAAAATCGTCATGAAACAATATGTCGTTTGCGAATTTGGCACGTAATCCGTGGTCTGTCGGCTTTAGAGCCTGCAATAACTGTAAACGGTAAGGACGTAGCTGTAAGCATTTTCTTACAACTTTCCAAACAGTCGACACAGGAACTTGTAATTCACGACTAGCCTTCCGGACTGATTTCTTTGGGCTACGAGTGAACGACTCTCTCACTCGCTCAACAGTCTCTTCACTTAACTCCTGGTCGTCCCGTGCTCTTCCCTTTACAAAGGCAGCCGGTATCTTTAAACTGATTATACTATCTACGAATGTTTTTATCACTAGGAGGATCACAACCGAACTTACTACGGAACGCACGTTGCACAGTAACTACAGATTCGGTCTTTGCAAACTGCAAAACACAAAACGCTTTCTGTTTACTAGTCGCCATTTTTGCTACTACCACTGTCTAGCGGATTGCGGCAGAAACATTGCACGCACACGCGCACTTGTGCCAACAAACAAAACTGTTTGAGTTGCTTTTTCATTTGACATATCATGTATAACTGTAAGTTGAATGTAATAAATATTATAAAGAGTTAAAACCCCAATATTCATTTATGTACACCCTGTATTACTTTTAATCCACGAATTTTGGCAGGCACAAAACATTCAGCATTTCAGAAAATCTGTTACCACTAAATGCATCAATGCATGACAAATTATGGATTTACTTTTTTAAAACCTTCAACCTTCAATTTGTCAGCGTGACAAAAAATGCAGAAATAAAACTCTAATAAGCAATATCAATGCAAGCATTATAGGGCTGTCAAGTTTATATTGAACGATGAAGTCGGCCGCTTACGTCTTTCGAGAGACTTGCTAAATGGGACTTTAAAATATGGTTCTTTGTCTTCGAAAGAATGTAATATTACAACCGTAGGACTAGCATGATGGAGGGAACATTTGCAACAATAATTCATCCATATTAATAAAATTATTGTAATATTAACATACTGAAAACATTAATATTCATGGACATTTTCATAAATATTTTGCATTAAAAATGACATAGATATTATTTTTCCGGGTCCTCCAGTTTCCTCCACCACTCATTCCACCAAGTGCTCCATCATCTCCTTTCCTAACATCCATTTCGCTTGCACTTCATGTTATCCACTTACTCACGTTCATGCCTGGCTAGGGCCGACCACTCGTTCCAGGTTCTCCATTCTGTGGTTTCGTGCTGTTGACTCCCAGACTGGCTTCTGACCCTAGGCATCCACTTGTAAGTCCTGGGGGGAGGGGGTGTTAGTCCTACATATACGGAGGGGGTATGCCGACTAAGAAACGAACATTATTTTACTGGCATGTAGTAAATTAGCTTGATGTTTTCCTGAAATATTCGTATTATAACTTGTAGAAATAAAACCACATTTTTACTTGTTAAGTTACAAACGTTTAAGAAGTCTGTAAACGTTCATTACTCTGGATCCGAAAATTTAATCTGCATTATAGTGAAAAATGCTTCATAACATTTACATAAAAAGTTCATATCTTCTGCACAACATAACTGACCTGCAATGCGTCATTGGCTACAAGAAATGTGTCGTCATTAAAATTTACATAAGCGCTACCATAAGTATTCGAATCGTGCACACCAACTGGAAGCTAGGTTCTTGAGAATCGTTCCCACTACGAAAAATATTATAATGAATAAGAATTGTATGAACATCTCCTGTTTGGGTCCCACTGACTACCTTCGACTCCTTAAGCTCAAATTTCCTCTTGCTGAGATAGCTGCGGTAGGAGTATTTGGAAGATGTTCTGGCTAAATACCATCAATGAAATAATATTTGAAGAACAGAATAAAGCAACTGTAGCGAATATGTGCCATAAAAAGGCACATGTTACTGGCCGAAGACCATCTCGTGAAGTAGTTAAATTTGAATATGGCAGGCAGCATGCCGCCAAACATCTTGGAATATATTACCTGGTCTCACCGCTGGCGCTGGTATTGCTGTCGCTAATAGGTAGGTGAAGGGCAAATGTGCTTTTTGCCGTATGTTCAGTACGCTTAAAAGGCTTTAAAAGTGAGGTGGTTTAAGGGTTTAATAATTAACATGCTACACTATGCTGCCTAACTGTGCTACCCACCGGAAAAATGATTCCGACATCACTTTCCATCGGTAAGAATAAATTATAACACTTGTGTTCCAAATTCATTCCGATTTATACTCGTGGGTTTCCTCGATCACTAAGCGAATGATAATTTATTTTAGGTTCCTAATACATAAACTAGAATTATTGAGTAAGTTGTCAGCTGCTTCGAGACGTAACAAATTTGTGCCATCTCAGAATATATTCAGTGCATTTTGCGAAAAATTGTTTCCATGAGAATAAAGTCAAGATGAATCTGAACCCTGACATAGTTCCTTCAGTATTTAGTTTCCCTTCTTATTCTGACAAAGGTAAAGAGAACGCTAATTTCATTGTTATTACTATTTTGTGCATGTTTTATTAGCATTAAAAGACAGTGCTAAAATATTAAATTCAATATTATAATTTGTCCTAAATAAAAAAAAAAAAAATACCCGAAATCTCGATTAAGTTAATTTTTCAATTCTGTAATTTCAGATTGAAACACGACCCCAAAGGTTGCAAAAAGGACTTTTGCAAAAGTGTTAAATCATAAAGAAACTAATAATCTATTCTAATTTTAGATTTGTTTATAAAGTATTTCAGAAAGCACAGACCTATCTTATCTATCTAACTCAAATATACCACAAATATTGATAGAAAATGTTTACTTAACGTCTTGAATATAGTTTACTGAAGAGGAACACAGGTACCTAATTTCACGTTTATGTTATTACTTTCTCTACACGTAGTATGTACAGAGTGTAAAGAGAAGGTATTGTATTGTACCCAAAAATTCGATACCCAAATTTCACAGGAAATACATGGTTTGGGTCCCCTGAAACCATAAAAAGCATTTTCAGAAAAAGGTCCGTGTGTGTGTGTGCGCGCGTGCTTGTGTGTCTCTGGACAGCATAGCTCAAAAACGAAAAGACCGTTAAATACCAAACTTGGCACTTAGATTTGGTATCTTCCAAGGATGCGACACGAAGATTTTCAAAAATTCCCCCACCCAACTACCTTTTACATGGAACTTTTTTCGAAAACTTTGATTTTCTCAAAAATGGCTGTAACGACTTTGATTAAAATATCGTATATTAAAGATACTTACCTGACAAATAAAGCGTATATCTTGAATTTTTTGGGAATAGCCTCTGAAGACTATTATGGATCAATTTTACGGAATTTTACATAACTGCTAAACTGTAAGAGATAGACAAAAACTTACCACACAAAAAATGTAGAGCACATTAAAACACACAATTTATGTTACATATTTTTTTTTCGTGGAGGTGATCATTTTTGAGATTCCTTGTTTTTGGTTCCAGCTTTGAAAAACATCTTTTCTCATTCAGGAATTTGTCAACTCCTGCCCATTCAAACAAAGGAACTTCAGTCACATAGCAACCAGCTTTTGACTGTCGTTTAACCCATGGTACTCCCTTATTTCGCTTCTTCTTACAAGGAAGCAAGTAATAAGACTATTTCAGCTAATTTTTCTCGATTAGCAAGAAGTAAATAGAAGCATAAGCGTTTTAACAAGAATTTGTTGCGGAGATGTAGAGAAAGTCATGTGAATAGAACACATCAGATATTTTTATACTGTACATACCATCTCTGAAAATACAATATCGCAGGTTTTTTTTTTTTTTTTTTTTTTTCCCCCCCTGCTAATTCATTTTATTTATTTGCTTGTTTTTATTTATTTACATACTGCCTTAGGCAGTATTACCACTTTAACCTTCTATAGCGGCTGCTTAAATTTGAAATGTACATTAAGACTCTACTTCCCCATTAACTTAACACACATTCAGTATCGCATTCATATTTTCAGGCTCTTGAGGGTGGGGGATAAGAATATCTTCATCCCCTAGAATGGAACCCAACAATTTTTCATTTTTAATTCCGTATTTTAACCACTTTACTGCACAGACACTCTTAACAAACCCTCTTTATAATTCTTGTTGCCGACTTTGTGCATTAAAGTAAAAAGGAGAAAGTATACATGTAATCACTGAGAGGAAACCGAGAAAGCGGAATTAAAGCTGAAGTATGCTCTCTGTGATGCTTACACCCTGTTCGTAAAACACTTTAAATGCATGTATGCGATATTCAAGTTCAATTATGTTTACTTCTGTTTTGTTCAGTTGTGGGATGAAATTTTGCCTGGTCAATGAAGTGATTTTATTCAACTTCCAACAGGACATGCAAGGTCTAATCCTTGTGCATAGATACTGACGATCATAAAGAACGAGTTGTCGCAATTATTGCCTACTCAGGTATCCTTATGACGTAATTATAGCTGTTTTAAATTTCAATGTTTTCCCATTACAACCAATGTATTGCGCGCGACCTAGGGAGTATCTTGCCTTCCATCAGACTTCTTCATATTACACTTTATCTGGTCTGCGAAGCTAGGCGTGTAGGGGCTTGCATGCCGCTGACCTAGGGGGAGGAAGTGGGAAGCCTAACCGCTCTGCAGCTGTTGCGCGCTTCCTGAAGGGCCATCCGTGTCAAGCAAGGATGACTAGAAGAAACTTCCTCCTACTTCTCACGCGTCAGCGATATTGTCCTAGTCGAACATTGCCAATTACTAAGTAGTACCTGTCTCACAAACTCCTTGCAGGGAAGTTGTGTCACAGTTTCAGCCCATGTGAAAGACTCATTCGTAATTCTTTACACTTTCTTCTTGATCTCCACATATTAACCGTTTATACCTGATACCTTTTCCTAACTGTTCTCCTTCTGCCAACTCTTGGCACACTATTTCTTTAAACCCAATATTCAGGCAATGTTCCCCTTTTGCCAACTCTTAGCACACTATTTCTTTACACCCAATATCAGGCAATTTCTTTCGAATGTTCTTCAATTTTATCATTGTTCTTTCACCCACTCTTTCTAAACCAGCTACGTTACTTGTTTCGTCTGTCCATTCCTTTCTGCTCCGTTCAAATTTCAAATTATTTTAATCCTTCCTCCTCACTAACTTGCAACATCAAAGTCTTCACACTCCACACAGAGAATTTTTGACATATACGGTATTCTTTCTTCAGAGTTTCACAGAAGATTATTTTCTTTATAATTACTATTCCTTTACTTACTACTATTCTCTTAAAATCTAAATTCCTTGTGTGGTGCAAGTATCTAAAACTTCCCCCCATTGCCCCAAATCTAATTCGCAAGCTAGTTTTCTTTCTTTTTCATACAATAACCAAGCTTTACTCTTTTGCATCATCTTCTGTTCATAATATATATATATATATATATATATATATATATATATATATATATATAATTTCAAAGACTAAGTTACAGTTTAGCAGTGCAAATAGTTCCTTTAACAACACTCTTATACTTTGTCAGTTACAAAAAATTCTTCCAGAATAAAGAGTACTTCAGAAAATGTAAGATATAAACTTAATTTGTCATGTAAATAAATTTAAAATATGTAATTTTAAACAAAATCGTTAAGAGCTATCTTTGAAAAATCTTCCATATAAAGGGTAATTTAGGGTGGGGTGGTTTTCTGAAAATCTTTAAACACGCATGCGCACACGCGGACCTTTTTTGTAAAACTGCTCATTTTGGTTTTAGATGTCCTCAAAACAGGTATTGTCGCGGAAATCTCGGTATCGAAGGTTTGGGTGGAATGCAAGAGTTCATTATCTACTATATCCATTATACTATGTGGCAGAAAAAAATATGTAAATTCTAAGGAATTTTATATTTATAATTTGTTCTTGGAAGTTTCACCTCGGACGCGTTATGAAGTTTGTGTATTATTTTACAGGAACGTTAATATCCAAAGTATGTTTTATCATCACTTTAAACTATAGTCTTTAATAATAATTAGCATCTTTCGCAGATTTTCTACAGTCTTGGAGCACCGTGTTATCACACTAAAGAAACCAAAACGCGATCTATCCTCTTTCAGTGGCGGCTCGACACTATGCGGATAACCTCGCTATTACTCACAGAAAGTATCTAATTAAGGAGTTCGTATTTCGTTTTATATTAAGTGCCGTGACTATTGTGAGTAGAATTCAGTTGGGTTACTCCACTTTTAAAACGTTTCATAATGTTGAAATATACTACTCGACTCAAAATAGCTTCATTGACATTCATGGTGCAAATATGGAAAGTTTTTGTTAAGCAGTGAATTCATCTGAAAATAAACACCTCATGTGTATGCGACTAAGAAGTTATTTAACAAACTGAGAATGACATGCCAACATGCCTATTTTAATCCAAATAATTAAAACCTATATTTTGCAAATTTTCAGTGAAAAAATAAAATTGCGTTTCTGTACTTTAGAAGCTTTCTCTTTTTAAACCCAAACCAACGTGTAAGCATATGCGCTTTCGTTCTTTATACTACAAACATTTAGAAATCGCAGATAGAAGCAGCTTTTCCAGTTGCGGCGTAAATTAAATGGATATCTGCTAATTCAGCACGTGTAAAGCCATCCATTGAGTAAAGCAGAGTTTGCAACTGAATCGTAACTGTGAGTCACATGAATGCAAGGCGGCGGTGTGCGAGTTGTACTAATAACAGGAGCTGGCCGTTGCATAATGTATGTAAATACACAAGAGACATAACACGCGTTCTTGTATGTAAAAAGGGTGAGAAGGGAGAGAAGCATCTTCTTCCGATATCGGACGAATAGCTACGACTTATGCGAAAGAACCCCAGCAAAGCAAAACTACGTGGACCAAAAGCATCTTGCTGTTACGGTTATATCGTAAATGCTCATAGTGTAAGCGATTATTTTGAACCTACCATTTTAGGGCGTAAAACTGGAACGGAAACAGTTTTTGAAAAATAATAGTTTTCCCCACATCTAGTTCATTGACATAGCTTCATAATACGCAATGAGCATTAGTAATCCTTGCGATCCTGTTTCTCATTGAACTGCAGTTTTATCATAAGTTATTGAAACGAATTTATAAGTTTTGTCATATTTGTGCACGGGATTATTTATTGAAAAACAGCACACACACAAAAATTTTAAAAAAATAAATAAATAAATAAAATAAAAAAAAAACATGATTCACGAAACTTTTTCTATGTACATCATGCTAATAAACATTCGCAGAAATGGTATCCTTGCTGGTTCCTTGTACATAGAGGGGAAATGAGGGCATACACCGGGCTAAGACGACTGTCAACTCCTTTAAAAGCTGGCCTTTGTATGATCAATTGAAATTCAGTTTTCTTTGCATGGCCCGGAGTACAACAAAAGATATGACGCGAATGAGTACTTCCCGTTTGAGAAAACTTTTAAGTGTTTTAAAATTGAAGGTAATCTTGTATCTTGAAGATCTCGGAAATAATTAACTATAAAAAATAAATAAAAATGATTTTAAAAATGTATATGACAAATTATGTTTTAATGAGATCTACATGCATATGTCACATTTTATTTTAACCAGCTCTACTTTTTTTTTTTTGTGAGTTTTTGTCTATATTTTACGGTCTACCAGTTACACAAAAGTCATCCAGAATGAAGTGGTCCTCACAGAAAATTCAAGATATTGATACATTTCATTTACCATGAAAATATCTTAAATGTCAAAATCGTTAGAGCCATTTTTGAGAAAATCAAAATTTTTGAAAAATCTCCATGTAAGGGGTAGTATGGTGTGCGGGAATTTTCTTGGAAACCTTCGTGTTGCATCCTTGGAAAACGCCAAACTTTACTATCAAGTTCGATATTTAATCGACTTTTCGTTTTTGATTTATGCTGTTCTCAGACACATTACATAGTATATACGCGGGCGCGGGCACATACATGTACGTTTATCTAAAAAAAAAAAAAATCTTTTTTATATTATAAGAATAATGCTTTAACTTATAATGTTATGCTTTCATGCTTTGCAATGCATAATTTTTGGTTGACCAAAATCATATTCAAAGTAATAACAACATGCGCTTAATGCTTTAGCGCATTTTATCCTTGGGGTTGCTCTATTTGCGTAGAATATAGTGACGAGAATTACGGCGGTACGCCACTGATCAAACTGAATTTCACGCTAACTCTTTCTTTTTCTTTTATTCAGCTTTCTCCATATTCGTGCGTACTGAAAATGGTGATTTAGATAATGACAGCCACCAGGCGGTCTGTGGCCATTATCGCGTCCGTTTGCTAATGGATTGCATCAAGCTGTTGCTTGGCTCATAAACATTATAAGACCTAAAGGTACTGCACTGAATCTTAGAAAAGATCAGCGCACGACATTTGTCGTAAATGCTCATCAGGAAAACATGAACAATGCGTGTGAATGTTATCCTCGAGCCACAGGTCGTTTGTCTTGTCATAGATTTGTAGAAACATGCTCTAAAATGCTAAGCGCAACACTGCGTTTTCCCTTGCGGGTATGTGAAAATATCACACTTGACACAGTAAATGCACGCTATGTTTCTCTGTGCCTTTGCAAAGTTGTTTCTGCATTACAGAAACGACATTAACGTTAGTGGTGTTTAATTCCCAAGACAGTGCTTATATGTATTTTTAGCGAAAGCCGTTAAAACTGAAATACACTTCTTTAATTTTTGAATGAAGCATGAAAAGAAAACATTTTAACTTCAGTGCTTATTTATTATGCAAAAACCAAATAGTTAAAGTATATCTATAACACGTGTCATAAAGGAAGACAAAATGGCCTTAGATGCATAATAACGACAATAACAACCATTATATGTTTTCGACCAATCACTTAATTGGGCTGTTCAGTTCGTGCGATAAAGTTGTAACAATCTTACTGTTTAAAAAGTTATATATATATATATATATATATATATATATATATATATATATATATATATTCCTAATATTTTGATACAAATACATGGGGAGGGTGAGAGATTAACTGCACAGTGCTCAGCAAGTATAATAACTCATATGCATTGCTGTAAGCACTACATTATGGATTCGTGGGAGTATAATACTGAATATTGATGGAGTCTGAGAAAACAGAGAATTGTACGATTATATCTAACTTAATGTACGTTCATCGGTCTTTCTGAAAGAGAAGAAAATTAACCAAATTATTATATTTTTATTTAAACATTCCGAAACAGCTGGTTATGGTACTTTTTACTACAGACACATTTGCATTACCAAGCGGGAGAGGGTACCACAGCAGTTCGAAGTGTGGCCAATTAATGTCACGTTATTGCGAAGTCGTAGCTCCATGGTAAAATACGATGTGTAAAAACATAAATAAATAACTTGTGGTGAAATGCGTCGCGGCGCTAAGAAAAACAGGTAGACGAGTTGTTCTGCCGTATACTTCAATTTGATTTCTCTTAATAGCTCCATACAAATATGGATGCCACAAAAGGACAAAGTTTTCTTTTCTGTAAAATAAATTGTTCAATTATATTATACGTCTTTTAAGAATAAACATCGGTCCCAGTTCATATTAATGTTTAACAGAAAATAGAAAACGGGTTGACAAAAGTAAACGTAAACGTAAATTGATACTCTTTCAATTCTATTTCGTAAACATACATATTGCATTATATTCTTTATTTTATAGTCCTTTATATTTATAATCGTCAACATTATTCTCCGTTATGCCTACCTGTAACAGCAAGACCTGAGTAAGAAGAGTGTAGATGACTGAATAAGATTTTTACTGGTTTTCCCCTCGTCTTTGGGGGAGGGGGGTGTTGTGGTCGGATAACTCTTAGCTTCATGTCTCTAAGACCTGGGCTATATATTGTAACCTAATTCTGAGGCTGCTTTACATGTTATAAGATCCATAATTTAAAATGCTATTGTATTAGAACATTTAGGTTCTATCGACAAAAAATCCGATGTATTACATCCAACTGACCTTCACTATCTATTACCGCAACAAACTATTGTTCTATCTGTTTCATGCTAATAAAGATACATATATCAAGCAGATGTTTCATTACTTATTTACTTGTACAATAGGGATAAGTAAATACAATAAGCTAAAGCGGCAGTGAAATCCTTTATAATCTAGTCGCTATGTGATGGCACAGAAATTACGTTTTCTTTGTCCATGTAGAAAAATGCGAATTACCTATTCAGATTTTTGAGTGAAGTATTAGTATTGGAAAGTTTAAACAAGTAACAAGCATGTCTCGGAAATCGTTAGCTATACAAGAAAACTATATTTGACATAAACTGTGCTTTGACGAGATCGACATTTTTTGTCTCACTGTTTACCAGTAGTGCAAAAGACATTGAGAATAAAGAGGTCTTCAGTCGCTATTTCCAGGAAATTTAATATATATCTGCAGTTTGTATGCTATGTAAATATCTTTAATTTAGGGAATTTTAAACAAAATCATTATAGCAGTTTTGAGAAATTTGAAAGTTTCAAAAAATCTGACTTGTAAAGGGTAGTTTAAAGTGAGGGGATTTTCTAGAAAATCTTTGTGAACTCAAATAGAAAATTTGGATTTTTTAGGAATGTTTACTGGCACACACTTACACACACACACACACACACACACACACACACACACACACACACAGAAACTGATATGCGGACAGCTATACCAAAGAGTTTTTTTTCTTTCTTTTTTTTTTTTCTATAAGTTCAATTTTAAACATGGTTTCTCAAAAGATGCATTTCTGATGAAATCTCGGTATCGAATTTATGGTTAAAATGCAATAGGTTCTCTACTTATTATGTACATTGTACGTGGTAGAGAAAGTAAAAATGCATCATGGAAAATACATTTTAAATATAAAAGCTACATATTCAATTTTTCTAAAATACCAGCAATTTTTAGAAAGGAAGCAAAACAGATTTTACTCGCTGAAAACTGCTAGAAAATCAACAGACATCTTTAGAGCGTATGTATATATTATGTAGATGTTTCTCCTGGTGAAACACTTAAAAGACAGTTCTTCATCGTCCAAACCCGACAGATGGCTGCCTGGCTCCTCCAATGCAACCATTTTCTTTACGCCTGCCTTTCCTTTCCATAAATTTGAAGGCATATGGCGTAACTAATTTCTATTTTCCAAGAGCATACGGCCGATTGTACAGTCACGCACAACGCTCTTTTAACATTGGGTTACGTGCAGGAATAGTAAACGAGCATCGCTTCGTTGATGGTGGGTTACGTTTGCTCGTAACCGTAAACATGATATTATTAAGGACTATTTCTGCCTCTAAGAGTGGGGGGGACATAATTATTGTACCTCTTCCTATGTAGGACTTACACCCCCCCAAATCTGCTGGACTCACAGCCAGCGCCTGGGATCAGACACCTGTGAAGGAGCACAGGCTCTAAAGAGTGATCAGCCTGAAGGCTGGTATGAAAGTGAGGAAATGAATGAAATTAAATGTCGTGAAAGAGATGAAGGAAAAGATGATTACGAGGGAATTGGTGGAATAATTGGCGCGGGAAACCGAAAAACCTGAGAAAAACCTCCAAGCGCCCTTTCGTCCACCCTAAATTCCACATGGACTACTGGGCAGCAAAACCTACGCGGAGCCAAAGTACCCTCTGTACCAGAAGGTTTTCCTATGTGCTTCTCACCATTTGGGCAATAACTTGAGTCAAAAAAGCCCTCTCCCGACCTTCGAAACACACCTGGACGGAAGTGGATACGCCACTTACTGTATCAAGCCCGAAGGGCAGACTACCCAGAAACCTCGGTCATCTAGCATGGCATATACTAACCAGTCAGGATAGTGACAGAAACATTGAGGCGTTCACAGCCCCGTCCAGGCATACCCGATCTCCCACTGTCCTGCCCAGACCAACCCAATCCGAACTCCTCAAAGGGAGAAGTTCGAAACGTTCAACCCGATGTACTCTAGCCATGTCAGAAGTACCACGAGTGCTAAGGGTCCGCAACGATCGTACCAGTACCCTAGTAAGATGCAAGCCATTCGTCCACAACTCCGCCTCACTCTTTAGTCCTAGCTCTAATGCACATAATCTATATCCTTTCACGTTACCCTGCTCCTTTCCGAGAAAGAAAACATTAATGTCGTAAATCAGGATTACTCAAACAGTAAGGTTCTCCGTGGACACCCGAGGTTTTTCCCAAGCCGGCGCGAGAACTTAGCAAACACCACATGCATAAATAATTTTCGTTTTTGGACGAATAGTTGATTCAAACTCACACAATGGGCTACCTTGAAACAATAAACGCCCAGCTCTAAATGTTTGCGTGTATAATCTGACAACTTACTAAAATAAATAAATATTCGAATTCTTAGGTGTCGGGACAAACTGTCAGCACTGGTTAGCGCACATGATAAAATGTGTAAATTCCCACGCTTCGATAGTGCAACTATCAGATTTATTCTTACGGTGGATTCAAAGCTCGTAAATAGGTTGTATTCTTCCCACCATTCCACCCTTCCTCCATTTGATGTTTTTACAAAATTGAAAATGCATAAAAATATCTGCTATTATTTGCAACTAGCGCACTCCCCCGACGTTGCAACAGGTGCTTTTTAAATTCTAAATGACGAATTATGTATTGGATCCGCTACGAAACAGACTTGTATTATTCCACGCTACGTACAAAACATGTGCAATCGATATGTCACGTTTCAGTAACACGATTGGCATTTTATTCTCAAATAACAGCAAAAATGTTGCATACTGCAAAGAGATCATTAAACATTAGTTAATGTTTAAAGCAATAACTTAAAAAGATAATACATTTATTTTCTAATCTAACTCAGTGTCGCGATCAAGGCCCAATCAACCACATTCACGTGGTTGGGACTGCCTATTGCTTTTGTTTACCTCAGATGTGCTTCTTATTTCGGGAACAGAGCAGTAATTTCATTTAAATACACTAGTTTTACTTTCTCTAGCACGTATGTGCAATGCACCTAGTAGATAGAGGAGGTATTGTATTTTACTCAAGTATTGGATACCGAGATTTCACAGGAAATGCATGTTCTGAGACACCATTAATACAAAAAAAAAATCCTCTTTGCAAAAAATGTGTGTGTGTGTGTGTGTGTGTGTGTGTATGTGTGTGTGTGTGTACAGCATAGCTCAAAAACGAAAATGACAAACTTGTATTTAAGTTTAGTATCTCCCAAGGATGCAACACGAAGATTTTCAAGAACATCCCCCACCCCAAACTACCCTTAATATGGAAAAATTCTCAAATGGCTTTAACGGTTTGGATTAAAATACGGTATATTAAAAGTATTTACATGACAAATAATATGTACATCTTGAATTTGCCGGGAATAGCCTCTGAAGCCGCGTTCATTCGAATGACTTTTATATAACTGGTAAACCGTAGGTGATAGACGAAAAATTACTACATAAAAAATGTAGATCTCCTCAAAACACAAATTTATGCTAACCGTTTCCGAGATATTCCTTTTTATTGGTTTCAATTTTAAAATACTTATACTTTCTCTACACGTACTATGTACATGTATATTTTTGGAAAAACGTCCGACTGCATGCGTGTGTGTGTGTGTGTGTCTGTGTCTGTGGACAGCATAGTTCAAAAACGAAAAGGCCGTTAAATACCAAACTTGGTATCTTCCAAGGATGTGACACGAAGATTTTCAGGAAAATCCCCCCACCTCAAACTGCCCTTTAAATGAAAAACATTTCGAAAATTTTGATTTGCTCAAAAATGGCTCAAACGATTTTGATTAAAATCTCTTACAGTTAAGATATTTACATGCCAAATAAAATATATATCTTGAATTTTCTGGGAATAACCTCTAAAGACATCTTTATTCTGGATGGTTTTTATTGAATTTTGCATAACTGGTAAACCGTAAGAGATAGACAAATACTACTACACAAAAAAATGTAGGTCACGATAAAACACACAATTTATGTCATATACATTTTTTTTCGTGGAATTGATCCTTTTTTTAGATATTCCTTGTTATTTCTTTTAGCTTTAAAAAACTTATTATTTTCTCATACAGGAATTTGTCAAATCCTGCGCATACAAACAAAGGAACTTCAATCAAATAGCAACCAGCTTTTGACTATCACTTTAACCTATGATACTCCCTTATTTCGCTTCTACTTACAAGGAAGCAAGTAATAAGACTTTCTGCTAATTTTCCTGAATTAGCATGAACTAACTAAATAGAAGCATAGGCTTCTTAACAATAATTTGTTGCAGAGATATAGAGAAAGTCATGTGAATGGAACACATCAAATTTTTTTGGATACTGGGAGCCATAAAACGCCTATTCCCGGTGAAATCTCGGTCGAATTTTTGGGTGGAATGCAGTACCTTCTGTGTACACTATGTACATAATACGTGTAGAGAAAGTAAAATTATAAACCGACCTGAATTCCTCTACTGCAGGGTTATATCGTGTCATCTGCCACAGAAGCGCTCTGCACTTGTACTTATAGGGAATTAATATGTTGCTAGTTTGTGTTGTATTTTAATGGACTTAGAAAATTGCACGATCAGCGTAGAAGATGTAAATCTATGTTATAGGTTTCCTGCTGCCTACTGAAAAAAATTACTATCTATATTATTGTAATGGATCCGTAGCTAAAAACCCTTGTTAAGCATAATTATGAACAAACACGTCTAAATTAATTATTCTCATCTGGAGAAATTAAACGTGTTTCCAACCCATGGAGGGCAACACTGAATTTATTTGGAAAATCAAACAGGGACTCGTTTTCAAAAGTTTAAAGATTTTATGTTTGTGTTTTCTTCCCCCACAAAATATTTCCCTTTAACATCATACCGTTTTGCATTCGCAGAAACCAGTCCTTAAAAGGGATAATGCCTCTCTTTCTGGTGTCTTTAAAAATCAAGATTTTACAATGTTTCATTTCTCATCTGATGAAGTAAAGGTGATCCACGCATTTTATCTCTCATTTTTGGACACAAAAATAAATCTCAAGAAAAGGACTCTATGTAGGAGAGTTCATGGAACTGATCTTTAGGGTATCCAGACACAATTATGTGATATAAAATAAAATCTGAATGTGGAAAAAAAAAAAAAAAAAAAGTCATTGGTGTTACAAAATGAAATAAAAATTGAGTGGGGTAAAGGAACATTTATTTTAGAATTGGACATGAAAAAAGAACGAGAATAGCAAGGCTCAGGTTGGGAGGGTGGAAAACTCGTAAGGTAGTTGAAACTGGATGTAGAAAAAAAAAAAAAAAAAAGTGTCATTGGAGTTACAGAATGAAATAAAAATTGGGTGGGGTAAAGGAACATTAACTTCAGAATTGAATATGAAAACAGACTGAGAATAGCATGGCTGAGGTTGGGAGGGTGGAAAACTCGCAAGATAGTTGATGAAGCTGATAGGAGGATTTGCCCATTATGAGGATATCAGGAAGACTGGACGCATATTTTGGCGATCGCATGCAGAAGGCGGATGCTAGGAAAGGTATTATGCCAGAAGTATTTTCAGCTTAAAACAGACGAAGGACAGCATTCTGGGATTTGATTCTAAACAGCCAAAACTGCCCGAGCCTGGGAACGCACTTAATAGAGGTACGTGCACTTAGAGATAAAATATGTGTGTAAATATTCTATTGACTTATTTGGTGATTATCTACATGTGGGTGTAGTTGCGAGTGCAAGTGTGAATGTTTGGGTGTGTGTGTATTTCCAATGTTGTGATATATATGTATATACAAATGAATGAATCGCCGAAATGTATGTACGCGTATCACTTCCCAACAACAGCATCAAATATATATTTTTGTGTGTTCGTTATTGTCACGACAAGGTTTGTGGAAATGAAAATGTTTAAAAATAGTACGGGAAAGTATTTAAAATTTCAAACTGTGAATAAAAACCGTGCTAAATGAACGCATTTCAGTTAATGGCCGCTAGATGGCAGTGGTACAAGTTATTTCTTGCTAAATGGTCGTCATACTGCTATATATTTCCCTTCCCATTCAATAAGGCAACGCACCAGTTTATCAAGACATTGATGCAACGCAGCAGTGAAATTCAAATACATTTTTGTGTATTAACTATCCTTTCTTTACTCCTATCGTTTAAAATAAATAAGCAAAGAAGCTTTTCTGACGGCGAACACCTTGAGTAAGTACTTATTTTTAATTGCCACTAGATGGCCATAGTAATATTTTTCCTCCTTACCCAATGTTAAAGTAACGCAATGCAGCAGTGAAATTCAAATATATTTTTATTTATTAACTGTCCTTTCCTTACACCTATCGTTTAAAATAAAGAAGCTTTCCTAGCGACGAATACCTAAAATATGTACTTATTATTTGCCACCAGATGGCCGTAGTTCCTACTGCTCTATTTTTCGTCTTCAATGCTAAGGGAATACACCCGGTTATGGAGACAATGACGCAATATAACTGTGTAAATCAAATATATTTCTTATCTATTAACCATCCTTCCCATCGTTTAAATAAAGAAATAAATATATTTTAGTTGTAATTCTTTAAAATGAACAAGTTATAAACAATGCACATAACCATTCTTCTTGGAATTGGAATCTGTAAGTGGCGGAGAAATAACGGGATCCGTTTTAGGTTGAACTTCCTATTGCAGATGTTGGTTATTTCACGCTTTTATCTTTTATTTTTTTTTTTTTTTGTAGTGTTTAACGCCCGCTTTAACTACTTATAGCACCGCAGGCGGTATTTGACGTTATGTGGTACATGAGCTATATAAAGAACATGAAGCTACCCGCGTCACCATCACAGTACAATTGCGGTGCTCTTAATACATTTGGGTTAAATGGAGAAATTTAAAACACACAAAGCTATCATCAAATAAAAGCTTATCAATTGCCCAAGGAGATCTACTTGCTCTTTAGTTACGTCATTGTTAGCCTTAGAAAAGACTTTCGCACGACCAACTTTATATGCTACATTGCGCAGATCATTGCGCTTCATTGCACTTTTCAGATGCTTTAAAGGTATTATTAGACATTTGCAATGGTAAATTTCTGTTGACACTTCGACTGGCCTCATTTCGTTTCCATCAAATTTTTGTCGCTTCACAACGTCAAAGGAAGAATAAATATCGAAAGAGTTTCCAAATATTGGTGCAAATTACAAAACTATGCTTGGTTGAGCGAACGAGCCATTTTAGCAGCAACTTGTAAACGTAGATGATTTGAATGTAAAAATTCAGAGTTAAATTGATGGACAAATGCATTCATTTAAGTCGATCAATTCCATTACCAAACCAAATGAAGTCGTCCATTATCTAACTAAATTCATTTGATTTGCCAGGATTCCCGCCACACAATTTACAGCTCAAGGTTGACTCTGTAATAATTATACTACGCAATATCAATCAGCCGAAATTATGCAGCGGAACAAAATTCACTGTTAAAAAAATTATGAAAATATTGATTTAAGCTACTATAACATAGGAAAGTTCAAAGACGAGGATATACTTATTCCAAGAATACCACTAATGTCAACCGACTTTCCTTTTGAATTTAAGCTCGCCTTGCATTCGCAATGACAATAATCCCCGAGATCAATCGTTTGAAGTGTGTGTAATATACCTTGAATTGTGTTTTATGCATGTTGTACGTTGCGAACTCGAGAGTGGGCAAACTATATGCGCTATTTTTTTCTCTCCGGAAGGAAATTTTTACATCACAAGGCATTACAATAAAGTGTAGTCAAATTATTTAATTGTAATTTTATTTTATTGCATGATCGTACTGTAAACAAAAGATTTTGTCCGTTTTTTTTTCTTTTTTTTTTTAGGTACACCACCCGTGCGAAGCCGGGGCGGGCAGGTTTAACGTCCTATTGCAAATGTTGGTTATTTGACGTTATGCGGTACATGAGCTAGCTAAAGAACATGAAGATACCCGCGTACCACATTGTAGTTGTGGTGCTCTTAATAAATTTTATCAAGTAATATTTTGGGTTAAATGGAGAAATTACACAAATGTGTCTAATAAAAACGTATCAATTGCCCTGCCAGATCTACTTGCTATTTAGTTATGTCATTGTTAGCCTTAAAAATGGCTGTTCTGGCATAGGTGAAAATAGAGAAAGAGGTGGAAAGCATTAGGAGTAAAGGAAAGAAAGAGATTAGGAAGAAGCATGCATGTTATTGTGACTGGCTCCTTAATGTAATTCATTACCAATGCCAGCGTTTCCCCGTCACACTATGAAAGGTCCTTTCCACAATACCTTATGGGCGCGCTGAGTTCGTCCTTTTCGCAATACCAACTATATGTGCCACATTGCGCAGATTATAGCGCTTCATTGCACTTTTCAGATGCTTTAAAGGTATTATTAGACATTTGCAATGGTAAATTTCTGTTGACACTTCTACTGGACTCATTTCGTTTCCATCACATCAAAGGAAGAATTAATATGGAAAGTGTTTCCAAATATTTGTGAAAATTACAAAAACTATGCTTGGTTGAGCGAACGAGCCATTTTAGCAGCCACTAATCAGAATGTAGATTATTTGAATATAAAAATTCAGGTTAAAATTGATGGACAAATGCATTCATTTAAGTCGATCGATTCCATTACTAATCCAAATGAAGTCGTCAATTATCTTACTGAATTCCTAAATTCGTTGGATTTGCCAGGAATACCGCCACACAATTTACAGCTCAAGGTTGACTCGGTGATAATTATGCTACGCAATCTCAATCAGCCAAAATTATGCAGCGGAATAAAACTCACTGTTAAAAAAACTATGAAAATTTTGATTTAAGCTACTGTAACATAGGAAAGCTCAAAGGCGAGGATATACTTATTCCAAGATACCACTAATGTCAACCGACTTTCCTTTCGAATTGCATTCGCAATGACAATAAATCCCAAGATCAATCGTTAGAAGTTTGTGGAATATATCTTCAATTGTCATGTTTTTCGCATGGATAGTTGTACTTTGCGTGCTCGAGAGTCGGCAAAACATCGCCGCTATTTGTTATCTCTCCGGAAGCGAAATTGTGCATTACAAGGCATTACAATAAAGTATTGTCAAATTATGTAATTTTACTCCATTGTAGATTCGTACTGTAAACGGAAGATTTTGACGGAGTTTTTTTTTTTTTTTTTTTTTTTTTTTTTTTTAATAGGTTACACCACCCGTGAGAAGCCGGGGCGGGCAGCTAGTAGGTAATATATTAAGGTCAAATATTTTTAGACAGCATGTACGGTCACCCGACCCATGCGACTGTGTGACGCAAATCTTGTATTATGGTAAACACCAGCACCACTACCACTACTACTACTAGTTGTTAGTTATTTTGTATGTAATGAATGATCAAAGCTAGGAAGTTCGTACCAATTTGCTTATGCAGAGTAAGAGCGGCCAGGTTTGGCAATACCATGCGGTATTATTTGCACGAGCAAAGGTCAACGTAGAGTGCAACCTATTACTGCAAAATAGTTATCACTGCATAACATAGAACCAGGCGGGTAGCAAGAAAGGTGTTCGAATAACATCTTTGTTCTGCTCCAATGTGAGCAAAATTAATTTGTTTTACAACCATAGTAAATTTTCTATCAGTGTACTTATTCGTGTACTTATTTAGAAACCGACGGTAGTTCTTGTCTACAAACTGTCAAACAGAACAGTTGCACAGAAATATATAGATTGCAAATTAGTTCAAAAAGTTACCCACAACTTTCACACTTATAGTCCAGAGGTATGGAGCTGAATTTAATCTGTGCGGATGTAGCAGAACTGTCAAGACGGATATCTACCAATCCACGAGCACCCTACCTGATATAAAGATGAAACAGAAAATGTAATTGAAAAGAATGTACGGTTCAGTGTGATGTATCACATATAAGCTGCACATTTAGATCCCAACATATGCTATTTGCTTGATGATATGATACGGAACTGATAAAATATTCAAATATGCCCCGATTACTTCATGTGTGAAATAGAATGAACCTTTAGGCATTACAATACTTGTTTGTCGGAACGTAGAATGAGTTTTTCATTTGAAAGACTTCAGAAATACATATAGTTTTCAGTAATACGGCAGCAGATGAGTAAAGATTCAGTTTAATTCCTGTTTTCGTTTTTACATAGCAAGAGTCTGAAGATATTTAAGAAATTAATTTTTTTATTTGGATATTATTTTATATTCAATCAGTAAATATTACAATCCGTGTTATAATTGCTTGGGTATTTTCATAATGTCATAAGTAAAGACGAAAATCCGAGTCAGCCTTATATATGTAACAATTTGCATGTTGTACATAATTAATGATAGGCGTGCCTCATAAGCCATTTTTGTTCTCTGGAAACAGTACTGTTTACTTAGCAACAGGTTTATTTACCTCTCCCCTGTGTTCTTATCAATGACTTGTTTTGATGCAGCGAGATGGTCGGTCGCAACCTGTGTATGGAACGGCGAACGGTACGAACTTCCCAGCTCTGGTAATGATGCTTTGTTATGAGTTAAAATTAGTTTTTCTTTTGGACTATTCACACGAACGTTTTCAAAACATTGCCGTAAACATTTCTTTGTGTACCAGTCACCAATAACGTTACGTCTATCTTTAATTCTACAACAGGATCATAATAATAAATCTAAACTTCAAAATCATTAAGAATATTTCAAATCAACTTTGAAGTGCCGCCTTGGAATTTCTTCAGAATTTTTCTGCGCCAATCAGTCCGCTATTGTTTTTGTTCCGGAGGCAATTATGTGAAATCCATCGACTATAAAAATCTTCTCACGCCTAAATATTGACATAAAATGTTTTGATTTTGATTCCTATTAATGCCCCATGTGACCCAAATTAATGTTCTAACTTCGAACATTTCTCGAACAGTGGTAATATTTTCTTCAGTATTACATTCTTGAGCGTTCTTCGCGAAATTCATCACTAAGAAAATACTGGCCTATTTTGAAAACGTGTACCAATTATAAATTATTATCTCCGATGGGGATTCTTAGCCAAATGCATTTCTAAACCTATCGTTACATTGCTTAGATATTAATGGCAAACTAAAATCTCAAAAAAGCATAGCACAGAAATATTCCCTAGTAAAATTCATTTTTGGATGAACACAAAATCTTTAAATGATGATAGGTAACAAACTATTAGAGCAAATAGAACAAAGTACGTTTTAATAAATTTGCAAAACATTAAAAAGTAGCTGTCATATATAAAATAATTTCATTTGGTTGTAGAAACATACCATTGTCTCTTACAGTGCCTTCAGCTATAGTTTACCTTAAGAGCATAGAATAAGTGAGAAAAATCTCACGTGTTCCATTCACACGACTTTCTCAAGCTGTTCCAAAAACAAATTTTCCTTACAAAATATTAATTATTATTTTACCTACAGCACTCAAATAGAGATAAACATTACCAGAATTGGTCTTATTACTTACTTCCTGGTAAGCAGAGCAAAGGTCAAATTTTTACAAATTGTCACTACATGAAATAATTGGAAATCGGTTCTCTTTCTATATCCAGGAATAAACCGTTACAGAGATGCATTGAAAATTGACTACCCACTTAAGAAAAGTTCAAATAGTTTAAAATTGAAACTAATCACAATGAATATCGAAAACGGTTACCACCATAAAAATGCATATGACATCAATTCTGTGTTCTAATGACACGTACATTTTTGCTTTCTCTACACGTACCATGTATTTAGTGTCTTGCACTCCACCCAAAAATTCGATACCGAAATTTCACCGGAAATAGACGTTTTAGGGTCCCCTGTATATAAAAAAGTAATTTCAGAAAAAGGTCCATGAGTGTGTGCGTGCGTGCGTGCGCTCGTGCCCGCACGTGTGTCTGTGTGTCTTTGAAGAGAATAACTCAAAAACGAAAAGCCGGTAAAATAACAAATTTGGTATTTAAGTTTACTATTTTCCAGGGACACGACACGAAGATTTTGAGAAAAATCCCCTCACCCCTAACTACCCTTTATATGGAAACATTTCAAAAATGTTCATTTTTTTAAAAATGGCTCTAGCGATTTTGATTAAAATACCGTATATGAAAGATATTTATATTGCAAATAAAATGTCTTGAATTTTCTAGGAATAGCTTCTAAAGACCTCTTTATTTTGAATTAATTTTCCGGAATTTTGCTTAACTGGTAAACAGTAATAGATAGATAAAAACATAAAAATTGTAGATCACGTTAAAACATGCAATTTATGTCATACGCGTTTTTTTCGTGGAAATGGCAATTTTTTATATATTCCTTGTTATTTGTTTCGGATCTAAAACAATTAAACTTTTTTCACACGGAAAGTTGTAAATTCCCGGCCTTGCATAGAAACGGATTTCATCTGCATGGCAACCCGATTTTAAAACATTTGACTATCGTTTTAGCGTAGTGCATTCCCGTTTTTACCTTCTACTTACAAGGAAGCAAGTAATTAAGACAATTTTTGCTAATGTTTATATCGATTATCTTGAAGTATATAGAACAACAGCTTTTTAATACTAATTTGTTACAGAGGTGTAACACATTAGATTTTTTTCCTCATAGTCCGTGTAATTTTTTTTTATTTCCTCTACACGTACTATACATAGCGTATAGAGAAGGTATTGTATTACACCCAAAAATTCCATGGCATAATTTCACCGGAAATATATGCTTTGAGACCTCCTGAATCCAAAAAAAAATATATATATATATATTTTTAGAAAAATGTCCGTGTGTGTCTGTAGGCAGCATAGCTCAAAAACGAAAAGTCCATTAAATACCACACTTGGTATTTACGTTCAGTATCTTTCAAGGATGCAACACGAAGATTTGCAAGAAAATCCCCCACCCCAACTATCCTTTACATGGAAAAATTTTCCAAAATTTGATTTTCTAAAAATCGAGCCAAACGATTTTGATTAAAATGTCGTATTTTAAAGACATTTACTTGATAAATAAAATGCAAATCTTGAATTTTCTGGGAATAGACATCGTTATTCTGGATGAATTTTTCGGAATTTTGCATAACTGGTAAACCGTAAGAGATAGACAAAAACTTACTACACAAAAAATGTAGATCTCGTTAAAACACACAATTTGTTATACATTTTTTCGTCGAGTTGACTATATTTCTCTTAATTGATTCAGTTTTAAAATACCTATGCTTTTTTCATACGGGAACTTGTCAACACGTCCACGCAAAGAAACGAATTTCTAAACTATAACAACCACATTTTAAAGCATTTGAATGTCGGTTTAGCCTAGTGTATCCTCTTATTTCCCCTTCTACTTTGCAAGCAAGTAATAAGGCTATTTTTTTCTCGATTAGCATGAAGTAAATAGAATAATAAGCTTTTTATCAATAATTTGTTCCAGAGATGTACAGAAAGTCATGTGAATGGGACACGTCAGATTTTTTTCCCCTTCACTCCTGAACGTGCAAAGAAGCGAATTTCAATAACGATCGCATAACAACAGCTTTCGCTTTAGCCTGGGTATTCCTTGTTTTTTATTTTTTTTATTTTTATAGTGTTTAACGTCCATTTTTACCATAGGTGTTGACACGGATGATTCATGGAATCAAGATGGAGCACCGGTGGAATGTAATGGCGGGGGAAACCGGAGAAAACCTGCCCCTGCGGCGTTTGTCCACCTAAAATCTCACAGCGAGCCCGCCTGGGTAGTGTGGTGGTAGCGTGTCTGCCTCACATTCAACAGGTCGTGAGTTCGAATCTCGCTTACTCGGATAAGGCTTTCTTCGGGGTTTTACCTTGTCCTGAGAAGACGAATGTCGAGAACCTTTAAGCTCCATGGACCCCGAGTTCATTTGAGCATCGTTTCACCAATTTCATTCATCGTCCGATATGACCATCATAAAGGACGTCAAGCCACATTATAAAAAAACAAACAAAAATAAAACACACACACACACACACATTGCGGTCACCTGGGAGGAGCACCCGGCTACGGCGCGGCCCCATTCCTTTAGTTCCCTTCTATTTATAAGGAGCTAAATACTAACATTCTGTTAACGCTTATCTCGATTAGCATGATTAGAACAATCTTTGTCAGAACTTTGTAGAACAGGAACAGAAAATCATGAAATGGAACGCATAAGATTTTTATGGCGAATCCTTCGTTTTACCTTTTATAGTTTGTCTTATAGGCATTGCATTGTTATATTCTATACTAGCTGACCCGGGGAACTTTCTTCCGCCTTAGAGGCAATAAATGAGCAGATTTTGGATTTTATTAAGTTCAATTTTTTATTAGGATAATAAATATAAATACAAAAAATCAAGTATTTTAATGATTCTTTATTGGTCCTGTATTTTGGTGCATGGGTTACACTCTTCAGTGAAGCATCTTGTGATAGACGACATTTCTTGTTTTAGCATCAAGAACAAATAACGCAGATGCTCTTCCGACCCGTGAACATGCCACATATAATTGACCATGGGAAAAACATGGATTTTCTAGATTCAGACCACAAATTTTTAAGGATTGGCTTTCTGATTTGTTAATGGTCATGACAAATGCAAGACTGATCGGAAATTGAAGTCGTTTAAACTCAAACGGCAAATCGGTTGGGATCATCGGGATCCTTGGAATGAGATCTTCCTCACCTTCGAATTTTCCTTTGAGTGTCGTCGCGTAAATCACATTGTTCATCAATTTACTTACCACCAAACGCGTTCTGTTGCACAGTTTTGGTTGGTTTATGTTTCGAACCATGATTACTACGGAGCCAACCTTTAGTCGTAAATTGTGCGGTGGTAAGCCAGGCACATCCAAGGAGTTTAAACATTTAATTGGATAGTTGCTCTTCACGTGCAATTTCATTCGCAATGTTTCAAAACCTAGTATCATTGCGGCTTTGTCGGGAAAGATTCGATTGTCTTGGTCGCGGCATTATTATCATTAACAATATCGTTAAAGCTAATAGAAACTCGAAACAAACACCTTAGACAATAATGCGTTAAGCTGTGTGTTGCGTTTTGTTATACCATGTTTTATGTCACGTCCCACGGAAACGGGATAAAAAGTATCCTATGTCCGTCTCCTGGTTCTAAGCTACCTCCCCACCGATTTTCAGCCAAATCGGTTCAGCCGTTCTTGAGTAGATAGACAGATAATACGTAAGGGGTTGAAAGTAAGGATAAGGGCGATTGTAGATAGTCTAAGTAGTGTGTAATTTATACTTGAACCTAAGGCACAATTAAGTGTCCAAAGATTGTCTGTATTGGTCAAATACTGGCAATTATATATAAGGGATTGAATGCGCAGGGCTTTTGAATTTGTAGTATTAGTTCTCATTCCTAGTTGTTTTTCTCTTTCCTTTTAAATGTCATTTGTTTAGCCCCCTTTAACTTCTATGGTTCATATCGGGGCTTTTTTTTTTTTTTTTTTTTCTTTTTTTTTTTCTTTTCTTTCTGTACACGTAACTATGTGCATAGAGAGGGTATTGCATTCCAACCAAAAATTCGATGCCGAAATTTCACCGGAAATACACGTTTTAGGATACCCTGTAAAAAGTCCGCGTGCGTGCGTGTGTCCGTAAACACGAAAATTCAAAAACGAAAAGTTGATATACGAGACTTGGACATCTTCCAAGGATGCGACACGAATATTAACTTACTATAGAAAAACGTAGATCTCGTTAAAAGACACAATTTATGCTACATACATTTTGTTTTCTTGCAGTTGACCATTTTTCTTCCTTGTTATTAGTTTCAGTTTTAAAATACTTTAAACGTTTGCCATACAGGAATTTGTCAACTCCTAGATTCAACCTCATGACTTTTAAAATATTTGACTATCGCTTTAGGCTACTGTATTCCATTATTTCTGTTCTTTTTACAAGAAATAAGACCGTTTCTGCTAATGTTTATCTCGATTAGCATGAAGAGGATAGAAGAAAAGCTTAACAATAAATTGTTACAGAGATGAAAAGAAATTCATGTGAATGGAACACAACAGGTTTGCAGTACACTCAAGCATTCACTTTCACATACATACTTTCAGACTCTGTGGGAGATAGGGAATTATTCTAGTTACAGAAAAAGTCTCCGCCCCAGCCGAGAATCGAACATGGGTCTCTGGGTGCAAAGCCAGATTCGCTGAGCAGTCGACCGCAGAGGCAGTATTTTCGTAAAGTTCTATGGTCCATATTGGTACTCCTCGAACACAGAAGTGGTACCAAATTTGTAAACCCTATAACCCTATAATTATGGAGTTATAGCCCATGGGCCATCCTGCTGGAAAACCATATAGTTTTCCTGTTGAAGATGGGTATGGAAAAACAAAATGCTGATTCTCATTGAACTGTTTCCTCTGTTATGAGGCATGCTAATTGTCATTTCGCAATGTTTCATTACGGTTGTTCACTCGCCATTATGCATGGAAATTTGTTTCTTCAGAAAATAAGGATGTATTCAAAAAGTCTACGATCGCAGATAATGGACGCAAATGTGAGACATCGCTAATGATCAACCTCATCCCAACACGTTGCATTTGATAAGAGTTTATAGTTGTACCTAAGGCACAGATTATGTGTCCAAAGTTTTGCCTACATTGGTCAAATACTGGCAATTGTATATAAGGGATTGAATGCACAGACCTTTTGAAGTAGTAGTATTAGTTCCCATTCCTATTTTTTTTAATTTTTATTTTCTCTATACGCACTATCTACATAGTGTATAGAGAAGGTATTGCACTCTACCTAAAAATTCGATACAGAGATTTCACCGGAAATATGTATTTTAGGGTCGCCTTTATCTAAAAAAAAAAGTTTTTCGGGAAAACGTGTGTGTGTGTGTGTGTGTGTGTCTGTGAACCCGATAACTCAAAAACGAAAAGTTGGTAAAATACCAAACTTGGTGTTTAAGTTTAATATCTTCCAGGGATGCGACACGAAGATTTTCAGAAAAATCCCCCCATCCCCAACTACCCTTTACATGGAACTTTTTTCGAAAATTCTGATTTTTTCAAAAATGGCTCTAACGATTTTTATTAAAATTTTGTATACTAAAGATACTTACTTGACAAATAAAATGTATATCTTGAATTTTCTGGGAATAGCCTCTGAAGAGTACTTTATTCTGGATGAATTTTACGGAATTTTGAATAACTGCTAAACCGTAAGAGATGGACAAAAACTTACTGCATGAAAAATGTAGAGCACATTAAAACACACAATTTATGTTGTATACATTTTTTTCGTGGAATTCATCGTTTTTGAGACATTCCTTGTTTTTTGGTTTCTGCTTTGAAAAACTTATACTTTTCTCATACAGGAATTTGTCAACTGCTGTCCATACAAAACAAAGGAACCTCAGTCACATAGCAACTAGCATTTTGCAGAGATATAGAGAAAGTAATGTGAATGGTACACATCAGATGTTTTCTCTTTCTTTTTAAATGTGAATTGCATAACCCCCTTTAACTTCTAGGGTTCATATCGGGGCTTTGCTTTAGAAACAACTGGTGGTGTTTTCTCGCTGTTTGTTTATTAACATTAGTTTTTCTAACGACACACGTGTTAATATTCTAGGTACTTGCAACCATAGCAACATTGGTTTCATGAACACGCCGGTGGCTACCAGCATGTGGCATTGAATCCAGTGCCATCAAAAGTAGGAAGTCATGACATTAGCGACTGTAATTTGGAAATTAATATTAGCGGGGAAATATTTTTTATCGATAGAATTAAAAACAATTCATTCGAACACTATATTTTCGTTAATATTCCTATTCAACACGTGCTACACTTGCACATCTAGCAAAGCACATAACTTATAGTGCTCGTTGTTCAGTAAAAGGCATTTTGAACGTTTTTATTTGAAGTCTCCTAAATATGTGGTGCTATAGCTACTTTTAAACTTGTGATAACACATGATAATGTATAACATTTACATTCTATTTTACAATATTTGAATTAACCAAGTTAACATTCCCAAACTAAAATATTTAACAAATGTTGAAAACATTGTGTAGTCATTTTACAATACTTTGTCATATAATTTGGAGAACTTGAACTTAGGTCCTTCACTGGCAGGTTTAGACTGCCTTGCTATAAAGAACGTAGTTCTCGACTATGTGTTGAATACTTACTGTTCCTTGTATTGCAATGTGATGGATCTTCTTTAGAGAGTATATAGGAGTGTATAAGCTTCATTTGTCCAATTTGGATTCTAGTTATGAACATCTGGTCAGGCGATTTAGTATTGTAAAATTCTGTCTGCGTCGTGGATAAAAGAAATTTTGTTTACATAACTTTTGCTGAAAAAGGTCGTTTTTTCTTATGTAGTAACGATGACACCATAATATAATGTATTGAACTTGAAATTAATACTATAGTTATAAACGTTATAACCGTTTATTTTTGTCTTTACAAACGGATCACCGAAAGGGTTCTCTCCAGGAATAAAAAGAAGGTGATGGGAGAAATTTCTACCATTTTTTCCAAGGAAAAATAATTCCCGTTATATCTACAAGGAAATATGGAATAAAAGAACCTCTTCATAGGTTTTCTCAAATAAGGCAAAGTAATTAGAGGAAATTAGCATTTTATTTGCTGAAGAATAGGTAGAGAAAGTCATGTAAACGGATCATCACAGATTTTACAGTAATGTTGCACCACATACAGAATTATTTGGGCTGGGTCTCAACACAAATGTTTGGATGGAATATAGTACTTAGGATGGTATTAGGAAAGTGTTAGGGAAAGTAAAGTGGTAATCACAACATATGTTGGCAGAAGTTATTTGTAGTGAAATAGAACAACTTCCTGCTCGTGGTGCAGCAGCACCTGGCGGTATGCAGCTGCTCCGCACAGCTCGTGCTGGTGGCCACCACCTGCCCTCCCATATGCAATACAATATGTTATATTTCTGTCTCCTAAACTAACTCAACCTACCTACACTTTAACCAATTAAAAATTCGGACCTTTTGGAAAACCAAAACATTTTCTGGTCTTTAGTGTTGATTTAATTACATAATATACATACGTCCGTTTAATTTGTTTCTACTTCACCATTTACCTAGAAATAATGGTATTCCACTCAAAAATAACATATTAAGATATTTAGGTACAAGGAATTAACAAATATTTATTGCCTTCTCTACTGCTTAACTATCGTAGGTACTGAGCGAGGTGGCGCTGCGGTAACGTGTAATACTCGGCAGGTCCCGGGTTCGATTTCCGGCGAACGCCCTCTGGCCCATGGGAATATCTCGCAGATTGTTAACTTTTCCATTAGCACAAAGCAGATTAAAAAAAAAAAAAAAAAAAAAAAAAAAAAACCCTTCAGTAAGAATAAATGGTTTGCTGAAGAATAAGCAGAAAAATGCATGCCGATGCAAAACGTCAGATTTTTTTTTCTTTATTCAGGGAACCCAAAAACGCGTATTTCCACTGAACCTCAGTATCGAATTTTGGGCCGCAGGCAATACTTATACTATATAATATCTACAGGTAGAGAAAGAATAACAATAATAATAATATTAATAATAATAATAATAATAAATCTGTTATATCTTATTCAGGAGGCTTTGAAATCCCCACATCCAATTTTTGGATGGAATACCATACATCGGCCACTTAACTTTTGTAGAAGTAAAACTTCATAAGCTGAATTTTGTTTAATATACTTAGTTGTGACATTACACATAATAACTATTATGTAAATTTGCAGGCAAAAGAGCATTTTTGGAAAACGGTGCTTCTGCGCGCGCGCGTGCGAGTATATCACTTGTCCATATGTCTGTGAACACTATAACTCAAAAATGAAAAGCCGGTAAAATACAACTTGGTATTTAAGTTTAGTACTAATGTTCAAAGAATTCGACACGATTATGTGGAAAATACCACCATCACACATTACTGTTGTTATCTTCTCAAAAATGGATCTAACGATTTTTAATTCAATACTGTATATTAAAGATATTTACATGGCAAATAAAATGTATATCTTGATTCTGGATGAACTTTTGTATAACTGGTAATCCGTAAGAGATAGACAAAAACTTACTGCAGAAAAAATGTAGATCTCGCTAAAACACATAGTTTGTCGTATACATTTTTCCGTGCAGTTGACTATTTCCGAGATATTGAGATATTCCTTGTTATTGGTTTCAGTTTTAAATACTTCAATATGTCAATTCCTGGCCATGCAAAGAAACGAATTTCAATCCCATAGTAACCAGCTTATAATAGATTTGACTATCGCATCCCTTATTTCCCTTCTACTTATAAGGAAGTAATGTTTACTACTATTTCTGTTTATCATCTTTCGTAACAATAATCTGTAGTGAATAGCTAGCGAAAGCCATAGTATTTTTCTAAACAGTAACAAAAGTAATATCTTGAAACTAATTTAAAACTCAGATGTGACACATTTACAAGATTTTCTCTGCGCATTCTTTAACAACCTATTCCTATAAAAGTATATTATTGTACTTCACATTAATACAGATAAATAATTACAACAATCATTTTATTACATATTTCCTTGTGGCCACAATGCGAACAGGGGAGTGCACTAATTACACAAAGATTCTTAGCGACAGTCAAATATTTTAAGAGCTGATAATCTATGCACATAACTAAGAGCATGAAGATACTCCCGTCACCGTCACACTGCAATTGCGGTGCTCTTAATACATTTGATCAAGTAATAATATGGGTTAAATGGAGAAAGTTAATACACAAAGCTATCAAGTAAAATCTTAATAATGTGTCCTACCAGATCTACTTGCTCTTTAGCTATGCATTGTTAGTCTTAATAATTACTGTTTTGACATAGAATAAAATAAAGATAAAGGTGGAAAACGGTAGGAGTAAAGAAAAGAAAGAGATTCCGAAGAAGCATGAATGTTACTTTGTGACTTTCTCCTTAATGTAATTCATTACCTATTTCAGCGTTTACCTGCCACACTATGCAAGCGCTGCCATTACTGTTATACCAACGACATCCTTGCTTACCCACGCTGTTAACTGCATATGCCATCCATCCTTTCCACACTACCTTATGAGTGCTCTGACTTCGTCCTTTTCGCAATACCAACTATATATGCTACATTGCGCAGATCATTGTGCTTCATTGCGCTTTTCAGATGCTAAGGCATTATTAGACATTGGCAATGGGAAAATTCATGTTGACACTTTTACTGGCCTCATTTCGTTTCCATCAAATTTTTGGCACTTCACAACGTCAAAGGAAAAATTAATTTTACAAGTATTCCCGAATATTGGTGCAAATTACAAAAACTATTCCTTGGTTGAGCGAACGAATCATTTTAGCAGCAACTAATAAGAATGTAGATGATTTGAATATAAAACTTCAGAGTAAAATTGATGGACAAATGCATTCATTAAGTCGATCGATTCCATTACGGATCCAAATGAAGTTGTTCATGAATTCCTAAATTCATTGGATTTGCAAGGATTCCGCCGCACAGTTTACAGCTCAAGGTTGACTCCGTGATAATTATGGTACGCAATCTGAATCAGCCGAAATTGTGCAACGGAACAAGACTCGCTGTTGAAACAATTATGATAAATTTGATTTAACCTTCTATAATCATACGACAGTTCAAAGGCGCGGATGTGCTTGTTTCAAAATACCACTAATGCCAACCGACTTTCCTTTTGAATTTAAGCGTGTTGAGTTTCCGGTGCGCCTTGCATTCGCAATGACAATAAATCCCAAGGTCAATCGTTAGAAGTGTGTGCAATAAAGCTTGAATTACCGTGTTTTTCGCATGGGCATTTGTACGTTGCGTGCTCCAGAGTCGGCAATCCATGGGCACTATTTGTTTTCTTTCCGGAAGGAAAAACGAAAAATATTGTACATTACAAGGCATTATAATAAGTATTGTCAAATTATTTAATTGTAATTTTATTTCATTGCATGGCCGTACTGTAACTGAACTGATTTTTTCATTAGATACACTACCCGTGCGAAGCTAGTAGTCCAATAATTTTGAAATCTCTACACACTAGCCATAGGTGGTTTTCGTACTGCAGTTTTTGTTATAAAAACTTTACATTTTTATATGTCTCCTTTAAAACAAAAGAGTGGGCTACAGGAATGGAAGGAGGAATGTTTCCATTCTGAAGCAAAACGCTTTTAAGACGTTTTTGAGATGAATCTATGAAGAGCCTCTACTCTTTGGAATTATAGTTTATGTTATGCAGGGATATCTCGGCAATACCTTATATTTTCTTCTTCAGCATAAAAATGGACAAGTTCCTTCTCGCAATGCCGTACCATGAAAAAATATATGTCCTCAGGGAATACTTTCTCATAGTTTAACCTAGAACTTAACAGTTCTGATGATTCTTTAGGCAAAAGCAAGCCCATCACTAAATCATTAAGCTCACTTTGATTACATCAAACATGATCAGAATTATCTGGTTCATAAGCATGATCCACTGGAAATTTAGTTTCAGTGCTATTGGTTACAGGTGGCAATATATCTGATTCAGGGTGTAAGGGAACCGGAGTACCAGGACCATGAGGTATGGGCCGAATGGCACAGGGAATATCTTTCTTGTTTTTAGGTTCCCTCCAAATTACAGGGGTACTAAAGAGCAATGACTTCTGTTTTCCACACCTAGACGCTGTAACACCATTACGACACTACTACTTGTGAGGGCACCACGATTTATCATGCTAAAATATTGACAGTTTCCTCTACAAACACTGTTATAGTCTGCCTTTGTTTTACTAACGGATTTGCACAGCCACTTTTTAAGAAAGAAAACTATTTTGATGTACTCTCGCAGAAAAATGAGAATTCACATTTACATGACACCGAACAACGCAGGACTGATCTCCAATTTTAAAACGCGATAGGTTATCTCAGAAAGTAAATCGTTAGCCTGATAAACTAGACTGATATATACAGGGACTCTGTCACTTCTCTAATGCATTGTTTCAACTTTGAAGCAATATCTAGGGGTAAATATTTCCTTCCATTAATATTTATCGCCTGAGACGCTCAACATTTACACTTCCTGTGTAGAGATAAGATGAACGCAGATAGATAAACATCTCCAAGAATAACAACAAATGCCTTAATCCCTGCTCATTTTAAGGGGAAGACACGGACCTAGGGCGGATATACTCAGTAGATTTTTATACATATAAACAAAATAATAATTATATTATTTCACATTTTAAGTAACAAACTTGAAATTATAAGTTGTTGAGTCTTTCCAACAAACGATAAGCACACTGTAATATTACTACAGTAAGTATATTACGAAAAATATTCAAAACAAAATATTGAATTTTAAAAACTTCTGAAGTGATACGCGGTTTTCATTTTTGTAATGGGTGTGAAACTGTGATTCAGAAACGCTCATTTATTTAAAAAAAAAAGCCATGCAGAACGGTGTCATAAATCTTGTGTATCAACAAGAACTATATTTTTAGTGCAATAAGATTTTGTCTATCTCCTACGGTTTACCAATGACGCAAAAGTCACCCACAACATAGAGGACTTCAGAGTCTATTCCCAGAACATTCAAGATACACAATTTATTTCGATGAAAATATCTTTGTATTTTAATAATGTTAGGGTAATTTTTGAGAACGTAGAAAATTTCAAAAAAATGTCAATGTAAAGTATAGTTTGGTGTTGGAAGAAATTTGTTCACAACCTCCGTGTCACATCTTTGGTGTTTAACCGAACTTTCGTTTTTGAGTGAGCTTTCACAAACACACACACACTTTCCTCCTAAAAATTCGTTTTCTTATTCAGGAAACCTCAAAACATATATTTCCGATGAAATTTCGGTTAGGAATTTCCAGGGGATGGAGCACTCAAAACATGCATTTTGCTTTGAAATCTCGACATCGAATTTTTGGGTGGAGTACAATATCTACTATGTAGAGAAAGTTATAATGATTCCTTAAAATAACATGATAGGATGGCTCTAAGTAACAGAACAAGATTTCTTTGTACTCTATAAGATGTAAGATAAATAGAAAGTGGCATACGGCGTTAGGAGGAGGAAGGGGGGAAGAGCAGAAAGAGAAGTACTATAAATAGGCGATGGAGAAAGCAAAAAATCTGATGTGTTCCATTCACATGATTTGCTCTACATTGCTTTAACAAATTATTGTTAAAACGCTATTCTTCTATATACTTTATGATAATCGAGATAAACGTTAACAGAAATTTTCTTAATTATTTGATTTCTTGTAAATAGAAGGGAAATAAGGGAATATACCAGGCTAAAATGATAGTCAAATCTTTTAAAAGCTTGTTCCCAAGTGGTTGAAATCTCTTTCTATGCATGGCCAGGAGTTTACATCCGCCTAAGGAAAGTTCAACTATTTTAAATCTAAAACAAATAACAAGGAATATCTCAGAAATGCTCTACTCAAGAAGTAAATGAGATAAATTGTTTTAACTACATATATATTTTTTGTGTAGTAAGTTTTTGTCTATCTCTTACGGTTTGCCAGTTACGCATAATTCATTCAGAACAAAAAGGTCTTCAAGGTTAGTCCCAGAAAATTGAAGATATACATTTTATTTGCCATAAAAATAACTTTAATATTTTAATCAAAATCGTTAGGACGCTGAGAACCAAAGCAGTTAAAGAGCGTCCATAAATAACAGGCCATTTCTTTCGTTAGTAATTTTTGAGAAAATCAAAATTTTCGAAATCAGGGATTTTTATCAAAATCTTTGTGTCATATCCCCGGAATATACTACATTTAAATACTAAGTTTGGTATTTTACGTTTTTGAGTTATCGTGTTCACAGACACACGGACCTTTTTCTAAAAAGTCCTTTTTGGGTACAGCGGACCCTTAAACATACATCTCGGTATCGAATTTTTGGGTACAATACAATTCCTTCTCTACACATTATGAACATTGTACGTGCAGAGAAAATAAAAATAAGGATTATTTATAGAGACGCTATTTCAGAAGTGTTATTTGCGAAGTGAAACTCCTGAAGCTTTGAGCTTTGGTTAGCAGTTAGTTTATCAGTCATGTATCTGGTATCCTGATAGTCCCCTGACATGCAAATTCAATGCGCCACATAGCGAACAAAGGAGAAGCAAGGCAGGAAGTAGTGGGTGTGTTGTGGAATGTCTTGTCTCGCTGAGTCAGTTTCACGGAGCGCTGCCGAGCGATTCTCACGCCCCCGATTGGGATAAAACACAACACCCAGGGTCAAGGCAGACCCAAGTTTGCATGTTCTGGTCCAGACTGAGGGGCCCCTATTTTCGTTGAGGTAGATGCAGCGGTCAGGAGACTCTTAAGAACGTCCCTACTTAACGCAGTGTAATGTGACACATATTCGTGAAAGTAGACACTCTCAGCGATGTCGATCCTAACTGCTGATGGATTTTGCATTATACAGCACAATATTTGGCATCACTTTAGAAGTCTGAGAGCTGTTCATATTTGCCTACTTTAAGGTTTGCCCATAATGTGTACGGGAGCGGAGGCATGTTTACGACAAAAGTTACGGTGGTGTTTTTTCTGGGTTTGGGCAGATTCAATTACAGATGTTCACCATCGACATGGCGAGACAAAATTCTATTGCAACTAAGATTACATACTGAATGTACATCGTACTCTGTGGGCTAGCTAGACTAACCAGAAAATTGTTTCTATTAAATTTATAAATAACAAAGAATATATTCCTAATCTGTTGGCTGTTTGCATTCTAGCCTATTGTGAAAATAGGCTATAAAATGGGCTTCTTGCGATAAAACTCGACTCTATTCGCAATGTAATGTCTTCTCAGGCAGGAGTAGCTTGACTAACGAGAAGTCACTACAACAATCCCAACAACCGATAGGTGAGTAAGCAGGGTAGTCATTTTACTACTGAAGATTAGGGTTTCTTAACGTACGTAATTGACACAACCTCAGAAGTTATCCATTTCAAAATGAGATGCAGATGGTTATTTTTACTTTATCTGGCCCATATGTACTATACACGTAGTGGATAGAAAGTATTGTATTCCACCCAAAAATTCGATGTCGAGATTTCACCGAAAATATATGTTTTGAGGTAACCTGAGTCCGAAAAAAGCATTTTTAGAAAAAGGTCCTGTATGTGTATGTGTCTCTGTGGACAGCATAGTTCAAAAACAAAAAGATCATTAACCAAACTTGGTATTTAAGTTTACCATCTTTCAAGGATGCGACAAAAAGATTTAAAAATAAATAAAAAATAAAAATAAAATCCCTCATCCCAAACTACCCATTACATGGAAGAATTTTTGAAATTTTTGTTTTTCTCGAAAACGGCTCTAAGGATTTTCATTAAGATGCCCATATTTAATATATACAAGTAAGCTGTATATTTTGAATTTTCTGGGAATAGTCTCTGAAGACCTCCTTGTTCTGGATGAGTTTTGCATAATTTTGCATAATGGCTAAACCGTAAGAGATAGACAAAAATTATAGATATCGTTAAATCACATAATGTGTGTCCTATATATGTTTTATGTACAGGTGGCAGTTTCTGAAATATTCCTTATTACTGATTTCAATTTTAAACTACTTAAAGTTTTCTCAAACGGGAAGTGATGATTCGTTTCGTCTCTCTTGTTTTACTGCAGGCCATGCAAAGCGAGCCGAACTTCACTTGTTTCACATACAACTTTTAAAAGATATGACTATCGAATTAGTCTAGTGTATTCCCGTTTTTCCCTTCTACTTACAAGGAAGCAAGTAATAAGACAATTTCTGCACGGACCTTGATTAACATGTTATAGTTAAAAATCAATCTTTTGTAAGGAAAGTTGTTTGTGTAACAGTTCGAGAAAGTTATTGAATGAAACACGTCAGTTTTTTTTTTTGTTTTTTTTTTTTAAATCTAAAGGTCTAATTAATGAGTAACTATAATTTTTATATTCTTGTTTGTTATTATCTGTAATGTTAAACTTCATTTTTCATATACACTGTTATAGATAGCTTTCATTAAAAGCTCTAATGTTTTCCATTCACATGATTTCCTCTATATTGCTGTAACAAGTTGTTAAAAAGCATATTCTTCTAATTAGTTTACGATAATTGAGCTACATATTAGTAGGAATCGCCTTTATTACTTGGTTCATTGTAGGTAGAGGGAAAATAAGGGAATACACTAGGCTAAAACGATAGTCTGATCTTTTAGAAGCTGGTTGCCATTTGGTTGCAATCCATTTCTATGCAGGGCCATAAGTTTACAATTTTCCGTGTGAAAAAAAGTTTTCTTTAAATGTCAAACAAATAACAAGGAATATCTCAGAAATGGTCAATTCAACGAAGAAAACGTATATGACATAAATTGTTTGTTTTAACATGTACATTTTTTTGTGTAGTAAGTTTTTGTCTACCTCTTACAGTTTTCTAGTTACGCAAAATTCATTCAGAATAAAGAAGTCTTTAGATGCTATTCCCAGAAAATTCAAGATACACATTTTATTTGTCATATAAATATCTTTAATATACGGTATTTTAATCAAAATCGTTAGAGCCATGTTTGAGAAAGTAAAAATTTTCGAATTTTTTTCCATGTAAAGGGTAGTTTGGGGTTGGGGGGATTTTTTTTCAAAATCTTCATGTCGCATCCCTGGAAGACACTAAACATAAATACCAAGTTTGTTATTTTACCGACTTTTCTTTTTTGAGTTATAGTGTTCACACGGACCTTTTTCTGAAAATACTTTTTATTCCGGGGACCTTAAAACGTGTATTTCCGGTGAAATCTCAGTATCAAATTTTTGGGTGGAATGCTATACCTTGTATATCCACTATGTATATTGTACATATGTGTTAGAGAAAGTAATAAAAAGCCGAACATATTGTTAACTTGGTTTAGGTGAAGGCGGAGCAATACTGGAGTAGTCGATGTGGGGGTCCCGAGGGAGCCTTCTCTCCTCGCGCCGGTCAAAGCACAGGGTTGCCTTGGTCAACATTTCCTTCCTGTACACGGGTTAGTGGCCAAGTACTCTTCCAACACAGAACTACTGTCACTGCAAAATCTAAAACTTAAACGAGAAAATGTTTATGGGATAGAGGGGGTGTATTTTGCCCAGAATGACCAGGTAGCTGCGGGAATTTTGTCTCAGCACATGCCCGCCGGCGTGATACACGGAGACCTTCTACATTTCCCTTAACGGCCTAATACATAGGCAATTTTTATTTTCTCTACACATCTTTGTACATTGCATTCCAACAAAAAGGTCGATACCGAGATTTCACCGGAAATATATGTTTTAGGGTCCCCTGTATTAAAAAAAAAAGTATTTTCAGAAAAAAGTCCGTGTGTGTGTGTGTGTGTGTGTGTGTGTGTGTCCGTGAACACGATAACTCAAAAACGAAAAGTGCGTAAAATACCAAACTTGGTATTTAAGTTTAGTATCTTCCAGGGATTCGACACGAAGGTTTTGAGAAAAATCCTAGACCCCCAAACTACCCTTTACATGGAACTTTTTTCGAAAATATTTATTTTCTAAAAAATGGCTCTAAAGATTTTGATTAAAATGTCGTATATTAAAGATATTTACCTGACAAATAAAATGTATATTTTGAATTTTCTGGGAATAGCTTCTGAAGACTACTTTATTCTGGGTCAATTTTACGGAATTTTGCATACCTGCTAAACCGTAAGAGATGGACAAAAACTTACCACACAACACATGTAGAGCACACTAACACACAATGTATGTTATACACATTTTTTTCGTGGAGTTGATTGTTTTTGAGATGTTCCTTGTTTTTGGTTTCAGCTATGAAAAATATACTTTTCTCATACAAGAATTTGTCAACTCCTGTCCATACAAATAAAGGAACTTCGGTTACATAGCAACCAGCTTTTGACTATCACTTTAACCTATAGTACTCCCTTATTTCGCTTCTACTTTCAAGGAAGCAAGTAATAAGATTATTTTTGCAAGTCCTCCCCCCCCCCTCGCTCGATTAGCATGAAGTAAATAGAAGCATAAGCTTTTTAACAATAATTTTTTCAGAGATGTAGAGAAAGTCATATGAATGGAACATATCAGATTTTTTCTTTTCCAACGATAGAGTTATTTCGTGCACTCAGTGCAGGTAAACTATCTTACATATAGGTTACTACTTTACTAGCGCACTAGTGGGTGCAAGGCCTAGACCTCTTAACTACTGGTACATTTATTATTGCAGATGTGGATATAATCATTTTTATAGTTCAATTTTTCCGTGTTTTTATTTACTACTTAACTCATACTACGTATGAAATAAAAGCTATTGCCTCATTACTTTCTCTGGGTACACCTACTATGAACATAGTGTATGGAGAAGGAATTGTATTGTACCCAAAAATTCGATACCGAGATTTCACCGGAAATGTTTTGAGGTCTCCTCTGTCCAAAAAAAAAAAAAAAATGTTTAGAAAAAGGTGTGTGTGTGGAGTATAGCTCAAAACCTAAACCATTAAAAGTAACTTAAAAGAAGCGACAGGAAAATTTTCAAGAAAATCCCGCTCACCCCAAATTACCCTTCACATGGAAACATTTTTTAAAGTTTAGATTTTCTCAAAAATGACTCTAAGGATTTTGATTAAAATCTCTTATATGATATTTACTTAACAAATAAAATGCATATCTTGAAGTTTCTGGGAATGGCCTCTAAAGACCTCTTTGTTCTGCATGATTTTTTTTTGTTTTTTATTTTTTTTAAATTTTGATAAATGGTAAACCGTGAGAGATGAAAACTTACTAAGCATACGGGAACTTGTGAACACCTGACCATGCAAAGAAACGGATTTCAATCCCATAGCAACCACATTCTAAAACATTTTACTGTCCGTTTAGGATAATGTATTCCCTTACTTCCCTTCTACTTAAAATGAATTAATAATACGGCCGTTTCTGAAATGGAAATGGTGTTTTATTTATGGACGCTCTTTAACTGCTGTGGCTCTCAGCGTCCCATTCTATACCTACTTGGCGTGCAAGACCGCTTAATTTTGCTCAGAGGTTTCTCTATCAGGCTTGAGGTTTTTTTACGTGCCGCTAAACTACGAGACGGGACCCACGGCTTTATTCCCTTCCGAAGGAGCCAGTCACCATGGCCGCGCTCGCTAAAGCGTCTTACTTTGGTGCTTCGTGACGTAGGAAATCGTGGGTTCGAGTCCCACCTTGGGCATGGGTGTTTATGTGTTTGTGTATCTGTATTTCTCATAAAACAGAAAATGGTAAGCGCAAAAAAGGGGGTGGAAGCAAAAATTAGAGAAAAAAGAATACGGCGCCGGAGTCCCGACAAGGAAGGGAAAGGAGAAGAAAAAAAAAAAAAGAAGAAAAAAAAAAAAAGCCCAGCCCGAAAATAATCCATCGTCCTCGGCCAGGTTTGAACCCGCGACTTTGGGTATATGAAATTAGCATAGTAACCATTACACCACGGAGACCGTTTCTGCTAATATTTATCTCAAATAACATCAAGTAGATAGAAGAATAAGCTTATTAACAATAATTTGTTAGAGATATAGAGAAAGTCGTGTATATGGAGCACATTAGATTTTTAGTATATCCACGCTTTGCCAATCGGACTGCCTGAACACCTGAAAAATAGTCATTTAACAGCTTAATTAATGGTTGTTTGCTTAATCAACGAAACCCAATTGATCACTTATACCAACTTTAACAGGTTTAAAATAACACACCTCATTATAAAGCGAGAAATATATAACATTGTTTTTTTCTTAATCATAAACACTACCTCAGTTTTCATTTAACAATTCACCACAATTTCATTCACGTGACTTTCTCTACCTGTGCTGCAAACAAATTTCTTACATAAGTTCTTACATTTTTTTTTTTCTACTTCATGTTAATCCAGAAAAATTAGCAGAAAGGTTGAAATACTTATTTCCTTATAAGTAGAAGGCAACTGAGGGAATACACTAGCTTAAGTTATAATCAAATGTATTGAAAGCTGCCGTATGCGAATGTCATTGAAATTCGCTTCTTTGCATGGTCCGGAGTAAAAACCACGCACTACTTCCTGTTTGAGAAAAGTATTTTATAATCGAGACCAATAATCTTGGAAATTATTAGCTCCACAACAAAAAACTATTAGACATAAATAGTGTGTTTTGAAGAGATCTACATTTTAGTATAGTAAGTTTTCGTCTGTTACAATTTTCTAGTTACGCAAAAGTAATGCAGAATGAAGAGGATTTCAGAGGCTATTCCCAGGAAATTTAAGATATACATTTTGTCTGTAATAAAAGTACCTTAAAATATGGTATTTTAATCAAAATCTTTAGAGCCATTTTTGAGAAAATCAACATTTTTGAAAAATGTTCTACGTAATGTGTAGTTGGGGGTGGACGAATTTTCTTGAACAGCTTCAAGCCACATCCTTGGAAGAAACTGAACTTGAATACCAAGTTTGGTGTTTTTTGAGTTATGTTGTCCACAGACACATACACACACGGACCTTACTCTAAAAATACCTTTGTGGATTAAGGTGTTTTCAAAACATGTATTTCCGGTGAAATCTCTATATCGATTTTGGGTGGAATACAATACCTTCTATGCACATTGTAAATATATGATGGAGAAAGTATAAATCTAACGTGTTCCATTTACACGACTTTCTCTACCTGCTGTGCAAACAAACTTCTTACAAAAGATTAGTCTTATTTTTATGTCAGAATGAGCTTATTCCTGAGAAGTAGAGAAGAACTAAGGGATAGGCTAAAGCGATTGTCATTGAAAAACGAAAGAAATATGGATGACTTTCTGTTTGAGAAACATATAGGTAAGTATTTTAAAATTGAAACCAATAATGTTTAGCTGCACAACAAAAATATGTGCGTCCTAACGAAATCTGCATTTTGTGCAGTAATTTTTGTCTATCTCTTACGGCTTACCAGTTATGCAAAAGTAAATCAAAGGACTTCAAAGTCTATTCCCATAAAATTAAGGGTATATTTGGAGACGACTAGTGAGAATATCTCAGCAAATCCACTACTTTTTTATATTGATACAGTATTAATATTACATGCATTTTATTTAATATAGTTAGGAGCGGTTTTACTACAAACTGTATGCATAGCGCACGCTAATATCGTATTTTACATACTTTAAATAAATAACTATTATAGTATCGCAAACACTGTTACTGTTCCTCGCTATCCTCGAAATTAAAAAAAGAAGAAAAAAACAACAACAAAAACAACAATACATACATTATATAAAACACATGTGTTGGAGAATCTCGAAGTACACGTTATTAGTAGGTACAGAGGTTAGATTAGGAACACTCGCGAATTTATCGATTAACTTGCAAGTTGTAATGGAATTACATCTGCGAGTAGTAAAATTCTGATGTGTTCCATTCAAATGGTTTTCTCTATATGTTCTGAAAACAAAGTATTCTTACAAAAGATTATTATTTTATCTACATCATACTAATCGAGATAAACGTTAACAGAAATTTCGTATTACTTGCTTCCTTGTAAGTAGATAGGAAATAAGGGAATATTTTAGGCTAAAGTGATAGCCAAACGTTTAAAAAGATGTCGCTATGCGACTGTCGTAATTCGATTATCTTTCAATGGCCGGGAATAAAACAAAAAGATATGAACCGGATGGTGACTTTCCGTTTGATAAAAGTTTATATACTTTATAATTGAAGCCAACAACAGGGACTATCTCAGAAATGGTTAGCTGTATAAAACATCTTATATGAATAAATTGTTTATTTCAACGATATCCACGTTTTTGTGCAGATATTTTTTTACTATATTTTACGGTTTACCCGTAATGCAAAATTCATTTAGAATGAAGACGACTTCAGGGGCTACTCCCAAGAAATTCAGGATATACATTTTATTTGTCATATACTCAAAATTGTTGGCCAGTTTGGAGAAAAACTAAAATTTCGAGTAGGGGGATCTGGATTTTCCTGAAAATCTTCGAGTCGCATCCTTGGAAGATATTAAACTTAATAGCAGTGTAAAAGCACCCACCCACCCACCCACACACACACACACAGATGGTTATTTTCCTAATGTTTATTAAAAAAAATTATGTCCATTGTAACCTCGGTATCGAATTTTTGGGTGGAATACAATACCTTATCTACCTACTAGATATATGTAATGTGCATACGTGCTAGAGAAAGCAAAAAAGTAGCAAACCTGAAACTTTAACATGGTAGTTTTATGTGCATGTATGTATAGTTGATTGGAAAACAGCATCTGTTACACTTTACTCTCAAGCAAACGTTGGCTTATTCAGTATGGAGGAATCAGTCTGCAGGAGGCAAGAGAACAATGAAGAGCTCCAAGTCGGGGGGGGGGGGGCCCTTGCCCACACGAAGATATTGAGGTGCGAGACAGACACACGAATGACTGACTGACTTGCTAGCGCGTGCTATGGGTGTGGACTTCCGGTGGTCCGGAACACGCCTACCACTTCCGGTCGTTTGCTGGACCGGTTTCCATTCCCAATATAGTAGATATTTGGCACAGAATCCTGCCCTGTGGGTTGCATACTTAAGTACTGGCGTGAGGAAAATTCAATGCATATGTTGCAGATTTGTAGAAACGCTCCAACCTTGACTATCTTAGTCCGTATTTTATTTTACTGAGCATTGTTTGCATTTGCAGAAAATCTAAGATTTTCCTAGTTCCAGTGCTATATCCACAAATTTATGCACATTCCGGAGAGGTTTCTGGTCTTAAACATTGTAATAAAAAAAGTGGCGATTTGTTTATTAATTTTTATTCCTCGCCCTTCATGGTTAGTGGTTACCAGCAATTCTCAAGGTTCCAGGTTCATCGTGGGATACAAAAATCCGCTCTGTAATTCTCTAAAACCCTCTGAAGAATGGTTTCTCAACTCCATACGCTAAAGTGCTAAGTTTTGTCGTGTCAGCTGTCTGAGGCTTTAGTGTCTTTATGTTTTACTATGGAAAACCTCGCCAGCATTATCTAAATGCCCCAAGTTTTACAGTTATTAATTTCATATGATATTTATTGCATAAATGACCACTATCTGAATCTGCAAACACCTTATGTGTAAAGTATTTAAAAATGTAATACTGCTCTTGGATTATTTAACACAAAAACGTCGGCTACAGCAATAATCAAACTTTTAAAAACAGTTGCGATGCGATTGTCCTTGAAATTCGCTTCTTTGCATTGCCAGGAGTAAAAGAAAAGAAACATGGAGAACTTCTTGTTGGCTAAAGGATAAGTATTTTAAAATTGAAACCAATAACAAAGAATATCTGCTCAAAATAAAAATATAAAATACATAAAGTGTGTGTTCTGACCAGATGCGACACTAAGGTTTTCCAGAAAGAAAGGGGGGGGGGACTAAAAGGGCCCCACGTCAAACTACTATTTACATGGAAGATTTTTTTTTTTTCGAAAATGTTCATTTTCTCAACAACAACTCTAACGAGTTTGATTAAAATATACGTTTAAGATATTTTCATGACAAACGAAATGTATATCATGATGTTCCGGGAATAGCCTCTGAAGACCTCTTAATTCTCGATGTTTTTTGATTAACTGGTAAACCGTAAGAGATAGATAAAAACTTAATACGCACATAAAAATCTAGATCCCGTTAAAACATACAACTTATGTCATATACATTTTTGGTAAAGTTAAGTATTTCCGAGACATTCCTTTTTATTTGTTTCAATTTTAATGTACTTAACTTTTCTCAAAGGGATGCCCTCTTTCGTTTCATTTCTCTTTTATTTTACTCCTGACCATGCAAAGAGAATCGAATTTGAATTGTATCAGCTAGTGACCAGCCTTCCAAGAATTTCACTCACTTTAGCGTAGTGTATTCCCTTATTTTCCTTCTACCTACTTGAAGAAAATAATATGTACGGCAATTTCTGCTAATGGACTCTATTAGCATTTTATAGAAAAATAATAATATTTTGTAAGAATAGTTTGCAGAACAAGTAGATAAAGTCACATGAATAGAACATACTAGCTTTTTTGAATACTATAAAACAAAATAATTTTTACACTTCAAGCAGCTACAAACAATGTCGCAGCTTTCCTCCTCCGTGATTAGGTTTTTTTTCTTGTAAACCATGTTTCTTTATCTCATGCTCTTATCGCCTGCCTGAGATTGCGTCACAGAACAGCTCGTTACATTATCTTTTTACTTTCTTTACACGTACTATGTACAAATGTATAGAGGAGGTATTGTATTGCACCCAAAAATTCGATACCGAAATTAATATATGTTTTGGGTCCTTCTGAATCCAAAAAAGTATGTTTAGAAAAAGGTCGTCTGTGTGTGGACTGCATAGCTCAAAAATGAAATGTCCATTAAATACCAAAGTTTGTATTTAAGTTCAGTATCATCCAAGGATGCGACACCAATGATTTTCAAGAAAATCCCATCTCTCCCAACTACTCTTTACATGAAAAATTTTAGTCAAAAATAGCTCTAACGGTTTTGATTAAAATATCGTATATTAAGGATATTTACCTGACAAATAACATGTATATCTTGAATGTTCTGGAAATAACCTCTGAAGATTACTTTATTCTGGATGAATTTTACGAAATTTTGCATAACTGGTCAACCGTAAGAAATAGACAATAACTTACTTAACAGAAAATGTATAGCTTGTTAAAATACACGATTTATGATATATACATTGTTTTCGTGTAGTGAATCGTTTTTGAGATATTCCTTGTTATTATTGACATAAAATACTTAAAAATGTTCTCATTCAGTAATTTGTCAACTCCTGTCCATATAAAGGAACTTCAGTCACACAGCAACCAGCTTTTGACTAATACTTTAACTATGCTAACCCCCTATTTCCCTTCTGCTTACAAGGAAGCAAGTAATAGCATGAAGTAACAAGAAGCATTAGCTTTTTAACAATAATTTGTTGCAGAGATGTAGAGAAAGTAATGCGAATGGAATGATGTTAATTTTGGCAGTTAGATACTATTAGTGGAATACAGGTCTGTTATGTGATATTTAAGAGCAGGGTTTTAAGGATTCCTACTTATCTCTCAATGATAAAATCATCGACCAGGAAGAAACACTGTTTGGTGCACCGATTACTTGAACACGCCAAAATTCTTCCTTACTCCCTGGACCAAGAACAAAAATGCATGAGCACTCTCGTTCTTTCGAGCGAATTGGTAAAACAAATTTTCCAGTTGATCCAACCGAGCACTGTAGTCTTCAAATCTGAGGGTTTATCAGATTCCTCTTATAGCGGTGCCATAGATTAGAAAACGCTGATATCCGGAACGGCATCTTAAACTGGTAACAAGTTCCACTACAACCAAAATCCTGGTTTTCCCTTTAATTTAAAATGACTTTGGGTGGTACAAAAAAAAAAAAAAAAAAAAAAAGACGAGACGTGTCTCAAAACTCAATTTTTGAGACGTGTCTCACTTTCGTATGAACAAAACTCGACGACTCAAGATGGAGGTGACCTTGATCACGACCAACGTCTCACTCGCTTACGTTATGAGACGCATTTCAGGTTTTGAAATGAATAAAAAGTAGCCGCGTCTCACTTTCATGAGACGCGTCTCATGCTTTGTTAAGTCACCTCAGATGGTGTCTCAACACGTGAGACGCTGCTTCTTGCAATAAATTATAGGCACATTTGGTACTAGTTTTGGTGCTTTTAGAGCGCAGAAGGAAGCTTTATTAAACCAGGAGGGGTTCTGAAGAACTAAATTATAACAAACTTCAATATTAAAGCAAAATGTGCAGTGTGGTGTGTACAACATTTTCTTCCCGAAGCAACTGGAACAAGAGATGTAGCTTTACGCAAAGGGACAAAGATTAGAATATTATTGTCTTTATTTTTTTCATTTATATAGTCCCCTTAACTTCTGTAATCACTTCGAGGGCTTTAGTTTAGAAACAATTGCTGGTGATTTTCTGCTGAACTCTAAGGTTCTTAAGCCGTTTTTAGTTGTACACACATTATATTAAACAAACACACACACAAAAGCATTATTAGAGACTCTGAAGGGATAGAAGATGATTATATTTAAAGAATTACCTGTCCCAGCCGAAATCGAACCCGGGACCTTTGAGTGAGAAGCCAGAATGCTGACCATTCGACCGCAGGTTTCAGTGTGGCATCCCAGAAAGGCCTCTCAGCATTCAGTATCCAAAACCTTTTGGAAAGTTGGTTGCAACTATGCAAGGGTACGAGCATTTGATTAGACATAATTTCTGGCAAATGCTGCTGCATTTAAAATAACTAAATATGGCAAGAGTGCTACACATTCCCTGATGCAATTGGAACTTTGAGTATACTCTATAATAATAAAAAACAGAAATTTCATGTAGTCGAAATTATTACTACGAAGGGCATTGTTTACAAGTGGTATGGTACTATTCAGCAACATAATAATAATAATAATAATAATAATAATAATAATAATGATCATATGAATGCGTTATTTCTTAAAGATGAGGGTTATGGACATCATATACGCCCTATGTAGGTATCCCGCCAAGGAACATGTTATAATACACAGATATTTTGGCCAAGTAAAAGAATGTTTTCAAATATTTGAACAAAAAGTAACGTTAGCTGCAGATTACCTTCGTTATCGTGTTGTATGGCTCTCCATAGTAAACATTTCCAGGAACATGACCACGCGAGTTTTGGTCCAAGACTGAAGAGGAATAAGAGCAGCAAGAGCAGCTTATAATGTTGATCATGAACTTGAGGTAGATTATGGTGATGAAGGAGAGGAAGCAGGCATATCAGGGAAATGGGACCCAAAAAATCTGATGTGTTCCATTCACATGACTTTCTCTATATCTCTATAAATTATTATTGTTAATAAGCTTATCTTTTATTTATTTCATGCTAATCGAGAAAAACTAGCAGAAATAGTCTTATTTCTTGCTTTATTGTAAGTAGAAGCGAAATAAGGGAGTACCATAGGTTAAAGTGAAATCCAAAAGCTGGTTGACTGATGTTCCTTTGTTTGTATTAACAGGAGTTGACAAATTCCTGTATGAGAAAAGTGTAAGTTTTTCAAATATGAAGCCAAGAAAAAGGAATATCTCAAAAACGATCAAATCCACGAAAAAAATGTATATAACATAAATGGTGTGTTTTAACGTGCTCTACATTTTTTGTGGGTTAATTTTTTGTCCATCTCTTACGGTTTAGTAGTTATGAAAAATTCATCCAGAATACAGTAGTCTTCAGAGGCTATTCCCAGAAAATTCAAAATATACATTTTATTTGTCAGGTAAATAACGTTAATATACGATATTTTAATCAAAATCGTTAGAGCCATTTTTGAGAAAATCGAAATTTTCGAAAAAAGTTCCATGTAAAGGGTAGTTTGGGGTGGGGGGATTTTTCTCAAAACCTTCGTGTCGCATCCCTGGTAGATACTAAACTTAAATACCAAGTTTGGTATTTTACCGACTTTTCGTTTTTGAGTTATCATGTTCACAGACACACGGACACACTGACACACGGATACACACACACACGGACCTTTTTCTGAAAATACTTGTTTTGCATACAGGGGACCCTAAAACATATATTTCCGGTGAAATCTCGGTATCGAATTTTTTGGTGGAGTGCAATACATTCTCTATACACTATGTACATAGTGAGTATAGAGAAAGTAAAAATCAAATCTGATGTGTTACACTCACATGACTTTCTCTAGCCGTTCTACAAACTTCTTCCATAAGATTATTCTTCTTTCTGCACCTTCCAGGTATTCCGCACAATGTTCTTGTTATTTAGTTCCTTATAAGTAGAAAGAAAATAAGGGAATCGATATTCAAATGTTTTAAAAGCTGTCGTTATGCGATTGTCATTACAAATCGCTTCTTTTCTGGGCCAGGAGTAGAACAAAAGAAAAACGGACACTCCCGTCTGAGCACAACTGAAACAAATAACAATGAATACCTCCAAAACGGTAAGCTCCACGAAAAAAATGTATATGACGTAAATTGTGTATTTTAACAAGGTCTACATTTTTTGTACAGTAAGTTTTTGTATATCTCTTACGGTTAATTAGTTATGCCAAATTAAGCAAAATGTATCCAGAATAAACAGGTCTTTAGAAGCTATTCCCAGAAAATTCAAGATACACATTTTATTTGTCAGGTAAATATCCTGAATATGCGATAATTTAATCAAAATCGTTAGAGCCATTTTTAAGAAAATCAAAATTTTCGAAAAAAGTTCCATGTAAAGGGTAGTTTGGGGTGGGGGGATTTTTCTCAAAAGCTTCGTGTCGCATCCTTAGAAGATACTGAACTTAAATACCAAGTTTGGTATTTTAACTAATTTTCGTTTTTGAGTTATCGTGTTCACGGACACACACTCACACCCACGGACCTTTTTCTGGAAATGCTTTTTTTGAATTCAGGGGGTCATAAAACATGTATTTCCGGTGAAATCTCGACATCGAATTTTTGGGTGGAATGCAATACTCTATCCCTATGTACATTGTACATACGGGGCAAGAGAAAGTAAAAAAGGATCAATAGCAACAATAAAAAGTGAATACACGAGTAGGCTTTTATAACCAAATCAATATTACAATAATATATTTAACAGGAACTACACGCATTTTAATAAGTGAAAATTTTTTAATTACTTCATTTAAGTTATTACGAAATTAAATTATTACGAAATTAAATTATTAGTTTCATCGATACAGTTAGAAATTAATACATATAAGTGTTGTCATCTTTGTCTTTTATGGTACATAAGACGTGATATAGCCCGCCTGGGTAGTGTGGTGGTAGCGTGCCTGCTTCACATTCAATAGGTCATGAGTTCGAATCTCACTTAGGATGAGTTACCGGATTAGTTTTTTTCGGGGTTTTCCCTTATCCTGAAAAGACGAATGTCGAGTAACTTTAAAGCTCCATGGACCCCGAGATCATTTGAGCATCATTTCACCAATTTCATTCATCGTCCGATATGACCAACCAGGTTAAAGGACGCTAAGCTACAATAAAAAAAAAGTATAAAAAACGTGATATTTAATAGATTTAAGTAAAAATTGCATATAGCAAACTTGGTATTTATGTTTAGTATCTTCCAAGGGTGGGACACGGAGCTTTTGAATAAACCCTCCCACCCCAAACAATCCTTTACATGGAAAAAGTTGTTTTTCTCAAAAATGGCTCTAAACGATTTTGATTAAAGATACCGTATAATATAGGTATTTGCATCAGAAATATAATATGTCTTGTATTTTCTGGGAATAGCCTCTGAGGACTTCTTTATTCTGGATGAATTTTGCATAACTAACCGTAAGAGACAGACAAAAAGTTACTACACAAAAATGTAGTTCTCATTAAAACACATAGGTACTTTATGTCATATACGTTTTTCTTTTAAAGTTAACCGTTTTCCAGATACTCCTTATTTGGTTTCAATTTTGAAGAATATTGATTTCCTGTTCTAAAACAGGAAGCCTACTTCGTTTCATCCCTCTAATTTTGCTGCTTGCTATGCAACGCAAACAGAATTTCTGCTTTATATAACGATCAGTTTTTAAAGGTTTTGACAATGTTTTAGCCTAGCATATAACTTTAGCACACTCCTAGATTCAGCATCAGCTGTTCCAGTCCACAAATTCGGTGAGTTTTACATTAATTTATTATTTTGGTCGATTATAATGTTAACTTGTATTTTCCAATATAACGAATATTAAACGAATCACAATATCGATTTTTAAAACTTATTACTTCATTATTTTTGTGAGATTTTGGATAGCACAAGGTACATAGTTTACGTTTTTTTTAATGCATAACTATCCAGTCCTGATTATAACGCTCAGTTAGTTATGCGTTTTTAACAAGAGCAGACATGGATAAGTTCTTAAAGAAAAGTGCTGCTGCCTGCAGCAGTTCCTCTCAAGATGCAAAAAAAGCGAAATCTCTAAATATGTTGAAACCTATTCACACTTTGGTTTCTCGAGTTGGGTGATCGACCACAATGTTGTGAAGTATTATCAGCATAAGCTCATCAGGCGGGCATCTTGCTACAAAACATCCATCACTGAACAAGAAAACCTTGTTCGGAGGAAGCGGGACGTTCTCAAGACTTCAATTACACAGACCAGTAACGCTAACCAGAAATCCCTCCATGCTTCCTACCTTGTTTCATTTAGGGTACGTAAAACGTGTAAGCCACACACTATTGTTGAAACATTGCTATTTCCTTCTGCAATCGATATGGGGTCAACAGTATTGAGCGCTGAGGATGCAAATAAATTAAAATCAACGCCATTATCAAATAATACAGTCTCCATAAGGATAGAAGTAATTGCTGGAAATATAGGTGAACAGTTCATAGAAAAAATAAAAATTTGACGAATCTTATGAAGTGGCGCACTCTACATAGTTTTTATGTTTTGTAAGATATGAATTAGAAGGGTCAATAAATTGGATATTCTGTTTTGTAAACCTTTAGCTGATCACATTGCTGGAAAGCGTTTATATGACACTTTTACTAATGCTACACAACATTCTGAATTGACTGGAAAAAATGTATCGCTATATGTAGTGATGGGGCAAAATCCTTAACAGGCAAACGCAGTGCTCTTGTTTAACAACTGCAACTCCCAAAGGATATATTGTTTCCTCCGTCGTCATGCTTTGGCCATAAAAAAAAAATAAATAAAATAAAAAAAAATAAAAAAACAAAAAAAACAAAAAAACTATTACAAGTTCTCAACACTGCTATTAAACTTCGTTGAAAGTTGGTCATTACAAACCCGACTATTTGCTTCACATTGTGAAGAAATGGGAGCATTACACAAATTACTTCTCTTGTATGCCGAAGTCCGTTGGCTTTCGCGCGGTAAAGTGTTGACCAGATTGATTGAGCTGAGATCTGAAGCTCTTGTTTTTTCGATTAGCCAATTCTGGGTATGCCAAACTTTGCATAAATCTTGGTTGTTGTAACTAGCCTACTTAGCCAACATATTTAGTCATCTTAATGAGCTAAATGCTGATTTGCAGGGATAAACAAAAGAATTCTATATGCAGAATATAGAGAATTCATTAGAAAAATCAAAAAATGGATTAAACGTAGTGAAAATAGAGAATTTGTTAACTTTCGTACACCCTCTGAGTTTACGGATACAATGTCAGAATTTGGAGACGAAACAGTCAATTTAAAATTATCAGGCTTAATTGTAATGCACTTACAAAAACTAATGAATCAACTAATCACCACGGTACCTATCCGCTTTTCTCGCGGATTTACCCGTGTGATATAAAAGATGTCTTGTGCATGGACAGTTGATCCATTTAATGAAACAGCTGTTGAATCATCAGACTTAAGTGCGAACCTATCAAATAAGTTAATTGAGCTTTCTTCAGACCAAAGTTTAAAGTTGACTTTTCGGAAGGAAGATGTGGATAAATTCTGACTAGGAAGAAGAACAGAATGCCCTGATCTGATGTCTTCTACACCTCATATCTCTGCGAAGTTGGATTTTTGTCGATGGTGAATATGAGGACTACATCTGGGAATAAACTGCAGTTAGAAAGTGACTTAATAATGTGTGTAACTAACACGCAGCCAGACATTGAACCATTAACTAATAGCAAACAGGCTCATTCTTCTCAATAATCATTCCGATATGCAGTGTAATAATTAATAGATTACATAAAATGTGTACGTGTACATTTACTGTAAAATTGTAGAATTGTATTTTTTCTTAAAATATAAAACATGATCCTGCTTAAATATTATGTGTAATAAGTAGAGCCCGGATTTTTATGTAATTACAAATTTTAAATCCTGCATAATATTTCAATGAGAAGTAAAAGTGTTGGCGAATTACGTAATTTTTATTTTACATTTTTTTTTTACATATTTTGCACATTTCTACACATTTTAACGATGTTACATAAAACGTACATATTTTTTAAAACATATTGTAGTCACAACATAAATTACTGTTTTCACAAGTTTTGCTGAAAGCAACAAAAATCGATCTGCATCAAATTAAATTAGAAACGCGATAATAACCGCCTCGCATCGTTCTGATTGTTGTCCGTTTATATCAAAGCAGGTGCCGCTCGACAATGTTGACCTCCAGTATCACGTTTCTCGCAGCGCTTTGGGCATTTACAAGGACTGGAGAAATTCATTGCTACCATTGTCGCGGTAGTCGGCATCTTGTAATATAATAGCTGCGAGGAAACAAAGTGAGCCGCTGGACAACCATCAAAACATAGCGAGGCAGTTAGTTTCTTGCACTCTTAGTAAAATGGCACCAATTGGTCCTCGCTATCCTGAAAGTTGAATTCATGGGTGAAATTAGATAGCGCCTTTGCAACCGACGGAAAAATAGTCTGTCAAGCGTGCGGTAAAAGAATTGATTGTTCCATGAAATCTCAAATGGAACAGCAAATCAAGAATGCTCTTCACATACGCAACAAACACCTACAGTCTTCTAGAAAGCAAGTTCTGTTAACGCAAATGCAACAGGAACCGTCCGGAAATGATTTTTTTTAAAGACCTGTGCAGTGCAATGGTTGCAGTTAATATTCCGTGGCATAAACTTCAAATTCCTCAATTTCGCTCCTTTCTAGAAAAAATATTGCAAGAAGGTTATTCCTGACGAATCTACTCTGAGGAAAAGTATCTTCATGTGTGTTATGAAGAAGCAGTTGCTCACATACGGAATGAAATTGGGGACTCCTGTATTTGGTTTGCCGTCGATGAAACTACAGATGACATGCGTCGGTACATAGCAAATTTAGTAGTAGGAAAACTAGATTCCGAAAGTCCAGCAAAACCATTTCTAATCTGTTGCAAGGTGTTAGAACAAACAAATCATTCTACTATTGCAAGATTCGTAAATGATGGGATGAAGATTCTGTGGCCAGAGGGTGTGTGTGTGAGGAAAAGGTTTTAATTATGTATTCAGATGCCGCAGCGTACATGATTAAAGCTGCTACTGCTCTTAAGGTTTTCTAACCAAAAGTACTTCACTTCACCTGCTTGGCCCATGCATTGCAACGTGTTGCTGAAGAAGTAAGAAGTAATTTTCCCTGTGTGAATAAGTTGATATCGGCAATAAAAAAGGTTTTCGTGAAAGCAGCGCACAGAATTCAGTGCTATAAAAATCATCTCTAACATGTCACTTTGCCTTCTGAGCCAGAACTTACAAGCTGGGGTACGTGGTTAGAAGCTGTGAACTTTTATTTTCAACATTTTGAAGGACTCCAGTCAGTGGTGAACATGTCCTCTTCAGAAGTAGCTGTTTCCATACGTGAATCTCAGGACACGTTTAAAGATCCGAAAGTGGCAAGCTGCTGTGCTTACATCAAAAGTAACTTCGGCTGGTTGCCTAGCAGTTGGAAACACCAGGTTCCCTTCTTCACGAATCAATGGATTTAATGGAGCGTGCATCACAGAAGCGTAGTGTAGTTGCAGGAGACGTAGGAAGGAAGGTACGTGAACAATTCAAAGCTGTGTTAAACAGGAACCCAGGGTGCTCTACGCTTGTGTCCGTGTCTAAAGTGCTAAATGGTGACAGTGTCGATTACCAAAACAATTCTCTGCAAATCAGATTCCTGTGCTAAAATATGCGCCTGTTACTTCGTGTGACGTGCAGAGAAGCTTCTCTACCTATAAGATAGGAGACAAACAATGACTCCTGAAAATATGGAAAAGCATATGGTTATTCACTGTACGTTGAAAGAAGCAAAAGACTCAAAATGAAAATGCCTGGTTGTTCATTGTATGTCAAGAGATAGAAATCTGAAAATGCATCCTTTTATAAAATTTAATTATTTTGAATTAATTGTTTCACTCATTGATATGTTGGTTCAGTATTTCAACATTGCTTTACCGTCTAAAATTTAAGTAAAATAATTATGTGAAATGAGTAATTTTAATAAACATTATCCAAAACACATATTCCTTATTTCATAATTACCTACTTGAAAATAAATTTTAGGTAAATTCTACATAAAACAAAACATTTTCCCTATAATTAATTCCATATTTAGTCTTTAAATTTTAACTCATTGTAATTAATTTACATACTTACAGACCCATCAAATTACAAAATTCTGGGTAATTTGCAGGCTGCGTTTAGATTTGAGGTGGTAATCTTAGCATTTAGAATATTACATAATTTTACATATTTTGTTGATATTACATATTTCATTACATATTTTGATGTTTTCGTTAAATATGTAGATACGTATTTCGCACCTTGATATTACATAAAACCCGGGCTCTAGTAATAAGTGACTGAATTCTACTTTTCCCATTGATATAAAAACAGTAATCTTTACCACTACTGCTGCTACTAATAATAATATAATAATAATCATTATTATATATTATGTTTTATTATTTATTAGTGATTCCAAATATCCACCGCGACTCCCCAGACAGAAACCCGTGACACACAGTTTGGGAATCGCTGGCCTAGTGTATTCCCTTAGTTCCCTTTTCTTATATGGAACTAAGTAATACGAACATTCTGCTAATATTTATCGCGATTAGCATGGTATAGAAAGAAGAAACAGAATTAGTTACACTTTTATCTCCTCTCGGGTTTTCCACTCTCCCCCAAATAAAATGCATTTTTTTTTTTTTTTTTTTTTTTTCATTTTCGAGAAAACAAGTTGAACGACTAATTGAAATAACTATAATCGGTGAACCAGTACTTTTGTTACGACGTGTAACAAATGACACAACACTATTGCAACACGGGTTACTCATGGAACCGTCCCCGTAGTTAACTGTGGAGCTGCAGTTATTCATGTCCGCCAAGGAGCCAAGAATAGTCTCTCATTTACATTTTACGTTCCGGATACGAAATTAAATTCTGAATCACGAAGTGTTTATTTCCAAGGACACACTCGTTTTTATGTGGCTTCGGAAAGATTCTGCATATTACCGTCGCAAGGATAACAAGAGTCAATGGACCAATAAAGAGAAATGAGCCTTTATAAGCTGTTTGTGCTTCACGATAATCATACTCGACACTTTGCTCTTCCTCTCATTCAAACATGTGTTTCGCTTTGGGAAATTTCCTAAACAAGTACAATGCACATAGCAGGTAGAAAAGGTGCCTATTGCATTCCACCCAAAAATTCGAAACCAAGATTTTAGCAAAAATGCATATTTTGGGGATTCCGAATCAATTTAGAAAGAAATCTGTGTGTGAATAGCATAACTCAAAAACAAAAAGTCTATTAAGTATCAAACTTAGTATTTAAGTTCAGTATCTTCTAAGGGTAAAACACAAAGATTTTCAGGAAAATTCCCCACCCCAAACTATCCTTAAGTGGAAAATATTTAGGAATTTTATCCCGTTTAAACATACAATTTATGGCATATATTTTAATAGATTTAACCATTTCAGACACAAGCCTTGTTACTTTCTCTATACGTACTATGTACATAGTGTATAGAGAAGGTACCCAAAAATTCGATACCAAGATTTCATCGGAAATACATGTTTTGAGACCACCTGAATAATAAAAAAAGCATTTCTAGAAAAAAGTCCGTGTGTGTGTGTCTGTGGGCAGCATAGCTCAAAAACGAAAAGACGTTAAATACCAAACTTGGTATTTAAGTTCAGTATCTTCCAAGGATGCGACACGAAGATTTTCAAGAAAATCCCCCCACCCCCAACTACCCTTCACATGGAAAAATTTTCGAACATTTTGATTTTCTAAAAAATGGCTCTAACGATTTTGATAAATGTATCATATATTAAAGAAAAATGGCGTGTTATTTATGGACGCTCTTTAACTGCTGTGGTTCTCAGCGTCCCATTCTATACTGGGTGTGAAAGACCGCTTACTTTTGCTCAGAGGCCTCTCTATCAGGCTTGAGGTTCTTTTACGTGCCGTAAATCTACGACACGGGACCAACGGCTTTACTTCCCTTCCGAAGGAAGCCATGCAAAGGGTTTTTACACCCGAAAGTCAGCATGGTAACCATTACACCACGGAGGGCGACTATATATTTAAGATATACACTTGACAAATAATAATGTATATCTTGAATTTACTGGGAATAGTCTCTGAAGACTACTTTATTCTCGATGAATTTTACGGAATTTTGTGTAACTGGTAAACCGTAAGAGATAGACAAAAACTTACCACATAAAAAAAAATATAGAGCACATTAAAACACACAATTTATATCCTATACTTTTTTTCGTGGAGTTGGTCGTTTTTTAGATATTCCTTGTTTTTTGTTTCAGCCTTAGAAAGCATACTTTTCCCATACAGGAATTTGTCAACTCCTGTCCATACAAACAAAGGAACTTCAGTCACATAGCAACCATCTTTTGCTATCACTTTAACCTATGTTACTCCCTTATTTCATTTCTACTTACAGGGAAGCAAGTAATAAGACTATTTCTGCTAATTTTTTCTAACTTAGCATGAAGTAAATAAAAGCATAAACTTTTTAACAAAAATTTGTTGCAGAGATATAGAGAAAGTCATGTGAATGGATTCATCAGATTTTTTTTATTTATCTGAATGGCCCAATGCTTTTCTCAAATGATGTCATCGTTTGTTTCTTTCTTTTTATATCTTGGTCAGAAAATACAACGGGATTTCAAGGTCATCATCACCTTGCGACCAGCCATATCCATCTCAACATATTCGAGTATAGCTTTATCGTAGTGTATTCCCTTATTTTCTTTCAATCTATAAGAAAGAATGTAATAAGAGTATTTCTGCTGCTTATTTTTATTAACATGAAGTAGACACAAGTATAAGGTTTTAAAAGAGTAGTTTGTTGCAGAATAGGAGTAGAAAATTATGGGATGGAACGCAACAAAATGTTTTCTCATTATTATGCACTTGTTAGTTTCCATAAAAGATTCAACAATTCTTAACCGGACCTGTCTTTAGAAGAGTGAAATGAATGTGTAAATGGGATCTGGGACTTAAAGCTACTTAATATTTTAGACTCATATAAAATAATTGTTATCCTCAATTTTCCTACTAATGAAAAGTTTAGTGCGTTATATCCTAGCAGTTCTAAAAATATCAAGAAAATTGACAATAATACGACTATTACATAATATATAAAAGTCAGAAAAATGTCATTACTTTTGTAGATACAGTGGCAATAGGGGAATACAGTTGGCTTAAGCCATATTCGTTGTTTTGAAGTTTCGATGAAATGCGAAACGCTAAAATAAAGCTAAAATGCGATGTGTCAAAAGTTATGGGTTTTTTTAATAGCTATATGAAAATGTACAACGCAAAATAAAAGCATGTTTATGACATGTTTGCTTATGTGAAGAACATCAATCCACTCTGTATAATACACTATATAGAAAGGAATAAACATATTAACCAGCTGTAATGTATTTAGGATTCTAACTGTTGCGCAGATGCTGAGAAATATCTCCCCAAGTGTAATTAGTTTTAATGACAGGAGAACAGGAATGGGGAGCAAAATGTTGAAGTATGTTTAATGACTTCACTCAACAGTGTCAACTTGCATTAAGTTGTATTATCTTTTCATTATTCTGGTTTTGTATTAGAGTTGTGTGTTATCGTTTGGCCTGTATCACTGCTATTTTCTGAGTTAGTTTAACCTACACAATATATTAACATAATGAATGCAGAATCCACTTTATTACTTTCTCTGGCACGTATGGTACAAGAGAATGTATTATATTTCACTCAAAAATTAGATACCGAGATCATCCGAAATACATCTTTTGAGACCCCTGAATAATTTTGTTTAGAAAAACGTCCGCGCATGTATGTCTGTGTGCAGCATGGTTCAAAAACAAAAAGACCGTTAAATACGAAACTTGCCATTGGTTCAGTATCTTCCAATTATGCGAGACGAAGTCAGGAAAATCCCCCACCCCAGGTACCTTTTACATGGAACATTTTTCGAAAAATTTTATTTTCTCAAAAATGTCTCAAACGCTTTTGATTAAAATACCATATGATGAAGAGTTAGACCACTCGCCTCTGATCTGTTCCTCGATCCTAAGCGACCGTATTTGGGATTTGCGGTAGATCAAGCGGCCAGAGACGGGTTTTCTCCGGATTATCCGGTTTTTACCCTGCCATTACATTCCACCGGTGCTCCGTCTTCGTTGCATGTATTATCAGTGTCATCGCCTGCAGTACCATTTGTAGTAAAAGCGCGCCCTGGTGGAGGAAGAAGGTGAAAAGTCTTATGAACGCGCCTGCACAGTGCCGGTGTAATCCTAAATGGCTTACCCACGTTTCTTTGCGATCATCAAGCATGTGAGCAGTGGAAAGAAGCAACAAAATGGATTTTGAGGTATTAGACGAGGTTACACATTGAGAAAGGTAACGAACTGGAAGTAAAGCAAACGTGAACACAACAAATCGCAAACGTTTTAACATTGCGTTAAATTAAACTATTACATTTAATACTAACTAATAGTAATTAGCCCTAATTAGTCGGATAGACTAATCATTGTCGTTCATCTTATAATCAATTTGCAAATTTATCGGATAGAACCTCAGCTGGTTATTGAACAGTAAACAGTATGTATCAGTGACTAATAACTAAGTTACGTCATCCAATTCAGCAGCAGAATCAAACACGATTCAGATTGGCACACAGAACCAACAATGAATGAAATTAACAAACGTCAACGCATCCTCACTGAAGGCATAACTCCAGTTCTTAACAAACTGTGAAATCCTGTTACCTCAAAATCCATTTGAGTTTGCGTTGCCGAAAAGCACTAGATCTTTTTTTTTTTTTTTTTTTTTTTTTTTTTTTTTTTTTTTTAAATTTAAAATTATGTTTTAACAGTGCATACTCAAATAGATACATTTCGAAACCAATGTTGTCCTTGGAAAAATGGTAATTAAAATGTAATTAAAATTTATGAGCAATTATAATAATTAGGATAAACGCTGACGCTAATCCAGGACGACTAAATCATACAAACTTCTAATTTAATCCTCCTGGAGTATTTCAAATATACTACGCTAGTTTTAAGGTGAAGGAAGGGATGGGGGAACGAAGAGAGGTCGCCACCTCTTTTTCCACAGTGTTATCTACCAAAGGAAATTTCTTTCTTTGAGGCCCTCGGCTATTATGGTGAACAGGTTACCTAATATACCGCGAACTAGCTTAACTATTAAACGAAACACTGCACACGCGCATGTGTGTGAACTCTGGGATCTACAGAAGGAATGAAACTAGCATTGAAATCACGCGGTGTATATCGTATACCATGCCTCAACATTGTTGCTCTGCTTTACTTCCGAAATTGCGCGTAACCTACACAATGAAGACCAAGAGGCCGAGCGCCCACGAAAATGTGTGTGCATAATAACTGAATCATCAAGTGATAGAAATAATGGTCACTTAAGCCAGATTATAGTCACATTTATTGTGCCCTGATTTTAGTTATCTTAATTTTGAGGTATATGTATGTGTGTGTGTGTGTATATATATACATGTGCACCACTTATTAGTACCATTGGTTAATATTCCGTTTGTAAACAGTAGTATGACGCTCACACTTGGTGATTTGATTTTGAAACAGTACAAGTAAGAAAGTAGTTACTTAGGCAATATGTTGTCTTTTATTCATTTAATACTCCTAATAAATCCCATTCAATATTACAAGCTTCATCAAATAAGCTCACAAAAATTTTATTCGCGAAATAGTGGTAGAAAATAGATATTTTAAAGTCATTTGCAGTGGCGGCTGGTGACTTAAATGCCAGGAGGTTCACCACTTTTACTGCTTAATGAAGTTTACCTTTCCAAATAATTTGACTTTCTAAATTATTTAAAATATATCTATAGTTCTAAAATTACCTTAAAATGATCCTGAAGAATCTCCTGTAGAGATATGTTTATAGAGAAAATCCATCCTCCTTTCCTTTTTCGTGGCGAATCTGTCTATAACTCTGTCGTTGAAATGTGGAAGCTTGTGGATCATTTCCTTTTCAATAGATAGCATGTAGGAACGGACAGCCTATCTTCATCCATGGTGCTTCTAAGAAACATTTTGATCCGCTTCAAAGTGGAGAAACACCTCTCTGCTTCACACGTTGTCATTGGGACAGTAGCTACCAATTTCAGCAATTTCATAACATCTCCAAAGGGTTCTTGAAGGCTATTTTCTATTAAAAATTTCAGAAGTGCTACTGAACTTTTCATTTCATGAAAATCATCTCGAGAATAAATGACCTGTAGTTCTGTTTTTAACTTAGGTTTATTTAAAAATGGATAAGGCTACACAACAGCAGAAAGCATTTTTTCAGGAAATTTATTCTTTAGTGTAGGGAAGAAGTGCTGGTCAAGTAAATTACAGGCCAATAATTAGCTGGAGAATTCAAACCTTTGTTTGCTATGTTGAATTATTATGTCACACATTTCTTTAGCTACTGCATTCCTTGTTATGTACACGTCCTCGCATCTTCTTTTTGCTACATTTGGTTCTTCCTTGATTATGACATTATCAACATTGTCTCTAATTTTCGAAATTTCATATTCGAATGCTGCTATTGCTTGCATTATTGATACAGGATTAATGGTGCGCTTTTGTAATGGGCTGTACAAGATATCCACGTGGGGTATTATTTTATAAAATACCTATAACCAAAAGGAAAATTTTGGCTGTTGCAGATTCAACCTTAGACCATAGGCTTGATTGACAGTTGTCGTTTGGTTGCTGGTGTCTTCAATTTGTTGGAGACATTCCAGAACGTCCTCTTTATTTTCATGAATTGTAAGAACTGTTCTGGATTTAAAGTTCCATCTTGTGGTTGATCCCTGAGGGACTCTTCGCTTCACAATTGCATCTAGAACAGCCACTCTTTGAGGTGAATGAGAGAAGAATATTGACACTTCTCAGTAGTATTGAAAAACAGTTTTACATGTTTATTTTGACTGGTAGCTTGGGCAAGAGTTAAGTTCAATTGGTGAGCATAACAATGCACATAATACGCGAAATGATACTCTTCTATTACAATTGTTTGCACCCCTGCATGTTGGCCCCGCATGACGCTAGCACCATCATAATTTTGAGATATTACTTTTTCTTTCTGTTCTTGTACAACATCGGCGAGGACATTTTTAATGCAAGCTGCTAGGGAGGAAGCGTCATTACCAGGTGGATTTAAAAATGTCCAAAATCTTTCAACAGGCTCTCTAGTAGATAACAGATAACGAAATACTATAACCAATTGAAATTTAGAAGATACATCAGATGTTTCATCTGCTATCACAGACACGAAATCTGCCTTGGCCGTTTCAGCATTAATTTCCTCACGACACACATGTAACATACATTCTAGTAAATCATTTTGCATATCCTTGGATGTACCCTTAAAGACTATAACATTGCTCATGTGCTCTTTTACAACTGCATCTAAAGCTGAAGTAAAATTTATTAGCCCTCTGAATATTCCAGGATTGTTAGATTCTGCTGTTTCATCATGTCCACGTAAGGCAAGCTCAAACTCAACCGCAGAATTTAATGCAATCAATTATTTTGGAAAGAACATAGCGATTTTTCATTGTGTCTTTCTATGTTCTGTCTAAAAGCCGAGCTAAGTTGCCGCCTAATTTCCGTTTTTCCAAGGACTGATAAATCTAAATAAGCATTCTTATGTGCAATAGATTCCTCGTGCTTTTTAATTTTCTGTGTTAGATGACTTAGATCTGACACGCCATGGCATGTCCAGTTTGTATCTTTGCCCTTAGCAAACAGTAAGCACGGAAAACAAAATAGCTTATTTGTAGTAATGCAACCGCAAATCCAACTATTTCTTTTGTATATATTTACATTGAAAGACCTGCAAAATGTCTTACCTCGGCTGGTTCGCGCTTGTTTTAATTCTAGCTGAGGTATTGGCCTGCCAAGCTTCTTAACTTTACACTTCTCTTCCAAGCTTAAAGCTGTGAAGTTTGTTTTTAAAAGGTATTGAACGCTATTCATTCTTCTTTGAAAACAAACTCGAACAGATGAATATGCATATGAACACCAAAGCACAAGTATATAACCAAATGCACTGTTACATATGTAATTACAATGAAAACACACGTGCTATTTGTTGCAGTCCTGTAGATTTTCATTTCGGATTAATTCGTGCGTTTCCGCCAAAGCCGACTCACAGCAGAGCTGGTCATCACTCCAGCTCAAATCCAGTATTGTTAGCGACGTTTCCCCTTGCCCCTCTCCTCCGAAGAAGCACCCATAAACTTATTCTCGGAGGTTCAGAAGAAAGATTGAACCTGGGCAGCGCGTCGGAACGTATGCGGCTATTGCAAAGGAAGGTTTTTCATACGATAAAATAGTTTGAAAATGCAAATAAAACGAGTAATACAAGAAAGAATAATTATGTAAATTATAAATTTATGTATTTTAAAATGCAAATTTTTTTCCCGGGGTTCACTGAACCGCTGAACACATAGAACGCGCCGTCCCTGGTCATTTGTGATTTGAGGATTTATCGATATATTCGTGGCGTTAATCAAACAATTAACTTACTCTGATTTCACAGGTATCATGAGTGATAAATTGATAAGATTCTCCCCTTTCCATTAAAATGAGCTACATTTGGCTTAAAAAAAAGTTTGCTTGTATTATTTCTGGAAACCACTGATACGCTAAGGCATCGTTTTCAAAACATCCAAATATCACTTCTTCATAATATTCCTAAACCAAATTTATCACCAAAACAATTGCAAATGTCACCAAAAAACAACACGTGCATATGACGATAGAGACATTAATTGTTCAAGTTGCCACAAAGAGCAATTACTGCCAAGCGAGCGAGCGAGCCCTCGAGGCCGGATGGTTCCTTCTCGCCGACTAAGGTCATTGTCCTTGGCATACTTAACGCTATCATTCATAACCCATTCATAAGTGAGTGGTGCGTGGGGGAGGGACAGCAGGCGGGTATCGGATGACCTTGAACTTGGACCCAGGAGGTCACGTTGATAGCAAGTGCCAGTGCAGCGCTCTGCGCACACAATGGAACATCGTTCTGCACAGTTCTTCCGCTCCAATATTTTTGTTAAAGTTAGTGACCGCTTGTTACTTTATTTATTGAGTAAAAATGTTTCTTTTGATTCAAGATCTCTACCTATAAGATACATTTTCCATTAGTGTAACTAGGTGTGAGCCACACGAGATATACTTTCATTATTATCTGACAGCGTTTCTATTTCGCTTACCAACAAAGCCTTACTACTGACCAGATATGCCTCGCATTCGGGAGATCGCAGGTTGAAATCCTGTGTACCGGCCAATCTGACTAGTTTTTCTTCGCAGTTCCCTCAGTTTCTTCATTATCCCCAAAATTCATTCCTACAGAAAAGAGATAGAAATGGAAATAGAATGAACAGGAAAACGACTGAGCAACTAATGCCATATGCCCAGTATCACATTGACCATACAGAACAGGTAGTCCACACTCCAACAATTCAGATGGTACAGGAAGGAGATTAGGAGACCGAGGTCTTCTGTTTGGCACGCAATGAACCCCTTCCGCTACTAGTGATCGTGAGTGTGTGTAAAAACTGATTCCTCTATTCGCGAAACTTTAATCGCGTACAGTGTACATACTATGTAGAGAAGGTATCGTATTCCTCCCAAAATTCGATCCGGGATTTCACCTTAAATGCATATATTGAGGACCCATGAGTAAAATTCATTTTAGAAATAGGTATGCGCGCAAGAACGAAAGAACGAAAGATCGGGTAAATACCAAACTTGGTTTATAGTTTCAATGTCTTCCAGGAATGCCATGAGGCTTTTCAGGAAAATGTCTCCACCCCAAACTACCCTCTACACGCAAGATTTTTCGAAATGTTTAAATATATTTACACGACAAATGTGTATGCACTGAATTTTCTAGGAATAGATGTTTATTAATTTACCGTATATTAAATATACTTGTGACAAATAACATGTATCTTGAATCTTCTGAGAATAGCCTCTGAAGGCCTCTTCATTCTGAATGACTTTTGCATAACTGGTAAACCGTAAGAGATAGTAGAGCTCGTTAAAACAGAATTTAATAATATACATATTTATTCAGATTAGCATGAAATAGGCAGAATAATAAGTAAGCAGAGATGTAGAGAAGGTCATGTGAAAGGAACTTATCAGATTTTTTTAGTTATGTTATTCATAACATGTTTTTATTCCCCCCCCCCCTCCCAAAGGATAAGACATGGAATTTTGCACTTGCTCTACCTTATATTTTAATAAAAAATAACTCTTAGGTTTTTAATAAAATATGTATTATGTTTATGATATCCTTTTGATGAACGAAATGCAATACGTATCTTTGTTCACGAATAATGTGAGCCAGAGAAAAACATACTACGGAAAAAAAAAAAAGTGGAAGTAATCACTATTTTCGTAGTGGTTTGCGAAATATGTGAACTAAAGTTTGCGCTCTTTACTAACATAAATCCATTTATAATAAAAACAGTTGGGAAGGCATTGACCCCCCCCCCCTCAATGTTAGCTCAATGTTGGGCGCTTTCTCATCTACCACGATATATTTTCCCTAATTTCCCTTCTATTAATTTGTTTTCTAATGTTTCAGGTGTGCTTCCGAATTTCGTGATGTACAAGGAAAGATGACACTAGACGACTGCTGATTCGTCCATTGCCCTCTCTGGGAGTACCTTCAGGAAGGAATTGTTAAAGACTTCCTCGCATACCTGTGTCATGTCTGGCTACGGCCTGTAGCTTCCCGTGTTTCTTTCACCTCACTCATTCCTCCCGGAAGGTGCTAGTCACAATAGATCTCATCTAGGCCGCAGTGCGCGAGGCGCCCCCTTTCCGATTCGCTACATGTACTAAAAGCATGACAACGAAAACAAAGTTGACTTAATAAATACGTCCTCTTCAAAATACCTCCGCTTCTAGGACTGGTGCAAATGCACTAAAGCTTTAAATATATATATTTGAATAAAATGTGCAAATTTCTTCAACCGTTGATCAAGTGCATGACCAAATTAGCTGTGCAAGCACTTATGTAGATTGTCTTTCCCATGTACGGTCTAGAGCAACGGTTCCCAACCGGTGTGCCCCGGCACTCTAGGGTGCCGTGTGATTGGCTAAGGGGTGCCGCGAGATATTGAGATAAACAAAAAAAAAATACCTTCTACTGAAGCCTAAGTCTTGTAAGGTCTTGAAATAAAATAAGCCAAATCAATTACTCTCATGCACGGCAGATGGTGATAGTGGTCGATTCATTTCAATAATTCAGCTATACTAGTATCCCACAGATGGCATTACAGCTATACCCTGCCGAACATTCTCGAGACTACTCGCTTCCTCACGAACATTCCCGAGACTTCGACAGATGAATATATAAAAGTGTACGCCGCTTGGCGCTTTCAGTTGTCTTCCTCGCGTTGATTCACAGTGTTTAGCTATAGATAAGTTCATTGTTAAACGTAAACGCCAGGACAGTGAAAGTGAACAGTCGGCTCCTACTGCTTGCTTTAAGAAGCCAAATCTTACAGTTTCTCCCGGACCGTCGAATTCACCACATAAAGAAGACAAACGAAAGAAAAGAACATACCAGGACAGTTACTTAGCGTATGGATTTAAGTGGAATAACAACGAGGAAAACCCTATCCCTGTGTGTTTAGTTTGTGGCAAAACACTTAGCAACGAGGCCATGGTACCTAGCAAACTGAAGCGGCATCTTACAACAAAGCATCCTAGTGTGTCACAGAAAAGTGTAATGTATTTTTCACATATATTAGAAGGGGGAAGAAAACAGCTGTGCGAATTGTAAAGAGAATGACCATAGGTGATACTGCTCTTGAAGCCTCATTTAAAGTAGCAGAACTGATAGCTAAAAAAAAGAAGCCTCATACTCTTGGAGAGGAAATCATTGGCCCTGCACGTCAAGTTATAGTTTCAACAATACTTGGCGAAGGAGCAGCTAATCAAATTTCGAACGTTCCTCTGTCCAACAACACAATCAGCCGCAAGATATCTGAAATGTCATGCAATATCAACGAACAAGTCACGGAGAAAATAAAAACTTATAGAACATTTGCTTTGCAAGTAGATGAGAGTCTCGATATTGGTGACAAACAGCAACTCCTTGGTTTTATCAGATATATTGATGAAAAAGATATTAGTGAACAGTTTCTGTTCTGTAGACCGCTGGAGACTACAACCACAGGCCATGATATTTTCGTTTCTATTAATTCCTATCTCAATGACCATGATCTTTCATGGAAAGACTGTTGTGGTATATGTACAGATGGTGCACCATCTATGTCTGGGAAAATTAAAGGTTTTACTGCCAGAGCTCTCAATGAAAATCCATCCATTATTATAACTCACTGTTTTCTGCATAGTGAGGCATTAGTCGTGAAAGCGTGTAATGAAGATTTTGCTGAAGTGTTTAACCAAGTTGTGAAAATGGTGAACTATATGAAGTCTCGACCTTTAAAGTGCAGAATTTTTGAACAGTTATGTCGCGCAACGGATGCAGCTCTTACCTCTTTGTTACTTCACACAGAAGTAAGGTGGTTGTCGCGGGGTCGTGTATTGAACCGTTTTCTCGAACTTAAAGAACAGCTAAAAACTTTTTTTAAGGATGAAAATCAAGACATATTTCATGAGCTCTTACTAAGTGATTCTTGGTGTTTTGAACTGTCGTATCTGGCAGATATTTTTCATAAGCTGAATGAACTGAATGTTTCGATGCAGGGTCGACATGAAACAATAATCTCCTCAACCAATGAAATGAAAGAAAAGAAAATTTAATTCTTGGAAGTCTGCAGTTCAAAAAGGAAATTTGTCGAACTTTCCATCTCTTCTTAATGTGGCAGGAGATAAAGATCTGGGTAAGCTGAAAGACCGCATTTGTGATGACTTATCAAGATTGCAAGATGCAATAGATGCGTACTTTCCAACTATTTCCACTACGAGTCTCGACTGGGTTGTCTCACCATTTGATTTCGTAGATAGTGCAGAGGAAATAGATTTCACTGCTGGCGAACGAGATGAATTTATTGATCTTTGCGCTAATTCCACACTCAAAGGTAAGTTCACCAAGAGTGAGGCGTCGGTGGCTAGTTTTTGGCTTCAACGGAGAGAGGAGTACCCTAACCTAATGAAGAAAGCAATTAACGCACTTTTGGCCTTTTCAACATCCTATCTATGCGAGCAAGCCTTCTCTGCTATGGTGACAATAAAATGCAAAGCAAGAAATAGACTGAATAACCTTGAGGATGATTTGCGTGTTTCACTGTCAACTGTAAGACCCGACATCACATATCTGTGCTCTAAGCATCAATCACAAGTTTCACATTAATCATTAATCGAACAAAATTTATTGATGTATTTTTACTCTGTGATTGCAGTAAAGTTTACTGTATTATGTTATGGTGTACGTTGTTATTATTATATAATATTTCAATAAATTAACATATTAAGCTTAATTTTCTTTTAATTCAAGGAAGGGTGCCCCTGGTGTTTAATGTTATTCCCAGGGGTGCCGTGAACTTCAAAAGGTTGGGAAACACTGCTAGAGAGTGTTTGAAAATCAATATAGGAGTTTTAAGCCTACCTAGTGTTTAATACATGTAACTTACAATTATAAATCATAGATCACATAAATGAGCGACTCAAACAGTTTTTCCTTAAGGGTACAATTTCAGCACCATTCAGCACACATCCGGTCAATAGGCGAGTTCTTTTCGAACCTTAATCAGAGTGTCTAGAGTTAATTGTTACAAAAATTGCTTGAATCCTATTTAAGTCGTGAAGATCAGCTGGTAGCGGATGCGGAGTAACAGGATCCTTTTTGAACCTCCAGATCGGCCATGCCAAAACATGCTCTAACATCCGGTCCCATGCGGCCAATCCAGCAGTTGGGTTAAACATTTAACCAATCCGTACTCAGTTATGCCAGTGAGGTGGCGCACCATCTTGCTGCCAAATAAGCTATCAGCTTCTTCCAATTGAGGAAAGAGCTATAGTTATAGCGCATCAAGATAAGAAACCCCAAAGAGGTTACACGAAAAAGAAAGGTTCATAAACCTTCCACGAGGATATTTTTGGGAAGTCTCGATGCAACTTCACCATCTCGTGTAGCCCCAAATGCAACATTATGAGTGCTCATTCTTAGGTGAAATGTCGGTTCATCACTGAAGATGATCACGATCCTGGAAACCTTCATCTTCATGCAGCAACATTTTGTTTACAAAGTTGGCACGTAAATTGTAGTGTGTAGGCTTTAGAGCTTGTAACAACTGCAAATGATGAGTACATAGTTGTAAGCGTCTCCTTAAAACTCAGACGTTACTGGAATTGTTGCATGACCAGCCTTCCGATCTGGAGGGCTACGTGTGAAAGCCTCTCTCGCTGTTCAACACGTTCTTCAGTCAATCTTGCTCCTCTCGTACTCTTCCCTTTAGAAAGACAGTCTTCAAACTGATGTTATCACTTGGAGGATTACAACGGAAGTTCAGGATTGCATTAAGAAATTTCCCTTGGCCATTTTAGAACCAATTTGCAAAGACAAGATTTTACCAATGCACTCAGTGCATACAATCAGAGAACCCAATAGGTAATTCAATCAGTACGTGTAACCATTCGAAGGTACGTGTGTTGCAAGAACCACAAGGATTATGAAGTTGCACAGAATCCTTTCTCGCAACTGCCGAAGCTTTGAGGGCAATATCAAATATCAAAATAGGTAAAATAGGCTTTGACAGACCACAGAAACGTTAAAAGTTCCAAAGGATGTTTTAAGGATGCGCCACGCATGGATACTCATGAATATAAGACATGCCTTTCCTTATCTGGAGTTCGTTTGTGAAGGATCTGAACATGTGTTCTTTCCCTGAAGATACAGCAAGACAACTACTCATCCGCAACACGGTGCCCTCTGATTTCAGTAAACGAGTAATAATAGCATTTAATCTTCAATTTTCTTACATCAACATTGTCCAAAGAAGTTTATATGATTCAATTACTGCAATAGCTGTTTGTTGCCATTTTAATTCTGCTTTGGTTCATTTATAGTGGTGGCACATAGTACTATGTGCATAGAGTATAGAGGAGGTATTGTATTGTTTCCAAAAAATTCGATACCGAGATTTCACCGGAAATATATGCTTTAAGTCCCAACATGATTTTCTACGTCTCTAGAAAATATATATATATATATATATATATATATATATATATATATATATAGTTAAAAAGCGTATTCTTCTATTTAATTAATCAAAATCCAGAAAAAAAATCTGATGTGTTTCATTCACATGACTTTCTCTACCTCTGTGTAACAAATTATTGTTAATGAACTTATTCCTCTACTTACTTCATACTAATCGAGAAAATATTAGCAGAAATAGTCTTATTACCTGCTTCCTTGTAAGTAGAAGCGAAATATGGGAGTATCATAGGTTAAAGTGAAGTCGAAAGCTGATTACTCGGTGACTGAAGTTCCTTTGTTTGTATGGACACGAGTTGGCAAATTCCTGTAGAAAAGTACAAGTTCCTCAAAGCTGAAACTAAAAACAAAGAATATCTAAAACACGATCACCTCCTCGAAAAAAAATTTTATAACATAAACTGTGTGTTTTAATGCGCTCTACATTTTTTGTGTGGTAAGTTTCTGTCCATTTCTTACGGTTTAGCAGTTCTGCAAAATTTCGTAAAATTCGTCCAGAATAAAGTAGTCTTCAGAGCATATTCCCAGAAAATTCAAGCTATACATATTTGTGAGGTAAATATCTTTAATATACGATATTTTAGTCAAAATCGTTCTAGCCATTTTTGAGAAAATAAAAATTTTCGAAAAAAGTTCCATGTAAAGGGTAGTTGGGGGTGGGGGATTTTCTTGAAAATCTTCGTGTCGCATCCTTGGAAGATACCAAACTTAAATACTAAGTTTGGTATTTAGCGGTCTTTTCGTTTTTGAGCTATGCTGTCCACAGACACACACAAACACCCACACGGAGCTTTTTCCAAAAATGCTTTTTTTTTTTGGATTCAGGGGGACCCAAAACATGTATTTCCGGCGAAATCTCGGTATCGAATTTTTGGGTGCTTTCTCTATACACTATGTGTATAGTACGTGTAGAGAAAGTAAAAATAACATATTACTTGCTTCCTTGTAAGTATAAGGGAAATAAGGGAGCAAATAGGCTAAATCGATAGTCAAATAGTTTAAAAGTTGGTTGCTATGTGTTTGAAGTACCTTTGTGTATGTGTGTATATATAACAAAAATTGTGTTTTATCGAGATCTATATTAAGTTTTTGCGCATCTCTTACGGTTTACCAGTTATGCAAAATTCCGCAAAGTTTATCCGGATAAACATGTCTTTAGAGGATCTTCCCAGAAAATTGAACATATAAATGTTATTTGTCACGTAAATATTTTAAATATAAGAGATTTTAATCAAAATCGTTAGAGTCATTTTTAAAAAAATCAACATTTTCGAAATGTTTTCCATGTAAAGGATAGTTGGGGGGATTTTCTTGAAAATCTTCGTGTCGTATCACCAAAATACCAAGTTGGTATTTAACGGTATTTTCGTTTTTGAGCTATGCTGTTCCCCCCCCAACACACACACACACACACGCACAGAGACACAGACACACACACACAGACACACGGACATGTTTATAAAAATCTGATATGTTTCGTTCACATAACTTTCTCTACATCTCTGCAACAAATTGTTGTCAAAAAGCTAACGCTTCTATTTACTTCATATTAATCAAGAAGAGATAGCAGAAATAGTCTTATTACTTGCTTCCTTGTCAGTAGAAGCGAAAATTGGGAGTACCATAGGTTAAAGAGAAGTCAAACGCTGGTTGCTATGTGACTGAAGTTGATTTGTTTGTATGGACGTACGAGAAATATACAAGTATTTTGAAGCTGAAACCAAAAACAAGGAATATCTCTAAAACGACCAACTCCGCGAAAAAAATGTATCTAACATAAATTGTGTGTTCTAACGTGCTCTATATTTTTTGTGTGGTAATTTTTTATCCATCTCTTACGGTTTAGCAGTTATGAACAAATTACGAACAATGCATCCAGAATAAAATAATATTCAGAGATTTCAAGATATACCTTTTATTTTCAGGTAAATATCTTTAATATATGATATTTTAATCAAAATCGTTACAGCCATTTTTAAAAACATCTGATGTGTTACACTCACATGACTTTCTCTAGCTGTTTTACAAACTTCTTACATAAGATTCTTCTTCTTTCTGCATCTTTCTAATTGAGGTACTCATTAGCACAATGTTCTTATTATTTAGTTCCTTATAAGTAGGAAAAAATAAGGGAATACACTAGGCTAAAGCCATAGTCAAATGTTTTAAAAGCTGTCGTTATGCGATTGTCATTACAAATCCCTTCTTTTCTTGGCCAGGAGTAGAACAAAAGAAAACCGCACACTCCCGTCTGAGAAAAGTATAAGTACTTCACAACTGAAACTAATAACACTGAATACCTCGAAAACTGTAAGCTCCACGAGAAAAATGTATATGACATAACTTGTGTATTTTAACAAGACCTATATTTTTTGTATAGTAAGCTTTTGTCTGTCTCTTACGGTTTATTAGTTATGCCAAATTAAGCAAAATTCATCCAGAATAAACAGGTCTTTAGAAGCTATTCTCAGAAATTCAAGATATACATATTATTTGTCAGCTAAATAACTTTAATATACGATATTTTAATAAAAATCGTTAGAGCCATTTTTAAGAAAATAAACATTTTCGAAAAAAGTACCATATTAAGGGTAGTTTGGGGTGGGGGGGTCTTTCTAAAAATCTTCATGTCGCATCCCTGGAAGATACTAAACTTAAATACCAAGTTTGGTGCTTTGCCGACTTTTCGTTTTTGAGTTATCGTGTTCACAGACACACGGACACTGATATAGCTCAGATTATTCCATAATTTCCAAATGCTTCTTTTTTTGCTATTTCATGACCTTTTTGTGAAAATGCTTTTTTTGGATACAGGGGACCCTAAAACATATATTTCCAGTGAAATCTCGGTATCGAATTTTTTAGTAGAATACAGTACTTCTCTATCCCTCGTACATTATACGGGGCTAGAGAAAGTAAAAATGAAAATTTTCGAAAAAGTTCCATGTAAAGGGTAGTTCGGGGTGGGGGATTTTTCTCAAAATCTTCGAGTCCCATACCTGGAAGATACTACTTAAATACCAAGTTTGGTATTTTACCGACTTTTCGTTTTTGAGTTATCGTGTTCACAGGCACTCTCTCTCTCTCTCTCTCTCTCTCTCTCTCTCTCTCTCTCTCTCTCTCTCTCACACACACACAAACACATGCGGACCTTTTTTCTGAAAATGCTTTCTTTTTTAATACAGGGGACCCTAAAACACATATTTCCAGTGAAATCTCGGTAACGAATTTTTGGGTGGAGTGCAATACCATCTCTATACACTATGTACATAGAACGTGTAGAGAAAGTGCTTTTTTTTTATTCAGAGTCTCAAAATATGTATTTCTGGTGAAATCTCGGTATCGAATTTTTGGGTGCAATACAATACCTTTTCTGTACTTATTTACATAGTACGTGTAGAGAAAGTAAAAAGAACACTTTTAGAAAAATATCCGTGTGTGTGTGTGTGCGCGCGCGTGTTTGTGTGTCAGTGGACAGCATAGCTCAAAAACGAAAAGTCCCTTAAATACCAAACTTGGTACTAAAGTTCGGTATATTCCAGGGATGAGACAAAGTTTTTCACCGCCAATACACATTATATTGAAAAACGTACGAAAAGTTTGATTTTCTCAAAAATGGCTTTAACGATTTTGATTAAACTATCGTACATTAAAGATATTTGAATGACAAATAAATTGTAGGTATATCCAGAATGTTCTGGGAATAGCCTCTGAGGACATATTTGGATGAATTTTGCGGAATTTTGCACAACTGCTAAACCGTAAGAGATAAACAAAAACACTACAAAAAAGAAGAGCTCGTTAAAAGACAAAATTCATGTTATACACATTTTAATCGTCGAGTTTACCATTTTTGTATATTCCTTGTTATTGGTTTGTTTTAAAATACGCCACATACGGGAATTTGTCAACTCCTGGCCATACAAACTAAGGAACTAAGGAACCAGCTTTTAAAATTTTTGACTAACGCTTTAGCCTATGGTGCTCTCTTATTTCCCTTCTGCTTACAAGAAAGCAAGTAATAACAGAAATTCTGCTATTTTTCTTTTCTGGATTAGCATGAAGCAAATAGAAGAATAAGCTTTTTAACAATAATTTATTGCAAAGATATAGAGAAAGTCATGTGAATGAAACACATCAGATTTTTTTTTGTATGCGCCATTGCCAAATGTGTGGTTTCAAATGTGACTAAGGTAAAATAGGATCACGCATTTCGGTATAAAACTTGAAGAACACAACGATGTGCACGAAAATCCTGTCATTTAATTATACATGTTTTTAATTTTTATTATTTTGTTTCACGTTACTAAACTGTAAAATTGTGTTGAAAACAAACAGATTTTAGCAGCTTCTCGTTCCGAGGCCTAAAACACAAATAATTGGAATGAAAAAACCTGGATTATTTGTTTGTTTTCATAGAGCAAGTTGATTTTAAGATCTTATGAAAATATTTAAGCATATAGGTACTATTTTTAAAACAAATAAATAAAACAAATTGTTTTATTTTCATAGAGCAAGTTGATTTATAGATTTTATGAAAATATTTAAGTATATAGGTATTATCTTAAAAACAAATAAATAAAACAACGTGTATGGATTCTTCGTTTGGACAGCACTAGACCGCGGAGCATTATGTCGTTACGAGTATTGTACATGAAACCCCAGGGTGGAAGCGCAAGATGAAGCGAGTCGTCAGTTTGCCGAGCGAGTGTGCGGTTGAGGTGGACCTTATAAGATGCTGGCAGTTCGTCATTCCCCCGCTAGGTTTCGCCGGCGGTCGCCAGCCCACACGGGTTTCCCCCACGCGGGGAAAGACGACCACCATGCCAAGGAGATAGCAGCGTTACACCACCTCGGCCGCAGCAGAACCGTCGTCACTTCTACCTGGAAAGTGCGAATTTAAAGATAAACTGGAACAAAATAAAGGGACGGGAAATTTGGGGGATGGAACAAACTTCCCCAGCATTCGTCCGGTGATCCGCGAATAGCCCATGGGTCAAGAAGGCCGGGCCCGAAAACCGAACCCACGAATTTCCGAATGCGAGCCTCGCGCGTTACCGCGGAACCATCTCGCTCGGTATTCATTACAGTTTACACAATGGAAAATATCGTTGCAGGATAATTCACGTTCTGTAACTCCAGGTACAAACTTCGTGCGGCTAAGCTTTCAAGGGAATAATAAAAATAGCTGCTCCGGTCTGCAGAGCCAATGCAACCATGAATCAATATGTTTATAGCGTCGAAGGCACAGCGCTAACAAATCTGGTTCTGTTAACTGGAGATGATAAATACCTCGGTGGAAATGTAAAGACCTATGTGTTATGGCAGTTCAAGATTCGTGCTTCAATGAATCCTTTTAGTTTCTAGGTTTCGGGTATTTGAGGCGTATACGATTTTTATCAGTTCGCTGGTAATCATGTTGTTAAAGAGAGCAAGGCGCAAATGATCGTAGAAACTAAGAGCAGTGAACAGGCCGACCAGCGTTTAGGCATAAGCATCACTTAGAAATTGAGAAATATATAATTATTAATCTAATAAAATTATAAAAATTCAAGTACACTAATGGATTTATGACTATAATAATAAAAAAGCTGGTTGAGAACCAAAATCTATAACTCTACAAGAAGAACGGCCGCGCCGTGGCCGAGCGGTTAGACCGCTCACCTCTCGGGTCCGATCCCAAGCGACCGCATGTGAGATTTGTGGTGGACAAAGCGGCGCAGGGCGGGTTTTCTCCGGGTTCTGCGGTTTCCCCCGCCATCGCATTCCACCGGTTCTCCAACTGCATTCCAAAACTAGTAAAAGCGGGCGTTAAACACTACAAAAAAATCTACAAGAAGAACGTATGCGACATACATTGCTTTAACGAAATCTAAATTTTTTGTGTAGTAAGTTTTTGTCTACCTCTTACGGTTTAACTGTTATGCAAAATTCTATAAAACTCATCCAGATCAAGGGGTCTTCAGAGGTTATTCATAGAAAAATCAAGATATACACTTTATTTGACATCTTTAACACAAGGGATTTTAATCAAAATCGTTAGGGCCATTTTTGAGAAAATCAAACTGTTCGAAAATTTTTCCACGTAAATTGCAGTTTGAGATGAGGGGATTTTTCTCAAAATCTTCGTGTCATGTCTCTGGAAGATGCTTAACTTAAATATCAAGTTTGGTATTTTATTGACTTTTCGTTTTTGAGTTATCACGTTCACAACACCCGCACAAATGCGGACATTTTTCTGAAAATGAACATTAATTTCTTTCATTAAATGAACTTATCTCCTATAAAGAAAGACATTGTAGGCTCGTCAGGAACGTTTCTTCCGCAATATTTCTCCAAGAATCCTCGTAGTTCTGAATTGTTTAAGTTCTTTAAAGGAATGTTTGCCGACACCAAAGTTTTACACAGGTCAGTTGAAAACATCATTTCCACTGCTCCTTGCAGATAATGCTATGTTAAAGTTATCTGAATTTTTGACGTGGTTCCCAGCAACATTTTTCTTCTGAGTTGCTGTTTGTAAGTGGTGCGTGATCTGAAACCTTGTCACAGGGAACCGTAAGTAAAAATGAATAATTAGTAAATATAATTCACCTTACTGAAAATACATTCAATGCAAAATTATATTGATTTAACAATGTGATAAACTGATAACAAGTTATTTAAAATACTCACATGTTTGTAACAGATTTGGCAGGATTCCCACCAATCATTGATGAAGAAAAGTTATTTTACTGTATTTTTCCTTCGGCATTGAAATATACTTGTCTTGGTCCACAAACACTCACAAAGTGGTATTTGAGAAACAACTAAAAATGTCAACTTCGATTCCCATTTTATTTTGTCACCGTGGTCAATAATGTACAATAAAGCTGAAGAATACCGCCGGTTGAAAACGAAAAAACGGAAATTAACTGCAAGCACTTTTCTCTCTTCCAAAATTTTCCTTTTAGGAAATGGTTTAGCCAGATTGCTTTATTGACTTGATGAGATTTAAAACTGCAGACCCCCGCTTGGTATTGTCACTGTTGTGCGAAAAGACGAATGTTTTATATACATAGGGATGCTGGCCTTTTTCTGAAAACAAGATTATCTTTATTTGCAGAAACTTGTTGTGCTATGGGGTTAAAAAAGTAATATTTTAACATTAAATGGAGAAAAAGTGTAATATACGCATCCATATGCACATGTTAGTGAAATATACGCTAATCCCATGAATATGCATTTATAAGCACTATAAACCTTTGCCAATTGATTCTAAATGACATGAAACGTATTTTCCTCGTCCATCCATACATATGTTTATTTTTGAAGGAATAAAACATGGAAATATGCAGAAATCCGTCCTCTACTTATAAAGGATAAATAATCAGACCATTACTGCTAATGTTTGTCTCGGAGATAACGGAATAAGCATTTTAAGAATAATTTGTTACAGAATAGGTAGAAAAAGTCGTGTGAAACGAACACATCAAATTTTATACGTTTAATTAATCTGTAAATCAAATATGAATATTTGTATTGCATACAAAACGTTTCTTTTTACTTTCCCTAGCGCAAATTTACAATGTCCATAGTAGATAGAGAAGGTATTGTATTCCACTAAACTATTTTATATCTAGATTTCCCCTGAAATACATGTTTTGAGACTCCTGAATAAAAAAACATTTTTAGTAAAATATGTGGGGGGGGAGGGTACGCATAGCTCAAAAACGAAAAGTCGGTTAAATACCAAAATTGCTATTTAAGTTCAGCATCTTCCAAAGATTCGAAACAAAGATTTTCATGAAAATTCCCCAATACTTGGAATATTTTTTTAAAATTTTGATTATCTCAAAATTGTCTCTATTGACTTTGATTAAAATAACATATATATTTAAGAATGACAATCGAAATATAAATTATGAATTTTCTGGAAATGGCCTCTGAAGACCTTTTCAGTTTTATGATTTTGTATAACTCGTACACCATAAGAGATACACAAAAGCGTGCTACACAAAAAATGTTGATCACATTAAAACAAGCAATGTATGCTAATGCTTATCTCGATTAATATGACGTAGATAAAAGAGCAAACAATCTTTTGTAAGGAAATGTTTGTTGTGGAGCAGCAGAGAAAGTCATGTGCATGGAAACAACTTTTTAGTTATGCTGTTCGCAAACGAATATACTAGGATATTTTTCTAAAAATACCAAATTTTGTTATTATTATTATTATTACTATTATTATTATTATTATTATTATTATTCAGAGTTACCAAAACTTGTGATTCCGGTGAAATCTCGGAACTCAATTATTGAATGAAATGCAATATCTTCTCTTCTTTATGTACATGACACATAGTAGAGAAAACAATACTGGAATTTAAAACTTATTTTAAACAATTTCAACCTTATCTGTTAAATTTTTCCTACACGTGCCTTTGAGACTCCATTCCCTAAAATGGGAATGAGAAGAACGCTTTGCAAAAAGGATCTTACATATTCCAACGTAAATTAAGTCAGGGATTCATACAAATATATGCCTAAGGAATTAGGCGGGAAATAAATAGGGTTACGAGTAGCTCGCCTGAACGATATGCATAGCCGCTGCACAGTGAGCGCAGAGAAGTTGACGAGCGCAAGTTCGCAAACTGCGTGTCATATCAACTTCCAATTAAACTCTACTTGCATGTTAATTTGCAGCTTCAGTTCGGTCTGACCACAAAACACAACACAACAATATGCTAAATTAACATTTTCTGTCCTAGCGCTCACATTGAGAAAAATAAACATCGTCAGATGCTCGCACTTAACATTGAAAACCTGGAAGTGTGCAACAATATCTTTCGCAGCACTTTTTATTTTCTCTATACGTACTATGCTCATAATGTAGAGAGGAAGTATGGTATTCCATTACTCTACGCGTATTATATATGTAGTGTAATTAAAGAAGGTATTGTATTGCAAATTTGCAAAAATTTGATACCAAGATTCCACCGGAAATCATATTTAGAAACCCCCTGAACATTTTAGAGAAATGTCCGCGTGTGTTTCTGTCAGTGAGTGAGTGTGTGTGCGTGCGTGCGCGTGGGCAGCATAGCTCAAAAACGAAAAGTCCGTTAAATAGCAAACTTGATATTTAGTTTTAGTATCTTCCTAGGAAGTGACCAAAATTTTCAAGAAAATTTCCCCACCCCAACTTCCCTTTATATGGAACGTTTTTCCAATTTTTTTTATTTTCTAAATACTGGGTCTAAGATTTTGATTAAAATATCCTATATTTAATATATCGTATACATGAAAAAACAATATGTATATGTTGAATATTCTGGGAGTAGTCTCTGAAAGACATCTTTATTCTGGATGAATTTTGCGGAAGTTTGCATAGCTGGCAAACCGTAAGAAATAGACAAAACCTTGATACACAAAAATGTAGAATCAAAACACACAATTTATGTAATATACAATTGTACATATTATTTTTTTTTTCCGTGGACATGACCGTTTTTGAGATTTCCTTGTTATTGGTTTCAGTTTTAAAATACTTACTCTTCTCATACGGGAATTTTTCAACATCTTGGCCATATAGACAAAGGAACTTCAATCACATAGCAATCAGCTTTTAAAAAAATTGACTATCTCTTTAGCCTATGGCATTCCCTTATTTCTCTTCTACTTACAAGGAATCAACTACAGTGACCATTTCTGCTAATTTTTTCTCGATTTGCATGAAAGAAATGGAAGAATAAGCTTTTAACAATAATCTGTTGCAGATATGTAGAGAAAGTCATGTGAATGGAACACATCAGATTTTTAGAAAAAAAAACTGTGTATTTCGTGGGCAGCATAGCTAAAAAACTAAAATAACGTTAAATACCAAACTTGGTATTCTCCACACGAAGATTTTCAACTACCCTTTACATGGAAATATTTTTGAAATTTTTTTTTCTTAAAAACGGCTCTAACGATTTTGATTAAAATACCGATATTAAAGGTATTTTACATCTCAAACTAAAATTAATATTTTTAATTTTCTGGTAATAGCCTCTAAATTACCTCTTTGTTCTGAATCAGTATTGCAGAATTTTATATAATGGTTAAACCGTAAGAGACAAAAACTTACTACATAAAAATGTACCTAGATCTAATTAAAACACATAATTTCATACACGTTTTTTTTATGTAGGGATATTTCTGAGATATTCCTTGTTATTGGTTTCAATTTTTAAACTACTTTTAAATTTTTCTCAAACGGGAAGTAACGTTTCGCTTCATCCGTCTTGTTTTACAGCAGGCCATGCAAAGAGAACCGAACTTCAGTTGTTTCGCACAGCACGAACTTTTAAAAGATTTGACCATCAATTTATCCTATTGTATTCCTTTAGGTCTCTTCCAGTTACAAGGAAGCAAGTAATAAGACTATTTCTGCTAATGTTTACCTTGATTAGCATGTCGTAGATAAAAGGCAAATCTTTTGTATGGAAAGTTGCTAGTGTAATAGCTAGAGGAAGTCATTTGAATGGAACACATCAGATTTTTTAGTTTTTCAAAGCATGACTGCTCTTGACCAGAGCTTCCCGCTATCGCTGGGCAATAATCATTAGCAAACAAAATTCGAGCTTCAGTTGGAGGGTGAGAAGTAACGCTGTGCATCACGAGCAACCGGTTTAGTTTCCTGTTTGCTACTGTACGTTTGCAGACTGGTGATTTGGTGCATAATATGTCGTTCCTTTTCCGACCTTGGATATCATCTGAACCTGAAGTTTAAAATGTGAATAAACTTCACCAAAATTTCCCGTAAAAATTAAAAAATAGTTCCGTTAGAAGAGGTACTAGGTTACCTAAACAAACAATTGTTCCAGAACTCTGCGCGTCTTCTAAATATGTCATAGGAAGTCTCCCAACCTCAAAAAGTTTTTATATGAAAAATATTTCAAAATTTGTTATTTACTCTAAAATCGACGATCTTGATTCAAATAACCTGCAATAAAATAACATATAAAATGGTTATCTTGAAGTTCTGGAAATAGCCTTAACAATATGTTCTTTCTGAAGGAATCTTGGTGATACACGTTAAGCGACAGACAAAACCATAAGTACTAAACAAAACAAGTCTCTTTATAACACATAATGAATTCAAATAGCTTTTTGTTGCATAAGTCATTTCGAAATATCAGATTTGTGCAATCCGTCATTTTGTAAAATTAAACAAAAATTGTGAAATATTAAACAATTTTTTTTCATAATAAAAGAATATGAATTCTAAACTTTAAGAAAATACCATTTTTTCCTTCTTGGCGCACATTGGTAACCAATTAATTGAAACAATAAATGGGAAAGCGTATCTTTTTAATAGACACGCCCAACTTCAGACCTTATTTTCTCGCTTTTTTACTAATTGCTTCCTAAATGTTTACATTGCCTCTCAAAAGTGCACTAAAGAAAACGGTCATGTACCTTTTCAAAATAATGTTCCAATGTTTAAAGAAGTATTTAATTTTGAAAATAAGATCAAGAGTTCTGGAGAGTACGAAAATTAATAATTATTCTGCACTAATTAGGGCTAGTATAAAAATATAATATGACATTTGTAAACTTATTTTCTATAAAACTGGAACTTTTATGTGAATATTTTAAAATGCATCACGTTTTTATTAGAACAATGAATTTGGACACTGGCAACCAATCTAGAACTTTGATGCATGGTAAAAATATTGCGTATTATAACTGGTATAAATGTCAGTAACTTGTATACTGTGGATTTTCCAAATTTTACAGATGTATTACCTTAAGGTCGGACATTCAGTTGTAAGGAAAATTACTACGGTCAGTATATTAGCTTCTAAGTTTTAATAATGTATTAATTATCGGTATTCCCATTCTATCTGCAACAAAATGTGTAATGTAGTGGTTTATCACTATGTATGTGTGTGTGTGTACATAGTAGGTAGAGAAGGTATTGTATCCAACAAAAATTCGATACAATGAATTCACCAGAGGACTCCTGTATCCAAAAAAGCGTGCGCACGAGTGTGTAAGTATGAGTGTGTGGGAACAGCATAACTCAATACCAAAAATCTGTTAAACACCAAACTTGGTATTTAAGTTTAGTATCTCCTAGGGTTGCGACAAAATTTTCAGGAAAATCTACCATCCCAAACTACTCTTTACATGGAACATTTTAAGAAAGTTTTGATTTTCTAAAAAAAATGGCTCAAACGGCTTTGATTAAAATGCCGTATACTAAAGATGTTTATATGGAAATTAAATGTATATCCTGAATTTTTGTGTATATCTGGTAAATGCTAAGAGACAACCATTTGCAAGATACTCCCTATTATTACTTTCAGTTTTAAAACATTTAATTTTTCTCATCCCCATCGCTTTTTTTTTTTTCATGTTAATGTCAGTCGCATAGTAACACTGTTAAAATATGTTATTATCAATTTTGTAGATAAAAAAAATCTGAATAGTTTGTTTGCAGAACAGATAAAGAAAGTCATGTGAATTGAACACATCAGATTTTTTCATTCTTCTTCTGTAGTTTCCTGAATCACCTAGGTGAATACAGTTTGGATAACTAAAAACCACGACTCAAAGTTGCTCCTTATCTCTAAAACAATAGTAACCTTGAAAACAGACGGTAATACCGAACGCTCTTTCTATCCACATTTAATGAAAGCAGGAAGACTGAACTACGTCACCTGCTGCGAACATGTCGATTCAGAGATGCCTACATTTGATCTTTATTGATGACATCTGCCTCTCACTTATAGAACCAGAGACACACTTGCCTGGCACTAACACTTTTGTGGGCGTAATGATGGCATGGCAAAGGAAGGAGACCTATCATTGGACACACACACACATCTCATGTCCAGTATCTTGTAATGCTATGATAAGATACACCTTTTGTAGCTTTTGTTATAACATTTAATGTGAATACAAAGAAAGAAAGAAAACACAATTTAGAACGATTGGAACAAGGAGATTCGCCCATGAAAATACAAGGTTTACTCAGGCAAACGATTTCAAAACCGTTCCAAAGTTGGACAAATCAACTTATGATTAATCACCAAATCTTGTTACACCTGAAATTAAAATAAAAAAATCTTACGTTTTACATTCACAAGACTTTCTCTCGTCACCCTTCTGCTAACTATTCTTACAAAAGCGTGCTCTTCTACCCGCTTTAAGAAGAGGTAATTTAACTTCCTTTACCTTGGTAGGCCATACCGGACGGTGAACAAAATTGGTTAAACGATGCTGAAATGAGCTCGGGGTCCATGAAGCTTAAAGTTACTCGACATTCGTTTTCTAGGGATAAGGGAAAACTCAGAAAAAATGCCTTATCCGGGTAACTCAGCCTAACCGAGATTCGAACTCGGGACCTCAAGACACGCTAACCCCGAATAACAGATATTATTTACTTCTTGTTAATGTCGATAAACCATTTTCACTCATTTACACATTTCGAGAGTGAATAAGAAGAATAGAATAAAATAATAATAATCAACATTTTTCAAAGCCGATCCCAGTTGAATGGCTTTGAAATTCCTCATTTTATATGAACTCAAAAGAAATAGAAATTAGGAACGAAATCGGCTATTTGCAATTGCGAGAAGAATAAGCAAGCTGGTTCTGTTGATCAGTCGGTACAGCCTCTGTCAGCTGTTTGAGGGGTCCCGGCTTCGATTACCGATTGAGGGTGAGGATTTTTCTAGCCAAGAATATTCCCTATCCTTCCCAAAGTCTGGAAGTATGAATTAAAAATATGGAGAAACCCAATGCCATCAGAACACGAGTTAACACCATTGCCAATGGGCAACACTCCCAAAAGTGAATGCCGCCGCTAGAACCATGCAGTTAAAGGCAAGTGGAAAAAAAAAAAAAACAACTAAAAATAAAAAAAAAAGTTATAAGTATTTGAAAATTAAGCCAATAGCAAAGAATTTCTCTGAAATGATTAGCGTCACAAAAATTTTATTTGACAGAATAATGTGCTTAAACGAGATCAGCGTGTTTTATGAACTAAGGGTTTGTCAATCTTTTATAGTTTACCAATTATATTCAAGGCATTCAGATGAAGGAGTACAGTCTATTGTTAGAAAATTCAAATTATTGGTTTCGTTGGTCTTGAAAATATCTCAAACATATGTTTTAATCAAAACCGTTAACGCCAATTTTGAAAAAGTCTTATGTGTTCCATTTACATGATTTTCTCTACATCCCTGTAACAAATTATTGTTAAAAAAAAAAAAAACTATTCTTTTATCTACTTCATGCTAATCGAGATAAATTTTAGCAGAAATGCTTTCTTATAAGAAGGGAAATAATGGGATACACTACGCTAAAACAACAGTAAAATATAAAAGCTGGTGGCTATGTGGATGAAATCCATTTCTTTGCATTGCCAGGAGTTGGCAAATTCTCTAAGTATTTTAAAACTGAAACCAATAATAAGGAATATCTCAAAAATGGTCAACTTCGATAGACAAAAATATATATTGCATAATTTGTGTGTTTCGACGACATCTAGACATATGTTGTGCAGTAAGTTTTATCTATCTCTTACGGTTTACTACTTGTGCGAATTCAAGCAACATTCATCCAGAGGCTATTCCCAGAAAATTCAAGATATACATTTTATTTGTCGTGTAAATACCTTTAATAAAACACTATTTTAATCAAAATCATTAAAAGCCATTTTTGAGAAAATCAAAAATTTCGAAAAAGATTCCATTTAAATGGTACTTTGGAGTGGGGAGATTTTCCTCAAAATGTTCGTGTCGCATCCTTGGATACCATGTTTAGTATTTCACCGACTTTCCGTTTTTGAGTTATCGCGTTCACAGACACACACTCAGGCCTTTCTCTAAAAATGCCCTTTTAGGATACAAGGGACCCTAAACGTCTATTTCTGGTGAAATCGCGGTATCGAATTTTTGGGTGGAATGCAAATTTTTTGGTGGATCTATCGACTTATCCACTCATTTTGTTCTTCATCGTTCGGAGTTCTGTTGCACGCTGAGCAATACTGTGCAATATAGCCAATAGATGAGCCAATCTTATAACATTATACAATATATTTCAAAACAGTTTCCTTTAATAAAATATACTGTACAACCCTTGAATATGAGCACTACTCCATTTCTTATTACCTTGCCCGACAGAGATGTATAATTCGGCGCTGCGTTTACCTCCCTGTCCCTTGATTGGATAAGGCATACCTTTGAATGTTGAGAAATAAGTTGTGTGCCAAGCAAGCATAGGCGATAAAAACGAAGGATCCTCATATATACCAGGTGAGTCAGCTGCCCCTTATTCTCGAGTTTTATGCAATCCGCATTATATACTCCAACATGAAAACATCGACCCCATTCATTACCTACGTATTTAACATGGATGTTAAACACTCGATTAAATTAGTAATAACATAGATATGATCGCTTTGCCTTTTGATATACTGGTAATTAGACAGCTGAAGTTTGCACCACTGCAAAGGTTCACTGGGACCAGCGTATACTAACATGTTAAACGGAATGTTATGTTTAAAGTTACTAGGTAGCTCAGTTGGAGCGAGTGCACGACTCCGAAGTGATTTGTTGATTTGTTTGCTGTGAAGGTGCTGTAGGTACTAATTGTTTTTACCGTGTGATATTTGCAAATTACAATTATTAATCTGAAAGCTATTATTATTTTCATTTTAATTATTTTATTTATGTGTTATGGTATTGTTTGATGTTTCTTTATTGGTGAATTACAAGTAGGTTCTTGTTTAAACGTAACTATAGGTAGGTTCATTGAAATAAGGATCATTTATAACTAGGTACGCATTTGAACACAGAAAAGAAGGAAATTACATAGAGTTTAACATGGAAGTTTAACACAAGCTTGCAGACATAGAATTATTGTCATTGGAAATATCGTTTCGTATTGGTATGTTTTGTGGCGCTGGAATCACCCTTTTTCTATTCCTGGAACACGACTCCTCTAACGAAGCAAGTGCTCGAACTGGTGACCTTCTTGGGTATGTACGCCTGGGCACGCTGTTGAATGGAGCCTCTGACTCGGTGTAGCATGGCAGGTTGAACAGATCTACAGGTTACTATTATATGCTGGCGAAGGGTTTCTAGCTTCTCTGCATAAACGCGTTCTTTTAAATAATCCCAGAGGAAGAAGTCAAGGGGTGTCAGATCAGGTGATCTGGCAGGCCAGGAGACTGGTCCTCGGCTTCCTATCCAATGACCAGCATGTGCAGCAAGCAAATGATTGCAGACGATCCTCGACCGATGCGGAGGACACCATGTTGAAACCACATCGTCATTCGCTCCTGCAGTGGCACATTCTCTAATAATAAGGGTGCCTCATTATGGAGGAATTCCAGGTAGCGTGCTCCTTTTAGAATAACCTCCAAGAATAATGGTCCAACAAGGTGGTCTCTCAAGATTCCACACCAGACATTCACTCCCCACTGCTCTTGGAATGCTGCCTTCCTTACCCAATGAGGATTATCAACACTCTAATGGTGCATATTGTGGCGATTTACAGTTCCATTGTTGTGGCATCTTGATTCGTCAGAAAAAGGATCCTGGATACGAATCCCACATCATTTGCTACTCGCTTCAGCAACCATTCACAAAAGGTCACTCGAGCTTCGAAATCTCTCCCTTGAAGTGCTTGGTGTAGGTGCAAATGATAAGGATGAAACTTTTTAGTGTTCAATATTCCATCTACAGAAGACTGGATGATGTTCACCTCCTGAGCATCTGCCCAGGTACTAATATGCGGATTGTCCTGGATGGCGTTCAAAACAGCTTCTGCAGATGTTGCTGGTGCGTGTCTAACAGGAGGCTTCCTCGCAAGTGATGCTGTTACACACAGACACCTTTCAACATTCCAGAAGGTGTTTGCTGTTGGTTGTCGTCTATTCGGATATCTCTCCCGGCATAGCTGCTGAGCCGCTTGCTTCTCCGCAGATCAAAAGCATATCTACGTACTCGCCTGTCCAATACATAAAGAAAGTCTGGCACAAAATGTGCGGCAGCACACTTATGGAGAATAAAGAGGGTCGGTATTCATAATAACATACTGCATCATGCCAGTGCAATGGGCAGACTGCATAAACGTATTCTGTCCATTACAAACTGCATAAATGTACTCTGCCCATTACAAACTGCAGCCAACCAATAACATAATGCATCATGCCAGTGCAATGGGGCAGACTGCATAAACGTACTCTGCCCATTACAAACTGCAGCCAACCAATAACATACTGCATCATGCCAGTGCAATGGAGCAGACTGCATAAACGTACTCTGCCCATTACAAACTGCAGCCAACCAATAACATGCTGCATCATGCCAGTGCAATGGGGCAGACTGCATAAACGTACTCTGCCCATTACAAACTGCAGCCAACCAATAACATACTGCATCATGCCAGTGCAATGGGGCAGACTGCATAAACGTACTCTGCCCATTACAAACTGCAGCCAACCAATAACATACTGCATCATGCCAGTGCAATGGGGCAGACTGCATAAACGTACTCTGCCCATTACAAACTGCAGCCATCCAAAAACATACTGCATCATGCCAGTGCAATGGGCCAGACTGCATAAACGTACTCTGCCCATTACAAACTGCAGCCAACCAATAACATACTGCATCATGCCAGTGCAATGGGGCAGACTGCATAAACGTACTCTGCACATTACAAACTGCAGCCAACCAATAACATACTGCATCATGCTAGTGTAATGGGCAGACTGCATAAACGTACTCTGCCCATTACAAACTGCAGCCAACCAAAAACATACTGCATCATGCTAGTGTAATGGGCAGACTGCATAAACGTACTCTGCCCATTACAAACTGCAGCCATCCAAAAACATACTGCATCATGCCAGTGCAATGGGCCAGACTGTATAAACGTACTCTGCCCATTACAAACTGCAGCCAACCAAAAACATACTGCATCATACTAGTATAATGGGCAGACTGCATAAACGTACTCTGCCCATTACAAACTGCAGCCAACCAATAACATACTGCATCATGCTAGTGTAATGGGCAGACTGCATAAACGTACTCTGCCCATTACAAACTGCAGCCAACCAATAACATACTGCATCATGCTAGTGTAATGGGCAGACTGCATAAACGTACTCTGCCCATTACAAACTGCAGCCATCCAAAAACATACTGCATCATGCTAGTGTAATGGGCAGACTGCATAAACGTACTCTGCCCATTACAAACTGCAGCCAACCAATAACATACTGCATCATGCCAGTGCAATGGGGCAGACTCCATAAACGTACTCTGCCCATTACAAACTGCAGCCATCCAAAAACATACTGCATCATGCTAGTGTAATGGGCAGACTGCATAAACGTACTCTGCCCATTACAAACTGCAGCCATCCAAAAACATACTGCATCATGCCAGTGCAATGGGCCAGACTGCATAAACGTACTCTGCCCATTACAAACTGCAGCCAACCAATAACATACTGCATCATGCCAGTGCAATGGGGCAGACTGCATAAACGTACTCTGCCCATTACAAACTGCAGCCAACCAAAAACATACTGCATCATGCTAGTGTAATGGGCAGACTGCATAAACGTACTCTGCCCATTACAAACTGCAGCCATCCAAAAACCTGCATCATGCCAGTGCAATGGGGCAGACTGCATAAACGTACTCTGCACATTACAAACTGCAGCCAACCAATAACATACTGCATCATGCTAGTGTAATGGGCAGACTGCATAAACGTACTCTGCCCATTACAAACTGCAGCCAACCAAAAACATACTGCATCATGCTAGTGTAATGGGCAGACTGCATAAACGTACTCTGCCCATTACAAACTGCAGCCATCCAAAAACATACTGCATCATGCCAGTGCAATGGGCCAGACTGTATAAACGTACTCTGCCCATTACAAACTGCAGCCAACCAAAAACATACTGCATCATACTAGTATAATGGGCAGACTGCATAAACGTACTCTGCCCATTACAAACTGCAGCCAACCAATAACATACTGCATCATGCTAGTGTAATGGGCAGACTGCATAAACGTACTCTGCCCATTACAAACTGCAGCCAACCAATAACATACTGCATCATGCTAGTGTAATGGGCAGACTGCATAAACGTACTCTGCCCATTACAAACTGCAGCCATCCAAAAACATACTGCATCATGCTAGTGTAATGGGCAGACTGCATAAACGTACTCTGCCCATTACAAACTGCAGCCAACCAATAACATACTGCATCATGCCAGTGCAATGGGGCAGACTCCATAAACGTACTCTGCCCATTACAAACTGCAGCCATCCAAAAACATACTGCATCATGCTAGTGTAATGGGCAGACTGCATAAACGTACTCTGCCCATTACAAACTGCAGCCATCCAAAAACATACTGCATCATGCCAGTGCAATGGGCCAGACTGCATAAACGTACTCTGCCCATTACAAACTGCAGCCAACCAATAACATACTGCATCATGCCAGTGCAATGGGGCAGACTGCATAAACGTACTCTGCCCATTACAAACTGCAGCCAACCAAAAACATACTGCATCATGCTAGTGTAATGGGCAGACTGCATAAACGTACTCTGCCCATTACAAACTGCAGCCATCCAAAAACCTGCATCATGCCAGTGCAATGGGGCAGACTGCATAAACGTACTCTGCCCATTACAAACTGCAGCCATCCAAAAACCTGCATCATGCCAGTGCAATGGGGCAGACTGCATAAACGTACTCTGCCCATTACAAACTGCAGCCAACCAAAAACATACTGCATCATGCTAGTGTAATGGGCAGACTGCATAAACGTACTCTGCCCATTACAAACTGCAGCCAACCAAAAACATACTGCATCATGCTAGTGTAATGGGCAGACTGCATAAACGTACTCTGCCCATTACAAACTGCAGCCAACCAAAAACATACTGCATCATACTAGTGTAATGGGCAGACTGCATAAACGTACTCTGCCCATTACAAACTGCAGCCAACCAATAACATACTGCATCATGCCAGTGCAATGGGGCAGACTGCATAAACGTACTCTGCCCATTACAAACTGCAGCCAACCAATAACATACTGCATCATGCCAGTGCAATGGGGCAGACTGCATAAACGTACTCTGCCCATTACAAACTGCAGCCAACCAATAACATACTGCATCATGCCAGTGCAATGGGGCAGACTGTATAAACGTACTCTGCCCATTACAAACTGCAGCCAACCAATAACATACTGCATCATGCTAGTGTAATGGGGCAGACTGCATAAACGTACTCTGCCCATTACAAACTGCAGCCAACCAATAACGATTTAACTTTACAATGTCCTGAACTCAGAATTAGATTGCTGTAAATTTGCTTTCCAAGTTTTGAGGAGCAATAGAAAAAAAATTTGTAAAATGCTGAGACTCGAACCTGTGTCACTGGGGGTTAACTCACACCTCACACGCGAGGCCGCGCCATAGCAGAGTGGTTAGACTCTCACCTAGACGGCCGGGGTTCGATCCCAAGCGACCGCGTGTGAGATTTGTGGTGGGCAAAGCGGCGCTGGGACGGGTTTTTCTCCGGGTACTCCGGTTTCCCCCGCCATCGCATTCCACCGGTACTCCATCATCATTCATGTATCATCAGTGCCATAAGTAGTTAAAGCGGGCGTTAAACACTACCAACAAAAAAAACAAAAACACACCTCACAATCTTATTCAGCTATTTCGAGACTTGACTAAACGCACGTTCCACATTCAATAGAACATGTGCGCCAGGCCTTATGCCGTTGGCATCTCGCGAGTTTTTGTTTTAATCCTTTGTTAGCCGTTTAAATGGTAAAACCTATTGTACGTGTTATTTGAGATGCAGGAGACGCAGTTCACGCAAAAGTTTAAATAAACCGTTGTTTAAAAACATGTCCGTTTTGACTGTACGGCTCCATGGTAGATGAAGCTTCTGAAGATCTGCTCATTCTGAATGAATTTTGCACAACTGGTAAACCGTATGAGAGACAAAACTTACTACACAAAAAATATAGATCTCCTTAAAACACACAAATATGTCATATATATTTTTGTTATAGAGCTGCTTCGAGATATTATTTTTATTGGTGTCAATTTTAAACTATGTATCTTCTCAAACGGAGTCACCTTTCGTTTCATCTCTCTTTTGTTTTATCTGAAAATGATTTACATATCGACCGGCTATTAAAAGATTTGACCAGTATTGCCTTATTTCTTCTGTTTAGAAGGAAGCAACAAATAAAACAATTTTGTTAATGTTTATTTCGATTACCATGATGTAGATAAAGAAATAATATTTTGTAAGAATATTTTGTTTGCAGAACAGGTAGAGTAAGTCATTTTAATAGAACACATCAGATTTTTTGTTAATGAAACATTATATGGAGTTTGGATACATTAATCTGTTACATAATATATTTGATGTGTACCTAATGAAAATGTAAATTTGACAATTCTCTTTGGATACATAAATTGTCATATTAAATAGGGAATTATTAGAAAATACAGCCTTATCTACCACGAGTCACGTATCAGTTAAAAATGAAATAAAACTGAGTATTATTTATGGACCCTTTTTAACTGCTGCGAGCCGTCTCCTTAGTGCGGCTGCTTGTCAAGCGGAAGACCTGGGTTCGATTCCAGCTACCGGTGTGGGGATTTTGCCCCCGCTGGAAGACCTGGTCCGGGATGCACTCAACCTCGTGAGGTCCTCAGTGAGCCAATTGAGGAGCTACTTGATTGAGAAGTCGAGAGGACCGCAATAACGGCCCGGGAGGGACTCGAGGCGCTGACCACGTCTCACCCTCCAATACTGCACCCCTTCCATGATGCCTAACCTGGGCCGAGATGGGGGACGTAGCGCCTTGGTGGGCGGTTGCTTTTTTTTTTCTTCTTTTTTTCCCCTAGCTGCTGCGGTTTTAGCGTCCCATTCTACACTGGGCGTACAAGACACTTAATTTTGCCTGGGGGCCACTTTTTCAGGCTTGTAAGTCTGACAGGGGACCAGCGGCTTTACTTCCCTTTCGAAAAAATCCATCGCCCTCTATCTGATTTGCGCCCGCGACCTTAGAAACCAGGAACCAGAGGCCATCACTTACCCTTACACCAAGGAGGATAGTAGCTAAAAGATACGGGCAAGGTTATGTGGAACAAACATTAGACGCTCAATAATATTACACAATATAAAATATTGCGCAATAATAATGACCACCTTGAGGACGCTTTATAGATCAGTGTACTGTTGAACCACGAGAAGAAGGCGAGAGGGGTATTGCATTGCCAGGTTCTCATTATTAGCGCACGAGCTTTCTGATACCGATATTTACTATCGGCGCAGTGCGACTTGGAAGAACTTGATCGCCATTGCAGCGAAAGTTTATGCTCCACAGTTCCTCTCGCTCACCATCTCGTGGTCAGACAGTACAATCATTTCATAAAGAACGTGAAGGTAAACGAAATTAATCCAAGTAAAGCCGGGCAGTGTCAATGCGTATAAAGAAAGAACAGAAGTTAAAACAGCTTAGATATTCTGACACATTTAGGGCTGTTCTTACAATGTTCAGTAAACTGTTTACGGGAACTTTACGGACAGTTTAATTTTACAATGTTCAGTTAAGAGACATTTGTCAGCAAACTATACAATAAGCGGCAGTTAACTTTACCGTAGCATTGTTTTCCAGTATACTCTTAACGAAGACACATTTTAAGGTTATGTACAAAATGGCAAAAAAGAATTCCAATCAGATTATGATACAAAGGAGAACTAAATTACTGAAGACCCGAACAAACTATTACGAAACTTTAGAAAAAGAAGAATGCTTTAAGCAATTCCGATTAACAAAACCAACAGTTCTCTCGCAGGTCTTCGAGAGCCTACTGCTAACGCGCTTATCCTCTTTTGGGCTACCATCCCAGACCATCAGTTTGATTTCCGTCCTGGGCATTCTGCACTCTAGCAGCTACTGCGAGTGATGGAAACCGCTGCCCTGAGCTTCCAGGACAGGGCTTACACTGCGGCGGTGTTGCTATATGTGGAAAAGGCCTTCTCTACGATCTGCGATGTGGATTTCCTGCTAAAACTCATCTTTCTGGAGCTTCCATCAAACATCATACATCTACTGCACACATGCCTCAAACACCGATCTTTTGAAGTTTGAGTTGCGGGACAGAAATCTACACAAAGGACAATAAAAGATGGAGTCCCCGAAGGTTGTGTACTATCCCCCACTCTTTTTAGTGTCTACGTGGCGGACAGAGAGCAGCACGCCAATATAGTTTAATATGCTGACGTGCTTTATTCTGCACAAACAAAAACCCACGCAAAGCCTTCAACCCCATTCAGAGACAGCTCCACCTCTTCCAAGAGTGGTGCGAGCGTTGGCGGTTGTCCATCAACCCGGAGAAAAGCGACGCTATCCTCTTCACCAAGCGCCGCTTTCCCACAAACTTCCCTTCATTCACGTACATCAGACGAAGGATTGAGTGGACGAACACCATCACCTACTGGGAATGAGGCTAGATAAGAGCGTAAATTTTGGGGAGCACACCTGGGAACTAGGTTTCGGGGACCGGGGCTGCGGCCTCCGTGTACCCGATGCTGAAATCCACGATGCCGGTTCCCCTTAAGTTGCACCTGTTAAGGGCTATCATAGTTCCCATGCTATTCTCTGCCCGCAAAATCTGAGGCATGGCGGCAGTCTGCTGTTCCTTCAATGGGTACAGAATAGATGCCTTCGGGCCATCTATCTGTCCCTTTCTGTTTTTTCCTACGAGGCTCCTGCTCGAAGCCTCTGGTCTACGAGACTATGCGGAGCTGGATGACGAGATTATGCGCCGCGCAGTAAAATTCAACGACGGTTTGCCCTTCCATCGGAGCACCCTTAGGTATCTTGGGGGTTACAATCCCAGAAACTGCCGCTTCAAGGGATACCGGCTTCCCCGCATGGCTTCCGGGCATCTCTGGTTACCAAGGAGCATCTCCAACAGCTGCTACAGCTAATCTCCTTCACAGCTCCTTATAAGAGTTGCTTAGACTTCCAAATTTCAACCCAAAATAATACAATTATTTTGTAAACAAATTACACCAGCGGTGCACGTTGCACCGTGGCTGGCATCCGTTGAGGAGCAATCTTGCTACCTCCCTTCACTTCCCAACCTCATTTACACCCGCCATCCTGCAAATCCCACATCCTGTCAATATATGGTTAAATTCTAGCAAGAATGAGTACACGTCTATCACACAGTCGGACTACCCTCAGTTTGCCAACTGATCATGTCGCGTATATCATTACTTCCTGAAGATGGTAATAGAATCAGAATGGCCGAAAGCTCAAGCGATGTTATCAGCATAAGGCTGGTAACCCGAGAAGCTCTAATCAATAATCATCGCCTTGAAAGCTTCAAATTTTTAACAATAATTTGTTACAGAGATCTAGAAAAAGTCATGTGAATGGAGCACGTCAGATTTTTTTTTTTAATTAATGCTTACACACATTCAAATTACATTTAGGTTTTTTAGGTTTTACCTGTGCGGTATTTACAAAATTAACACATATTTAGTAAAGAACATTTATATATAGATATTTCTTAAAATTGCTTTGAACATGGGCATTAGGAAAACTCACAAATCTAGGAATTATCGACTCTTTTATTGAACCACTTCGGTTTTATTCTCCGGCAATTTTAGTAGTATGTCGGTACATTTCTGTGTTATATAAAAACTTCTAATGTACTAAAGCCATATAAAATAACCTTGCAAACACCACAGATAAAACAATTGTTAACATTTCAAGTAAGTTTATTATTGAACTAATATTCAAAAAAATCTGGACATACCAGGATATTTAAAACATTTTCTCCTTATTTACCTTAATGACAATTTTCTCTCAGTAAATTTGGCTGCTAGAATATTTTGAAATCCAGACAGACGCCTTCTACAAGACAATTGATAAAATTAGGATGATATGTAAATACTCATTTTCTTTTCTAATAACGAAGATATTATGGACTTGGAACTATTTCTGTACGTCACTCATCTCGGTCAACAAACCAAAACCCCTCGTACCTTCGGTCTAGAAAATCTTTTGCGCTGAACTCCTATCAATTTAATTCTATTTTATACCAGTAGAGAAATAGAGAATTGGCCTATTTAATACAGAATGGATAACATTTTCTGACCTTACGAAAATCAGAGATATTAATGATAACTGTTATTGCTAAATCTGAATGAGTCGTTTCTCGGTGTTCTATTAATGTCTCCACAGTTTAAATTGATGCCTAAATATTTAAAAACTGTAAATTTATTTTCTCCGCCAAAAATATAGCACCTTTTATAATTGGACTAAGCCTTCATCAAATTATTTATGTAAAATTAGCTTATTACCTAGTGCTGATGGAATGTATTACAGAGAAATGCATAAAGATGAAATTAACTTTTTTTTTACACTTAGACGATATGTTTCAAGCATTAGAGATGCGTTTTAAATTCCGCCATTGGCAGAAAATACGTTCAATACTGGCAACGAGATGTAAAGCAGAAGCGGCAGAGTCTTTACCACAAAAGAAACCTCTTCCATATACTTAAGTGACGGACCATTACAATAATGAACGAGTGGAGTTAGAGAAAAAGCAGAAAGAAAGCTTATTCTTTTTATTATTATTCTCAGGTTCGGCAGTGAAAAGGCAGAACGGCGCGGGAGATAAGAAGGTTTAGAGCAGTGTTTCCCAACCTTTTGAAGTTCACGGCCCCCTTGGGAATAACATTAAACACCCTTCCTTGAATTAAAAGAAAATTAAGCTTAATATGTTAATTTATTGAAATATTATATAGTAATAACGTACACCATAACATAATACAGTAAACTTTACTACAATCACTGAGTAAAAATACATCAATAAATTTTGTTCGATTAATGATTAATGTGAAACTTGTGATTGATGCTTAGAGCACAGATATGTAATGTCGGGTCTTACAGTTGACAGTGAAACACGCAAATCTTCCTCAAGGTTATTCAGTCTATTTCTTGCTTTGCATTTTCTTGTCACCATAGCAGAGAAGCCTTGCTCGCATAGATAGGATGTTGAAAAGGCCAAAAGTGCGTTAATTGCTTTCTTCATTAGGTTAGGGTACTCCTCTCTCCGTTGAAGCCAAAAACTAGCCACCGATGCCTCAATCTTGGTGAACTTACCTTTGAGTGTGGAATCAGCGCAAAGATCAATAAATTCATCTCGTTCGCCAGCAGTGAAATCTATTTCCTCTGCACTATCTACGAAATCAAATAGTGAGACAACCCAGTCGAGATTCGTAGTGGAAATAGTTGGAAAGTACGCATCTATTGCATCTTGCAATCTTGATAAGTGATCACAAATGCGGTCTTTCAGTTTACCCAGATCTTTATCTCCTGCCACATTAAGAAGAGATGGAAAGTTCGACAAATCTCCTTTTTGAACTGCAGACTTCCAAGAGCTAAGTTTTCTTTTAAAACCTTTCATTTTATTGGTTGAGGAGATTATTGTTTCATGTCGACCCTGCATCGAAACATTCAGTTCATTCAGCTTATGAAAAATAACTGCCAGATACGACAGTTCAAAACACCAAGAATCACTTGGCAAGAGCTCATGAAATATGTCTCGATTTTCATCCTTAAAAAAAGTTTTAAGTTCGAAAAACCGGTTCAATACACGACCCCGCGACAACCACCTTACTTCTGTGTGAAGTAACAAAGAGGTATGAGCTGCATCCGTTGCGCGACATAACTGTTCAAAAATTCTGCACTTTAAAGGTCGAGACTTCATGTAGTTCACCATTTTCACAACTTGGTTAAACACTTCAGCAAAATCTTCATTACACGCTTTCACGACTAATGCCTGTCTATGCAGAAAACAGTGAGTTATAATATTGGATGGATTTTCATTGAGAGCTCTGGCAGTAAAACCTTTAATTTTCCCAGACATAGATGGTGCACCATCTGTACATATACCACAACAGTCTTTCCATGAAAGATCATGGTCATTGAGATAGGAATTAATAGAAACGAAAATAGCATGGCCTGTGGTTGTAGTCTCCAGCGGTCTACAGAACAGAAACTGGTCACTAATATCTTTTTCAACAATATATCTGATAAATCCAAGGAGTTGCGGTTTGTCACCAATATCGAGACTCTCATCTAAGTTTTTATTTTCTCCGTGACTTGTTCATTGATATTGCATGACATTTCAGATATCCTGCGGCTAATTGTGTTGTTGGACAGAGGAACTTTCGAAATTTGATTAGCTGCTCCTTCGCCAAGTATTGTTGAAACTATAACTTGACATGCATGGCCAATGATTTCTTCTCCAAGAGTATGAGGTTTCTTTTTTTTTTTTTAGCTATCAGTTCTACTACTTTAAATGAGGCTTCAAGAGCAGTATCACCTATGGTCATTCTCTTTACCATTCGCACAGCTGTTTTCTTCTCCCCTTCTAATATATGTGAAAAATACATTACACTTTTCTGTGACACCCTAGGATGCTTTGTTGTAAGATGCCGCTTCAGTTTGCTAGGTACCATGGCCTCGTTGCTAAGTGTTTCGCCACAAACTAAACACACAGGGATAGGATTTTCCTCGTTGTTATTCCACTTAAATCCATACGCTAAGTAACTGTTCTGGTATGTTCTTTTCTTTCGTTTGTCTTCTTTATGTGGTGAATTCGACGGTCCGGGAGAAACTGTAAGATTTGGCTTCTTAAAGCAAGCAGTAGGAGCCGACTGTTCACTTTCACTGTCCTGGCGTTTACGTTTAACAATGAACTTATCTATAGCTAAACACTGTGAATCAACGCGAGGAAGACAACTGAAAGCGCCAAGCGACGTACTCTTTTATATATTCATCTGTCGAAGTCTCGGGAATGTTCGTGAGGAAGCGAGTAGTCTCGGGAATGCTCGGCAGGGTATAGCTGTAATGCCATCTGTGAGATACTAGTATAACTGAATTATTGAAATGAATCGACCACTATCACCATCTGCCGTGCATGAGAGTAATTGATTTGACTTATTTTATTTCAATATCTTACAAGACTTAAGGCTTCAGTATAAGGTATTTTTTGTTTTGTTTATCTCTATATCTCGCGGCACCCCTTAGCCAATCACACGGCACCCTAGGGTGCCGGGGAACACCGGTTGGGAACCGTTGGTTTAGAGGAAGGTTATGGAACACGCTAGCCAGTTGAAGCGCATGTTTGGAAAACATCTAGCAGAAAGTTTCTGTAGAGCAATATTACACAAGTCATAGGCGCAATTTTCGCATAAGCATGTGTGCGCGCTCGTGTGTATGACAAATAGAAAAGAAAAAAATACTCTTATATCTGCTTCACGTTAATCAAATTAAACGGTAGCAGAAATGATTTATTACATATTTCTTTGTATATACGAAAGAATAATGGAATACACTAAGCTTAAGCAATAGTAAATATTTTAAGAGCTCGCTATGTGATGGCGTTGAAATTCCGTTTTCTTATGACGAAGTGCAAGAAAAACGAATAAGAACATTCTATCTGAGGAATGTTTGAAGAATCATTTTAAAATTGAAACCAATAACAAGGAATATCTCGGAAATGTTGCCTTAAACGTATGAAATTTAATCAAAACCGATAGAGCCATTTTTGAGAAAATAAAAATTTTTGAAAGCTATTCATGCTTAAGGTAGTTTTAGTGGGGGATTTGCTTGAAAATGTTGGTGCCGCATCCTTGGAAGATGGTGAACTTAATATAAAGTTCCATATCAAATGTCGTTTTTCAGATATGCTGCTGACAGACTTGTAAACTTTTTTTTCTATAAATGCTATTTTTTATTCAGGGGATCGTAAAACATATATATATATATATATATATATATATATATATATATATATATATATATATCTAGTGAAATCTCAGTATTGAACTTTGGTTGTGACGCAATACCTTATCTTTGTATTCTGTCCGTGGTAGAGAAAGTAAAAATGCGTAAATTAAAAAGAAAAAAATGTGTGGAACAATAGTCCGAGGACCACCTAGAACGATCTGGCATTGCTAAATAACGACGAAAGATATCAACACAAAGCATTATTTACAAAGTTACAGAATCTTACTCTATTTCTAAACCTAATCGTCATTGCTATAAAGGTATTTATTGTCACGTGGTACCGGTTTTTCAATGCAGAAAATGCTACTCTTCTCCGCTAAAGACCTGAGGTAAGATGTCACTGCCACTTTGAGGTCTTCATCTGTTGGAAAATCTTTTCCACCCAAAAAGTCATGTGCGCTGTCCAAAGTGAAACACGGTTTTTTTTTTTTTTTTCTGAATCATTTTATGAACATTTGCTGCATTAATTAGATCTTAGCTATGCATTCGGACTGCCGCGGGGCAGAACGCCGGATACATGTTTCATGTAATTTCTTTGTTTCTAATTGCTCACAACTGTAATGTATCATATGCAGTTAATACATTACTTTAAAAAAATCCTGCTGTCTTTGTTGTTCATACTGGTTCTTCCTTGATTACATGTAAGTTATGCACCATTTCCTTACTGAAGACTCGTTCATTGCATTATCACCATACTCTTGCGTTATTTGCCCATGACATTCGATTGCCGAACGTTTTATGCATTCAAAAAACGAATAAGTTCTTTGGCGGTAGAACAGTATAACATGGGCACTGAAAAACTGGTACTACGTAATAATAAATGTCTTGACGGAATGGAGATTATCTTGAGAAAGAGAGTGAGGTAGTGTAACTTTGGAAATAAAGTTTTCTGTTGTCTTTCATTATTATTTAGTTATGCCAAATCGTTCAATACATTCTGGATGGCCCTCTAAACTGAACTCAGGATAGCTTACTCACCCCGTATGGAGGACTTACAACCCCAAGAACTTACAGTGGATGTCTGCGATCGGAAGCCTGTAGAGATGGGACAATAGTAACAACATTAAAAAGTCAAAAAGACGATGTGCTGATTAGGGCCTGGATTTTTTTTAAGTGTATATGCAAATCCATATTTAAAGGGTTTTAAAGCGTTGCTGAATATTCTAAACGTAACAGGTTATTTTTACATAAATGATAGATACAATTCCAAGAATTTCTAAGAAAAAGGTTTTGTGCCTCCCTTTAGTTGTAACAGCACCTACTTTCAGAGCTTACAATAGAAGCAGGTATAACTTAAAGGAGAGGGAGTGGGATTTTCCTACAAACATTTTACCTCCGCGCACAGCAGACAATGGTCAAAAGAAATACATGTTCGTTCATTCATTAACTTTTGTGTTGATAGAGTGCAACTTTGTGAAAATATTTAAAAAAAGATCAGCAATCAAGAGAAGATTTATTAAATCAGTGAGTGTCAGATAATTGTGACCACTCAACAGATGGAACAATAATGTATTGCCAAGTTTGTTTTAAGGAAATAAAGCGTGAGAAGAAATTTCCACTTGAATAACATACAAAAAGGGAAGGACAGCACATCACAAATTCTTCTACGCAGCTAAAACCCAAGTCTTCTCTTAACACAATTTCAGCCAATCTTTGTTAGGCAGCAACATTGTATGGAATGAATTAAATAATACAACTCTGCGATCATTTGTGGAAAAATATTGTGTAAATCAAAACATTCCAAACAAATTCAACTCTTAGAAAAATCTATCTACCTCATGTTCTTGAGTGCAAAGTACTAGACAAAACCAACCATAGTACAATAGCAAGGGTTTATTCTGTCGAACAGCAATATGCTGCACACGAAAGTATAAACTCATTTTGACAGATATTAGACAAAGTTTTTCTTTAGAAAAAATCGAGAGACTATTAGTTGTCTATTGTGATGCCATTTTTTTCATTTATTTTATTTTATTTATTTATTTCTGCAATGTTTGATTTGTATAGTGAGTGAATAAAACTACATGATTTTAACTTCATTTGCATATTTTGGACATTTTAGTGCATATTTCCAAGCATATTTAGTGAATATTAATCCGGACCCTAGTAAACATATTAGTAAGTTAGGACGGTAGTCACATTGATACAGAGTCAAAAAGATGGTCAAAGAACTCATCAAACGGTCGAAATGAAATTTCTGAGATCAGTTGTGTGTATGAGTGCCCGTAAAGATATCATAAAATGAAACTATTAGACAAGTATTTTTCTTGAACTAAACATAACTGAAGGCAAGTTAGCATGGTATCAACCGACAAGTATAAAACACACTAGACACTTCAACATATCCCTAAAGGAATTCGGGATATTGAACCATCAAATAATTGACTTCTGAACGCCCGCATTGCAGATATCTACACGTATGATAAAACCCAATCAGATCCACAGGTTCTATGCACAGAGTAAGCAAAGAAGCTATTGTACCCCACTACAAAATTAGATTTCGAGATTTCACAAGAAATATATGTTTTAAAGCCCCCTGAATAAAAACATTTTTGATAAAGGTTTCTGTGCTTGTCTGTGTCTTTGGACGGCATAGCTCAAAAACAAAAAAACCGTTAAACTCCAAACTTAGTATTAAACTCAGCATTTTACAAGGATGCGACACGAAGATTTTAAAGAAAATCCCCCAACTATAAACTACCATCTAGATGGAAAAAAAATAATAATAAGTTTATGTTAAAATGACTAATAATTTTGATTAAAATACCGCATATTAAAGATGTCGTGTATCAAAGAATTTAGCTCTCTGATGATACAGAATACCTTTCATTGACAGTTGGTTTGGCATTTCTGTAACAAAGTCATATCCTCTATTGTGGAACTCTCCAAATTCTTCCTGTATAGCCTTCCTTACTCTCTTCTTCTCTGCACTTTTTCACCTCAAAATAGGCGTCATCGAGTGCCCCACACTGGTGCTCAAATACTTTCAAAATATCGTTGCCCTTACTTGTTAATTTTCCGCCATATTTCTCGACTTTTTTTTCACGCAGATCATGTTGTTACACAATTTAATGTTTCTCTGTGCTTTCGGTATGCATAACCATTGGGAAGCGGCCATGGCTTTCCCTTATTAGTAATAATTACTTCCATCAAAACTACTCGATCACTCACAATGATGTGATTTCATACACGGGTGAATAAGGGTTAAAAACAGGTAACGATTTTTTGCACTTGACTTATATGTTAGTGTTACTGACATGCACATCTCTGAGGTATAAAACAATCCTCTGACCGCCCATTTCGCAACACTCCTTTTGACAGCTTTTTTCATACATTCGCCACTGCCAGCCTCACGCTCACGTATGAATGGCAGAGTACGATTCATCCAACCGATAGGGGGGTTTATCGCAACTCCCCACTTTCCTCAGGATACTAAGCCCTACACCTGAAACTGAATGTCCGCTTCGCCTTATGGGTGGGGTTGAACCCGGGTGCATTTCATGGCAGGACCGCCATCTAATTCTTTTCATTACAAGGCGTTTATAATATTTTGGAACCTGTAAATCAAAGTTATTAGTTGCTTTGGTGAAAATCTGTACAGAAAAACAGTTGAAAGCATATTTCTAAGACAGCATGTATACTGAAACAGGTCCCGCGGCTGGAATCAAACCGCAGGTAGGTATCCTGGTGAAGCAATACTAGTAAAAATATTGGAAACGATTCTTTTTTATCAAATAAATATCTTAAGCGTAAGGTATTTCAATCAAAACATTTTCGAACATTTTCCTTATAAAGCGTAGTTTGGGGCATGAAATATTTTTGTGTTGCATTTTTGGAAAATATTAACTTAAATAGACTCTAACAAGTTTAGTGTCTATTCAACGTTTCATTTTTACTTTCACTACCATGTACGATCCACATAGTAGCTAAAGAAAGCATTACATTCCACCCAAATATTCGATATCGAAATTTCACCGGAAATACACTCTTGAAGACTCTAAATAATAAAAGAACTCTTAAGAAAAGGCCCGCATTCGCGCAGGCGCGTGTTTGTGAATTGTTATGGAGAGTGTAACACAAAAAATCTGATGTGTACCATTCACATGACTTTCTCCATATCCCTGCAACAAATAATTCTTAAAAAGCTTATACCTCTATTTATTTTATGTTAATCCGAAAAAAATAGCAGAAATAGTCTTATTACTCGTATCCTTGTAAGTAGAAGCGAAATAAGGGACAACCGTAGGTTAAAGTGATAGTCAAAAGCTGGTTGCTATGTCAATGAAGTTCCTTTGTTTATATGGATAGGAATTGACTAGTTCCACTATGAGAAAAGTATACGTTTTTCAGAACAGCAACCAAAAATAAGGAATGTCACAAAAACGACGAACTCCACGAAAAAAATGTATATAACATTCAGAAAATTCCCAGAAAATTCAAGATATACATTTCATTTGTCAGGTAAATATGTTTAATATCCGAAATTTTAATTAAATCGTTAGAGCCATTTTTGAGACAATCAAAATTTTCGAAAAAAGTTCCATGTAAAGGGTAGTTGGGGGTGGGAGGATTTTTCTCAAAAGCTTCCTGTCGCATCCCTGGAAGATACTAAACTTAAATACCAAGTTTGGTATTTTACCAACTTTTCGTTTTTGAGTTATCGTGTTCACAGACACACGGACACACACACACGCGGACCTTTTTGTGAAAATGCTTTTTTTGGATATTGGGGATCCTAAAACATATATTTCCGGTGAAATCTCGGTATCGAATTTTTGGTGGAGTGCAATACTTTCTCTATACACTATGTACATAGTGCGTATGGAGAAAGTAAAAACGAAAAGTGCGTTAACAACCAAAATTGCTATTTAGGCTAACTTCCAAGGATGCGACATTAAGATTTTAGAACAACCTCTCCCAAATAACACAACCTGTACATGAAATATTTTTCGAAATAATACATTTTCTCAAAAACGGCTCAAAACTATTTTGAATAAAATCCCAAACATTAAAAATATTTGATAACAAAATATATATCTTGAGTTTTCTGGGAATAGCCTCTAAAGCCCTTTTCAATCTAGATGACTTTTGCATAATGCTACGCGCACCTTTTCTTGGGCGCTCGGCCCCCTAATTTATTCGCGCAATTTCGGAAGCAGAGCACTGCGACATCACTGAAACATAAAGTACGATATACACCCAAACATTTGTTGACCTCAATGCTAAGATTTCATTCTGCTGTATATCCCAGAGCTCACGGACATGCACACCGCTATAAATGAGATAATCTATTCACCACAATGGCTGAGGGCCACACTGCGGAAAGACGACGGGCAATCTCACTTCCCCCCCCCCACTCTCGGCCCTCTGTTCTGTGTAAAACATGTGCCCAAGAAAAATTGCGTGCATGGTAGCTGGTAAACCGCAAGAGATAGACGAATCAATATTGAAGATCTGCTAAAGCACATAATGTATATAACATCTTTTTTCTTTTTCTTTCTTTCTTTTAAGTAGAGCTGGCCATTTCGAGATAATCCTTTCTAATACTTGGAATATTTGTCTCTAATGAGAAGTGTGAATCGTTTTTCTTTCCTTTTCTTCATCCTGGTCATGCAAGGGGAACAGGATTTCAAATCCGTATTCGACTAAACCTTAGCCTAGTGTACTTCCTTATGTGTAACACAACCATTTCTGCTAATCTTTATCTGGATTAACATTAAGGAGAAAGAAGAATAAGCATTTGTAAGAATGATTTGTTACAGAATAGGCAGAGAAAGATCTGCAACACATCTCATTTTAGGTTATGCTGTTCACACACGTACTAGCTTTTTATAAAACCTACTTCGGCGTAAAATCTCGATGTCGATTTTTTCTGGAGCTACCATGCTTCCTCTAGTAAAAATCAAAGAATGTGCTGACAAAAATAAATGAACCAAACGACCATAGTAATCGAGAAACCAAATTGGGAAATCAGTGCCCGTTAAGACACACTTAAAAAATTCAGAGACTCTGTAATCGTTTCACGGCCATCTAAGGTGAATAGTTTCATAAAGCATGGAAGTGCTGCAATGACCTTCAGTTGCGCATCACATTAAGGAATTTTATGCATTTGCTCCGATAACAACAGAGAGGTTCTCTGTCCACCTAAGAGGCTCTTTCCCAACGCCCTGAAGGGCACTCACTCTCACAAAAGCTGCCGCCCATCTGCCACTAACATCCGTTCACAAAACATGCTGTAACGAGATTCCACAGGAAAAGCGCATTCTGCATGTCCACGTAATCAAGGCTTCTGGATCTCTCTGTGATTAACATAACGTCCAGAGGCTCTATTTCTAACAGCCGCAACTATCTCAGGACCTTGCACATATAGCCACGTCACATGTAATTAATCTGACGTCATGAAATGTGAATGGATTTTAATTATGGACTTATGGTCAGAAAAGCAGAAAAGGGTTCTCAAAATACATCCAACAATCTGATATATTGCATTCACTTGACTTAGATACTCTACAAGTTTTAGTACAAACTATTTTTACACCATCAGATTATTCTACTATTCTTGCTAATCTTGCTGAACGCTAGCAGAAATTGTTTTATTACATATCTCCTTGTAGGTAAAATTAGAATAAACCACAGTCAGATTTTTATAAGTTTGTTGCAGTGTAATATCACTGATCTCTGGTTATTCTTTGATGACTAAGATGAAAAAATGTCTGATGTGTTACAGATTTCACATTCTTTATCATTTTGCAACAAATATTCTTACGAACGCTTATTCTTCTACTTTATGCTAATAAAGATCAGCATTCACAGAAACACTATTCGTATTTATTACCTTATAAGTATAAGGGAAATAAGAGGATACGCTAAGCTAAAGTGATAGTCAAATCCTTAAAAAGCTAGTACCTATGTGATGAGCTTACAATGACTCTGATTCTCTTTAAATAGTCAGGACCAACAAAACAAAAAATGATGACTTCCCACTTGAAGAGAGTATGATTGTTAAATTTAAACAATAACAAAAAAGATCTCGGAAACTATCAATTCTACAAGAAAAAGCATATTTGGCATACATTCTATTATAATGAGATATTTTCTTTTTCTTTATTTATTTTTAAAGTAACATTTTGTCTATCTCTTACGGTTTACCAGTTACGCCAACCCACCCAGAATAAATAGGGCTACAGAGGGCTCTTTAATATATAAATCAAAATCGTTAGCACCATTTTTGAGAAAATAGAAAATTTTGAAAAATTTACCATATAACGGCTACTTAGGAATGGGATGATTGTGTTGAAAATCTTCGTGTAACAGCTTTGGAGGACAATGAACTTAAAGAGCAAATTAGTATTTAACCGACTTTTTTGTTTAGCTGTTATTCTCAGGCACACATTATTATTATTGTTATTATTATTATTATTATTATTATTATTATTATTGTCATCATCCTCATCATCCAGAGATACTAAAATATATGTTTCCAGTTAAATCTCAGTGTTGAATTTCTGGTTGGGAGCAATATTTCTCTACCTATACATTGTGCTGGAAGGAAAAGTAAAAATATTTTTTTGGTTTAGATTGGTAAAGGCGTATAAAACGGTCAACAAAGAGACCACACAGTGAATAAATACGAAGAGTTAAATTTATGCCAGTTACAACTGAATTTTATTTAAGCTGCTGTAAGTAGTGATTATATGAGAGATTCAGGACAAAGAATACGAACTCCTGAAAACAAGTGTTAACAAGATGCACCCATTAAGATATCCACCGACAGACCACCCAGAGAAACGCCCCCTCCCCCTTTGCCAACCAACTGTCTAAAAGGTTTTCATATATCTGTCAATCAAATCACTCTAAAAGGTTTCAATTGTCTCTTGTCATCTTTCAAATTCGCCAATCAATACCAACTTAATCGATTGATTAGGCCCGCCGCTAAAAAAACACGACTTCCTAATTTACGTCTACAGGCTCATTTGTATATCAAATCGACCTAGATTATCACGAGAAATCTGAATATCTAATCATAAATGCAAAATTCTATATGATTTCAATTCAATAGCCTTTTTTAATTAAAAAGCTGCCAAATGTCTCTATCTCTGGCAATTCGAGAGTTACAAGTTTCATTTGCACGACAAATTGGCCTTTTCCACCAGGAATCTCATTATACAAATAGAGATCCAGTATCATGATGAAATAAAAAAAACTGGATATGATTACTGAGTAGACTATTTGATATAGCGTGGATATGCGTTTGCGGTAATATTTTCGCAAGGAAATATAACACTCACAGGTTGAACATGTTAAAAATTTTATGGTGCCATACCAACTCACGAAATGAAAATAGCAAATGTTTAGAGAGTATTGCTTTTATAAAAACTACTAATTCATATCAAAACCAATATGACGGCGAAGGGATTCAGTTTCCAACTGTGGGGGCTTTCAAAATACCATATCTAGATGCAGAGTCGCCCGCCGTGGTGTAGTGGTTACCATGCTAACTTTTTCATAGCCGCGCTTTAGCTAGCACGCGGAAGTGATGAATAAACATGCATGGCTTTTATTTATAGTGAGTGTTATAACGGTGTCCTAAATTCAATGCTTTTTGCAATTGTTTAATTATACACAGTCATTAAGTCGCGTGATTGCAACCTCACTGAAAGTTGATTCGAGGTCTCCATATGAGCCGATATTAAGATTTATAAATGTTTGGCGTTGTATTGATGTTGGCCATCTTAGAGCTCGGAAGGTCTCAAGTTCAATTCCCTGTTGGCGTGGCCTCTACTCGTTTCATCATTAGCGAAACGTTTTCTTTGTTTGCAGCGTTTAGGGTATATAACTATGTGAAATAAGTTCTATGTTCTTTTCCTTTCGGGCGCACATATTCTATTTTAATTATTGAAACAATTACGTTTTCTGCTCTCCATCTGGAAATAAAATGGCGTGTTATTTATGGACGTTCTTTAATTACGATGGTTCTTAGCGTCCCGTTCTAAATTTAGCGTGAAAGACTGCTTATTTTTCCTCAGAAGCCTCACTATCAGGCTTGATGTTATTTTACGTGCCGTGTAAGTCACGGGACCAACGGCTTTACTTCCCTTCCGAAGGAAGCCATGCTATGGATTTTTGCACCCGAAAAAATCTATCTTTCTCCGGCGGGTATGAACCCGCGACCTTGGGTATATGAAGTTAGTATGGTAACTATTACACCACGGAGGGCGACTTTTCATGACCAGACCTTGTAGGCAAATACCATATCGTGAAAAATCAGACAATACAATGAGGTCTGAGCTGGAATATTAGCGCTTGCTTGAATTTCAAGTCTAATATTAACAGCACCGTTGATCGTCTCCTCTGGCTGATAAGAGCAGTCGATGATGAATAACGGAGCATACTTCAGAAAATCCTTCCTCTGCAATAAAGGATAATTCTCCTTGTTATACTATGAATTCTGAAACTTTGAATATACTTTATACCAAGAGACAAATTTATAATTTCCAAAATTCAAATTCATATCATGGTGTAGATAACACTCGCTAATAAGATAAAGCTTCAAATTAGTGATATCACAATGATCAAACTTAGAGCAACTCTTTCTCGCATCATTTTATTCTCCTTGTTTGAGCGCCAACTATAACACATCTCGGCTTCTCAAGCTTTGATGTTGTAGCAACATTCCTTGTAAATGATTAACTTTGGAACAGTGGGCTGGGTATGAAGATTCATGGTTCGAAATGCGATGTGTAGAGATATGTCCTCCTTAACAATCTTGAGAAAGTTCAATTTTCCACCATGTGAAGACGCATCACAAACCTTTTCCATTCAATGCGATTTAATTTAACTATATCATCTTCTGCTCCTGCAAGAGCCACAATAGTTTCCAGAATACTTACTTCGAACATCACAAGTTCAAACTTGTTATTTTTTATACGTTCGTGGTGGTCATCAGCAAACTCCAACAGCATTGATAGAGGTACAATAACGCTGAATGTTCAAACTTGTTATTTTCTATACGTTCGTGGTGGTCATCAGCAAATTCCAATAGCATTCATAGAGGAGCAGTAGCGCTGAATACACCACTTTCAGAATGTGCAATGTCCACCTCATTCCCAGGATATCTCCATCCAGCATTCAGAATTTGATCCAAAGCATTCAGAGCAACATTGTTGAGCATTCTTGTTGAAATTCCGGGATTTGAGGTTTCTATTAATAGTTCATATCCAGGCAAATCTCCTCAAACTTGAATGCTACAGCATTATTGGCGAGCTTTGCAGTAGTAGGTGCCCCATCAGGCTTAGCAATTGTTCCTTCAATGTAAAGATAACTTCTGATCTCATCCAATAGATCCAAAAGCTGAAGAATTATACGGCAGAAAAATATGCTCCCCTTCTTTAGCAATCGTATTGTCAAATGTCGGAGTGCCAGTCACATTGAAGATGTCTATCACAAAATTCGATATCCAAATTCTCGAGGAAGTTTCGATTGTTTGATGTAAACAGTCTTGGCTGGAGGAAAGTATGAGCTAACTGATGAATCAGCTGCTTATTATAAAATTGACGACGCTTAAAACGATTCCCATTGCGTCGAAGGTGAAGTCTTTGAATCTTCTTTCCTAAAGTTCAGGACACTTCCGTCTTGATCGACAACCCTGAGAGTGATTTGTTCGATTTAGTTGGAAGCAACAATTGGCAAGTATACTGGATTTGACAGCTCTTGGGAAATATGAAAAGCAGGATCAACAGAAGGGGAAAAAAACTCATATCGAGTGCCCGCTCCTACCATTAATGAAGAACCCTGTTGCAATACTACACTCAATTCTAATTATGCTAACCTTAAATATGTTTACAACGAAATCAGATGCTATTATATTATCCGGACGAATAACACCAGTATTTGACAATCCTAAAAGAGAGCCAATAGAGCACTCTTTCAAAAATCGATAGTATAGGGACATTTAATCTCACCCTTCATTGTATTGTTGTTTGCTTGAATAAAGAAGCCATCACTCCCCAAACCGAGCTTACTTCTTACATATGAATTAAGATCAGCAATCTCATACGTTCCAGGGGGAATGTAAATGACTTTAAACTTATTATTGAAAATGTAATGAAAAAGATTATTACTAGAATCGACCTTGGGAATTGCATAAAAAGTTTCAAAATTCAAGAGAGCAATCTTATAAAACCCTCTTAGACCTACATGAAGAGGCGGATTTAGATACGCTGTAAACACTAATTCATTAACGCTAGCAGTAATGGTATAATTCACTGCATTAGAAATTGCAAGCGTCCGCAAACGACTGAGCTAATATCTTGAAATATCCTTGTATTATAGAATTCGTTAACACCCTTTAAACACATCTCTTTCTCCTTTGAAGGTTTTAAATCCCCAAGACTGTCAAAATAAAACAATTTCCAATCTTCTTCACACCAACCCAATGTGTTCCTACGTTCTAAGACGAATCCAGATTCACAACAATTCTTTCATTGAAATGAGGTTTTGAAGGAAGATCGTCGCTCATATACAATCCTCAAAAATGAGGTACCTTCAAAAGTCTAGCATACAACTCTATTTCAATATTGCTTAAGACTTTTTCCGGGATAGATATAGCCCTCGCCCAGAGTTTTTTTAATTCTTTTTTTCTGTTCTGACAATTCCTCCTCTTTATCTTTAAGCGCTCTTTTTCCCTTTTAAAACACTAGTAATTTTAGAAGCCGTAGCTAGATATGCAGCCAGAGGCAGCAATCCTTCAGTGTTTTTACTTTCTCTACGAGTACTATGTACATAGTGTATAAATAAGGTATTGTAATGCACCCAAAAAGTCGATACCGATATTTCACCGGAAATACATGTTTTGGGTCCCCTGAATCCAAAAAAAAAAAAAGCATTTTGTGAAAAAGGTCCATGTGTGTGCATAGCTCAAAAACGAAAAGACCGTTAAATACCAAACTTGGTATTTAAATTTGGTATCTTACAAGGATGCGACACAAAGATTTTCAAGAACATCCCCCAAACCAAACTACCCTTTACATGGAACTTTTTTCCAAATTTTTTATTTTCTCAAAAATGGCTCTAACGATTTTGATTAAAATATCGTATATTAAAGATAATTACCTGACAAATAATATGTATATCCTGAATTTTCTGGGAATAGCCTCTGAAAACTACTTTATTGTGGATGAATTTTACGAAATTTTGCATAACTGCTAAACCATAAAAAATGGACAAAAACTTAGCACACAAAAAATGTAGAGCACATTAAAACACACGATTTATGTTATATACATTCTTTTCGAGGAGTTGATTGTTTTTTTAGACATTCCTTGTTTTTGGTTTCAGCTTTGAAAAACGTACTTTTCTCATACAGAAATTTGTCAACTCGTATCCATACAAAGGAACTTCAATCACCTAGAAACTAGTTTTTGACCTTACTTATACCTATGATACTCCCATATTTCGCTTCTACTTACAAGGAAGCAAGCAATACGACTATTTCTGCTATTTTTTCACAAAAAAAATTATATGGCGTTTTATATATGGACGCTCTTTAATTGTTTTGGTTCTCAGCGTCCCATTCTATATTGGGCGTAAAAGACCGCTTAATTTTGCTCAGAGACCTATCAGGCTTGAGGTTCTTTTACGTGTCCTATATACAAGAATAAGCTTATTATTATTTACAGTTGAATCAATTTGTGCTGCACCTCCTGCAGCAGCCCCTAATGCAGCAATAATAGGAATCAAGGGTAAAAATCCTCTCGCTTTTTCTTTAACTTAGAACTTGCCCCAAGTGTGATTTTTTCTTTCATAATGCTCGCTACCAGCCTTGCTGCCAACTTTTCACCTATAGATAATCTGGTGATTGAACTCTACTTCAGACTTCTCAGCTAAAGTCTTATCGACAATATTTCTTGAGATAGCATCCTGGGACTCTGCGTAGGCTATATCGTAAATCCTATAGGCATCATCCAACGGATTAACCCCTCTGTCTCCTCTCTTTAGTCTTTTCGCGAGTTTAGTTCCAGTGCCGCAAAATCTATATCCGGGCAAATGGGCTTCAAATGACAGCCAATTAATAATCTTGTTGAGACCAAATTCTCTCTTGAGCTTGTCGCTTCTAGCTCTCATTGCATACTAATCACATTTAGCTGTGCATTCTAAATGTATATATCTATAGGTATGTAAATAGATTTCAGAGATTAATGAAACAAAGCAGTATATACGCCTTAACAGGGGGAGTTATTATTTAGTTCATAAGATTGAACTCCTCAAGCAAGAATGTGCGCTACCTATTCAACTATTAGATTTTGAAAGTGAACTAAAATGTGATAGGCACGGAAAGCTATTTCCGTGTAATGTTAGAGGTCTCATCGCGATAAGTTCTGGTGCAGGAAAGACAAATGCTACTCAATATGTTGGTACACGAAAATGGACTACGTTTCGGAAACCAATACACCTACTCAAAGTATCTTTATCACCGAAATATCAATACTTTATTACACTCCTTAAAAAAACTGAAGGCATAGAAGTAAAAAGAAGCGAATATGTAGAAAGTGTATTGCACCCATCAGAAGTTAAAGAGAGTTCTATACTTATATTTGATATCATTACTGAAAAGCAAGGGAAGATAATACGTGATAATGCAAATATGATTATACTCTTCAGGCAAGACAATTTAAGCTTCAAAGATATATATGAGGATTACGTAAACACTACTATGTCATAAAAGGAATTTAAAAGATTTGTGTAAAAACGATTGGAATAGCTCTTCAGAAAGAAGGCCATTTGTAGTTATAGCTCCTGAATTCCCGATGAGTAACGGTTCATACGGAATTGATTTGACCAATATATTAAGGCTGATAGGAAAGATTCAAGTCATTCACAGTTCAGAATAAGTGTCAACAGGTTCGGCTCATCGAGAACCTCGGCAGCTAAAAGAACTCTTAATCGTCTGATTATTAACAGAGATGGGAATGGCCACTATCAGTTCAAGAAAAGGCGTTTGTGTAATATTCAGGTCCCCAAAGATGAAGGTGATGCTACAACTAAACGATATGTGGAAACACAGCTGCTTCTGAGAATGGATTACAAGAGTTTACTCTTAAAACATCTCAGAAACCAATAGAGTAATTTAAGCTCATTCTTAAGAAGCATATTCAGAAGCGCAGAATGAGTCTAATGGTACACATAAAAATGCTATGACAACGGATACCAAAAATATAATTCTGGATACTATAAGAATGAAAGTATTATTACCACTATTGGATGGTACATAAATGGCTAACACTTAATTCATAAAAGACTACATAAATGCAACAACTCCGCGAATTTATTTCATTTATGAAGAAAAGATTAAGCGAGATAACTGAGCCTATAAGCGATAATGACGCTTACAATAAGGGGTATGATGATGCTACTGAGAAAAGGACACGTTGTTCATACAGAAACATTCAAAAGAAATGGAGGTTTGGTATTAACCATAACAAGCTCAATGTCTAAATTGCCAGATATATTCTGAAGAGAAACGATGAAAACAACATGGTAATGGACACCTTTAGATTGAGAGTATTACTAAACCCATTCCACGATCAAGATGTAGCGAATAGAAAATTTGTCATCGAATATCTCAATCCTCAAACACAACCACGAGACAGTAATGGAAACATTATATTCGGAAAAAGAGAATTGTTGACATAGCAGATCCTCTTGATGATACAGATGCTGTAAATAAAAGATACATTAGAAATTCAATTATAAAAAAATCAAATGAGACATGTCAACAACTAAGCAGATAAGTGGCGAAGGAAATGGAATTACAAGAAAGCAAGAAACTTCAAGAGTTTCAACACTTCCCTGAACAAGATTATAAGCATATTGCATTCTCTATCAAAGTCTTCAAATGAGTCTACGAATTCACTAATGTATTCTACAGAGCAATTTCCGAGAGATTTGATAGTGATCGAAAAAATGTAGATCTTATGTGGACTAAGAAATTGGGTAACATAGAGAACAGTATGAACAACTACGGCAAGCGACTACATGAAGCAATCAAACCGTTAAAGACAGATACTTTAAATAACCTACACACCAAGCAGTTGGACCTGGATCTGAGATTTATCAATGTAAACACATTGCTGGATAATCACAAGATATAAGAGCAAATAAACTCTCTAGAAGAATCAATAAAGTCAGTATACTAATAGAGCAATGTTTGCTGATGCATTCAAGGTAAAGATGCAGGAGCACTACGAAGACACTGATTAACTGAAAAAATCAATTGAAAGGCTAGCTAAGGCTATCGATACTCTCTGAGACTTCAAGTTGATCGCAAGCTATAAATTAAGTGTAAGCTAATAGTTGTCATCAATGCAAAGAATAAGACTTAAAGAATCAGTAGATGAAACCTAATGAGGTAAAGGCTAATAGTCTTCTTCTAACGGTCTACAACTATAAACAACATCAATCAGAGAAGAGGAAAGCAAGAAAGTTTAATGTTGGTGATTATATGAGAATATACAAAAAAAAAAAAAAAAAAAAAAAAAAAAACCGGACATTTTGAAAAAGATTCCGATTGCCAATTGAAGCGTTGAAATCTTCAAAATCGACAGAGTGAATAGAACCGATCCTACTACATATTATATTAAAGGACAAGGACGGAGAAGAGATTAAAGGTCTATAGACATGAGATTCATTATACATTATTTCCTAATACTTATTTAGTTGAGAAAGTGATACGTAGACATGGATTTTTGTAAAATAGTATGGATTTCCTAACAGACAATGGATTGTTATGAACGACGTGCTGTAATAAATATTGAAACAACCAGACTTTTTTTTTAAAGTGTTTCTTTATTGAAAAACAATTTCCCTTCACCTTTCCAATAATTTAATACTTAAATTATACATTTCAAAAAAAAAAAAAAACCCATGAGAGGGGAAAAAGAAAACTGTATACAACATAAATTTCAATTTCAATTACACATTTCAAAAAAATGAGAGGGGAAATAAAAGCTATATACATCAATGTTTAAACGCCAATTATCCATTTCTAAAAATCCCATGAGCGGGGGAAACTGAAAACTATATAAACAAAAATATTAATATACAAATAATTTGAAATATTATATATACAAATGACAAAACAGGTGTCGGTGGTGGCATTATTTCCTTACCAAGGGTCAGTCATAGCCAGAGAATAATGTTTACAGGCCAGAGTATAATCTGAGCCTTCAATTATTTTACGTTTATCGCCTCTCCCATACACAACGACCTGCTGCTCTGTTGTACGGATGCAATGCTTGTAGCTCCTAAGTGTTCTTTGTTTTGCCCAATAATTTTTCTATGGTCATTAAGGCAGTGGAAATAGTGTTCAATATTTAGGGTTACCATGCCTGATTTGGCTATGTCCTTCCCCTTCTTTACGTCTGTCCCTCAAATCTTTAGCTGTACAACTTAGACCTTAGACCTATAAATTCATACATGCTTCCTAGCTCATCTTTAAATAAGTTTTGTGGTGTGCCAAAAGGATTGTCTACTGCAGAATTTAAAGTGTCGAAATATTGTGGATTCTGTCTCATAACATATTGGTCTAGATTTTGAATATTGAAGGTGCTCCACACTTTCTGGGCGTGCATAATACTCCTGGTTTATTCCATCAAATACTTCAAATGTTGGTATTTGAATTTCTTCTAGTTTATTTATGGTGTCAACATAGCTATACGGGAAATTCCCTTTGATTGAACGACCTCTTGGATGAGGGTATTCCGCACTTGTTATCCGGAATTAATCTTTTTCAAGCATAGTAGCCAGACTACATAACTTGTCCAAAATCTTGAAAGCTATCTAGAAAGCTTAAATCAATGCTCCTGTATCGCTTTGTAAACATATATAACGTTCAGAAGTGGTTGCGATACACGAAATTGGATTATCGCCATATGACAGGCGCTCAATCAGGAAGTGGCTATCATAATTGCTCAAACAATGAAAATAGATGAGGATTAAGTTGGGCACCTTTATGTTCAAGTTGCAGCGATTATGGCTGGTACAGATGCAGGCTCCTGTCATATTATCATGATCCCTCACTTTTTTCTATATACCTCAAACGCTTTCATGCATATGTGGCAACGATGAGCGCTTTGAAAATCATCCTTGTCTTGAGCTGTCATCCACATTTTTTTCATTTTTACTATATTGCGCAAAAGCATATCCGCTGTCGCTCTTATCTCAATGAATAACTGCATGACAGCACCAGCGCCTCTAAAGAAACAAATTTCGAGAGCGAGGCATCTTGGTGAGATACCAGCTTGAGCGTGAACGACATTGCTTGATGATGCTGGATAGCTCGGGTGTGTGGGCGCATCTCTGGTGGACGTACCTGGTGGGGCTGAGCTGCGCAGCAACGACTGGTCCTCTTTCCGGCATTGCGGCTGCTAAAGTCGACTCTCGCTGCTCCTCGGCTATTGGTGGGCTCAGCGACGAGCAATTGAGACCTATTTATATCTAGCTTCGGTATTTAGCTACGGTGCTCTGCAGGGTGTGGTACGGAAATTAACTTAAAATAACGTCGGCACTTTTCGTTTAGTCAAATTTATTTCTCTTTTTCAAGTGTTCCCGAGAATGTTCCTGGCGCGTGTCAGTTTCCATATTTTCCCTCGAACAAGAGCGTAACGCGTTCAGGTAACTAAACATTACGCGGCGACGAGTGCAACGGTTACGTGCAGAATTATTGTAGACACTTTCAATTTTCGCCGTGGCTTCCTTACGCGTGACATTTATTTCAACTGTGTGAATCACTGTAATAACTTTACCATATTTACGAGGATTCTTGTTTCGGGAATCACAGAGTCTACGTGTAGTTACATTCCAACTGCCACACTCACTATAATAACTCTACTAATTCGCGTCGCAGGTTTCCCCTTGGAGTTACATCTCAACTGCGTGAAAATTGCGGCGAATGCTCTATATTTATACAAAATTCTACCCATGCGCAAAACCCTCAACTCGTAATCTTATTGGCCCATTTTTGGCGCCGAACGTGGCTTGGGGTGCGCTTCTGCCGTGACGTAATTGTAATTGGTCAATGCGTCTTTCACGTGATTCTTGGCCTAAATTTCCTCGTGGTTCCCCTGTTTATGTCGCCTTCACATTCTCTTGCAGAGTCGTGACCACACAGTAGCGTCTTTCCCCTCTTGCAATAGACAAAGAAGTAGCGTAAACAACTGAATTCGTCGCTTGAGAAATGCTTTCCAGGAACTATTTCTCTGAACATCCAATATACAATATATCTTACTTACTAATTAGCCTAAACAATTTAATAAGTTACAAATATTGGTTATGCGCTTATTCACATGGGCGATAATCCGTCTCAGGTGCAACCATAGTCGATGACTCACATAGTGTGGACATTCGCTTGCACGCTCTCAATGTCAGCGTAGATAAAGTTTACAGGCGCTTTCTTAAGACTAAGATGAAATCTGGATATCCTCGTCGTTTGTAGGCATCTTATCCAATTGCGCCTTGGTGAATCGCAATTGGTGTTTTTAAAGTATCTCCTCATGGTGAAGTTCATCAGACATGGCTCACAGATTCATTTCCTTCCATTGTGATTGCTTATTTGTTTTCCTAATAGCTTGCTGAGATTCTTAATTGGACAATAATGTGAATTTTGTCCTTCTGTGACTATAAAAAGATTAACGAGATGTGATTTGGATGTTTGATAAAGTGGTATAATAGATTTATCATCATCTAAACCGATTACAGTGACACTTGTTCCTGGATTCTGACTCTCAAAGTGATTTATTTCACGGAGACTGACAGGGAAATTAATATCTGAATAATTGAAATCTGTAAGTAGTTTTTCCTTAGGATAGTGATGCAGCTTTATGGGGTGTTTTGATGCCAGAAGACACCAAGCAAAGCAATATTGATTGTATTCATGATATTTACAATTGTCAACTTATGTTTTATATCATTTGGAAGCTCTTTGTAACGTGAAGCATTGAGTGGTTTGTAATAGCTGATGCTATTAACTACAGAAGTGACAGAAACTGATTTAGAACTGGCTTGACTTTGGACATTCGAAGTGTTTACAAACATATACATGATTCGAGCACCTTCAATATTCAAAATCTAGACCAATACAGTGACCATTACCTAAAGACAGACACGCCCTCGTTAGCTGATGTTTTTAAAACCTTTAGGGACCTCTCTCTGGTAGATCAATTTAGTTCCTTGCTGGCATTTTACATTACCAGGGCTTGTCTTCGGGTGCTTGAATCATGAATGTCAGCTGCAATGAGCTGATTATCTTGAACCCGCCCGATTTCTGGTAAGTATTGAGCTCATTTCTTTAATTATCTCTTTAGGAACGCCTGGGGATAGTTGATGTCTAATGTATTAAACATTTTGGTGTGCCTCTGAAGACTTTTGCCGTGATGTCCCTCCCTGCATTCCACAAGTGGTCGGGTCTGCAGGAAGGTCCTGGCGTCGGGGACTCAAACCTCACGTGATTGCTGACCGGTTGTGCAGAGGAGAGCTTGCTTCCTGTATCATCCATGCTCTCATGACAGCGTTCTTCTTTCATCTCCTGAGGATTCGTCCCAGAAGGCGCTCACTGTATCAAAGGGCTGAACAGAACAGATCGCCTCATCCTCTGCTCTCGAAGAGTACCCCCTGCTTCGGGATCGAGTTTTCTGCAAATTATAAAAGCAATTAGGTTTTCTTTCTTCCGCGATTTCAAACTGTTTCGAGATATTTATTACTTCTGTTAAAAAAAATCTGATATGTTTCATTAGCATGCGTTTTTCTACGTCTCTGCAATACCTTATTGTTAAAAAGCTTATTTTTCTATTTACTTTACGCTAATTGTAATAAACATTACCAGAAATTGTCTTATTATTTAGTTCCTTATAAGTAGAATGGAAATAAATGAACAAACGAGGCTAAAACGACAAACAAATGTTTTAAATTGTGGTTGCAATTAAAATCCGTTTCTTTGCGCGACATAATAATGCATACACTGTGTATTTTGAGAGATCTAAAATGTTGTAGTAGATTTTCTATATATCTTAAGCTTTACTAGTTATAAACCATTCAAAACTTCATTCAGAATAAAGAGGTCTTCAGAGACTATAACCAGAAAATTCAACTTATACATTTTATTTTTCATGTAAATATATTTAATATTCAATATTTGAATCAAGATCGTTTGAGCTATTTTTATTTCAGAAAATCAAAATTTTGTTTCCATGTAAAGGGTAGTTTGTGATAGGGGGGTTCCTTTAAAATCTTCATGCTGCATCCTTGGAAGATGCTAAATTTAAATGCCAACTTTTGTATTTATTGGAATTTTTGTTTTGAGCTATGCCGCCCACAATCACACACACATACACACCGACACTCGCAGAAACAGACTCGCACGGACCTTTTTCTAAAAAAGTTCGGACTCAGGGGAAACCAAAACATATATTTCCAGTGAAATCTCGAAATTGAATTTTCGGGTGCAATACAATACCTTTTCTATTCACTATGTACATACTACTATAGAGAAAGTAAGAAAATGAAACCTACCAGGTTTTAGAAGCTCTGGTGTCGTGCTCCTCCTAACAGGATCACTGAGGGCCTGTTTGCAATCTGTGTTAGTCCTCCTGAAAATGAATGATAATAATAATAATAATAATAATAATGTAAAATCGTTAAACAGTATTAGTTCATTCATAATTATGTTTTTTTCCATCATTTTATATATTTGATTCATTTGTAAATCAGTCTTTTTGCTTTAGAATGAGTCATTTTTGTATATTCTATTTGAACTTTGGTTATTTTTTCAAATGCATATATTATTGGCTATTGTATGTAAGACATTCAGAATAATTACCTTTATTCATTCGTCGTGTTGATTCTGTCCCGTAGCAAGTTGCTGTGTTGTGAATATAGACATGGTTTGAAGAGCATGTTCCATTGCCGGAGTCCAAATATTGCTTAGCGCCTGCAAATTCCATTGGTCGGCTGTCATTGTCGCAAAATATAGGACTGCTTGCATTCTATTGTACGCTTCTCGTATGTCGTTAGATCAGCTGGCTGAAAATAAATATTTATTCTTTAGTTTTGTCATTCAACTTCCTGTTTGATTAAGGGTTACTAACGTTCATGTGCATTCCAGGCAATAGGTTTTTATAGTAAACAGCAAACAGTTGTTCATTAAGAGTGAAGTGTATATTGTTTAAGCTAGTTAAATGTAAAATGATTTTAAAAGCTGTTAAATCGGAATATATTACCGTAAATTATCGCAAACAAGAGAAATAAAAGTGTTTATTTTATACATAGTTCACGAATATAGCACTATACAGTGGGAGAAATGTGACTACCTCAGCGGTTAGCACCCTGGCTTCTCACCTGGAGGGCCTGGGTTCGATTCACAACTGGGACGGTTAATTTTTCTTTAACCAGAATTATTCCCTAGCACCATTGAGTATGAATGGGCGTGTTTAGTGATAACCTAAAGTTATCTACAGGTATTACGGAGCTGTTTCACAAGTTAAAAGTCACGAGCTGCCCATAGCAGTTAAAGGGGCAATATAAAATGAAATAATTCTTAAAATAAAAGAATGGGTTTTTTTTTCATTTAGTTCATGTTTTTTCATTGCACATTACAATATATTTACGTTTTTGAGTTAAAATAATCACATGTGTACACTCACACCATATACTTTTTCTGAATTTATTTCCAGTATTTTGAGGCCCTCAAAACATTAATTCGCCGTAAAATCTTTACACTGAATCCATTGGCTAGATTCTCATGCTGTTTATGATTCTATTGTATATTCTCTATTTGTCGCACTGCCATTATGTTTGTGAAGTTCTTATTAATATATAATTTTCTTTAAACAAATATATTCCATTCCTTGTAAAACTGTTATAAGTAAATAAAGCCTTTGCATGATAATCAAAGAGTATACATTTTTTAAACATGCCGTGCATTTCAATGTTCAATTAACTTATAGGTTATCAATCTATTCTCGTAGGTCACTACACTGAGCGAATCTTATAAATATGATGCTTTGGTAGCTGTTTCGTCGTCTTTTATAGCGGATGGTTATGTTAAGAGCGCCTAATACCGTGAATTTGATTGGCTGCATCCATTTTTTTCTATTCATTGTAGAATCTCTTTCATTGGTCGAGTTTAGAATTATTTTCTCCATTTAGAAAGGAAGCGGGACTTGAATCAATCATGTTTGGACTTGAAGGAATGTCCATTTCTTGTAAACAGGAAATATCCCTCGGGGTATTTGTGATTCACTATAGGACGGGAAGTTATAGCGTCGTTTTGGCTACACACCTACTTACACGTTTATCGTCTGTTATTTATGTTTCTTGGAGCGATAGTTGAACCGCATGTATTCTACTTTTTCTCTGTCTCAGATTCTAAACATTGGTAGATGTATAAGCTCGGACTTAGCAGTAGACTCCGTTAGAAAATATCATTGCATCTTTATTTAAACACGTTATATTCGTTTTAAAGCTTAACAAGAGCGTTTCACTTATCGAGTGTTTAAAATAACATATTTATGTTTGCGAAATATTCAGCTTCAAAACTTTTGAAAGGTTTTCTTGGAAATAAACATGCTTTGCGTTTAGGTCTGATATTTAAGGTGCCATTTGGCTGTGTATTCTCAAAAATCTGATGTGTTACACTTACATGACTTTCTCTAGCTGTTCTACAAAGTTCTTACATAAGATTATTCTTCTCTCTGCACCTTGCTAATCGAGGTACTCATTAGCGCTATGTTATTATTACTTAGTCCCTTATCAGTAGGAAGAAAGTAAGGGAATACACCAGGGTAAAACGATAATCAAATGTTTTAAAAGCTGTCGTTATGCGATTGTCATTAAAAATCCCTTCTTTTCTTGGCCAGGAGTAGAACAAAAGAAAAACGGACACTCCCGTCTGAGAAAAGTGTAAGTACTTCACAACTGAAACTAATAATAATGAATACCACGAAAATGGTAAGCTCCACGAAAAAAATGTATATGACATAGCTTGTGTATTTTAACAAGACCTACATATTTTGTATAATAAGTTTTTGTCTATTTCTTACGCTTTACTAGTTATGCCAAATTAAGCAAAATTCATCCAGAATAAACAGGTCTTTAGAAGCTATTCCCAGAAAATTCAAGATATACGTTTTATTTGTCAGGTAAATATCATTAATATACGGTATTTTAACCAAAATCGTTAGAGCCATTTTTAAGAAAATCAAAATTTTCGAAAAAAATTCAATGTAAAGGGTAGTTTGGGATGGAGGGATTTTTCTCAAAAGCTTCGTGTCGTATCCCTGGAAGATACTAAACTTAAATACCAAGTTTGGTATTTTAGCTAGTTTTCGTTTTTGAGTTATCGTGTTCACGGACACACACGGACCCTTTTCTGAAAATTCTTTTTTTTTATATACAGGAGGTCCTAAAACATGTATTTCCGGGAAATCTCGGTATCGAATTTTTGGGTGGAATACAATACTTCTCTATCCCTATGTACATTGTACATAAGGGGCTAGAGAAAGTAAAAATGTATATCCTTGTTATTTCCGCTTTTCTGCCATTACAGACGAAAAAGGTCTCAGATTCAAAACATTGATAGATATATAACCTCGGACTATGTAGTAGAATCCAGCAAAAAATATCATTGCATCTTTATTTAAAACAAGTTATACACGCATTTAATCTTAAACAGAACGATACACGTACCATGAGTTCAAAATAACCTATTTGTTTTCACGATCTCGTCATCCTAAAATGTTTTAGACTCGGAGGGAGGAGAGCGGGGGAGTTGAGTGAGTGTTCTGGTACACAATCTTTCGTAGATGTGTTAAAGTAAAACACCTACCCTCTTCTGGCTAAGTGAAGTGTCTTGTTCCTAGGATAAAAAGCGAGGTTGTCTGAAGAGCTATTATGCGTACGTTTCATGAAGACACGCCTAGAGAGGTAGGCAAGTTATATGACAAATATTTTACGATCCTGTTACATAAACGTTACGGGATTTATCTGACTATTCGACTAAGAACATTAGCTTGTATACTACATTTTAAAATCTCTTATATAGTTCCAAAATGTATTCATTCCACTTTTGAGGTATTTAAAAACATCATTAAGTATTTTGTAGGTTGAGATGATGTTTACAATCGTCTGAAACAGGTTAGAACGGATTTCACTGCTGTGATAGGAACTCACGTTTTCATAGCTGCGCTTTAGATAGCACGCAGGAGTGATGAGTAAACATGCATGGATTCTATTTATACAAAGTGTTATAATTGTGTCCTACAATCAATCTTTTACGCAGATGTTAATTATACATAGCCGTTAAATCGCGTAATTGCAACCTCACTGAAAGTTGATTGGTGGTCTCCATGTAAACGCCGATATTAAGATTTATAAATTTTTGGAGTTGTAATGATGTTGGCATTCTCAGTGTTCCGGAGGTCCCAGGTTCAATTCCCTGTTGGGGTGAGAACTCTGCTCGTTTCATAATTAGCAAAATGTTTTCTTTGTGTGCAGCGTTTAGGGCATATAATTATGTGAGATAAGTTTTAAGTGCTGTCCCTTTCGTGCGCATGCATTCTATTTTAGCTATTGAAACAATTACGTTTTCTGCTCTGCATCTGGATATGGTGTTTTGAAAGCCCCTACAGTTGGAAATTCAATCCTTCGCCGCCATATTCGTTTTGATATGATGAATTAATAGTTTTTATAAAAGCAATTCTCTCTAAACGTTCGCTATTTTCATTTCATGTGTTGGTATGACACGATAAAGCTTTTACCACGTTGAACCGTGTGAGTGTTATAATTCCTTGCGAAAATATTACCGCAAACGCATATTCACACAATTTCAAATAATTTATATCAAATATTCCACTCAGTAATCATATCCTGTTTTTTTTATTTTACCATGATAGGTGAACTCTATTTGAATAATCAGCTTCCTTGAGGAAAATTAAACCGATTTTTCATGCAAATGAGGCTTGTAGCTCTCGAATTGCAAGATATAGAGAAATCTGGCAGCTTTTTAAATAAAAGAGGCTATCGAATTGAAATCATATAAAATTTTTCACTTATGATTAGATATTCAGATTTCTCGTGAAAATCTAGATCGATTTGATATGCAGATGAGCCTTGTAGCTCGAAATTAGGAAGTTGCGTCAATCGATTCAATTGGATATGATTTGCGAATGTGAAAGATGATTGTTGAAATGGTTGACAAGCGATAGGTGAAACATTTTAGTGATTTTATTGACAGGTACATGGAAACCTTTTAGACAGGTGTCTTGGCAAAGGAGGAGGGGGCGGCGCTCTGGGTGGTCTGTCGGTAGATGTTATCTTAATGGATACATCTTGTTAACACTTCTTTACAAGAGGCGGCACCCTTTGTCCTGAATCTCTCTTATTATCACTACTGTTGTAGTGTCATTTAAATATATTTACAAATGGACCACTCTTGGGATGAATTACTGGTGATTTCCTTAACTTGTATTGCAATATAAATGTATTAATGTTGAATTCCGATAAACAGCATTTTTAATCATGTATTCTAGATAAGAAAAGCTTGTGTTGCATTCATATTACTTTCTCTATCTCTCTATGGTTTCTTAGCGGATATACTAAATATTTATATTTTCTATCCACTTCACTTTAAGTGAGATAAAACTCTGCAAAAGTAACTACACAATATAGTACGTAATGCACTATTCATTTAGTTACAGATCAAAAACAATAGGAATAGTCAGACAATTGTTTAACAAGTATAATTATGTATATCTATTGGCCTAAAATTCCTTACTCTTTCCATTGCTATCACGAGAAAGAACTGAACATCGAAAGAGGTTTGAAAGAATGGCCAAGTATTAACCCGACGTTGGTCGAGATCGTTAAGCTAACGCCGATGCTCGACATCTGAGCGGGGGGCCTCAAAGCGTTGACCCAGCTTTTAACACACTATTCTGTGGTTACATTTACTAAATTTGAGCATTAAGCAAATATGAACATGTTTAGCATTTCCTTTATTAAATAAATTAAATACTTTTCATTTTAGTACTGTAATGTACCACGCTATTTTATTAATGTTTAACTCGCTTTTTACAGTAGCTGCCACATACTTGGATGGCATACTGTTATAAATTTATTATGACCAACTTTTTACATTCCTCTATAAAACTATCTTCTTGTACAGCAATTTACAATGGACATAACACACTAAACACATATAGAGTGCAATGCTCTGTTTACATTAAAAATATAATAGTCCTGTTCTATAAAGAGACTGCATAGCATAACATGTGAATTAGAAAGTTTACGACAAAATTGGTGCACTAAATGTCCTAGTAGGATTGTTTGTATCTATTGGGCCCTTCATTTTAATTATTTATCATGCTGAAATTTTTTGTGTGTAATTTTCTCACTGACATCGTGCATTTGTTTCTGAATAGTTTTACTATTTTCTAATAAGCTTATCTAGTTTTCAGAAGTGTCTTCACTTCTATGACAGTTCTTACACAATGTAATAAAATGGAGTGTTTTCCAGAGATGGGCAGATGGCATTCAGCACATCTTAACCATTAATTTGTTGCCTCCCCCCTTTGGAGCAGAAGGCGCATTTATCTCTTCCTGTAATTGTACTGGGCTTATTAGGTGTCTCGGCTTTCTTAGTGTAGAATTTCTGTTCTAAGCGAACTCGAAGTTCCGATCGGAGACTAAGTTGAAGCTGCGTAAATCATGTGTGGTTCTGTGAGAGCAAGAGCGAGGTTCCTCATGACCATTCTCCTGGGTATATTCACACCTGTATAGGAAAGATAAATAACCTGTCCGTTTATGTCAGCAATGTTCATAAGGGAAAAAAATATCCGTAGTGGCTAGTTCATCCACCAGGTCTACTCCACCTTTTGTCGGGTTGTAGAACGTGATCATTTCAGGCTTGCAAGCATCACCAGTAGAGGAATCAATATCATTCCTGAAGTCCATAGAGGAAATAACTAGGATGTTTTTTACTTTTTCTGGATGTAAGAAACCAGAGTTCGCTATTCCCCGAAAACACACAAACTACTGTTTATTGGTCGGTTTCGGGTATTTGCCATAACAGCAAGAATTTTTTTCTAATCGTCTCTGCCAGAGTTAAGTTTTTATGAATGAGTTCATTCACTAGGTACACAGAACTAAACCATTTGTGTATAATTACATAGCGTGCAGTGCCTTCAATGGGTTGAACCCTTCTTTTCACAACGGCACTTGGTCTCATGTCTGATGGAGAGCATCCAACAGGTTGTTTGCCAGGGTATATTTCCATGCTTGCTGTATAAATGTAAATGACGTGTTATTTATGGACGATGTTTAATTACTGTGGTTCTCAGGTCCCATTCTAAGTTGGGGGTGAAAGACCGCTTAATTTTGCTCAGAGGCCTCTCTATCAGGCTTGAGGTTTTTTTCGTGCCGTAAACGGGACCAATGGCTTTACTTCCCTTCGAAAGGAAGAATTTTTTGACATCCGCTGTATGGGTGACCACAAAGGCAAATATTTTGATTCCGTACTTGCATGGTTTTCTAGGAATATAATGCTTAAATTTACACCTACCTGGGAAAGATTCCAGCATTTCGTCGAATACTCTCCGACACGTTAATGTTCCTGGATCCTTGATACAAACGTCTCTCTTACTGGAGCAAGGTTGTCCACAGATTGTTTTGCAGACCTTGTAACATCAAAATGAAGAGCTCTAAGAAATAGGAGAAACCTGTTGTACTTCATGGTCTGACAAGGTGTTCTGGAGCTGTACCGTCCGCCGCCGAAGTTCGGTAACATTTTGATGAGATAATTTCAGCATGCTTGCCGGGTAAAGTAGTCCTAAGACAGTCGTCATTTCTTCTAAAGCAGTATTGGGTGCATCACTTTCCCTTGAGTAGTTTGCTCGAATTTTTGTAAGCCTCACGTTGGTGTACTCCAATATTTTTTAAAACACTATCTCGGAAAAACAGCTGCCAACATTTCATTTCTGTGTTGCTGGTAGTGTGTTAGATGGTGGTCGATGGACATACATATGGTGTGCAAGTTCAAAATTTGATTCGTCTGCAGATACTACCGACGCTGTTTCATGATCACTGTATATGGAATTTTCCTTGCAAGTAAATTCAGTGTTTTCCACCTCACTAGATAAGTTATCGCATAAAAAATTCAAATGATGAGAGAGATTGATTTTCAATCTCCTCAAGCCATATCAATATTTTTGTTTTTGTCGTTCTATCATCGATAGCTTACTAATGCAGACTTGAAACTGTGCAATGTCAGTAATACCTACGAATTCTTGTCTCGGAACCTCAGAAAGAATAGCACGACAACAAATCGAAACAATAACACTGGATATTTGGAAATCGCTTAAGGCGCAAAAAGAATTGTTTCAAATAAACTAGGTATTATCTTAACGTTTACCTGTTGAACAAGACTGTACAAAATGTTTTCCCATGAAGAGGACGTCACGGTATTTTCCCAGAAAAATTCACGAGATACATTTTCTTTGTAATGTAAATATCTTTAATATGGCATTTTTATCAATATGCAGCAACGGCACCATCAGAGATTCGTCAAATCATTTTAATTTCTATTTCATCTGTAAATAATCACAGTTAATCATGTGCCAAGCCGTAAGACATGCTTATACAACGAAGATGTTTGTGCGGCCCTATTGGGTTTTAGGGTCTCTGTGTTTTCGTAAAATTTTGTAAATCGAATGCCCTAAAAATTATATTATAGCATTGTAAAACCTTTAAAGCTGCACAGGTGTAAAATATACTTGGTAACCATATTAGTATACGTGCTTAATAGATATATGTGCTTAATATATATATATATATATATATATATATATATATATATATTTAAAGATTGTAACTGCATATTAATTTCAAAGATACATAAAACTATCTGTGGAAAATGAGTTGTTTTCTCAACTACTGTCGAGAGCATTTGTAACACTTCTAGGGATGCGACACGAAGGTTTCTAACAAAATACTTTCCACCTCAAACTATCCTTTTTTTCGAAATTTTGATTTTCTCAAAAATGGCTAACGATTTTGATTACAATACCATACATTAAAGATATTTACATAAGAAACAAAATATACATCTTGAATTTTCTGGGAATAGCTTCTGAATACCTCTCCGTTTTGGACGATTTTTGTATAACTGGTATACCTTCTTAGAGATAGACAAAAGCTTATTACACAAAAAAATGTAGATCTCATTAAAACACACAATTCATGTCATATACCTTTTGCAAAATATTCTTTGATGCTGGTTTCAATTTTAACCTACTTTAACCTTTCTCAAACAAAAAGTCATATTTCCTTCCATATTCCTTTTGTTTTACTTCTGGCCCTTCAAAGAGAACGAATTACAATTGTCTCACATAGCGACGAGCTTTTAAAACATTTGAGTATGGCTTTAGCCTAGCGTATTCCCTTATTTCCCTTCTACTTACACGGAAGCAACTAAAAATTTCTGCTATGTTAATCTGGATTAGTATGATACAGATATCATATGTAAGAATAGTTTGTAGAACAGCTAGTGAATATCATGTGAATAGAACGCATCAGATTATTTTCAATACTGTTATTCTCCATCAATACTGGTATTCTTCACAGTACGCAACAGCTCTGATTGGTTGCTGAACGTTTCACCGTTTTTCTCTACTAAATAGTTCCTTTTAATTGCGGAGAGAATACAGAAATATCGTATTAAACTATGCAATGTTGTCTAATTTAATGACTGATTAACGAACAAAATTTACTGATCATTTAGTCAGTATTTCTTTATATGCATATGCATTGTGCAGTTCATGTGTAACGGCTGCATTGCCCTCCGTGGTGTAATGGTTACCACGCTAATTTCATATACCCAAGGTCGCGGGCTCAAACCCGGCGGAGAACGATGGGTTTTTTCGGGAGTAAAAATCCTTAGCATAGCTTCCTTCGGAAGGGAAGTAAAGTCGTTGGTCCCGTGTCGTTGATTTACGGCACGTAAAAGAACCTCAAGCCTGATAGAGAGGCCTCTGCGCAAAATTAAGTGGTCACTAAAGTATAGAATGGGACGCTGAGAACCTCAGCAACGAGCGTTCATAAATAAAACTCCATTCCATTTCATTTTGTAACGGTTGCTTCTAGTCAGTAATGGCGAGAAAATGTGATATCTACCAGTGTACTGAAACAGAAGAGGCGAGAAAGAATTTTCATAATGTATATACATACTAAGTTTTATGAAAATTGCCTTACTTTTTCATTAAACAATATTGTCAGCTTAACGGTAGAATTTACTGGTGTTTCCGAATGTGGCAAAGTGGGCAAAACTTTTGATTAGGCTAGGTGCGGTATCTTGTGCAAACAGCTCTTCAACAAGTGACAGGGAAAATGTAGTGAATGTAAAGCATACGTTGTTCGAGAAGAACCAACAAATTGAGATTTGGTGGACATTGTCGCTGACCGATCAATCCCTGTGGTGACTCAGACAGCTTGGAGTGCAACTACAACTTTCAATCTTCAGATTTGCTCTTCTGAGTATGACAGAATATTAAAGAAATGTGCAGGGTTATGGTTGTCCATATGCGAATGCTAAAATTCACATTAAATAAAAAACAATAACACAAAATCAAAAAACTGTTGGACTGATGTTTGTATGCAGGTACTTCAAGGAATTTCTAAAACAGCATGTCTGCATTTTGTAAATTAAAGGGAATATTTTACATTTCGTATTGAATATCCATTCCCCTACTTATTTTATTGTGTTCTATTTATTACACATTTCGTAGAGTTAATCATTCTGTGAACAATGAAATTAGATAATGATTTATTTTGCTGCCAAACGTAGGTACGCAGTTTTACAGCCGTACAGCAGACGCACCAGGTGTGTGCACTTGCTTTTGCGGAAGAATACATTCTGTCAGACACATCTGAATGGAATTTAAAATAAGCTTATGCTTATCGCAGAGTAGCATAGGTTAAAACCAACAATTTTGCTTTGTTTAGATCCTTATTTCACAGAGGGTACTCTTAAAAAGGGGGAGGAGAAGACTGTAGAGTGCAGGTTAAATACGAAAGTGGACAAAATATAAGATCGCACTGCGGTAATGTCAAAGAGTAGGCTGCAGCTGAGCGGGGTGTGGTGAGTCACGGCACTTTGTGCCGGAAGGGGTGGGCGGTGTGCCTGGACGGTGGGCGTGGGAACGGCCAGCTGGAGGAATGCGGCCGGCCATTCAGTGTGACCGGCAGACCTGAATCTCGCTCGCCGCTAGGTCAGGATTCACATGCCGGCAGCATTCAATTTACGTCCCAATAAGAGTTCTGAAGGGGTTCCACATTTTGGTTATAAATGTAAACACGCATTATATCTTAGAGAATAATTGCATTAAACCTGTATCACAGCATCATTAAATATATAAAGCTTAAGAGGAATCAACTAATCTTTATTATATAAAAGTATTACTTACACAAAGCTTATTTTGTCTGTAAGAAAAATTATTACAAAAACAGCGTCCGCTTCCATCCGATTTACGGATGTCATACGACAGTCGCAACGACATAACACCTCTTAGCTTTGCTTTATCTGTCATTACTATAGCAACCCACATTATGCTTTATTATTTTGATAATTATACTTTATATTTTTAACATAAATAATAGTAGACTTTATACCAATAAACTTAAGTCAGATACTGTTTAAGCATATTATATCAAACTGCATTTTTTTGTGACTAATGTTAGTTTACAGGCTAGCTTTCCAATGATCCCCCCCCCCAAATGAATGTACTCTGAGCATAAGGAGCATAAAAGCCACAAAATAGTCAATAGGAAACTCATGAACCCTTTGTATCACAGTTACTGATGTTTTGGGAATGCTGGTATTAAATAGATGTGCACCTCTCTGAATCTGAGTGCGCACTAAGTGATGGGACAAAAATAACACAACTATTTTGGAACGTTTCGCTGACACAACTATTTGAAACTGATTCACCACCAAAACTGTTTCGTAAAACAGTTCTGGAAACAGCGTGCTTCCCCGCAACAGATCCATGCAACACCTGAATAGTTAATTCAAAATCTTCTCGGGCTTCTAGCCAGGTAAAAACTTGGCTTGACTGGCTAGAAGCCCGAGAAGATTTTGAATTAACACGTCGCCAGGAAAGCTTCAGTTCTTATTTTACCTGAATAGTTGTTTCACTTATTGCAACAGTTACGAGTACTATGTGCGATTGTTGTGTTCCACTAGCGTAGATATTTTGCCATTGCTTACCGCAAGATGCGCTTTTGTATCTTGTAGCGCGCAGCCTGATATTATAATCCGCGAAATTCGCAGTACTATTCAACTCATTCCTTCTCGTTAACGCGCAACATCGCTTTGCTTACGTAATTTGATAATTACCTCTACAGTCTTCCTAGTGTGTGGTTGCATTTGGCGCGTTGTCACTTTATCGATGGACTTTAATTATCTCAATAGTATTTGGTGGTACACAACATGTCTGCAACAGTTTAGGCAAGTTCTGTTGCAGGAAACTGTTATTTCGAAACGGTTTCGTGGTTGCAAAAGAAACAGATTAAACTGTTTCGCAAAAAGAACAACTTTCCCCACCACTAGTACTGACCATAAAACTGTTAACTTGTACTCTATAACTACTATTTTAATTGTCCTATTCCTCACAGAACTAGCTATACTTTTAATTGTTAAGTTTGAAGTTTCCATTGTTGAAAAACAAGCTTACCATTATTGATGTATTTTTATAGTGCATTGAAGCAGGCAGTTCATTTTCTAACAATTGTGCTCCATTTTATACATTATGCTTTTATGCTTTATTTTTACAAATTAGGCTTTAGCAGAAGCTTTTAAAATTAGTTCCATTCACATCCTTAGACTGGCAAATTTATATTCTGGGTAGCAACATATTATGTTTTAAGTCCTGTTATGCTTTTGGGTTACCATAGTCATTACGCAAGCAGAGGAACGTAAGTAAAAATATGTAGTAAATTCACACGACTTTTTCTACCTATTCTGCAATAAACTGTACTTGCATAAGATGTTTCTTCTATCTACTTCGGCCTAAACAAGATAGACATTGGCAGAAATGGTTTTATTGCGTATTATTTTCTAATAGGTTCAAGAGAATTAAGACACTAGGCTAAAGCGAGTCTTCTCCTCCGCCTGCTTACTCTCCTCGTCTGCAGAACATACAAGCCAATGACGGGGGTAAGGCGCGTGTGTGCGTGTGTGTGTGTGTGTGTGTGTGTGTGTGTGTGTGTGTGTGAACAGCATAATTCAAACATCTTATGTGTTCCATTCACATGGCTTTCTCTATGTCTCTGTAACCGGTTATTGTTAAAAAGCTTATTCTTGTATTTCATGATAATCGAGATAAACATTAGCAGATATTCCTTTAAATAGAAGGGAAATGCGGGAATATACTAGACTAAAGCGATATAAAATATTTTCAAAGCTGGTTGCTATGTGATTGAAATTCTTTCTTTGCATGACCAGCAGTTCAAAAAGTCCCGTATGAGAAACGTTTTTAGAACTGAAGCCAAAAACAAGAAGCATCTCGGAAATGGTTAACTGCACGCAAAAAATGTATGTCATGATTTTTTTTTTTTTTTACGAGATCTACAGTTTTTTGTTTTGTTTTTTGCCTTATATTTTTAAAGAGATCCACATTCTTTTGTTTGTGTATTAAGTTCTTGTACATCTCCTACGTTAACCTGTTGTGCAAAATTTCTCCAGAATAAAGAGCTCTTAGGAGGCTATTCCCACAAAATTCAAGGTAAATATTTTATTTTTCATGCAAATATCTTAAATATAATGTATTTTCATAAAAATTGGTAATTTTTTTTTTTAGGAAAATCAACATTTTCGAATAATTTTCCATGTAAGGGTAGTTTGCGATGAGGAAATTTTTCTCAAAATCTTCGTGCCGTATCCTTGGAAGATACTAAACTTAAATGCCAAGTTTGGTATTTTACAGGCCTTTCGTTTTTGAGCTATCGTATTCACAGACACACACACTGGCACACGGACAAACACAGACACACGGACATTTTTCTAAAAAATATTCTTTTTATACAAGAGACCCTAAAAGGAGTATTTCCGGTGACATCTCGATATGAACATTTTGGATAGAGTTCAATATCTTTTGCACCTATACACCATGTACTACGTAGAGAAAGTAAAAACGAAAAGCCGTTATATGAGTGTATCCCTCCCCCAAACTCCTGACATTGGAAAGAGAACGGAATTTCAATCACTAGTGACAACTTTTAAAAAATTGACTATTGCTTTGGCCTAGTGTATTTACTTATTTTCCATCTACTTAAAGGAACTAAGTAATCAAACTATTTCGGCTAATGCTTTTCGTATATACCTACTCCCAAATTGTGTGGGAGATAGGGAAAAAGATCCCCGCGCCAGCCGGGAATCGGACCTGGGACCTCTAGGTCGAGTCAGAGCGATGGCGACTACACCGCAAAGACTATTAAAGCTCTGCTATAATAAATATATAATATCGGAGGAAAGCCGTTGTTACGCCAGAGGAAGTAATAAAGTCAGACGTTACTCCACACTGCACCGCAGTGATAAGTGAAGGTCAAAGAACCGGGAAGTGACCTCTTCCCTTCCATATCACTGGGAGACAATTAATGATAATTAATAACATGTGTGATTATTAAATGAAGCAAGAAGAGGAAATGGTTCTGAGTGAAGACACAAGAGCAAGCAGTTAATAAGTGCGTGTTCACTACAGACCGAGCCACGGCTTTACTGTCCAGCTGTCTCAGTATTGGGTCAAATGTCACAGAACTTTTTCTATCTATTGTGTAACAAACTGATGTGTTACATTCACATATCTTTCTCTAGCTTCTCTACAAACTCTTACAAAAGAGTATTCTTCTTTCTACACAGTGCTAATCGAGATAAACATTAGCAGAATGTTCTTATTACTTAGCTCCTTATAAGTAGAAGGAAACTAAAGGAATGCACTAGGCTAAAGTGATAGATAAATGTTTTAAAAGCTGTCATAATGCGATTGTCATTGCAAATCGCTTCTTTACTTGGCCAGGAGTAGAACAAAAGAAAAACGGACACTTCCCGTCTGAGAAAAGTATAATTACTTCACAATTGAAAACAATAATAAGGAATATCGCGGAAACGGTTACCTCCTAAACAAAAAAGTAAGGGGACATAAAATGAGTGTTTTGACGAGATCTGCATTTTTGTCCAGAAGTTTTTTTCTATCTCTTACGGTTTAGCAGTTAAACAAAATTCGGCAAAATGCATCTAGAATAAAGAGGTCTTCAGAGGCTATTCCCAGAAAATTCAAGATATACACTTTATTTGTCATGTAAATATGTTTAATATACGACATTTTAATCAAAATTCTTAGAGCCCTTTTTGAGAAAATAAAAAAATTTGAAATTTTTTCTATGTAAAGGGTAGTTTGTGGTGGGGGGATTTTCTTGAAAATCTTCGATTCGCATCCTTGAAAGATAAATACTAAGTTTGGTATTTAACGGACTTATCGTTTTCTAGCTACACAGCTACACACACACACACACACACACACACACTCACACACACTGACAGACAAACAGTCAGACTGAAATTTACACATGCACACACACGAATATTTTTAGAAAAATGTTTTTGGGGATTCAGGAGGTCTCAAAACATATCTTTCCGGTGAAATCTCGGTATCGAATTTTTGGATAGAATATAATACCTTCTCTATACACTACATAGTACGTAGGGGGAAGTAAAAACTTATTCTTCTATCTTCTTCATGGACTTATTACTTATTTTGTATTCATTCTTAGGTTGATCCCCACCAAAACAGATTCACGTGGTCAGTGGACCGCTGTACAACACAGTAGCAATGCGCGGAGTAATGTAATACCATGCTAATTATCTAAATGACAGAGTAAATTTATTCTTAAATAGTATAATATTGTATACAAATACCTACGAGTTTAACAAACGCCGATTTATACCGTTAAATAGAGCTAGCTATAAGACCCAGCATGCAATTCGTATGAGTCACCTGATTTCCGCAAATTGTTTACACGGTTGCTTGCAGTTCAAACATATATCGAAAGAAGAAGCGTTGTTTTGGGAGATGGATAGTTTAAGCGACACTGTTGTTGATAACTTGGTTACCAACCTTGGATTGGAAAGAAAGCATCAGCACAAACAGCTCAGACGACGATTCTGATCTGGAGGGAATAGGGCCGCTTCCAGAGAGCGAATAAATGTAAGTTATTGCGTATATGTTATTTATTTTTTCACACGTGCACGCATTTATATTGATACGGCTATCAAGTTTATCACCATTATACTTAACATAATAATTTATTTACCGTTTAAATTGTCGGAGTAAGGGCTCTGTTCGTTTTACATTACAATATGCCGCGTGTGCACGTCACGTGGTCGAGAAAGTATGGCAGTATTTCTGGCGCGAATGGCGGAAGGCTACATTGCAAAGGGGCATGGTCGCCTCGGGGGTTGTTTTGACGAGGATCAACTTGAGGCTGAACTGGGTCTAGTAGCCTATAAGTAGAAGGGAAGTAAGGAAATGCACTAGGCCAATCAATCTTTAAAAATCTTGTTGCTCTGTGATTTAAATTCGGTCCTCTTTGCATGGTAAGGAGTAAAACAAAAGGAAGGGGAAAGAAAAGTCACAAGGTCCCGTTTAAGAAAAATTATTGTATTTTAAAAGTGAACCAATAGCAAGGAATATCTGGGAAATGGTTTACAAAAAATGTAATGCATGTTTTAACAAGGTCTATAATTTTTCTGCAGTAAGTTTTTGTATATCTTTTACATTTTACCAGTACAAAAGTCATCTAGAATGAAGAAGTCTTCAGAGGCTGTTGCCAGAAAATTAAAGATATACATTTCATTTATCATTAAAATATCTTTAAAATACAGTATTTTAAACAAAATCATTGAGTCATTTTGAATAAATCAGAATTTTAGAAAAATCTTTGAAGTAAAGGCAAGTTGGCTAGTATGTGGTGGTTAGACGTTCTTGAAAATCTTTGTAATATATAAATTTAAATACCAAGTTTGGTATTTTAGGATTTTTAGTTTATGAGCTATGCTATCCTCACTCACACTTACGGACTTTTTTTTTTCAGTGTTACCTCAAAACATATTTCCGGCGAAATCTCTGTATCGTGTTTTTGGGAGGAATTTATTGCCTTCTCTACCTACTATGTACATAGTATGCGAGGAGAAAGTAAAAATACCCAGATATAATTTGTTTTAATAGTTATTTGTAGCTCTGCAATGATACACGATAGATACTGTCTTTTATCCATAAATACACCAGCAGCGAAGGAATTATTCAAATATTTTATACATATTTGATTACTTTCTCTACCCTCAATCGTTTATTAGTGGATATCAAAACAAATTTTATACGCATATACCTCATTTTAATTGAGATAAATTTCTCAAAAATAGTACATTGAAAATTTCGTTATACCTACTTACTGTAACGCACATTATTAAGGAGTTCATTTGCGGCACGGTTCGATCCCGCGCCGGGGGGGGGGGGCATTAAAGTTGCTACCATTGATCATAATTACTGGAATGTATTGAAGCACCATTTACTATTGCAGATTCCGTTTTTAGCTGAACTTTTTTGTAGCTCTAGGATTCCACGGTCTACATGAAATGTGTCACTCGGCTCAATGTTTGTTTTCCTAGCTGTAAGGTATGGGATGAGATATGATACGGTTACTCATGGTGTTTAATGACGTATGCTGCCTACTGGGTCTTATTTTAAGAGTTTCTGGAGTTACCCGAGCCCCAAGCTGGTGTTCCACCTTATTACGGTGATACATCTGTGAAATTTAGAACATTTACAATAAGTAAGATATCTTATTGAAATTTATACCAGTTGTTACACACATGATAGTGAGTTTCTGCCATGTATCAAAATTCTAGCTTGCATGGTTATTTAAATATTAATTTTTACTTTCTCTAGCCAAAATGAACAAAGTACACAATGGACAGAGAAAGTATTGTACTCCACCAAAAAATTCGATTTCGAGATTTCACTGGAAATTATATATATTTATGAGCTCCGCTGAGTCCCAAAAGAAAGCACTAAAGGTCCGTGTGTGTCTATGGACAGTAAAGCTCACAAGCATAAGTCCGTTATAACTAGCAAACTAGGTATTTATGTTTAGTATCTTCCAAGGATGTTACACGAAGATTTTCAAGAAAATCCTCCCACTCCCAACTACCTATTACATGGAGAAATTTTGGAAAATTTTGATTTTCTCTAAAATGGCTCTAACGATTATGATTAAAATATCGTATATTAAAACTATTTACATCACAAATCTTGAATATTCTGGGAATAGCCTCTGAAAATGTCTTTATTCTGGATAAATATGCATTATTGGTAAACCGTAAGAGATAGAGAAAAACTTGCTACACAAAAAATGTAGATTTCGTTAAAACACATACCTTATTTTATATACGCTTTTTTGTAGAGCTGGCCGTTTCTGAGATATTACTTCGTATTGGTTTCAGCTTTAATACCTTTCCCATACGGGATCATACAAAGCGAATCGAACTTCCTTTGTTTTACATAGCGACGAGTTTTTTAAAAGTTTTGACTATTGCTTTAGGCTAATGTATTAATTCCTTTATTTCCCTTCTAGTTAAAGAGGAAGTCAGAAATAAGAGCAATTCTGCTAATATTTGTCTCGATTAGCATGATGTAGATAAAATAATAATCCTTTGAAACAATAGTTTTTCTTTGGAACAGCTAGAGAAAGTCATGTGAATGGAACACATCAGATTTTTACTGTCTAAATTCATTGTTCTAATAAAAATGAGCCACGCAATGCATTTTTAAAACTAATCACATAGAAAATTCAATTTTTACGCTAAATGAGCTTACAAATAGATCTGCCATATTGCTTTCTATACTTTGTACATTGTACCTACACAGGTAATAAGGTAAAAACTAGATACCGAGATTTCACCAGTATAATATGTTTTAGGGTTCTCTATATGAAAAACGTAGTACAAAATCATTGCAAAAAGAAAGGGGATAGTCAAATGTTTTAAGAATTGGACGCTATCTGCTAAGCTTAAATTTTCTTTTCTTCCGAGACAATCGCAAAAAAAAAAACAACTGAAAATCGACTTACCTAATAAGAATAACAAAGTATTGAATAATTCGAAGCATTAATAATGGATTTCTTGGACGTGGCTTATGACACACAAAATCTATTTGAAATAAATTGTGTGTTTTATAGGAATTAGCATTGTGTATAAATGTTGTTCTATTGATTAAGGTTTGCCAGTTACAGGGTCTTTTGGACTTGTATAAAGCCTATTTGGCAAGGCTTGGGGACAAAAACCCAACGAAATGTATTGAATATATCACAATGGTTAGACCCCACTTCTCTTATGTTGCTTTGTATTGATGCTCAAGAATTAATTAAGACAGTGCAAAATGAACTAAGCTGCAAAGGGTGTTTTGCATTGCAAATAAGGGGTACTGAGAACAACTACCATTGCAGCTATGGAAATCCAACAGGAAAATTAACTTTACATATCTGCGTTGCCGCTGAGGCCTTTGGAGCATTCCATCAAATTGAAGTTTTCCCTCGATGGCCACTTAAATCACCTGAAACTACCCTGAGAATATATATAGTTTTTAGGAATTTACGATATTCAGCATGAGGAGCAACATTATAAAACCAACAATTTTCTTTGACAAACGCTCAACGTTTCTTGTCCTAAGTGCAGTAAATTGGAAGGACGGGCTGACGAAAATGAAGGCCCAATCTGGTATATTGGTGATTCATAACTAGATCTGGGACAGGCTAGGCTCAATGGCAATAGCATTTAGCTTGGTCAGATATTCCAGTCTTTCAGATATTTGCTCCTTTAGTTAGTTTGTGGGACAGTGTAAGAAAATGCTATAGTAATAGATGGACTCTTATACTCTCAGAAGTCAGGCAGAACTGAAGGACTTCGGATAACCAAGTTGGTCTTAGAATACAAGAATCCCTCATGGCACTAGTAGGCCACAAATCAGTGAATACCGGGACATGTGGGGGGATTCTGCAATGACGCTGCTAAGAGGGGAGCTGAGCTGCCATATGGACCGATGAAGAGAATGGTTACTCAGAGAATACGAAAAGTACTGGACTTTTCTCTATGGTTCAGGCACTCCAAAGCTCCACTACGGAGATTGGGAACGTCATGAAAACTGCTAAAATTAAGCAGAGAAAAGATTTCTCTCAACGGGTATCTTTACAGGACACTTTCCCCTTTAAGTACATGATCAAACTTGTTTTTCAATTCAAGATTTTACAACAAAAAAGCACAAAGTTACGTAAGTGTGGCGGATACGAAAATCCGGAACACAGGTACGTGATAGAGGGTAAAAATCAGGAGACTCCTGAAAATGCGCTTCCATAAACATATGCACTTAAACGGAAGATGCCCACAAATTTTCCATTAAGAAATTACGAAAAGCTTATGATTTTAAATGTAATGTGTCACGGTAAAATAAAATTCACATCTTGAATAATGGAAACGCACAGCTCTTATCTAAGACCAGTCCAGATTTGATACAAACTCGAAAAAACAAGTACCTCGAAGTTATATATTAAAGCACTAATATACCCTAAAAGAAATTGCAGATCAACTTTAATCATTTTAGTTTTATTTATATTTATTTATATTTCAATTTCGTCGTATATAATTATTCAACTTATTGGTGCAAAGTTCTCAACTATTCACTAGAAGTTAAATACGTTAAAATTCCTATAAAAACACTAAAATACCCTAAAAGAAGCAATTGGTACAAATGTGATGCAAATCAATTTTAATAATTTTAATTTAATTGTTATTTATATTTCAATTTCTTCACTCGTAATTATTTAAATTATTGATGCAAAGTTCCCAACTATTAACTATAGAAAGCAAATGATTGAAAGAAGTACTGTTGAATTGCACTGCCCATATCAAATGACTGGCAAACGTAGGAAATCAGAGCATTTTATTGATATGAGTTACTTTAATGGTAATCCTTAACATGTCAAAATTTGATAAGTAAATGATTTGAAATAGTTCCACAAATGTTTCTGGACACACCTTAATATACAAGATGTATGGTTTGCAAACAGAATATAAACAACCAAAATTAGATACGCCACTCCTATACTTTTCACTTATCATCAAATGCCTCTCCACCATAGAACCATGTCATATTTTGTAATACATAACCTAATTATAGTAGTGAAATACGAGGGTCGGCTGATAAGTCCCGTCCCGGGCCTCACACAGATATGGTGCCACTGGGCCAGTTAGACGGTAGCATCGTATAATTTAACTCTAGACTACTTTGTATCCACAGTTGCAGGTCAATAGCTTGTTTAGTTTTCGAATGACAGCATTCTAAACAAGGCAACTTTAAGAGTTTTCACGAAAATGGAGGATTTGGAAAAACGAGCAGTGATTAAATACTTGAATTTGAAAGGCTTAACGCCTAAAGAAGTCAAGGAGGAAATGGACAGTACATTGAAAGACTCTGCCCCTTCATATTCAATGATTAAAAGGTGGGTTGCAGAGTTTAAAATGGGACGTACGAGCACTAGTGATGAGCCTCGCGCTGGACAGCCTGTAGAAGTGACAACTCCAGAGATAATTGAAAAAAAAAAATGCATCATTTAATACTGGAAGACCGCAGATTAAAGTTGTTTGAGAGAGCAGATGCTGTAAACTATCAAAAGAACGTGCAGGTAATAGTTTTGGGCTTTCACAAGGTCTGTGCTAGATGGGTGCCCGTTTGTTTGACATCTGATCAAAAGTTATAAAGAAAAACTGTTTTTGTGAAGAATGTGGAGCTCTACCGTAAAAATTCCAGTGAATTTTTGAGACGGCTTATTACCATGGATAAACTCGGATACATCACTACACTCCAGAAAGTAGATCACAGTCAAAACAGTGGATTGCGCCAGGTGAACCAACTCCAAAAAAGGCAAAGTAAATTTTGTCAGCGAACAAGGTTAAGGCGAGTGTTTTCTGGGGTGCACAGGAAACTATTTTTATTGATTACTTGGAAAAGGTAAAAGTATCACGGGTGACTACTACGCAAGCTTACTGCACGTCTGAGTAATGAGGTGAAAAGAAAAAGACCTCATTTAAAAAAAAAAAAAAAAAAAACCAACTTATTTCATCACGACATTGCTCGGGCCCATCGTTCAGTGATTTCTTGGAGGACTCGCACTACAAATACGGTTTAATTAAATTAGAACACAGATATGACACATGTGTTAGCATTTCTGGGGATTATATTGAGAAATAAAGCAAATAAATAAATAAATAATGTTTTCATTGAGAGGCCGGGACTTATCAGCCGAGCCTAGTATGTTAGATAATTCTCTGAAGCCAATTATATTCATTATGAATATTTTTGGGTTTAGTCAAGAAAATCTTTATTTACAAAGAACTCCATTACAGCAGCAAATATTTAAAAGTTTAATTTTGCATAGTTGAACATAAATGCATTTTTAAGGTCTAAATATTATAGAACATTTCACACGAACTAACAATCATCAGGCTTTTCACAAAATCCAAGGTAATGGCTTTCACTTCATATGGGCAGGCATCACTAATATTTTACTAAACATAAAACGAACACCAATTGGATAGCAAAATAAACAGTGGCGGCTGCTGCATTAGAGCATTTAACATCCTAGGTTTTGATAATGGATATGTTGATTTTTGTTTAATTTGCCTGTTTTAACGTTATAAATAACGTATATCTATAGTATATACAGTAATTTTCAATCTACGGCATTTAAATTTAATATGCTACACCTCTAAGCTCTATGAAACATGACAATAAGAGTACTAGCAAATCTTGACTTACATACCTTTTAAGGTCATACATCTGAGAAATTTTAAAACCTACAGAAGGTATAAATTGTTAAAATATATACCGGTTTTTATACACAAACAATAAGGATGTGTTTGCCATGTATCAAAATTCTAGCTTGCATGGTTATTTCAATAATACAAAATATAGTCTAAATTCATTCTTTTAACAAAAATCAACTAAGCTTTTTTTTTTTTTTTTTTTTTTTTTTTTTTTTTTTTTTTTTTAAATATTCACATTAAAACTTCAAGGTTTACAGTAAATGGGTTTAAAAATAAATCTTTAATATCATTCTGTTACATTAATCTTAATTACTGTAGAAAAATTCTTCTTCTTTATACACTCCAAAAATCTAGATTTTTTCAAAAATAAGTAATTTATACTGGACAACTGTGCCATTATTTTGAAAAATCTGATGTGTTCCATTCACATGACTTTCTCTACATCTCTGCAAACAATATTATTAAAAAGTTTATGCTTCTATTTACTTCATGCTATTCGACAAAAGTAATGGTTACCATGCTAACTTCATATATCCAAGGTCAAGGGTTCAAACCCGGCGGAAGACGATGGATTTTTTCAGGTGTAAAAATCCTTAACATGATTTCCTTCGGAAGGAAAGTAAAGCCATTGGTCCCGTATCGTAGATTTACGGCACGTAAAAGAACCTCAAGCCTGATAGAGAGGCCTCTGAGCAAAATTAAGCGGTATTTCACGCCCAATATAGAATGGAACGCTGAGAACCATAGCAGTTAAAGTGCGTCCATAAATAACACGACATTTTACATTTAATCGAGAAAAAATTAGCAGAAATAGTGTTATTACTTGCTTCCTTGTAAGTAGCAGCGAAATAAGGGGATACTATAGGTTAAAGTGATAGTCTAAAGCTGGTTGATATGTGACTGAAGTTCCTTTGTATGACAGGAAGAGTATACGTTTTTAAAACTGAAACCAAAAACAAGCAATATCTCAAAAACGATTAACTCCACGAAAAAAATGTTTGTATACAAATTGTGTGTTTTAACGTGTTTAACATTTTTTGTGTGTTAAGGTTTAGTCCATCTCTTACGGTTTAGCAGTTATGCAATATTCCGTAAATTCATTCAGAATAAAGTAGTCTTCACAGGCTATTCCCAAAAAATTCAAGATATACATGTTGTCAGGTAAATACCTTTAATATACGATGTTTAAATCAAAATTGTTAAGCCAGTTTTGAGAAAATGTTCGAAAAAAGTTCCATGTAAAAGGTAGTTGGGGGTGGGCGGATTTTCTTGAAAATCTTCGTGTCGCATCCTTGGAGGATATCAAACCTAAATACCAAGTTTGGTGTTTAACAGACTTATCGTTGTTGAGCTATGCTGCCCACACACACAAACACATACACACACTAATTTTTCTAAAAATGTTTTTTTCTTTATTCAGGGGTCTCAAAACATGCATTTCCAGTGAAGTCTCGGTATCGAAGATTTGGGTGCACTACAATACCTTTTCTATATACTATGTGCATAGTACGTGTAGAGAAAGTAAAACATTATGAGCATCTTCTTTAATGTAATTTTGAGACACTAACCAATTTTAAAACAAATTAGAAAAAAATTACATCGCGTACAACACTTTGTATATTGAAAATGCTGGAGAAAAGTTTGCAAGATTTAAAGATGGGGTGTCTATTAATATTTATGTACCTGCCGATTTATTGTTTAATTAATGCACCAAGTGGGGTAAAACGACACAATTTCTTAAAATTTAGAATTCATGTTAACTCTTTTATGAAAAAACATATGTTTTTGTTTGTTTTCACAATCTTTTGTCAAATTTCACAGATGCATCATCTTAAGGTGTCTTTCCTCTCGTGCAACTGGTATAATGTAAATAACTTATGGGGTATTTATCTCGAGTCGTGCACATTTGAAGAAGTGCTCGAAGTTTTACCTACACTGTTTCCATTATCACTACAGCTTTTCCTCAATGCTTTTTAGATGACAGCACCCTACAGCAGAAATTAATACTTGAGCAGCAGTAGGAAACCTCATACAAGCGTGGAAACTTCTTCCGAATTCTCCATACCATCCATAATCTCTGCTACAATTGCATACAGCACTACTTCGTTCTGACCCTAACCGCTGTACTTAATTATGCATAAATCAAACATACCACACAACCCTTTCTTTCGTAAGAACAGTCAATTATTATTATATTATCATTTTTTACTATTATTGTTGTTGCTATTAGGGCGGCCGCAACTGTATCAGCTGCATGTGTTAAACTATTATGCAGCAGGGGCTATTTCACATTTTTAGGGCTACGGACTAAATTTTGGTGAACACACAAAATGCATACTCAGGAGCCGCTACTGAAAATAAACCTAAAACTCCGATGTTACATTACAAGACTTTTTCTACATCTCTGCAAAAAAATTATTCATAGAAAGCTTATTCTTCTATCTGTCTACTTCATGCTAATCGAGATAAAACTAGCATTACTTATTACTTGCTTCTTTGTAAGTAGAACAGAAATGCGAGAGTACACCAGGCTAAAGCGAGTCAAATCATTTAAAAGCTGGTTGCTACGTATATTACGTAGCAACCAGCTATAAATGAATCGCTGAAATGTATGTACGCGTATCACTTTTTTTTTTTTTTTTTTTTTTTTTTTTTTTTTTTTGTGTGTTCGTTACTGTCACGACAAGGTTCGTGGAAAAGAAAATGATTAAAAATAGTACGGGAGAGTATTTAAGATCTCATAAAACGAATAAAAACCATGCCAACCGAACGCATTTCGGCTAATAGCCACCAGATGGCAGTCGTATCACGGTTATTTGTTGCTAAATGGTCGTAGTACTGCTGTATTTTTCCCAACCCATTCAATGCTAAGGTAACGCATCAGTTTATCGACACAATGACGCAACGCAGTAGTAAAGTTCAAATACATTTTTATATATTAACTGTCCTTTCTTTACTCCTGTTTAAAATAAAGAAGCAAAGAAGATTTCCTGGCGACTAACAGCTAGAGTAAGCACTTATTTATTTGCCACTAGATGGCCATAGTGGTATTTTCCCTCCCCAACTAATGTTAAGGTAACGCAACAGTTTATCGAGATGACAACGCAGCAGTGAAATTCAAATACATTTGTATGTATTAACTGTCCTTTCCGTACTCCTATCGTTTAAAATAAAGGAGCTTTCCTGGCGACAAACACCTAAAATACGTACTTATTATTTGCCACCAGATGGGCGTAGTACCTTCTGCTCTATTTTTCTTCTTCAATGCTAAGGGAATGCACCCGGTTATGGAGACATTGACGCAAGATAACTGTGAAAATCAAATATATTTCTTATCGTTCCCTTGGTCACATCGTTTAAATAAAGAAATAAGTATAGTTTTGTTGTAATTCTTTAAAACGAACAAGTTATAAACAACGCACATAACCATTAACCCTTCTTGGAATCTGAAAATGGCGGAGAAATAACGGCATCCGTTTAAAAACAAATGAAATGGCCTGTTATTTATGGACGCTCTTTAACTGCTTTGGTTCTCAGCGTCCCATTCTATATTGGGCGTGAAAGATCGCTTAATTTTGCTCAGAGGCCTCTCTTATCATGCTTGAGGTTCTTTTCCGTGCCGTAAATCTACGACACGGGACCCACAGCTTTACTTCCCTTCCGAAGGAAGCCATGCTAAGGATTTTTACGCCCGAAAAAATCCATCGTCCTCCGCCGGGTTTGAACCCGCGACCTTGGGTATATGAAGTGCATCCGTTTTAGGTTTAACTTCCTATTGCAGGTGTTATTTGACGTTATGTGATACATGAGCTAGCTAAAGAACATGAAGATACCCGCGTCACCATCACACTACAGTTGCGTTTCTCTTAATACATTTGATCAAGTAATATTTTTGGTTAAAAGGAGAAATTTAATACATAAAGCTATCATCAAATAAAAGTTTATCAATTGCCCAACCAGATCTACTTGCTCTTCGACGAACAGCTAAAATACGTATTTATTTGCCACCAGATGGCCATAATACCTATTGCTTTATTTTTCTACCCCATTCAGTGCTAAGGGAATGAACCCGGTTATGGAGATAAAGACGCAAGATAAATGTGAAAATCAAATATACTTCTTTCCTGGCGACGAGCACCTGAAATACGTACTTATTTATTTGCCACCAGATGGCCGTAGTGCTTACTGTTTTATTTTTCTTCTTCAAAGCTAAGGGAATGCACCCGGTTATGGAGACAATGACGCAAGATAACTGTGACAATCAAATATATTTCTTATGTATTAACTATCGTTCCCTTGGTCACATGTTTAAACAAAGAAATAAGTATATTTTTGTAGTAATTCTTTAAAACGAACAAGTTATAAACAACGCACATAACCATTAACCCTTCTTGGAATCTGAAAATGGCGGAGAAATGACGGGATCCATTTTAGATTTAACGTCCTATTGCAGATGTTGGTTATTTGACGTTATACATGAGCTAGCTAAAGAGCATGAAGATACCCGCGTCACCTTCACACTACAGTTGCGCTGCTCTTAATACATTTGATCAAGTAATATTTTGGGTTAAATGGAGAAATTACACAAAGCTATCATCAAATAAAAACTTATCAATTGCCCTACCAGATCTACTTGCTATTTAGTTATGTCATTGTTAGCCTTAAAAAGGGCTGTTTTGACATAGGAGAAAATAGAAAAATATGTGGAAAACATTAGGAGTAAAGGAAAGCAAGAGATTCGGATGAAGTATGAATGTTATTGTAACTGTCTCCTTATGTAATTCATTACCTATGTCAGCGTTTACCCGTCACACTATGAAAGGGCTGCCATTACTGTTATGCCAATGACATCCTTGCTTACCCACGCTGTTAACCGCATTTCATCCTTTCCACAATACCTTATGAGTGCCCTGAGTTCGTCCTTTTCGCAATACCAACTACATATGTTACATTGCGCAGATCATAGCGCTTCATTGCACTTTTCAGATGCAAAGGCATTATTAGACATTTGCAATGGTAAATTTCTGTTGACACTTCCAATGGCCTTATTTCGTTTCCATCACATTGTTGTCACTTCACCACGCCAAAGGAAGAATTAATATGGAAAGTGTTTCCAAATATTTGTGCAAATTACAAACAATATGCTTGGTTGAGCGAACGAGCCATTTTAGCAGCAACTAATAAGAATGTACATTATTTGAATATAAAAATTCAGGTTAAAATTGATGGAAAAATGCGTTCATTTAAGTCGATCGATTTCATTACCAATCCAAATGAAGTCGTCAATTTTCTTACTGAATTCCTAAATTCATCAGATTTGTCAGGAACACCGCCAAAAAATTTACAGCTCGAGGTTGACTCGGTGATAATTATACTAAGCAATCTCAATCAGTCAAAATTATGCTGCGGAGCAAAACTCACTGTTAAAAAATTATGAAAATTTTGATTTAAGCTACTATAACATAGGAAAACTCAAAGGCGAGGATATACTTATTCCAAGATACCACTAATGTCAACCGACAAATATCGATATCCATATGAGAGTATACTAAGTATTTTAAAGCTGAAACAGATAACAAGGAACAACGGAAATGGCTCTCTACACGAAAAAAAATGTACATGACATAAATTGTGTGTTTTAACGAAATTAACATTTTTACTTTCTCTACACGTACTATAGTGTATAGAGAAGGTATTGCATTACACCCAATAATTCGATACCGAGATTAGGGTCTCCTGTATCCAAAAAATCTGATGTATTCCATTCACATGACTTTCTATGCAGCTCTGTAATAAATTATTGTTAAAAAGCATTTTCTTCTATCTAGTTCATGCAAATAAAGATAAACATTAACAAAAATTGTTTTATTACTTGTTTTCTTGTAAAAAAAGGGAAATAAGGGAATTCACTAATTTAAAACAATAGTCAAAACTTTTAAAGGTCGCACACGCACACACACACACACACACACACACACACACACCCCCACGCGTTCCTTTTTCTAAACTTTTTTTTTTTTGGAATCAGGGGACCCTAAAACGTCTATTTCCGGTGAAATCGCTGTATCATATTTTAGAGTGGAATACAGTACCTTTTCTATACACTATGTACATAGTAGAGAAAGTAAAATTTAATTGGATTCAGGGACCCTAAATCGTGCATTTCCGGCGAAATCTCGGTATCAAATTTTGTGTACTATGTACACAACATATAGAGACGGTATTACAGTTCATCCCAAACTGCGATTCGAGAATTCACCGGAAATAGATGTTTTAGGGTGTACTGCATAAAAAAAAAAATATTTTTAGAAAAAGGTCCCTGTTTGTGTGGTCGTCTGCCAGCTTCAGTGAACACGATAACTAAAAAACGAAAAGTCAGCAAAATACTAAACCTAGGTTTAATATCTTCCAATTATGCGACAAAAGATTTTGAGGAAAATCCTCCCACCCCAAACTATCCCTCATGGAAAATATTTAAAACATTTTTGATTTGCTCAAAAATAACTAACGATTTTGATTAAAATACCGTTTATTAAAGATATTTACACGACAAATGAAATGTATATCTTGAATTTTCTGGGAATATCACCTGAAGACCTTTTTATTCTGGATGAATTTCCTGGATTTTTCATAACCAGTAAAACGTGAAGATAAACACAAAATATGTATTTAGAGCTGAAATACACACTTTGTGTCATATATATATATATATATTTTTTTTTTTTTTTTTTTTTTTGTAGAGTTCACCAGGTTTGAGATATTCCTTTTTCTTAGTTTCAGTTTTAAAATATGTACTTAAAACTTTTCACATACGGGAATTTGTAAACTCCTGGCAATGCAAAGGAACGGATTTCATCCAGCTTTTAAAAGATTTGACTATCGTTTGCCTAGAGCATTGTCTTATTTCCCTTCTACGTACACAAACAAAAAAACAAAAACAAAATCAAGTAATAAGCCAATTTCTGTTAATTGTTATTTCGATCATCATGAAGTAGAGAGAAGAATAAGCTTATTGGCAATAATTTGTTAAAGAGATGTAGCGAAAGTCATGTGAATGGAACATATCACACACACACACACACAGACGGACGGACGACGGACCTTTAACTAAAAAATTTTTTTGTTTGTTTACAGGGTACCATAAAACGTGTATTTCCGTAGAAATCTCTTTATCAAAATTTTGGGTGGAATGCAATACCTTCTCTACTTAGGTACTACTAAGTAGAGAAAGTAAAAAACTTGTTTGATGAGCAGTATATCAAGAAAAGCTTATTGAAACAATTTCTACTGGAGTAAAAATGCATCTAGTATAATTTTTGTGATGTCAAAGACAAGTTAATTATTGAAATATTTTTTTAACTTCCTCTAGTAGGTAGGTAGGTACAATGTACATAGTAGATAGACAACGTATTGTATTCCACCCAAAAATTTGATATCCAACTTTCACCGGAAATATATATATATATATATATATAGTTCTAATCAGAAAAAAAAAATAGATTATCTAGAACGTATGTATAATGTACGTAGTAGATAGAGAAGGTATTGTATTCCACCCAAAACTTTGATACCCATATTTCACCGGAAATATATCCCCGAATCAAACACATAAAAACGCAAAAAACAAAAAAAACAAAAAAAAATTCAGTTTCACTAGCACGTATGTACAATGTACACAATAGATAGAGAAGGTACTGTATTCCACCCAAAAGTTCCATGCAGGTATTTCACCGGAAATACATGCTTTAGGATCCTCTGAAAAAAAAAACAACAACGAATTTTTACAAAAAGATCCGTGTTACGAAAAGTCGGTTAAATAACAAACTTGGTATTTAAATTCAGTAGCTTCCAGGAAATTTTTGAGAAATGTCCTCCACCTCCAACTACCCTTTACAGAAACCATTTTTCGAAAATTATTTCTCAAAAAGTTTGATTAAAATACCACATGTTTAGGATATTTCAATTATAAACGAAATGTATATCTTAAAGTTTCTGGGAATAGCCTCTGAAGACGTCTTTATTCTGGATGGCATTAGTAGAATTCGTAAGCAGTAACAGATAGACAAAAACTTACTTCACAAACAATACAGATCACATTAAAACACACAATTTTTGTCATACTTTTTTCTTTTTTAAGTGAAGCGAATCCGAGATTTTCCTTGTTATTGCCTTCAGTTTTAACTACTTAAACGCATCTCAAGTCAGTTTTCGTTTCAAATCTCTTGTTTTACTTCCGGGAATGCAAAAGAGAACCGAATTTCAATTGTTTCACGTAGCGACGAGCTTTTCAACGGTTTGACTTAATCTAGTGTATTCCCTTATTCCCCTAATTAAGGAACGACAATACAGCTAATGTTTATGTCGATTAACATGAAATAGATAAAAGAAAAAACTTTTGTAAAAATAGTTTGACAATCATGTGAATGTATCACATCAGAATTTCCGTTTATAATTCAAGAGTTCCTATGACTTCTACTTTACTCACCTGTTTTTAGGATACCTCACTTTTAAATTAGGAACATCTGGTATAAAAACGTGCCACATTGTTACTCACCTGCAACAAAAGAAATGTATGTCAGTAAATGTTTTTACAATTAATATTTTCTTATAGGTATTTATATTTCTTCAACTACTGTGGATGAAGTGAATAAATATTATTAAAAGTAAATACTATTGTTACGTGCAGAAAGGCGAATCTAGAAACTTTGAAGAATATACATTTTCTCAAGAAAGTACCGGGAATTGATCATTTAAAAACCTTGTTTAAAAGGGGATTCGAAATTATTGTTGTCACTAAGTCGGCACAACTTTCCTCTATACCCACGCGGAGTTTGATCTCATCTAGTTTGTTTACAGTACGCCATTTTGTTAGTTCATCTCAAAGGTGATTTGCGATTTTACGATGCATACAAATATTGAACAAAGAATCTGTCTCAAATTTTGCATTGCAAATGATATTTCGTGTGCCGAATCGCTGAAAATGTTATAGAGGGCTTACAGTGAATCTACTTTTTCAAAAACACGTGCATATGAGAAGTACAGTGCATTCAAAAGTGGTCGAGATGTGGTGGAAGATTTGCCTCGCTTTGGTCGGCCATCAACGGTTTCAACTGAACGGAACATGTCTGAAGGAAATGATGTCTGAAAATCGTCATTTAGGTTTAAGATAGATTGCCGCTGAATTTTCTGTACCATTTTAAACGATTGTTTGGGCATGACACGCGTTGAAGCTCGGTTAGTTCCGAAAGACTTGAATTTTCTACAAAAACTCAATCGCGAAAGGATTGCTGAAGACATGCTAGAACGAGCCAGTTCCGACTCCACATTCATGAAACGCATTGTAACTGGTGATGAGATGTGGGTTTACGAGTTTGACACTCAAACCAGTCAACAAGCTTCAAAATGGTGCCTTCCAACAGAACCGAAACTTAAAAGGGCACGTCAAACTCGATCAAAACTGAAGGTTCATGTTAAAAGTTTTTTTCGATTATCGCGGTGTCGTGCACTCAAGATTTCTTGCCAGAAGGTTTTTGCCGCGTTATGCGGCGTTTGAGAGAACAAATACGGCGAAAAAGGCCAGATTTGTGGAACGACAACTCATGTATTCTGCACCTAGATAACGCACCTGCTCACAAGGCTATTACTGTGAACGAATTTCTGGCCAAAAACTCAACAAATTTCATCGAACCACCGTATTCATCTGATCTGGCTCCTGCTGATTTCTTTCTCTTTCCAAAGCTCAAGTTACCACTTCGAGGCACCCGTTTTCAGTCGACAGAAGACATAAAGGAGCATTCGCGGCGACAATTGACATCGATTCCTAAAAGTGCCTACAAAAAAGTTTTGATGATTGAATTATTCGTTGGCATATATGTATAATTCCAGAAGGGGCCTACCTTGAAGGAGATAAAATAAAATTGGATAAATAATTCATTTTTGTGTTTTATTAGTACTGTAAAAACATGGTGAATAAAAGCACGTTAATACTTGCGAGACCAGTAAATATACTAATAAATACTGGTCCGGACGTCAGTCTGTCGCCATTATCAGGGTAGGTCTTTGAAAACTTGGAAATTAATCCAACACTCACCTGGCTGACGTACGAGAAGAAACCAATAATAACAAGCGCCGAGAAAGTTTCAGTTCCTTGATTTAGTAAATATACTGTTTGTTTGCAAGGTGGGTTAGACGCAATCTCCTCAATGCACTGTTATGATCTTATGATTATGAATTTTTTCTGCCTAGAAGCATATCCGGAATGATAAACGTTAAGACGAGACATAGCTCCCTGAAAACCTCGCACTAAGTTTCATAATAATTAGCTAACATTATTAAAAATCAAATTCAGAGTCCTAAAATCACTTAACCATGTAATAAATAATCATAATCAAAGATAATATTCCTTAACAAATATACCAGCTAACAAAATGCATTAGCACAACAAATTTAACATAGACACTATCAGTTATCCCTTAAAATAAAATGATTTACCTCAAGTTGTTCTCTTAACGCTTAAACATCGCTTTGACATGACAGAACAGAATATAAATTATAGAATATCAAATAACTGCCATTTACCGTATGGTAAATGTACCAAATTCCATCATTCTCTTAAAGGAGTGTAAATAAACGCTATATCCTTTTACTTTTGCATTCTTCAGCTATGACTTTACTTTCTCTACACGTACTATGGACTAGTGCATACAGAAGGTATTGTATTGCATCCAAAAATTCGATACCGATATTTCATCGGAAATGCATGTTTTGGGGTACCGCTGAATCCAAAAAAAGCATTTTTGGAAAAAAGATCCGCGTGTGTGTGAGTGTGTGTGTGTGTGTGTGTGTGTGTGTGTGTGTGTCTGTGGACAACATACCTCAAAAACGAAAAGTCCGTTAAATACTAAACTTGGTATTCAAGTTCAGTATCTTCCAAGGATGTGACAGGAAGATTTAAAAAAAAAAAAAAAAAATGCCCCCCACACCTAACAACCCTTTAGATGGAAAAAAGGTCGACAATTTTGATTTTTTCAAAAATGGCTCTAACGATTTTGTTTAAAATGCCGTATATTAAAGATATTTACCAAGAAAATAAAATTTATATCTTGAATTTTCTAGGAATAGCCTCTGAAGACTACTTTATTCTGGATGAATTTTACGGAATTTTGCATAACTGCTAAACCGTAAGAGATGGACAAAAACTTTCCACACAAAAAATTTATGGCACGTTAAAACACACAATTGATGATATGTAAATTTTTTTCGTGGAGTTGATCGTTTTTGAGATATTCCTTGTTTTTTCATTTCAACTTTGAAAAACTTATACTTTTCTCATACAGGAATTTGTCAACTTCAGTCACGTAGCAACCAGCTTTTGACTATCACTTTAACCTACGGTACTTCCTTATTTCGTTCTACTTTCACGAAAGCAAGTAATAAGACTATTTCTGCTAATTTTTCTCAATTAGCATGAAGTAAATAGAAGCATGAGTTTTTAACAGTGATTTGTTGCAGAGATGTAGAGCAAGACATGTGAATGGAACATATCAGATTACTTTTGTAATGGAAAACCCGAATATCAGTTTCTAGTAATTTCTCTGTTGGATATATTAAACACTTTTACCGAGATTTGTAATGTTATTTTTACAATAAATGAGGTATTGTACATGCTTGTAATGAAGCAAGTCTAGTCCTTTAGATCAATACTATATGAGAAGTAGAAAACAACAATTATGAACAAAGCGAGGAGATAATTCTAGAATGAACGATGCCTCAGCCTATTTTATTTCACTTTCTCTAGCACCTATATACAAGTACTTCGTCGGTAGAGAAGGTAATGTATGCTTTCCAGAAATTCGACACACAGGTTTCACCGGTAAATCGAGCATTTCGAAAAATCTTTCACCTAAGGAATCTTGTACTAAGGAGATTTTTCTGAAAATCGACACACATGCTCGCGCCCGCATTGAATTTTTGGGTGGAATGAAATAAATGCTTTCTCTAGCTACCATGTACATTGTACGTACTAAAGAAAGTAAACACGAAAGCGAAGTTGGCTCAATGGTATTCGAACTCGAAATCTCCCGAATACGAGGCTCTCACGTTATCGCGGAAGCATCTCGGGATAATACTGTAGTTTGGAAACCTGAGTCGCCCTCCGTGGTGTAATGGTTACCATGCTAGCTTCATATACCTAAGGTCGCGGGTTCAAACCCGGCGGAGGACGATGGATTTTTTCGGGCGTAAAAATCCTTAGCATGGCTTCCTTCGGAAGGGACGTAAAGCTGTGGGTCCCGTGTAGTAGATTTACGGCACGTAAAAGAACCTCAAGTCTGATAGAGAGACCTCTGAGCAAAATTAAGCGGTCTTTCACGCCCAATATAGAATGGGACGCTGAGAACCAAAGCAGTTAAAGAGCGTCCATAAATAACAGGCCATTTCGTTTGGAAACCTGTCAAATTATGTCGAAAGGGCTTTGCAAAAAAGCAAATGCATAAATAGTTTTAATGAGCAGATACTTTAAAAAATGTAATTCATTCTAGAAACAGTAAGTATTGGAGTAAAAGCCAATGCTACTCCAGGACGATTAAATCAAGCAACATTATTATTTTTTACTTTCTCTAGCCCGCATGTACAATGTACATAGAAAATAGAGAAGGTATCGCATTCCACCCAAAATGCCAAGTCAAGATTTCACCGGAAATATATGTTTTGGGGTTTCCGTAAGTCCGAAAAAAAACATTTTTAGAAAAAGCTCTGTATCTGTGTGTGCATGTGTGTATCTGTGAACAGCATAGCTCAAAAACCAAAAGACCATTAAATACCAAACTTGGTATTTGGGTTTGGTATCTTCCAAGGATGCGTCACGAAAATTTTCAAGAAAATTCCCCCACCACAAACTACCCTTTACATAGAAAACTTTTCGAAATTTTTGATTTTCTTAAAACTAGTTCTAACAATTTTGATTAAAATCCCGTATATTTCAGATATTTACATTCCAAATAAAATGTATATCTTGAATTTTCTGGGATAGCCACTGAAGACCTCTTTATTCTGGATGAATTTTGCCGAATTTTGCTTAACTGCTAAACCGTAAGCGATAGACAAAAACTTCTGTACAAAAATGTAGGATCTCGTCAAAACACACATTTTATGTCCTTTACCTTTTTGGTAACTGTTTCCGCGATATTCCTTGGTATTGTTTTCAATTGTAAAGTACTTATACTTTTCTCAGACAGGAAGTGTCCCGTTTTTCTTTTGTTCTGCTCCTGGCCAACCATAGAAGCGATTTGCAATGACAATCGCATGACAGATTTTAAAACATTTAACTATCTCTTTAGCCTAGTGCATTCCTTTAGTTCCCTTCTACTTATAAGGAGCTAAGTAATAAGAATATTCTGCTAGATTATCTCGATTAGCATGGTATAGAAAGAAGAAGAATCGTTTATAGAAATGTGTTTGTAGAGCAGTCATGTGAGTGTAAAAAATCAGATTTTTTACTTTCTCTACACGTAATATGTTGTCGCCCTCCGTGGAGTAGTCTTTACCATGCTAACTTATATATCCAAGGTCGCGGGTTCAAACTCAGCGGAGGACGATGGATTTTTTCGGGTGTAAAATCCATAGCATGGCTTCCTTCGGTTGGGAAGTAAAACCGTTGGTCCCGTGTCGTAGATTTAAGGCGCGTAAAAGAACCTCAAGCCTGATAGAGAGGCCTCTGAGCAAAATTTAAGCGGTCTTTCACACCCAATTTAGAATGGGACGCTGAGAACCACAGTAGTTAAAGAGCGTCCATAAATAACACGTCATTTCCATTTTTTACATACTATGTACATGTCTATATGGAGGAGTAGTGAATATGTGATCCACACAGCTCAGAGGGATCCTACAAAACCATTGAGATTAGTCGAGGGGCCCCCCCTCAAAAAATGCTGGCAATTAAATGTTACAAATATGTTACACAGGTCAATAATTAATATATAACATCCACCCGCTCCCGCCTTTGGCAAGTTATATGTCTAAAAATCTGATGTGTTCAATTCACATGACTTTCTCTACATGTCTACAATAAATTATTGTTGAAAAGCTTATTCTTCTATTTACTAAATGCTAATCGAGAAAAAATTAGCAGAAAGGGTCATATTACTTGCTTCCTTGTAAGTAGGAGGGAAATAAGGGACTACATTAGACTAAATCGATACCCAAATATTTTAAAAGCGGGTTGCTATGTGATTGAAGTGCCTTTGTTTGTATGGCGAGGAGATGACAAATTCCCGTAAGAGAAAAGCAAAGGTGAAACTAATAACAAGGAATATCTCAAAAACGGTCACCTCCACGAAAATAATTTATTTAACATAAATTGTGTGATTTAACGAGCTCTACTCTATATTTTACGATTTACCAGTTGTGCAAAATTCCGCAAGAGTAATCCAGATTAAAGTAGTCTTCAGAGGCTATTCCCAGAAAATTCAAGATATAGCTACATTTTATTTAGCATGTAAATATCTTAAATATAAGCGATTTTAACTAAATCCATTTTTGAGAAAATCAAAATTTTCGATTTTTTTTCCCATGTAAAGGGTAGTTTGGGTTGGGAGGATTTTCTTGAAAATCTTCGTGTCGCAACCCTGGATGATACCAAATTTAAATATCAAGTTTGGGATTTAATAGTTTTTTTCGTTTTTGAGCTATGCTGTTCACACACACACACACACATGGACCGTTGCTCAAAAATGCTTTTTTGGATTTAGGTGGACCCAAAACACGTATTTCCGGAGAAATCTCGGTATGCAATTTTAATACCTTCTCTATACACTATGAATATAGTAGATATAGAGAAAGTAAAAAAAAATACCCACGAGATCGCGAATTTGTAATAACACATTTAAATGCTGAAGATACAACAGTATTATCTGACTAGATAGAAGAATGCGGTAAAAAGTGAACAATTGCTCTGCTCACTGCAGCACAGTTACAATTGATGCTGAGGCTCCAAATGGTTTAGCTTCCATTTTATCTCGCTGTATTAAACTCTAAAATTTTATGGGAGCCATATTAATCTAGATAAAGAATTCGAATAAACTTTATAAATTATATCAGATTAAAGTATAATTTGTAATCATAGGTTTTTGGTTCGAATCCGTAACTTTCGATGACTATTTAACGTTTTGGCTGAATCCTGAACAATAAGATCCACATCAACATTGAAAAGTGCGTATTGATACCATTAGCATACCATGCTAAGATTGTATATTGAGTTTTAACCTAGAGGGCCTCGGTTCAAATCTATCCCGCTGTATTAAAGTTTAATCTTTTTTAGGGGCTATACTAATTCATATAAAGACTTCGAATAAACTTTATTCAATATATAGTCTTACGTGAAATTTTAAATACATATACGTATGCAGATGCATATGAAGGATCAGTGTTCGAAAAAAGTAGTCAAAAATAATTATCTCAGGAACTGTTAGTCCTAACGAGACGGGACAAAGCTTTCAACACAGCTAGCGATAACAGCCGCGAGAATAACTTTGATTGTAGGTCTTTGGTTCGGATCCATAACTTTCGAGGGCATTTTAAAGTTTTATCGTATCGCTCAACTATTAGGCGGACAGTACCCCGGAAAGGTGCATTTAGCATTTGTATTTAAGATTCTAAGTACTTCATAGCCTAAAGCACCCACTTCGATCCCCGACTCGATGGACCTTAATTCTTAGAAGAATGGGCATAAGTGGAGCGAATAAAAGCGAAATGTGATACCCCTCCCTCGACTTTGAATATTGATACAAATAGATATTATTACCTACGTGGTCCGAATCTATTAAGGCTCCGCTTTTATAGCTCCTAAACTAAGAGCGGTATATAGCTTAAATAAATTTACAGATGACGGTGAATTATTGCAACATTAATCTTATTTATTTAACACCACGTCCAGTACAAATTACATTTGCGCTAGCACACATTCAAGACATTTTAATTACAATTAACTAATTAAAAATGGAAATAACGCTTAAAGAGTTGGGGTTTAAAAAAAAAGTCCAGAAATTATTATTACCATTAGTATTTTAAAGCTGAAATCAACAAAGAGTATATCGGAAACCGTCAATTGCACGAAAAAATATATATGACTTAAATTGTGTATTTTAACGAGTTTTACATTTTTCTGTTAAGTAACTTTTTGTCCAGCTCCCATGGTTTACCAGTTGTGCAAAATTCCGTAAAATTCATCCAGAATAAAGTAGTCTTCAGAGGCCATTCCCCAAAAATTCAGGATACACATTTTATTGGGAATGTAAATATGTTTAATATACGAAATTTTAATCAAAATCGCTAGCCATTTTTGAAAAAATAAAAATCTTCGAAAATGTTTCGATGTAAAAGATAGTTTGGGGTGGGAAGATTTTCTTGAAAATCTTCGTCTCGCATCCATGGAAGATGCTGAACTTAAATACCCAATTTAGTATTTAACGGACCTATCGTTTTTGAGCTATACTGCACGCTCACACCCACAAACATACACACATCCACACACACATCCAAACGCACATACACACACCCACACACACATCCACTCACACATACACACACCCACAAACATACACACACATACACACACCCATAAACACACACACATACACACCCACACACATATACAAACACACACAAACATACATACACCCACATACCCACACCCACACAAACATACACACATGCACAAACATTCACACATACACCCCTACACACCCACACAAACATACACACATACACACCCACCCACCCTCAAACATACACACACACCCACACACAGACACATACACACCCACCCACACACCCTCAAACATACCCACACCCACACACAGCCACATTCACACAGACAAACACCCACACGCACAGACACTTACATACACAGCCACAACCCCACACACATACACACACAGGCAAACACACACCCACAGACACACATACACACACAAACATACACCCACACACATAGACACATACACTGCAGATCTCATTAAAACACAGTATTAATGTTTTACGTCTTTAGATTTTCTCTATAAGTAATAGATGTGTATACATAGTGTATAGAGAAGGTATTGTATTTCACCCAAAAATTCGATACCGAGATTTCACCGGAAATATATGTTTTGAGACCCCCTGAAACAAACAATATCACTTTTAGAAAAATGTTCGATGAATTTGTCAGTGTGTGTGTGTGTGTGTGTCGGTTAAATACTAAACTTGGTATTTAAGTTCAGTATCATCCAAGGATGCGGCATGAAGACTTTCAAGAAAATCCCCCCACCCCTCAACACTTTGCACGGGAGATATTTCGAAAATTTTGTTTTTCTCAATAATGCCTCTTACGATTTTGATTAAAATATAGTAAGATATTTACATGATGAATAAAATGTATATTTTAAATTTTCCGGGATTTTCTGGGTGAATTCTGCGGAACTGGTAAAATCTAAGAGATAGACAAAAACTTACTACACCAAAAATGAGGAGCTCGCTTAAACATACCATTTACGCAACTTCAGTTTTAAAATACTTATGCTTTTATCATGGGAAACTTGTCAGCATCTTGAGGGGCAAGAGGAGAGGTCAGATTTGTGCAGAGGACGAACATGCCTACGTTCTGCTGATTCACGTTTTGTGACCAGCTGCCATCTTGCGATTCTACTCACTGCTATAAACGCAACATCTGTCAAATTAATTATTTTCCCAAGTTTTTGAAGTAAAAAACAAAGAACAATAGAAGAGGAGAGATCTCTAGTTGAAGGGATGTTTAATGCAATCACATTTTCGGCCTGTCAGAAGTTATTATTAATACATTAAAATTTCTTGGTCTAAAACTGAAGGACAAAATATCACATTTTGAGGTGAAGAGGTTTCTTATAAACCGGAGTAGGTTGCCAATTATCTCAACGTCTTTCCGAGTTGAAAATCTAAAATCTAACAAACAATACAAAATCGTTCTGTTGATAATGTATAACATATTTCACTCAGTATACCACCGAAAAATCACCTTTCTTTGTTTATGCTTCTGCTATTCGAGAAACTACAACCAAACACCACACACGTGTTGAACATTACACTGGTTTGAAACTTACACTCTAAATTTACTGTTTAATTGAACACTTAACACCACAATATTACATGTATTGAAACAAATTTCTCTTTCCTTGTTTTTGCTTCTGCTATTCGAGAAACTACAACCAGTCACCACAAATGTATTCTCCATTATACCAGTTTAAAACTTACAATCTAAATGTACTACTTCATTTACATTTAACGCTACAAAATCTTATTTTTGGGTGCACATTTAACCCGCAAATGCCGTATTCATTTCAAAATATAGTAAAATAAAAATATGGCGGTTTGATAAAAACGTACTTAACCAACCACAATGCACAAAGATACGGCATTTCTATATATTCTCTCTATATCTGTGGTTAGATGCACCTGACACGGCTTATCTTTGGAAGCACAGATGAGCATTAATACCAACATTACGGTACCTTTGTAACCACGGTATGCTGTTTTGAGAATGCAAAAATAAGCTAGCTAATTCATAATTTGCAGCATGAACGGAAAATCGTATTTTGTTATTTTTAAATTAGTTCATTTTTAGAAGTGTATCAATTTTTAAAGAGAACCTATAATTAAAATCGGAAGATTTCGGAGAAAAATCCGTATTTCCGACAGGAAAACAAAAACTCGGAAGAATCTAGCAACGATGCTGAAAACCCAGAATGCTGTAAATCCTTGCCAGGCCAGGATAGAATAGTAACATAATGGTGCAAATTTGAAAGTCTTTCAGCTCTATGGTTTTCGATTGTCAAACAAGCGCTTTCATTGTGTCTAGAAGAATAATAAGCTAACCTCATTGTTGATGTAATCACGCACGGTTATAAACAATCATATAGGTATTTCTTCAACGGGGGTATATTGTGGGCTAGCTGCGAAGCAAGCAAATTTGTAAAAAAAAAAAAATGATTGTATTAAATTTACAGATAACAAAGAATTTACTCCTAATCTGCTGGCTGTTTGCATTCTGGTATATTGTTACGACATAAAATGGGCTGCATACGATAAAACTTGATTCTGTTGGAATGTTCAGGCGGGAGAAGCATGACTGTCCGACATGGTATAAAATGAGCATACTATAGAGACCATCTTCTCTCATGGCATGAGAAGCCTAACAAGTGAGTCTCGAGAACAATTGAAGCAAACCGTTATGTATATAGCCAGCCTAGTGATTTTTACCACTGAAGATTATTAATTTGCCAAATGGACACAAAACAGAAGTTATCCATTTCAAAAATACATTTGTTAATTTAAACGCCTACTTAATTGGTAATTACTATTGTTATATTCTTCTTTGTGTTGCTGCTACATAATTTGCAAAGTGAAAAAAAAAATAAATAAATAAAAAAACTAGCCCAGAGCTTGGTTAGTAAGGAGGCACTACCCCTGGAACCGCCCCTGCATGCCAGTATTGTTGGCACAACAGTTCTGTTATAGATTATCTCGATTCAGATTATGAATGGGAAAGGCAGTTGGGTTCATAAAATAAACATGGACATTGGAATGTAAAAACCTGTTTTGTGCTTAAAGGATTAGCTGGTATAAAATTGCTTGCTTATCTGAGAATATTAAGTATTTTTATCCATAAAATGAATCATAATGTGGATGCAAATTTATTCCATAATGTATTTATCGATTGATTTATTCAGCAACTATTTAATCTCATGGGAAAGAAACTTAATCTATCCATGCATCTATGGCAAACAGCGCTGGACAGACAATTCATTTACTTCTCATGATTTTACCAGCCCGGCTTCGCGTTATCAATATCTATTCCATTAGTTTTTTGTTGTTTTGTTTTTTTTTCCTTAACCATTGTACTCAGTCTGCTGGTAGATATCAGATGCGCGTTTTGTGGAATGATATGGTTTAACCACAAGAGCCAGATAGCTCTATAATAACGTTGAGGTCCCGGATTCGATTCCAGGCACTCGATTATGGAATTATTCGTGGTTTTCCCTGATCGCCAAGGCGAGTGCTAGGGTGGTTATTGTATAATTCTCTTTCCCTGATTTCCTCTATTTCATTTCATGTTTCAAGAGCGTTTTCAGGTGCTACAGTGTCGGCGATACCGGGCATTTTTTTTGTAGTGTTTAACGCCCGCTTTAACTACTTATGGCACCGCAGGCGGTGATACCGGACAGATGACGCAGTTACTTAATACGCTATGGACATATTTTTCCCTGTGAATGCCAGAGTGAGCTGTCTCGCCTGCTACGGTCACTGCGTCGCCCTCATGGGATGGCTCTCTAAAGGTGCTCTCTGAAAGTGTTAGGGACTTCTGCGCATTTCTGTGGACCTGTCTACCTGAGGGCATGAGACCTCCTACGCTCCTCCACCTCATCCCTGCCTCCTGGGAGTATAACCAAAATCGATGCATAATAGTGTCGTAGAAATAAGTGTCCCCCCATCCTTCCAATATCCTACATCCTATGGCTTAGCGTGTGAACAGCTTAACTCAAAAACGAAAAGTCGGTTAAATAGCAAGCTTATTATATTTAAGTTATTCCAAAGATGTGACACGAAGATTTTTAAATAAAGTTTGCTCACCCCAAAATATTCTTTGCATGGAAGATTTTTTTTTTTTTTATTTTCTCAAAAATGGCTTACATTTTTTAATTAAAGTCATTCATTAAAGAGAATTACATCATAAATAAATAAAATGTATATCTTGGATTCTCTGGGAATAGCCTTTGACGCCCTCCCCATTGTGAATGACTTTTACAACTTTTCTTGGTAACCCATAAAGTAAAATACATCAAAATATACTTTGTCAAAAATCACAAACAGGCTGTATGGGACTGCCACACGGATTGTCTGCAGAATCATCTGCAATAATAACTAAAGTGATGCGGGAATTCACACACACACACACACTCACACACACACACACACACACAAAACACGTATTCCTTATTTTTAAATTAAACGGTACCAATATATCGTTGTTGCCAACTAAACGTTATTACCACTGAGGTGGTGTAGCATCACTGAAAGCAATCTAGGGTTAATAATTACTTAAAATAAATATAAGTGTATATGCGGGTGGGAGGTAAATAAGAGCTAATCATTTGATATTTAGTAGAGAACAATGCGAAGTGTATCTCATTTTGTCCGCTTGCTAATAGCATTGCCATAAATGAAGGACAATTTTCAGAGTCTAATGTGTTTTGAACGGTCCTGGCGAAAAAAAACTGCAAATCCTGGATCATCAAATCGTCCTCAAACGCTGATACAAATATTTACACTTATTCACCTCCGACCCAATGTACCTAACATACAGACAAACAGCATAACACAGATGTAAACATTGAAAGGGACTCTTTAAAATAAATGTTAATATTGCTTTAAGAATAAAACAATATATTCTAATATGTAACCTTATACGCTTTTTATATTTACTATACTATATCGATCAATACACAATAGACTTGTCGGTAAAGAATTATAACAATCTTCATTTTGCTAATTATTATTGCTGGCTATTTTGCTGTAACAAATGACGCTTGGAAAAAGCATTGAAAAAACATGGGCAACTTCCAATACTGACTTCTTTTGAAAATATTAGCGAATATATATATATATATATATATATATATATATATATATATATATATATCTGTGAAACATCCTTAAATTTCTCATTTTTGAACTTGCATATTCTTTATTTACCTATCAGCAACTATCAAGGTTTTATACCAGAAGGCTGTTGATTCAAGCTTATTGTGAAGTAAACAAAACAATTTGGTAATTGTATTGGTAATCTTAATATATTAATATATTTTCCCACAACGTTGCTGCAATTTCGACCAAACTTTGCACAGATACATTTCTTTTCACACTCTATCTAACTTAAAATTCGAAATTCCGTCCCATTTCACAAGATTAATTACTTAATGTCATATTATATCTATCAAAACTAAGAGCATCTGTGCCTTTCTAAATGGCAATGGTGATAGTTCGTAACAATTTGCATGCTAATTTTTGCCTTTCTTTTGCTTTGTCTTCTGTACGTTTTATTAGTATTTCTATTTGCGTATCTATTTACTAAGATTAAGCAAGGTTATGTTGACGTTACTGAAACTGTTACCTCTTCTTCCCAACTGAGCTGTTCTCTACAAACAACCATGAGGCGCCCGTAAAATAACAACCTTGCATTCATGAGAAATTATTACGAACTGTGGTATTTGGTTAAGAAGTGTTTTGTATACACAGTAAATAATAGATTACATTGGTTAACAACTAATATAACGCATTTCAGTAGAGAGAGAGAGGTAGATATTATCCACTCAACGCTTTCAAAATTGGGAATACTAAATCTTTTAATAATAGAATATTAAATAACCTATATTTGTGTAAGTAGAAGCCACGATGTTATGATGTTTTATAATGTACTAATTTTAAAGATGTAAGGAAAGAATACTTTTGCACCTGAAAGGAAAAGATTTTAATGCATTTATTTTAAAGCAATGGTGCAAGGAAAGGACAAATGTTTTATAGATCCATTTAAGAATGAAAACAGGCGTCATTATCCACTGCGAATCTAGTAGCCACAGTGTTATAGTATGTTTTGTAATACATTAACTTTAAGGCGCAAGAAAAAGATAACTTTGCACCTTAAAAACTGCAATTATTTATTGTTTTGCATTTACTTAGTATTTCACGCTTTTTACCTTGGCGCACAGCACTTTTGCAACTCTACCAAATTGTCCAACGTTCTTTTAGCCACAGCGACTTTCAGCTAAACAGATGTTAGCTAACATTGCTCATTAAAACCGTGCGCCATTGCACATCGACTTCTGAAGGAACATTACCAAGATGGTTTCAGCTTTTACCAATCAATGTAAGCTAGAAATACACATTACTTTGGTAACAGTCAAGGACGTATGCAGCAGCGTCTTTCTTGTCCTGAGAGTTTTGATTAAGTCACTGTTTAAGTGGAGTTTGTAATAATTTTGCAACCATTCCACGAAATATTTCAGGAGAAATAAGGCATTTAAAAATAAATCGTATCATCCACTGCGTAGCGTCTGGAAGCCACACCCGCCGTGTTAAGATATTTGCTTAAATACAAAAAATCACGAAAATAAGCGTAGTGGGGAAGAAAATCAAGCCATTTTGTCTCAATAGGGCTATTGCGAACATAATGCAGTGAAGGAAATTCGCTAGATTGGCGCCTGGATTGCACAAAAACCAGTGTAAACACACACTAACCTACAACTAAAATAGTAGGCGCAAACGACTTTGGAGAAACATGTTGGCAGCCCTGCAGTTGTGTTTGACAGCACAATAAAGCCGCCAAAGCTGATGAAGTAATTTAGGAACGTGCATTTGATATAAATCATGTGCTGTATTGAAACCAAAACTAGACTTTGAAGAATCTCTAAAGTTTTGTAGTACCAGTCCAGAAATAATACATTAATATATTTACAGATGAAACAATTGCGAGTAGTAAATATAATTTTTAAATGCCTCTAAAGAAACGCAAGTGGAACCTCAAATCACGAGCAACATCGGGTGTTTCTGCTAGTGTTGTTATATTAACGCCCTGCCAAGAGTATCAAGTTTACATTTAGAACTAGCTGAAAATGTCAATGTCACAGCAAGGATTTGAACACGGTTCTCCCGCTCTCCTGCGGTTGCTTGAACATCTGAGCTACCGTAACAGCATGCCGGTATAACTTTCAATCCTTCAAACTATTCGTGTTTTTAACCGGTCGACCAACCGAATGTCTCATAACTTCAGAGAACATAATGGCGTTACATATCGTAAGTACTAAGCATCCGAATAATATTCTCATAGTTATGCCAACTATTGGACACGTTTAACTTTCTCTACACTTACTATGTTCTCTGCGAACAGCATAGCTCAAAAACGTAAAGACCGTTAAATATCAAACCTGGTATTTAATTTGGTATCTTCCAAGGATGCGACACGAAAATTTTCAAGAAAGTCCCACCCCCCAAAACTACCCTTTACATGGAACATTTTCGAAATTTCTGATTTTATCAAAAATGGCTCTAACGATTTTGATTAAAATACATTATGTTTATGATATTTTTATGACCAACGAAATGTATATCTTGAATTTTCTGGGAATAGCCTCTGAAGAGCTCTTCATTCTGGGTGACTTTTGTATAACTGGAAAACCGTAAGAGTAATACAAAAACTTACCACACAAAAATGTAATTTCATTAAAGCACATAGTGTCATATACATTTTTTTTGTAGTAGAGTTAACCATTTTCGAGATATTCCGGATTATTGGTTTCAGTTTTAGCCACTTAAAACATTTCTCAAACGGTAAGACATTCTTCTTCTCGTTTCTTGTGTGTTTACTCCTGGCAAGCAAAGAGATTGGAATTTCAATTGTTTCACATAGCGACCAGCTTTTAAAGAACGAAACTATCGCTTTAACCTGTGCATTTTCTTATTTCCTTTCTACTTACAAGGAAGCTAGTAATAAGACTAATTCTGCTTATGTTTATCTTGATTATCATGATGTAGATAACAGATTAATTATTTGAATAAAAGGTTTGTTTACCGAACAGCTAGAGGACATCATGTAAATGGAACACGTTAGATTTTTACCCTTCTACTTACAAGGAGCCAAGTAATTAGGACAATTTCTGCAAACGTTTATCTCGATTATCATGAAGTAGATAGAAGAATAAACTTTTTAATAATAATTTGTTACAGAGATGTAGAGAAACTCATGTGAATGGAACATACCAGGTGTTTTATCATTATATTAGTAATGCTGTTATTTTAACTTCCAACCAACGTTGCGTTTTTTTACATAGTCAACCAACGTACGAGTATGTCTCATAACTTCAGAGAGCGACTTACATATCGTTAAGTACTAAGTATCCGGGTAATATTCACATAGATATGCCAACTATTGGGCAATCTTATACTATTATATTGGTAATGCTGTTATGTTAACGCCTTACCAAGTCTTTTACTGCATTGAATGCTTGAGCTGGTTATAACAGCAAAATAAAACTATTAGAATTGTATATTTTGATATCTCGATACAATAGGGAACAAGAACATAAAATACACTATAACGAAAATGAGTAACTTATACGCTTATGCGTCCTTTGTAGCCACATCACTCTCTCAATTACTAGATAAAAAAACTAATTTGTTCCATTCACATGACTTTTTCTACCTGTTCTGCAAGCACACTATTCTTACAAACGTTTATTCTATTATCTACATCATGCTCATCAAGATAAGCATTAACAGAAAGTATCATACTTGCTTCCTTGTACGTAGAAGACAAACGCACTAGGCTAAAACAATAATCAAAAGCTGGTCGCTATGTGAAACAATTTAAATTCGGTTTTCTTTGAGTAAAAGAGGTTAGAAGTAAAACAAAAGAGGTATGAAATGAAAGACCACTTCTCGTTTGAAAAAGCTTACGCAGTTTAAAATTGGAACCGACCACAAGGTATATCTTGGGAACGGTTAACTCTGCAATACATTTATATGACACAAAATTGTGTATTATACCTAACCAAATCCATATTTATAGAAAACAAAACCGGGCTTGTAGGCCGTGGTCCACTGGGCTTTGCAAGCCCGGTTTTGTTTTCTATAAGTGATTCTAACACCGGCCGTGAAAGCCTTCGAACCTTAAAAAATCCATATTTGTCTATCTCTTACGCTTTACCAGTTTTGCAAAGTCATCCAGGGTGAAGAGGTCTTCAGAGGCTATTCCCAGAAAATTATGGATATACATTTGATTTGTTATGTAAACGCCTTTAATACCAAGTTTGATTTTCTATTTAATGGACTTTTCATTTTTGAGCTACGCTGCCCACAAAGATACACACACACACACCCACACCTACACGTTTCTAAAAATGCTGTTTCTGGATTCAGGGGCCTCAAACCATAATATATTTACGGTGAAATTTCGATATCGAATTTTTGAGTGGACTACAATACCTTTCTACCTAATATAAACACATTACGTGTAAAGAAAATAAAAATCTGTGTTGCATTCACTTGACTTCCATTAAACATTCTCGTCCTCCATGGCCTAGGAGTATGACGCTAATTCCAAAAGTCGCGGCGACGGATAGTGGATTCTTTATCGGGCATGGCTTCCTTCGGCACAGTGGTCGTGTGTCATATATTTATGGCACACATAAGAATCTTAAGCCTGACAGAGGCCTCTGAGCAAAATTGTTGGCCTTTCACACCCAATATAGAACGGGACGCTAAGAACCATAAAAGTGAAGGAAACACAACTCTATTTCGCTTCTAATCACTCTTGTATGCCTTATCCTTCCGTCTATTTCTTGTTAATTTAGATCAAATGACAATGCATTTCCGGTGAAATCTTGACATGGTTCTTTGGATGAAATGCAATACTTTCTCTTCCTAGATGGTACGCACAGAAAAAGTAAGAGGATTTTGAGTCATTCCGAAATTAAAATAAGTCAAGAAATTTTTTGCTAAACTTTGTAGTCCCACTTTTACTTTAGGATGCAGAGGTAAAGCTATGTCAGCCTTTTAAAGAACGTGCGACTATGTGGTGATTTTGAAATTCTATTTTCTTTGCATGACCACGATGGAGAGCGGGAAATGATGTAGCGGCTTACCAGTTACGAACAATTTAAGTGACAAGGAATATCTCGGAAATGGTTAACCCCGCACAAAATATTATTTTTTATTTTACCCCTTTCTTTAACATTTTGGGCCATATATGCGGCTTTTCTTTTAGAACAAATAGTTGCTCATGACAATGGTCAGTGGTTGACTGTTAAGTTAATCTTTGAGTATTGCTTTAAATTCTTTCTCTCTCTCACACACACATTATATAGTTTTTCATACTTCCAGAGTAAGGATAGCGATTAATTCGGCCTAAGAAAAGTACTCACCCTTCCGCCGGGAATCGAACACGGGACCTCTGGATTAGAAGTTAACATACACCGCACCTACCATAATGACAATATTTACGTAATTGTATGCTTAACAAGATGTACATTTTTTGTAGTAACAGTTTGTCTCTGTTATTGTACGCCGGGGTACCGCAGTGGTTTCGTTTCTGACTCTCGTGTTCCGTGGTTTGATTTCTTGCTCTGGGATGGGGATTTTGAGTCATTCCTTTCCACGCCTCAATCCCAACCTCGCAGCGATAGTTCTTGTGAAGTATTCCCAAGGCCCAACGTGTTTCGGTATCCATAGTAAAAAGCATTCTCTGCAATTATTATCCTGCCATCGGAGATGACACCGGCCACTGGTACCTCAGAAATGGGTCCAATCATCGCTTGGTGGAATGAGGTAGCCCACGAAGTCGATCACACCATATGGGGAACATCGGAAAACAACAAACTTTGTCTCTATTTTATTGTTAACCTGTTATGTAAGTAATTCAGACTGAAGAGGACTTCGTTGGCCATTTTTTTAAATTAAAATTAACGATGATTTCTTCATTTAAGAGAGTACACATCACATCCTTGGAAGGTGAAAGGTACTTAACTTAAATACCAAGTTTGTCACTTAATCAACTTTTATTTTTTTGAGACATGGAGTTTTGGGTGAATACAATATTTTCTCCTTCTACAAGGTGCGTAATAGAGCCACTTGAACCAAATTAAACTGTGTTATATAAGTTTTCTGGCAAAACTTTACGCTTTGGTGTATAACAATAGTCAACAAAACTGTTTTAAAATGTTTTTGTATCCGAAACAAAATTAATGAAATTTTATGTAATTTAACCTCCTAAATTCGAAACTGAAGGGGAAAAAATATGGATACATGGAATAGAAGTTTCAGTATGGTTCATGCAAGAACATATACAATCTTTATTCACATTCTTGTGCTTTTGTGGCTTGTCTGATGCATTTTAATACAGGGCAGCAGTTTCTCTGATAAGGACGTTCAAGAGTAGCGATATCCTGATGAAAACGTACGTCTTCATCTACTGCGACAAAACTTTCAGAGAAGCAGTCCATGTGAATGAAGGCATTTTTCAGAAATGTTGCACACCATTCTATTATAAGCCACGAACATGTTGTCCACTAATTACATAATAGGTAAAGTATTGTATTTCAATCAAAAATTCGATACCGAGATTTCATAGGAAATATAGGTATGTTTTAGGGCCCTCTGAACTAAAGAAAAACAAATTTAGAAAAAGGTCGTCCGTGTGTATGTGTGCTTAGGCTCCAAAAGTCGGCTGGTTAGATAAATACCAAACTTGATATTCAAGTTCAGTATCTTCCAAGAATGTGACATAAAGTTGTTCAGAAAAATCCCACCCCCAACTATCCTTTACATGGAACATTTTTCAGAATTTATATTTTTTTTTTCAAAAATAAATCTAACGATATGTTAGAAATTTTTATGACAAACGAAATGCATATCCTGAATTTTCTAGGAATAGGCTCTGAAGACTTCTATATTCTAGATGACTTTTGGATCTATAACTGGTAAACCGTAAAGGATAGAAAAAAAAAAACTTAACTGCACAAACAATATAGATCTCGTTAAAAAACACAATGTCATGTATATATTTGAGTTAACCGTTTCCGAGATAATCCGTGTTATTGATTTCATTTTTTAACTACCTAAAATTTTCTCAAACGGCAAGGTATTGCCTTTTCGTCTCTTTTGTTTACTCCTGGCAAGCAAAGAGCTCGGAATTTCAATTGCTTCCCATAGTGATCGGCTTCTAAAAGATTTGACTATCACATTAGCTTTTTTCCCTTCTACTTATTTGGAAGTAATTAATAAGAGCAATTCTGCTGATGTTTATTACGATTAGCATGCCCATTGACCTTGAGTTTTTAATTTGGGAATCTATGAATATTCCCTCTTTGATTTTAGATTTGCTTACATCTGAAATTTTATGAAAAAGGTACGTAAAGCTTGTCCATTTCAATGCCTTATACAAAGTATTTCCTTAGTTCCAATTTAATATGTAATGCAGATAATATTATTTTTCTCTAATTAAGCATTGTCTATAAACGTTTTTGATACCTGGTTCTCAGTTTTAAGTTATGTTATATTATGTTTATCCTTTGTACGTCTATCTCATTCACATAAAAAGTAGCAATATTTCTGTAACCCTGCTGAAGACCTAATATGATCACTACCACTCCTAAATCTGCACATATTCTCCTCTTGTATTTATAATTTACACACTTATTAGTAGTTTAATATTATCATATGTCTCTTTCATATGAACCGCATGCTCAATAGGACTATTTGGTAATTTATCACCACTGTGAAGTAAAAATGCCTGGCTGAGTTTAAAGAAGTCTATAAAAAGGCTCCACCCGTCTGGATTAGGTTCCATGCTTATGACAACCATCAGTCCATCCACGTAATTTACAAAATGCATTTCCTTGCTTAGGAAAAAATAATGAACACTGATGAACTCGAAAGTTGATTATTTTTTACATTGTTTTCAAGAACGTTTCTCTCCTTAAGACGTGATGCCAACAACTCGGTTGTTTTCTTATGCAGATCTTGAGTCACTTTATATGTTTCAGGATGTAATATATTAGGCACAAAGCCTGTATCTTGAGATGATGGTGTGCTGTACTCATGGCTGTGTAGCAGAGCGGACGCCTGAGGGAATATTTTGGGAAAACTAAAGTGAGTTTCCTCTTACTATTCATTCCAATTATGGAAGGAACCATACACAAGTAACAAGCATTTATGTGGTTGCTTTGCTCCCGATAAATCATTGGTATAGTGAAATCCACCATAAAACGCCCGTTTCCATTTAGCCATTCGAGTAGATTTGTTGAACAATTGCAACAAATATGGGGTGCACACGGTTTGTCCTGATTACCTACTTTGTAACCAAAATAAAGACTGTACATCTTTTTAAACATGGCAGTTCAATGTTTTGCGATTTAAAAGTTAATTCCCCGCATTTATAGCAGAAGTTACTTGGGTAATCAACACACTCAAGCGGCATTTTGTGTTATTTTGAAGGCAATGAAACACGGTTTTACACTCTCCCAAACTGAACACTGAACTAAGAGGCTAAAGCAATGGCAACATGGGGTAGTCTAACTATCTGTTAGTCATAAATCAATCCTCATAATTTCGTTACATGCTGTTTCAAAAATATATACTCCAAGTAATATCTACTAATAGGCAGCAGCCTGAACTGCGTTTTGTAGAGATAAGAACCAATCTCCAAAACTGAATGGTATTTTCGTATTTAGCGACCTAAAATTAGTAAATTTACTAATTTTACCTCGAATAAATGTTGATTGTTGACTAGTGTTATGTACAGTGGTTGGTGAGTATTTTCTAATTACCGAAGGATCGACTGATTGTACGCACTCCAGTAGCGAATGACACAGATATGAAGGGATGAGTTTTGCATGTGACTGTACACGTCTTGAAAAAGGGATATGGGTGGGTGGGTCGGGTGCAGTGGAACTGTATTAATGAAAGAAAAAAGTATTCGGCGCGTATACACGAGGCCATAAAACCTGTCTGAGGTTAGGTCAAACCTGAGTTACGACCTACAATTCATGTGGCACCCCTTCCACGTTTCTTGGAACCATTGCACGCTCCTGACCACCATATGGGACATCCCGACATTTAAACTATTTAAGTACCGCTAAAGTTTAACCCAACACGGTTTCTGGGAACTCGCCTCCCTTTATTCTGAAAGAAAACAAAACTTTCCACTCTCAAAATCTGGGCAATCTGACCGGCAGGGCCCGGATTCTGATGCCCTCGTTTTCTAATTGTTGCATTACAGGCATTGATATTGGTTATATAAATCCAGATCATGCGTTCTATGAAAATTCATAGCTACCTTTGGTAATTTTGTACCATTTTATATTTTAAGGCATATTTTAAAATTTATTTTACATCATTTTTGGATATTTATTTTTTACCTTTGCTTCTATATTTAGCTATTTTTCTGCATTTACAGTGAGCCTGGAGTTTTATATTACGGACATTAGGATAACTTTTCAAACATCCAAAATCGCATGTGTTCCATTCGCATGACTTTCTCTTCATCTCTATAATAAATTATTCTTACAAAAGCTAATTCTTCTTCTACGTCATGCTAATCAAGATAATTAATACAAAAAATACTCTTATTATTTGCTTCCTTGTAAGTAGGAGGGAAATAAGGGTAACTAGGCTAAAACGATAGTCACTTTTGAAACTTTTAAAAGCTGGTTGCTATGGGATTGCAATTCGTTCTCTTTTCATGGCCATCAGTTGAGAAACTCCTATATGAGAAAAGTATTTTAAAATTGAAACCAATAACAAGGAACATCTCAGAAATGATTAGCTCCACAAAAATTGTACTATATGGCAGAAAATGTGCGTTTTAAATAGTTCTACATTTTTGTGAAGTAGCCTTTTGTCTATTTCTTTGAGTTTGTCAGTTATGTAAAAGCAATTTACAATAAGGAAGACTTCAGATATACATATTATTTATCATATAAATATCTTTAATATACCACCGGAATTTTAATCAAAATCCTTTTAGTCATTTTTGAGAAAATCAAATTTTCGAAATAATTTATATGTAAAGGGTAGTTTGTCGTGGGGTCATTTTCTTGAATACCATCGCATCCTTGTAAGACTTAAATATCAATGTTGGTACTTAAACGAATTTTCGTTTACCACTTATCGTGTTCAGACACATGGACACGCGCGAGCGGACATTTTTAAAAAATATATTTTTGGATAAGGGGACCCTAAAACGTGTATTTACAGTGAGATATCTTTATCATTTTTTAGTGGAATGCAATACTATCTCTTCCTATGTACTCTGAAAGTAAATGTAAACTGATAAATAAGAATTTTGTGGTATATTCTTTACCCACATTTTGGCATATAGCCCTTCCTATACAACTATGCTATAGTATCTTGTGTTGAGGGGGGGGGGGAGATGCTATTGTTAGGAGACTGGTGTAGTAATAAATAATGTTAAGAATTCAGCTCCCAAACAATATATGAGATAGATCAGCTTTCCTTTATCACGTTGAGTGTGTATGTAGTCAAGTTCCATTGTCATTTTTTGTAAAGTCTTTTCAATGGATTTTACATAATCTTCTAACTTAAAAGAATTAATGCTACAATGTTGTAAGACCTGCCACAAAAACAAGTTTCTTAATTTTCATTTAAGACTCTTCAAACAAGTATATGGAACAATTACCTGCTGAACTTAAATACTAGGTTTTGTATTCACTAACTTCTCTGTTTTTGAGTTAGGCGTTCACAGATACACACAACTCTCTCTCTCTCTCTCTCTCTCTCACACACACACACACACACGGTTTTCCCTTTTCTAAAAATCCGACGTGTTCCATTCACATGACTTTCTCTACCTATTCTGTAACAGACTGTTTTTATTTACCTGTTTTAATTTCACCAAACTTATTATTTTGGCTAAGCGAACCTGCAATTACTATAATCGGTTTAACGGAAACAGACTTCTTAATATTAAAAGTAAAGCTGATTTGTTTCTTACAGGGCATTATGAACATTGCAATACAAACAACGAAAAGAACTTAAACCAAAAGAAGAAACACATAAATACGTCTAACAAATATTAAACTATGATTTAACCTTTAAATGAAACAAGCTTACGAAATGTGTCCAGTCAACACTCTTTTGAAACAATCGCCACTGGGAGGAACTTCACAAAACGTAACGTTTAATAGCATAGATGTTTACGTTTGTTTATAAAAGCATACGCATGTAAATAGATTTCTCCGCGTTAAAAAATAAATGACTGTCAATGAGTTATGTGTGACAAATTCAAAGAGCTCTCAATACGTGTTGTCTCTTGTTGAAGACTATATTTTTCTAACCGTTATTTTATGTTACTCACAATATGCTGTAAATTTCTTAATAGAAAAGTTTGTGTAAACGCAACACGCCAGAATAGTTGGTCATGAGGTCATTTCTCAAATGAGCATCGCGTTCATATTTATCTAAAATTGGCGCCTTGGAAAACGAAAAATGAAAGAATCGCTAATTTTCAAGCATGTCCATTAGATGGCCCTTAGGAAGGGGTAACTCTTTCAACACAGAATATCTTAAAAACTGCTATCTCTACGACAAAGTTTATTTGACACTAACTGTATATTTTAATGACTCCTTTTCTGCAATAAGATTTTGTCCATGTCTTATGGTTTTGCAAAACTGATTTGAATGAAGAGGGCTTAAGGGGCTACTCCCAGAAAATTCAATTTTATGTCTCACGAAAATATGTTCAATATATGGGTTTTAAATCAAAATCCTGAACCATTTTTGAGTAAGTCAAAACTTCGAAAAAGTTTCCACATAAAAGGTAGTTTGGAGCGGGAAATTTTCTTAAAACTTTTGTGTCGCTTCCTTGGAAGATGCTGAACTTAAATATCAAGTTTGGTATTTGACTTTTTATGTTTGAGCTATCGTGTTCTCAGACACACGACACAGACACGGACCTCCGGGAACTTCAAAACGTACTTCCAATGAAATTTCTACACCAAAATTTTGGGTGGAATGTGATAACTTCTCTATATACCCTGTACACAGGACTGCAAAGAAATTAAAGAAATATTTTTTTTTTAATTCAGGGAACCCCAAAGCGGGTATTTCCAGTGAAATCTCTGCATCGAATTTTTTTGCATATAGTGCAACACCTTCTCTACCTACTATGTACATGGAGGAGAACCTTAAAGTGACTTTAAACTGATATCCATTTTATCTATTAAAATTAGTAAACAAAGCATCAATTAATCTAAGTATAACTATTCGAGTAGAAAGAAAAGAGGTAGGTCTAAAAAAACGACTGTTAATTTAGTACATTTATTAAAATGTGTGACACAAAGATTAAGCTATATATATATATATATATATATATATATATATATATATATATATATATATATATATATATATAAATCTCATGTGTTCCATTCACATGACTTTCTCTATATCACTGCAACAAATTATTCTATTTACTTCATCTAATGGAGCAAAAATTAGCAGAAATAGTCTTATTACTTGCTTCCTTGTTAGTAGAAGCGAAATAAGCGGGTACATAGGTTAAAGTGATATTCAAAAGCTGGTTGCTCTGCAACTTAAGTTCCTTTATTTGTATGGACACGAGTTCACAAAGTCCTGTATGAGAAAAGTATAAGTCTTTATAGCTGAAAAAAAAAAAACAAACAAACAAGGAATATCTCAAAAACAATCAACTCCACGAAAAAAATGTATACAACATAAATTGTGTGTTTTAAGGTGCTCTACATTTGTTGTGTGGTAAGTTTTTGTCCATCTCTTACGGTTTAGCAGTTATGTAAAATTCCGTAAAATTGACCGAGAATAAAGTAGTCTTCAGAGGCTATTCCCAGAAAATTCAAAATAGATATTTTAATCAAAATCGTTAGAGCCATTTTTTTGAAAATCAAAATTTTCGAAAAAAGTTCCATGTAAAGGATAGTTTGGGGTGGGGGGAATTTTCTCAAAATTTTCGTGTCGCATCCCTGGAAGATAAACTTAAATACCAAGTATGGTATTTTACCGACTTTTCGTTTTTGAGTTATCGTGTTCACAGACACAGGGACACACTGACCTTTTTCTGAAAATACTTTTTTTTGGATACAGGGAACCCTAAAACATATATTTCCGGTGAAATCTCGGTATCGAATTTTTTGATAGAGTGCAATACCATCTCTATACACTATATATATAGTATATATAGCACGTATAGAGAAAGTAAAAATTCAAGATATACATTTTATTTGTCACGATCATATATTACCCGTATGGTATCCTAATAAACATTATTAGTCATTTTGAAGAGAATCAAACCTTTCGAAAAAAATCTGATGTGCTACACTCACATGACTTTTTCTAGCTGCTCTACAAACTTCTTATAAAAGATTATTCTTCTTTCTACACAATCCTAATCGAGATGGACATTAGCAGAATGTTCTTATTACTTAGTTCCTTATAAGTAGAAGGAAACTAAAGGAATGCACTAAAGTGATAGCCATATGTTTTAAAAGTTCTCGTTTTGCGCTTGTCACTTCAAATCGTTTCTTTACTTGACCGGGAGTAGCTTATACTTCTATTTACTTTATGCTAATCAGAAAAAATTAGCAGAAATATAGTCTTATTACCCGCTTCCCTGTAAGTAGAAGCGAAATAAGGGACTACCATAGGTTAAAGTGATAGTCAAAAGCTGGTTGCTATGCCAATGAAGTTCCTTTGTTTATATGGATCGGAGTTGACAAGTTTCTGTATGAGAAAAATATAAGTTTTTCACAGCAGAAACTAAAAACAAGGAATGTCTCAAAAACGACGAACTCCACGAGAAAAATGTTATATAACATAAATTGTGTGTTTTAACGTGCTCTACATTTTTTGTGTAGTAAGTTTTTGTCCATCTCTTACGGTTTAGCAGTTATTCAAAATTCTGTAGAATTCATCCAGAATAAACTACTCTTAAGAGGCTATTCCTAGAAAATTCAAGATATACATTTTATTTGTCCGGTAAATATGTTTAATATACGAAAATTTAATCAAAATCGTTAGATTCATTTTTGAGAAAATAAAAATTTTCGAAAAAAGTTCCATGTAAAGGGAAGATGGGGGTGGGGGGATTTTTCTTAAAACCTTCGTGTCGCATCCCTGGAAGATACTAAACCTAAATACCAAGATTAGTATTTTACTGACTTTTCGTTTTTGAGTTATCGAGTTCACAGACACACGGACACACACATACACACACACACACACACACACACACGGACCTTTTTGTTAAAATGCTTTTTTTTTGGATATTGGGGACCCTAAAACATATATTTCCGGTGAAATCTCGATATCGAATTTTTGGGTACATAGTGCGTATAGAGAAAGTAAAAATGAATCGCTGAAATGTATGTACGCGTATCATTTCCCAACGACTGCATAAAATTGAACTTTTTTTTTTTTTTCCTTCCGTTATTGTCACGACAAGGTTTGTGGAGATGAAAATGTTAAAAATAGTACGGGAAAGTATTTAAAAGCCCATAATATGTATAAAAACCGTGCTAAGTGAACACATTTCAGTTAATGGCCGCCAGTTGGCAGTGGTACCATAAGTTATTTGTTGCCAAATGGTCGTGGTACTGCTATATATTTCCCTTCCCATTCAACGTTAAGGCAACACACGAGTTTATCAAGACATTAACGCAACGCAGCAGTGAAATTCAAATACATTTTTATGTATTAACTGCCCTTTCTTTACTCCTATCGTTTAAAATAAAGAAGCAAAGAAGCTTTCCTGACGGCCAACACCTAGGGTAAGTACTTATTTTATTTGCCACTAGATGGCTTTAGTAATATTTTTCCTCCCTATCCAATGTTAAAGTAACGCAACAGTTTATCGAGATGAGATAATGCAGCAGTGATATTCAAATATATTTTTAATTAACTGTCCTTTCCTTACTCCTATCGTTTAAAATAAAGAAGCTGTCCTAACGTCGAATACCAAAAAGATGTACTTATTATTTGCTACCAGATGGCCGTAGTTCGTACTGCTCTATTTTATATATATAATGAATCGCTTAAATGTAATGTATGTACGCGTATAACTTCCCAACGACCGCATCAAATTGAACAGTTCTTTTTTTGTTGTGTTCGTTATTGTTACGACATGGTTTGTGGAAATGAAAATGTTTAAAAATAGTACGGGAAAGTATTTAAAATCTCATAATATGAATAAAAACCGTGCTAAGTGAACGCATTTCAATTAATGGCCGCCAGATGCCAGTTGTACAAGCGATTTATTGCTAAATGGTCGTAGTTCTGCTATATATTTCCCTTCCCATTCAAGGTAACGCACCAATTTATCGACACAATGACGCAATGCAGCAGTGAAATTCAAATACATTTTTATATATTAACTGTTCTTTCCTTACTCCTATCGTTTAAAATAAAGAATCAAAGAAGTTTTCCTAACGATGAACACCTAGAGTAAGTAGTTATTTTTTCCCGATAGATAGCGATAGTAGTATTTTTCCTCTCCATCCAATGTTAAGTTAACGCAACAGTGAAATTCAAATACATTTTTATGCATTAACTATCCTTCACTTACTCCTATCGTTTAAAATAAAGAAGCTTTGCTGGCGACGAACATTTGAAATACGTACTTATTATTTGTAGTACCTACTGCTATATTTTTCTTCTTCAATGCTAAGGGCATGAACCTGGTTATGGAGACAATGACGCAAGCTAAATGTGAAAATCAAATATATTTCTTTCCCTTGGTCACATCGTCTAAATAACGAAATAAGTATATTTATGTTGTAATTATTTAAAATGAACAAGTTATAAACTATGCACATAACCATTCACCCTTCTTAGAATCTGAAAATAACGGGATCCGTTTTAGGATTAACTTCCTATTGCAGATGTTGGTTTTCACGTTATGTGATACATGAGCTAGCTAAAGAACATGAAAATACCTGCGTCACCATCACACTACAATTGCGGTGTTCTTAATACATTTACTCAAGTAATATTTTGGGTTAAATGGAGAAATGGAGAAATTTAATACACAAAGCTATCATGAAATAAAAGTTTATCAATTGTCTAACTTGCTCTTTAGTTACGTCATTGTTAGCCTTAGAAATTGCTGTTTTGACAGTCAAGAAAATAAAGAAAGAGGTGGAAAATATTAGGAGTAAAGAAAGAAAGAGATTCGAAGAAGCATGAATGTTACTTTGTGACTTTCTCGTTAATGTAATTCATTACCTATGCCAGCGTATATCCACCACACTAAGGATGCGCTGCCATTACTGTTATTATGCCAACGCTGTTAACTCCATATGTCATCCTTTCCACACTACCTTATGGGTTTTGCCAGGATTCCCGCCACACAATTTACAGCCTAAGGTTGACTCAGTGATAATTATACGACGCAATAGCAATCATCCGAAATATGCAGCAGAACAAACTCACCGTTAAAAAAATTATGAAAATTTTGAATTAAGTTACTATAACATGAGAAAGTTAAAGGCGAGGATATACTTATTCCAAGAACACCACTAATGTCAACCAACTTTCGTTTTGAATTTTAGCAATGACAATAAATCCCAAGATCAATCGTTACAAATGTGTGTAATATACCTTGAATTGTGTTTTTCGCATGTTGTACGTTGCGTGCTCGACAGTCGGCAAACTATCAGCGCTATTTTTTTTCTCTCCGGAAGGAAAATTGTACAAGGCATTAAAATAAAGTGCTGTCAAATTATTTTATTGTACTTTTATTTCATTGCATGGTCGTACTGTAAACGGAAGATTTTGAGTTTTTTTCGTTAGGTACACTATCCATGCAAAGCCGGGGCGGGCAGCTAGTATATTAAAGAAAATTGATCTGTTCTTTCACATGCCTTTCTCTACCTATTCTACAAACAAAACTTTCCTTATAAAAGATTTCACTTTTATTTACTTGATGCTAATCAAGATAAACATTGCCAGAATTGGTCTTATTACTTGTTTCCTTGTAAACAGAATGGAAATAAGAGAATACGCTAGGCTAAAGCGATTGCTAAATATTTTAAAAGCCGGCCGCTAAGTCAAAAAACTGAAATTCGGTTATTTGCTTGATAGGAGTAAACAAAAGAGAACAACCTCACATTCAAAAAGTCGTGAGTTCGAATCTCGCTTAGGGTGAGTTACCCAGGTAAGGTTTTTTTCGGAGTTTTCCCTTATCCTGAGAAGACGAATGTCGAGTAACTTTAAGCTCTATGGACCCCGAGAACATTTGAGCATCATTTCACCAATTTCATTCTCGCCCGATATGGCAAAGGACGTTAAACTTGAGAGAGAGAGGGAGAGAGAGAGAGAGAGAGAGAGAGAGAGAGAGAGAGAGAAATAGTCTCCCTTTTGAAATCTTACAACTGAAACCAGTAACTCGGAATTTCTCGAAAACGTTTAACTCTACAAAAATATTGTAGACATATGGCATAAATTGTATGTTTTAATGAGATATACATTTTTGTTGTGTAGAAATTTTTGTTTATGACACTTTACTGAAAATCGTAAAAGCCATTTTTGATAAAATTCAAATGTCCGAAAAATGTTCTATGTAAAGGCTGTTTGAGAGTGACGGGATTTTAGAGAAACTCTTCGTGTCGAATCCTTGGGAGACACTGAACTTAAACACCCAGTTTGGCATTTAACCGACTTTTTGCTTTTGGGTTGCGCTGCTGACACACTCACACACACACACGCACGTTTCTAAAAAGGCTTTTTCTTTTATCAGCGGATATTTCCGGTGAAATCTCCGCAAAGAAACCTGTTATTCAAAAGATAAATTTTTATCTACATCAATATAAACGTAAGCAAAATTAGTCTTATTACTTACTATTTTCGTGTAAGTAGAAGGGAATTCATATGCTAATGTGAAACAATTAAAATCCTATTCTCTTAGCTTGCCAGAAGTAAACAAACGAGAAGAAAGAAGTATCCCAGTATGAGAAACGGACAAAATTGAAACCAATAATCCGGAACATCTCGAAAACGGTTACATCTAAAGAAGAGAAATGAAAACTACATTTTTATGAGCAGTAAGTTTTCGTCTATCTTTTACGGTTTGCCAGTTATGCATAGTCATCCAGAAAATTCCAGATATAGATTTCAGTTGTCATGAAAATATCCTAAATATAAGGTGTTTTAATCAAAATCCTTAAACAATTTTTTGAGAAAAATGTTCCTTGTAAAGGGTAGTCCGGGGTGGGGGAATTGTCTTGAAAATCTTCGGTTGAATCCTTGGAAGATTCTTAACTTAAATAGTACCTAGTTTGGTATTTAACCGACTTTTCGTTTTTGACCCATCCTGCCCCCTTCTATACACACGCACACGCGCGCGCGCGTTTCTAAAAATCCTTTTTTTTTTTTTAAATCAGGATGTCCCAAAATATGCATTTCCGATGAAATTTCGGCATCCAATTTTTGGGTGCAATACAATACGTTCTCTGAACACTAAGTACATAGTACCTGTAGAGAAAGTAAAAAACATTAAATATAAACATTTATTATATTTTCTACTTTCTAAAAAATTCCAACTTCCTTCTTCATTCAAATACTATAAAAATATATTTACATGAAAAAAATTTAATTTGTTCCATTCACATGACTTCCTCAGCCTATTTAACAAACTTCTTACACAAGATTATTCTTCTGTGCACTCGATGCTAATCGAGAGAAGCATAGCAGAATGTTTGTAGCTATTGCTTAGTTGTTATTAGTGGAAGAGAACTAAGGGAATACACTAGGCTATAGCGACAGTCAGAAGTTTTACAAACTTCTGTTATGCGATTGTCATTGAAATTCGCTTCTTTGCATAGTCAGGAGTAAAACAAAAGAATAATGCAGGACTTCCTTTTTGAGAAATGTATAAGTATTTTAAAATTAAAATGAATAACAATAGATATCTCGGAAACGGTTAGCTTCACAACAAAACTGTCAAGGTATAAGTTGAGTTTTTTGACAAGGTTTACATTTTGTGTTGTTTTTGTCTATCTCTTAGGGTTTACGATTAAACAAAAGGCATTCAGAATGAAGAGGTCTTCAGAACTATTCTTTGGAAAATTAAAATATACATTTTTTTCAAGTAAATGTCTTTAATGTACCTACGCATTTTGATCGTAATTGTAAGAACCATTTGTGAGAAAGCAAATAAATTGAAAGTTTTTCCATATAAAGGGTAGTTTGGGATGGGTGGGGGTCTTGAATTACTTGATTTTGCAACCTTGGGAGAACACAATTCACACACACACACACACACACACACACACACACACACACATTTTTCTAGAAATGTTTTTCTTTAAATCAGAGTTCTTCAAAACATGCATTTCTGGTGAAATCGCTGTATTGAATTTTTGGGTGGAATACAATACCTTCTCTACCTACTGTGTAATTGTGTCGTGCTAGAGAAAATAATAAAATGTGGATCTTGTATTTTCTGGGAATAGCCTGTGATGTCCACTTCGTTCGGAATGAAGTTTATACAATGTTATATAACTAGTAAACTTTAGGCGATACACAAAAATGCACTATGCAAAGAACTTTAAAACACAACTTATATACTGATAATCCATTTCCGAGATATCCTGTATTAATGCGAATTTCTCAATACTTTGTCGTTCTTTTAAAGTCCTGTCGATTTTCATTGCATTATGGGCCGTGTTCACCAACACCTGTAACTTATGCTGTTACCGTATCTTTCTAAACCTGGAGTAAACAACGCGAATAAGTGCTCAGATCGTAAAGTTTCAACCTGACGGCAATCTAATTAACTATGTGATGAGTGCGCGATTTCAACAACCACTATGCTAACGGAGATAAATCACGACGGGGAAAAAAAAAAAAAAAAAAAAACATAAAAAACAAAAAAAAAAAACAAAAAAAAAAAACAAAGCAGAAACTCTTGATTCAGCACTGCTTTTATCCTTACATTTTTCATAACGAAAGGCGGAAAACAGTTGGCTAGCGCTTTACCGATGGTTAGTCCTTATCAAAAACAATAAAAAGAAAATATAACATGTGAAGTAGGTAATACGCATTTGTATTTAGACGGTAATCTTGCACACCAGGTTACCCTGTCATGACGGTACAGCGCAACACCAGGCAGGCAACCTCGCTGTACAACATAACCCCAAAAAACACCAAGTGATCACCAAGTTCCTTAGCAAATTGTTTTCAATGTTTAGAGGTTGTTACTTAGCTTTCGGTGACGTCATTTGGTGCGATTTATTTCTTCCGTATGTGGTGACGTCATTTGGCGTGGCGCGAATTATAATATGTTTTGTAATGCATTACATTTAAAGATTCAAGAAAAGAGTAGTTTTGGAAATGATGTAAATCGCGTATTCTTAGGCCTTAAAAATCAACAATTGACTTGCAAATTACGTGTAATGCTCTAGCGCCACATAAAGTGAGAATGTGCGAGTTAAAAATCATGTCCGCATAAGGGAAAATAAACTTTGTTTACAGCTTCGGGTGATTATGTTTTCGACATTTTCCCTTCTGTTTCGTGGATAGGTGTATAAGGCATTCTTTAATGTTGCATTTGTTTACTGCTTGGCGGTGATTTAACCTTAAAATAAACAAATAGAAGGAAATCAGAACTATTTCTGTTTTTGATTGGCTTAATAAACGGAGCCAGCACCATGTAAAGAGAGAATATATATTTAAAATCATCAGGAAATGGGGAAGCTATGCTATTTGTTTCGTTAGTTTGGGCAATTATATTAATTTTAGTTAAGCATTTCCTTTTCATACATATTGTATAATTTCTCTTACTTGTTATTATTACCCTTCCTATAGCTTCGATTTCGAGATTATTATTTCCTGCACTTTTGTTTTGACTCATTTATTACATTGCAGATATTTTATAACTACTTCAGAGAGAACGTATATTTAAAATCGGCAGGACATGGGATGCTATTTGTTTGGTCAGTTAGTTATATTTACTTTATATTTATTGTAGTTAAACATTTCGTTTTCGTACATTATGAGTCGTTTCTCTTATATTTGTTATTATTGCCCTTCCTATAGCTATATGTTTCCTTCGGTTTCGAGGTTATCTTTTACCACACTTTTGTTCTGACTCATTTATTACATTGCAGATATTTGATAACTACTTATTTATTGTAGTTAAACATTTCCTTTTCGTACATTATGAATCATTTCTCGCACTTTTGTTTTGACTCATTTATTACATTGCAGATATTTTATAATTACTTCCGTGTATATCAATGACTTTGTTTGGCCTATTCAATAAATTGAGCAATAGTACCAACTACTTGCTAATGTTGCATAAACGTAGTGGTTTTTAAATGTGCATGTTGGCAATCCGCATTGCGCATTGACAGCCATGACAGGGTAACCTGGTATGCAAGATTACCAAAATCAAATGCGTTTCATTCACATTACTTTCTCTACATCAAATTATTGTTTAAAACCTTTTTCTTCTATCTACTTCATGCCAATCGAGATAAAGGAATAAGGGATTACACTAGACTAAATCGATAATCAAATTTTTTAAAAGTTGTTGCTATGTGATTGTAATCCGTTTCTTTGCATTGCCAAGAGTTGACCAATTCCCGTATGAGAAAAGTTTTACGTATTTTAAAACGGAAACCAATTACAAGGAATATATCGGTAATGGTCAACTCCACCAAAAAACTGTATATGACATAAATGCTGTGTTTTAATGAAATCTACATTTTTGTGTAGTAAGGTTTTGTTTAAGTCTTACGGTTTACCAAATATGCAAAAGTTATTCTGAATGAATAGGTCTTCAGTCAATCCCTAGGAAATTCAAAATATACATTTTATCACGGAAATATTTTTAATATATAATATTTTAATCGAAATCATTAGAGCCTTTGGGGTGGGGTTTCTCAAGATCTTCGTATCTCATCCTTTCGAGATACTAAACTTAAATACCAAGTTTGGTATTTGACAGACTTTTCGTTTTGGAATGTAGCTATCCCCCCCACCACACACACACACACACACACACACACTTTTTGGTTTTTTTTGGAGGGGGCGGAGGATTCAGGGGTCTCAAAACAAATTTCTGTGAAATCTTGGTATCTTCTTGGTACTATGCACATTGTGCTAGAGAAAGTAAGAAAAGATTTTTGCGCTTGTATACAGCATAACCCAATAATGATTTAACTTCATAATTTTCTACGAATGCGAAACGAAATTACTCTATATATGAATCGTTTTCGCTTTTGGTTATTTTCTCCATAAAGAAAGCAAAGAAAGAAAAGCAAAGGCCTACAATTTGATTAGAACACTATGTGTATGTAATACAAAATCCTATACATTTTTCAGAATGAATACTTACTACGTTTTCCAGAAACCTGAAGAGTTATATTTTAATTATCATGTTAAAATCCAAAACTTTGTGTTCTAACCAAAATTGTGGGGTTATTTCTGAAGAAATAGTGAAGCGTAGTTTGGAATCGGAGAATTTTAACTTTGGAAAATACTGAACTTAAACCTCCAAGTTTTGTAGCTGTGGGATTCTTCGTCTTTAGGTTAGGGTGCTCACACTCACGAACCTTTTGCTTATTAGATATTTCAAGGCAGCGCAAAGCATTAATTTCCGGTGAAATCTTCATATCAATTTTTTTTATAGAATACAATACTTTCTGTAACTGTTTGTTCACATTAATGCTACTACCGTTCTCATGTGTTCTGCAGGAGACAAGTGAAGTTATTCATCAGCTGCCCCGCCCCTCCGGTGCGGGCGATAAGGCTGTTCCCACGGGGCACTATCATGACTGGGAGGGGCATGTCAGCCAAGTCGACGCACGCGCGCTGCACACAATGACACGGCTCATTCCCATTAAGTGTATGCAACAGCGTCCTAACTGACCCCTCTCACTGTGTTTTGCATCGTCCTGGAGCGATTAGTCGAGCATTTAGGAACACGTCCTCGTGTCTTCGCCGGAGCCACGAGGACTAAAGATTGTTTTCGCATTACATCATTTTTCTCCTTATTCATTTATTTTAGTTTCTGTAGCACATATACACAATGTACATAGTAGGTAGAGAAGGTATTGTATTCCACACAAAACTTCGATACCGAGATTTCACCGGATATACCTATTTTAAGACCCCCTGAATAAAAAAATTGGAAAAATGTCCGCGCGCGCACGTCTGTGCACAGCATAAATAAAACATAAAGTCAATTATGTAACAAAATTGGTAGGTAGGTATAGGTATAAGTTAAGTATCTTCCAAGAATATCGACAGGAGCATTTCGATTTTCTGAAAAATGAACGATGTTGATTAAAATGTCGTATACCTATTGAAGATATTCACCTGGCAAATTAAATGCACATCCTGAATTTCTTCAGAATAGCCCTATAAGTCCTCTTTATTCTGAATGTCTTCTGCATAACTAGGAAACCGTAAGAAACAGACATAAAACTTACAATGTCTATACGTTCTTATGGCACTTTTTGTATTACCCCGCGCCCACGTGCACAAGATTACGGCAGACGACAGTGTCCCCTTGCATTCAAAACAAGCTGTATGAACAAGAATTGTTTACTAGTAGGTTTTCCTTCAATAAATATAATTTTCCTCTTAAATGAATGTCAAAATGCATACATTCAAACGAAGACGTAACTTGCGTTAGATTCAGCAGGAATCTGAAGATGTCCAATTTCCACAGCTTTTATTCTCTCTTGTTTACAGTCAGCCTGCCACATTTTCGCCTTCACCCGAGCCAATGCTTCTGGAGCACCCGTTTCAGTTTGAAAGCTATATTATTTCCAAGGAGCATTATCATTACTATCTACAATTATGTTGACATCGTTTCGTTTCACAAACGAAAACCCCATTTCTAAAAGCTCGTACGTGGTCAACAATAAACTTTGTTTACAATAGGTGACTCACTGTATAAAAAAAAAAAAAAAATGCTTTAGAGCGAACAGCACACTTAAACAAATTCGTCCACTTGTACTAAAACCGCTTTAGATCTCTTCCTCTTTTACAAGGTGTTTTAATACTACCACTTTCTTTAAATTTACATTAAAAATACACGCCGGTTATTTTCAACAGTTCATTCATTAAACACCCGGTTTGTGCTCCTTTAACTTATGAAACACATTTAAAACAATCTGCTTCGGGTGCTTTTTATATTCGTGTTCATTCATTTTTAGCACTACCAAATCCACACAAATCTCAAGCTGGCCGATATATTCCTCGCTGATATTTTGTTTGCGTGTCTCTCGTCAATGTAACCGCTTATTTCTTGTGAAAATATGCATCTGTATTTCCAAACAGCTGAGAAAACACAGCTCATTGTAAAGCTACAATTACACTTATCGATTACCGAATTTTTCAAGAAATAATATTAAGCAAACATGGAGCTATTTTTCTCTCCTGAAATTGAGTGATTCGTTCTCAAATTAAAGAGAGCATGCATAGCAGCCACGTGCGAGGAGCTGTTCTCGGAATTAGTGTGCTTCTAAGGGAGGAGGGAGTAAAAACTGGAGATCTCGTTAAAACACACTTTTTTTTAGCTAAACATTCAAGAGATATTCCCTGTTATTGATTTCAATTTAAAATACGTTCTAAAACGGGAAGCCCTCGTCCATTTTTCCCTATTTTGTTTTATTCATGGTCCTGGAAAAAGAACGGAACTCCTATGTCAATCGCATAGCGACAGTTTTTAAATGTTTGACTGTCCCTTTAGCCTAGTGTATTCCTTTATTTCCCTTCTACTAATAAGTGACTAAACAATAAGAACAATTTTGCTAATGTTTATCTGATTGCCATAATGTAGGTAAAACAAAATGATCTTGTGTAAGAAGACAGCTTTCAGAACAGATAGAGCAAGTCATGTGAATGGAACACATAAGATTTTCTTTTCCTTAGTATGTAATGCCCGGAGTCGAGAAATTTGGGCATTTATTTTGCGTAAAATAGGCAGGCAAAAAGGTACTTATAATACCGAAAACAAACATTGATTAAAATAGATATTTGTTAAACGTGAAAGCATATAGAAATGTCAAGCTTTATTAATAAAAGTGCCTTACCCAAGATAATTTATTAAAAGCGAAAACATACAGAAATCCTATCCTAAAACAATAAAAGTACCATACCAAGATAGCATTAAAAGTAAAAATACAGAGAACTCCCACACTCTATTAATGAAAATAGTTTATCCAAGATAATTTTTAAAAGTGAAAACTCAGAGAAATCCCAACCTTTATTAATTAAAGTAGCTTATAAGATAATGTATTAAAGTAAAAACATAGAGAAATCCCACACTTTATTAATGAAAATAGCTATCCAAGATAATGTACTACAAGTGAAAGCAGAGAAATCCCACACTTTATTAATAAACATGGCTACCAAGATAAAGTACTACAAGTGAAAACATGTAGAAATCCCAACACTTTGTTAATGAAAATGATTTACCAAGATAATACAAGTGAAAACATGGAGAAATCCCACACTTTACTAACGAAAATAGCTTACGAAGATAATATACAAGTGAAAACATGGAGAAATCCCACACTTTATTAATTAAAATAGCTCTCCAAGATAATGTATTACAAGTGAAAACATGGAGAAATCCCACACTTTATTAATTAAAATAGCTCTCCAAGATAATGTATTACAAGTGAAAACATGGAGAAATCCCACACTTTATTAATTAAAATAGCTCTCCAAGATAATGTATTACAAGTGAAAACATGGAGAAATCCCACACTTTATTAATTAAAATAGCTCTCCAAGATAATGTATTACAAGTGAAAACATGGAGAAATCCCACACTTTATTAATTAAAATAGCTCTCCAAGATAATGTATTACAAGTGAAAACATGGAGAAATCCCACACTTTAATTAAAATAGCTCTCCAAGATAATGTATTACAAGTGAAAACATGGAGAAATCTCACACTTTATTAATGAAAATAGCTTTCCAAGATAATGTATTACAAGTGAAAACATGGAGAAATCCCACACTTTATTAATTAAAATAGCTCTCCAAGATAATGTATTACAAGTGAAAACATGGAGGAATCCCACACTTTATTAATTAAAATAGCTCTCCAAGATAATGTATTACAAGTGAAAACATGGAAAAATCCCACACTTTATTAATTAAAATAGCTCTCCAAGATAATGTATTACAAGTGAAAACATGGAGTAATCCCACACTTTATTAATGAAAATAGCTTTCCAAGATAATGTATTATAAGTGAAAACATGGAGAAATCCCACACTTTATTAATTAAAATAGCTCTCCAAGATAATGTATTACAAGTGAAAACATGGAGAAATCCCACACTTTATTAATGAAAATAGCTTTCCAAGATAATGTATTATAAGTGAAAACATGGAGAAATCCCACACTATTCATAAAAATAGCTTACGAAGATAATGTACTACACGTGAAACCATGGAGTAATCCCACAATTTATTAATGAAAATAGCTTCCAAGATAATGCATTAAAAGTGAAAACATGGAAAAATCCCACAAATTATTAATGAAAATAGCTTGACCAAGATATATTAATATAAGTGAAAATATAGAGTACTGCAATGTATATTAATAAAACTAGCTTATGCAGGTTAATTTATTGGTCACATGAGGTGCCTAGTCCTGCTTTTCTAGCTTACAACAGAATGCTTTGTTAAGCTGTCAACTGTCATAATGAATGTTTTCCATTATGGAAAAATAACGTTCTACTTACAATGAGGCGATGAAGCAAATTTGGAAAAATCTATTATGGAAAGGACTCATGCCAGTTACAAGAGAGCTTTCACCTTTCAGCATATCACAAATGTTTTTAAGTTTTTCTAGTACCAAATTAGCATTCATAACGTTTTCATTAATAGTTTTTCCAGTCTCTTCTGGTATTTGGAGCAGTTGCTTTGTTGCATTTTCAACAATTCATGGTTGACACTAACGTCCCATTATTTTTTTTTTTTTTTTTTTTTTTTTTTTTTTTTTGTCCTACTTGAAGATTACTTCAGGTAGCAGAATATAGCATTTTGCTATAAACGCCAGATCCTGCTAAGTTCATAATTAAATGCGATAACAATCCAAAACGGCCAAACAAAATGTTTTAAGACACATGGGAGTGAACCTTGAACCACAATCACTCATAAATTTCAATATTTTTCTATAGTAAATGTTTTTAGGGACCTTTGGGCATACGTGTCTCCAGCCCCCGACCCTGCTGCGGCTCTTAAGACATTTAAAGATCATTTAACACATCTCTTTTCTAGCTTATCATTTTATAAAATAGCGTTTTTTGTTTTTCGAAGCTACATTTTTCACTGTCACAGAGTTTCACACGTCTCATTTCCATTAAATGTTTTCCAGAATACGCAGAAATAGGCATTCACAGTAGTATTGTATAGGACAAAATATATGATAATATCAATAGAATAATATTTCTAAAAAATCTATGAAAATGTGGTTAAATTTAAGTATTAAATTTTCTTATAGGTTTTTACAAAAACTGTCAGAATTCGCCTGTCAAATTTATTTAAAATGTCTTTTCATAAATTATGGTTCATGGTTGAAAACTTCAATTGCAAAATTTGCAAACGACATTCTCAAATAATAAGACGATCGGATATTTGGAATTTGAGATACATTTACCTACATAACAAAATTTATAAAATATATAACAAATATAGAATATAAATTTATAAAATGCATAGCTCCCAAAGTATTTATACAATTTTACAATTTGAATGAAATTGGATATACATTAATTAAACAGTAAATTTTGTAGAAAAATCCATACAAAAAAGTGGAACTTTGGAAATTCACTCCTAGTATCGTTTAAACCGTAAAATGGGCAACTGGCGCCAAAATAGGCAAATAAAAACTGATCCTAGCGTCTCTGTATATAAACAGATCTCTTTAAATTCTGTATATCTGTCCAAATTGAAAAGTTATTTTACCCAGCTTCCGGACCCTAGTAATGTCCATTTAGTGCATTAAAAAGAACTGCGTCCATAAAACTAAAATGCATACTGCCCCTTGTTCTAAATTATACAAGTTCAAGTTTCACCGAAGAGGTGCTCCGTGTAAAATATTTTCCTTTATACTTTCTCTGTAACGTAGAACAGTCCTCTAGTGTCCACCAAGAATCGGCACCATCTGTCCGGCATCACCCTACGCCACTAAACCTGAGAAATGGTAATGTTGGAAAGGAAATCGTCGTAGATGAAAGACCACCCCAGCATTCGCCTACGATCAAGAAAAACCACGAAACCCTTAGTCAGAGTAAGCAGTTGAGGGAACTCAAAGCCGAGACCTGACGTTATCACAGAGCCGTCTCGCTCGGTACTGGTGCCTGACATATCCTATATCTATGCCCTTTGAAGTAATCTGTAATATTTGATTATAAATTTAGTTCTTGGTATTTCCTGAAACTCCTAAGTGGAGCATAGGGCCTCGTTACGTTGTTCCTTGATCGGATTTAAATTTCTAGCTCGTGGTTCGCCGCTATGCGCCATGGAGACAGGGATCAGCTTGTCGCCCTCAGATGGCACGGTAGGTCGTGAAATAGCGGAACCTTATTCTTTCACGGTATGTACATTATACGAGATCTTCGGCTTTACTTCCCTTCCGGAGGAAGCCATGCTAAGGATTTTTGCGTACGAAAAATCCATCACCCTCCGCAACGCTTGAGCCTGAAATGTTGGATTTTAGAGGCTAGCACGGTAACCACTACACATCGGAGGACGACTATGTGTTAATTTGCATCAAACAAGTTTAATTAGCATAGCTAGTAACATTCATTAAATCAGTAACACACAAACAACAAAATTGTTTCTCAGAAACAAATTCACAGAGAACAATGAAGTGAATATTTTCTTTATGCGAGGTACGTCCAGAAAGTAAGATCCGTTTGGTAATAAAATTAAATTGTGTACAGATACAGAATAATTATTTATTGCACAACATTGTACAACTCTTAAACTACTTTTCCACATAACTGCCGAAATTTTGCAGGCATTTGTCATAGCGTGGCAACTTCTTCATAGAAGTTTGCCGCCTGTGTCTTCAAAAAAGTTGGAAACATTTTCTTTCAGCTCTTCGTCAGTGTTGAAGTGTTGACCGCCAAGGAAAGACTTGAGATGTAAGAACAGATGAAAGTCGCTAGGAGCGAGGTCAGGGCTGTACGGAGGATGATCAAACACGTCCCAGCCAAATCCCTGTAGAAGGTTTCTCGTCACATTTGCAGTGTGTGGTCGTGCGTTGTCGTGAAGAAAAACAACACCTTTTGACAGCAATCCTCGGCGCTTATTCTGTATTGCGCGGCGCAATTTCCTAAGTGTCTCGCAATAAACATGTGCTTTGATTGTTTGACCACGCGGTAAGAAATCAATGAGTAAGATGCCTTTCCAGTCCCAGAACACTGTGCACATCATTTTTCGAGGTATCAAGATTTGTTTCGGCTTAACCTTTGCTGGGGATGAAGTATGCCTCCATTCCATTGATTGCCGCTTACTTTCAGATGTGTCGAAAGAAACCCAAGTCTCATCTCCTATGACTATCTGTGTCAGAAATTCTTCGCCGTCTTCATCATAACGGGTTAAAAACTTAAGTGCACTACCCATCCGTTTTGTTTTGTGTTGCTCAGTAAGAATGTTTGGTACACAACGTGAGCAAAGTTTACGAAATTTCAGTTTTTCGGTAACAATTTCATGAATTAGTGATCGTGAGCTTTGGGGAATTTCCATACCGAGAGCACTAATTGTAAACCTGCGGTTTTCCTGGATCTTGTTATCAATCGCGTGAACCAGTTCTTCTGTAACCAAAGATGGACGCTCACTTCGTTCTTCATCGTGCACTTCACTACGTCCTTCATTGAACTGTCGGACCCATCTTCTCGCCATAGAATCACTCATCGCACTTTGTCCGTAAACTTCGCAATTTTGCCGATAAATTTCGATTGGTTTCACTTTCCTAGCATTCAGAAAACGAATCACAGATCTGATTTCACAAGCGGTGGGATTTTCAATCAACACCGACATTGTAAACAAGTACAACAAAGCGTATGTGGCTGACAGCGATCTCAAAATGGCGCACGTTTCTTCTCTCTCGCATGTGCGGAACTGCGATCGCAGCGCTGCAGCGGAGGTAAATTGAAACGGAACTTGCTTTCTGGACGTACCTCGTATTATGTTATGATAAATACGAGTAGGCAGTTCAAGTAGCTCAAACGTAGACTTGAGCTTTTCATAGATGAATTTTAGCAATTTATAACCTTTTGCCTTTCAGTGTACACGCCTTCCCTGGCAAGAAACAAATAAATAAGGGTTGTAGATTAAAGAAGCCCAGTGAAGCAAAAAGGGATGGGAAAGGGCCATTCAAGAAATAAGACGTAAGGAAGCGCCTTTGCTGTTAGACATGGACTCCGATGTGTGAATGGTAAAAGAGATAACGAAAATAAAGAGGAAAATCCAAATACACGCCACTGTTAATCCAGTTTAACCGCGATTCTTAACGTTTGATAACTAGCTAATACTCCATCCAATGTTCGTCCTTTCTCCGATAGGTAAGAAAGATCAAAACGATCGCTGGCTCAGGTGCAGTGTGTGAATCACTTAACAGCATCAACAACATTTCAGCGTAGTAGTAGTAGTATAGGTATTTTTTATTTACATATATGCGGATCAAACTTTAACTTACCTTATTTGTAATTGTCAAGAATGAAACTAAGCGCATAAAATGAGTATATTTAGGTAGTTTTAATATTTCAAAATTTAGTTGGGAAAAACTCTTTTGGTTGTTGTTGTTGTATGGGTCCATCGTGAGCTCGTAGGTATATCCCGTCGCAAGGAGGGATTTTGACTAGATTGCTGCAGCTGCCCGTTTCACTTGCGAAGATCTTCGCGGTAGATAGGGTTTTAAAAGTAAGTTTTAATATCCTGACGGATGGTAATGGAGCGCTCGTACAGGTTTTTAACTTGACATCACAGGGGCTTTCAGCGATGAGGATTTACTTTTAGTTATATTTACATTATTTTTGTTCCATTGTTCCAACTAGTTACGAGCATTTTCTTTACTTGGTAGAGAAGGTATTGCATTCCACTCAAAAATTCAATACCCACATTACAGAAATACGCGTTTTAGGATCCCGTGTATCTTAAGATAAATAGGCAGTTTTAGTAAAAGGTCCGCGCGCACGTGTGTCCGTGAACAAGATAGCTCAAAAACGAAAGGTAGGTAAATATCCAATTTTGTATTTAACTTTAATATCTTTCCGCACCCCAAACTACCTTTTATATGGACAAAGTTCAAAAATTTTGATTTTCTCAAAATTGGGTCTAACGATTTTGATTAAAATGTCCTATTTCATGACAAATAAAATGTATGTGTTAAATTTTCTGGGAATAGTTTTGAGGATCTCTCCATTCTGAAGGTTTTTGCATAACTGGCCAACCGTAAGATATAGACAAAGTTACTGCACATAAAAACACCCGTAGATAAGATATACATAAAAGCTTCTGCACACACACACACACACACACACACACACACACACACACACACGAAAAAAAGTAGAACTCTAAAAATATACAATTTATGTCATACACATTTGTTTCTTGGAGTAGACCAATTCCGAGATATTCCTTGGTATTGGTTTCAGTTTTAAAAACTTTTCTCATAAATACTCAACTCTTGGCCATGCAAAGAAACGAATTTTAATCAGATAGCAACCAGCTTTTAACAGATGTGTATCACTTAAGCCTAATGTATTACCCTTATTTCCCTCCTTACAAGGAAGCAAGTAGTAAGACATTTTCTGCTAATCTTTATCTCCATTATCATGAAGTACATAGAACAAGCTTTTTAACAATAATTTATTACAGAGATGTAGAGAAACCCATGTGAAAGGAATACATCATATATATATATATATATATATATATATATTTTTGTTATTTGTTATTCATCTATGGTTCATGCCATGTATAGTTTTGTTTACAGTGGGTTTTTTAATATCTGAAGTTGGCTATTATTTTATTCTAATTTATTACTCTCTCTACACGTACTGTGTACATAGTGTATAGAGAAGCCATTGTAATGCACCCAAGAATTCGATACCCAGATTTCACCGGAAATACATGCTTTGGGTCCCCCTGAATCCAAAAAAAAACATTGTTGGAAAAAGGTTCGTGTGTGCGTGTGTGTATCTGTGGACAGCATAGCTCAAAAACGAAAAGACCGTTAAATACCAAACTTGGTATTTAAGTTTGGTATCTTCCAAGGATGCGACACGAAGATTTTCAAGAAAATCCCCCCACCCCAACTACCCTTTACTTGGAACTTTTTTCGAAAATTTTGATTTTCTCAAAACTGGTTCTAACAATTTTGATTAAAAATATCGTATATTAAAGATATTTACCTGACAATATATATATCTTGAATTTTCTGGGAATAGCCTCTGAAGACTACTTTATTCTGGAGGAATTTTGCATAACTGCTAAGCCGTAAGAAATGGACAAAAACTTACCACACAAAAAATGTATGGCACATTAAACCACACAATTTATGTTATATAATTTTTTTGGGGGGGAGTTGATCGTTCCTTGTTTTTGGTTTCAGCTTTGGAAAACTTGTACTTTTCTCGTACAGGAATTTGTCAACTCGTGACCATACAAACAAAGGAACTTCAGTCACCTAGTAACCAGCTTTTGACTTCACTTTAATCTATGATACTCCCATATTTCGCTTCTACTTACAAGGAAGCAAGTAATAAGACTATTTCTGCTAATTTTTTCTCGATTAGCTTGAAGTAAATAGAAGAATAAGCTTATTAACAATAATTTGTTACACAGAAGTAGAGAAAGTCATGTGAATGGAACACATCAGAATTTTTATATTAATTTTTATGTCTGGCCTTTGACACGAGTAGTTTTATAAAAGCGCTAATAACCATGAGTTAAGCGTCCGCGCAATCATCATGTCTTACTGTTCGGGTAGGCGATCTGACTACTTCGACTGGGTACTCTGCGTGCATCTTTTCTTGGGCTCTCGGCTCCGATCTTCTTAAGGTAGGTTTCGCATAATTTTGGAAGCAGAGCAGAGCAGAACAACATTGAGACATGAAGTATGGTATACACCATGATATCTAGTGACTTCAATGCTGAAGTTTCATTATGTCTATAGATCCCAGAGTTCACGAACATGCACGTGTGTATCGTTTGATAATTCAGCTAATTCAAGATAAATTAGATAACTGACTGAGGCTCTCAAAGAAAGAAACTTTCCTTGGTTGACAACACTGTGGAAAAACAGGCGGGCGAGCGAACTTTTCTACTGCCCCCCTGTCCCTCGCTTCACCTCAAAACGATGCGCGCACAGTATTGTACTTATTATCTGTCGCGTATAACTCCACCTGTGCAATGTTCAGTTTTGTAAACAAGAACACATCGCACAACTAAAGTGTCTGTGGCGGACACACATTCGCAATAATAAATGTCGCACATGGCTTGTTTGCGGACCCATGTTTGCTAGAACGATATCCTGTATATTTGTCATAAACTAACACATCTCATTCCAAGAACAGAAACACTAGTGACCTCTTTTTCCAAACAGAACTACCACTTTTATGCACTGATAACAGTAATACGGTATTGCTTTCTGCAAATCGAATGCGAAGTATAGTTGACTAATGAAGTGAAAATATGTTGTTGGGGTATAAAACTCGAATGATATAATATAAATATTCATTTAGATAAATTACGAGCTGTGTATGTTTGGTAACACTGTAATTGTTTTGAGATACATATTGTGATTTTAGGTGAACAGGAAATTATATTGCTTTATCCTAGAGTGTTTATTATTCATGTAAAGGTCAAATTTCCACATCTTGTACTCTTTATCTGAAAATTTTCAAAATGTTGCCACATGCTGTTCTTTCACATTTATAAGCGTTATTAAAGTTCCATGCACATATCTTTAACAAAATGAATTGATAAAAAATATAGTTTAAGTTTATTATGGTAATTAATCACTATAGCACACAATACAGACATCCTAGCTTTGAAAAACTAAAGCATTTTATAATTTTTTAGACTCTGAACACAAAATTGGCATTTAGAAAAAGTCTTACTCTCCTGGATATTTCAGGGAAAAAAATTCGATATATTTTCCTAGCTATTTATCAATGTCGAATTAATGTTATATTTTTAGCAATTTAAAACTGTAGCAACACCCATATGCCAATGAGTTTCTGCAGAAAATTTGAGCAAGATTGATTGAAAACTACATCATACTTATTTTATTTATTTACTTTAAACGTCCTTTAACCTGGTACGTCACATCGAACGATGAATGAGTGAAATAAGTTCGGAGTCCATAGAGCTTAGAGTTATCCGACATACACCTTTTAGGATAAGGGAAACCACTGGACAAAAATCTTATCGAGATAACCTATCCTAACCCAGATTCCAACTAGGGAACTGTTGAATGTGAGGCAGGACAATATGTATATTGCCCAAAAGGCACTGCAAAAAAATGCAGGTCATTAGACCATGACCTTGAGAGTGAAAGTCATTATATGAAATTGCAGCTAAAGGTTTATAAAGTACCTTGGACCTAAAATACCTGATGTAGTACATTCACATTGATTTCTATACCCATTCTTCAGCAAATTATTCATTAAAAAACGTATTCTTCTATTTGCTTCAGGTTCATCGAGAAAAACATCTGCAGAAATACTTTTATTACATATTTCCTTGTAGACAGACCACCGGGATTAAGGGGACACGGTGGGCTCAAGTGATAACCAAATCTTTAAAGAGCTGGTCGCTATGTGATGGATGTTTTCCCTTTTTTCCCCCACTTTCTTTTTTGCTTGACCAGCAGAAACGAAACATAATACTTTCCAGTTGAGAGTATGGGAAATTTGATACCAATGATAAGCGATTCTCGGAAGCGGTTATTCAAAAAAGTTTTATTTTACATAAATTGTGTTTTATTCGTAGTAGTCGGCTTACCCTCCCACAGGACTAACACCCTCCCTCCCCCATAGGATTAACAAGCGGATGCCAAGGGTTCTTAGAGCCAACGGAACGAAACCACAGATGGAGAACCTGGTTGGCAGTAGTCAGGCATGAGCGTGAGGAAGTGCATGATATGAAATGAAAGCGAAATGGATTACAGGAAAGGTGACGATGGAGCAATTGGTGGAATGAGTGGCGGGGGAAACCGGAGGACCCAGAGAAAACCCTCCCAGAGGCCGCTTCAGCCGCTACAAATCACACATGTGGGCGCTTGGAACACGAGCATGCTAACGGCTTGACGTTAATTGTGTTTACAACCAGATCAATATTTTTGCATAGTACCTTTTTCTCTAAATATTTCTTATGGTTTACCAGGTATACACAACTCATCCAGAATATAGGGATCTTCAGAGGCTATTCCGAGAAAATGCAAGATACACATTTTGCTTGCCATGAAAATATATTAAACATGGTGTATTTTAATCAAAATAGTTAAAGCCGTTTTTGAGAAAATAGAATTACGCATCACGGTTAGGGTGAGTTGCCCGAATATTTTTTCGGGATTTGACCTTATCCTGTGAAGGCGAATGCAGACAAAATTGTGTACTAAAGACTAAGGCTCATTTGAGCAGCATTTCATCCCTTGCACTTCTTCATCGTTCGATACGACCTACCAGGTTTTCAAGGACGTTAGTATACAATTCTTTAAAAAAATCTGATGTATTCCATTCACATGACTTCCCTTATATCTCTGTAACAAATTATTGTTCTATCTACACCATACTAATCGAGATAAACATTAGCAGAATTCCGCTTATTACTAAGTTCCTTGTAAGCAGATGGGAAAAATCTAATGTATTCCATTGACACAAGGGGAGGCATCTGAGAAAATTGCTAAAATCCAAGTTTTTGTCACAGAGATTTAAAATTTTGCTAGTATTTGTGCCAAAGGGTGTCTAGTAAATGTGCAATATTTCATGTTTCTAAGTAAGATAGTTTTTCCCCCCCAAAAAAGGTATGTATTGTGTTTTTTTTTCTGCAATTTTTATGTTATATAAGAAATGCTCCATGCAAAACAATATTTGTTATAAACTAAACTCTGGCTATATGTTCATTAGGACTATGTATACAAAACTTGGTATTTTTATTAAGCTATGCAAAATATTTTTGGAGAAAAAAATATTGAATGCATAGATGACCTATTTTTTTTCCAAATTATTAATAATTTTCAACATCAAAATTCAATAACAACCTATTTCATCTAGAACATAAAAAATTGCAAGTTTAATGCATCAACTTTCTAAGAATATGTGTGAAAAGTTTCAAAGCAATGCATTAAGAATTATATAGCAAGGAGCATTTTGTACAATGAAAAATGTTGAAAAACAGAAAGCGGAGAAAAATGACTTTAAAGTTTTAAATGTATAAGAACATAAAATTAATGGTTCAAACCTCCCCTGAAGCATATGAAGGTCCTTCAGCTAACTGTTTAGCTTCCTCTTCTTTAAACTTTGCTACTCTTAACTCTTTTTTTCCTGTTTTGAATGTGCTTAATGTACTTAGAGCACTTTGCTTTAATCTTCGCCTATCCCTAAGGCTACTAATTCTTTTGCTGACAGGACTTATTTTACTAACTGAGACCCTTTATTTTATATTTAGAGTACCCTCACAACCAGTATTGAGTTCACTTATAGCTACAGTTACTCCAATTTGCAAATTCTTGCTAGAAACAAAGACTTCCTTTGGACATCTATTCCATATCAAACTTTCATTTGCATTTTGAGTTTTTCCTTTTGTGCACCTCTCTAATAAATTAGTACTGGCTAATCTCTGATATACTGGCATAATTGCACTCACTACATAGGGTGAAAGAAATGCTCTCCTGTTCGCTTCATGAACATGACATTTGGTACATTTACTAGACACCCTCTGTGAAAAAAACTATGGATTTTAGCAACTGTAAGAAGAGAAACTCAAACATCCCATGCCCATGGTCATACAACATTTCTGCACGCCAGCATGTCCCTTCCAATGCCCAAAAATGCATAAACTACTTCGCTATTCACATCAAAAGGGGTCTAGAAGAATCACTGGCAACTCTAGGTAGTGTAAGTATGTACATAATTTTTACTGCAACAAGTGCATTGTACAGTTACTTTATTGGCAACATCTTGTATGGCACTAAATTTTTATTCCAAACCCTGAAATCCACAATCTATATACATGTTAAACTATAAAATATTTTACTCCAAACTTCACTGTGCACAAGTACATAATCTGGATTTGAAGTTGCACATTCATTTCATTTTCATCGTCCGTGGAGAACTTGTGAAATGTTTTGGCACTTGAACCTTCTTCTTGAAAATCTACTAGAGGCCTAATTTGCTGGTTTCTACCTCACATTTGCTAGTTTGCCATCTTAGTTATTACATTCTTTCTTGCTGCAAGAGCTTTCTTTGTTTGTCGTTTCTTATTTGACCTAACCATTTTGTAATAAGTATATAGCAAAAAAAAATTAGTCCACCTAAAGTGCAAATTTTACAGCTGTGTAGTATTTACCACAGTGGGAAGAGAAATTAGCTTCTTGTATACTGTAAAGAATTGGTAAAGAAAGATTTTCTCTTGCAACAAGAAGGCTTATTTTAATATTTCCTGCCTTATTTAAAACTATAGTAAGCTTATTCTTATTCTAAACAGTGCTCATCTATTTGAAGATGCTATAATGATGACTTCTCTCTTGTTAAAAGCGTATACTTTGAATAAAATCTATAACATTCACGAAACACGTGGTTATATCTTCCGAGCAAAACACAACTGTTATTCTGCCATGAAAGTTTGCAGAAAATCCCAGAAGGTGTCTCTGCTAACATGTGCCAGTTCTGAATACACACGCCTGATTTAAACTTCAAAATTCTACACGATTTTATTGAAAGTATGTAATGAATGTATTTCGGGAGCCACGCCCACCTGCTCAAGGGTATTTAAATCATGACGTAACAGCCTTTTAAATGGCGCTGCCGCGTAAACAATGGTAGATACTGAAAGTAAAAAGTATAAGCATAATCTTAAGGCAAAAAACAAAAAATCGGAGTTTTCATCATTTTTGCCGAAATTTCACCGATGCCTCCCTCTTATGTGTTCGCCAACAAACGTTTTGTTCAAAAACTAATCTGTTATCTACATTATGCTAATCAAAATAAACATTAGCAGAATTAGTCTTATTACTAGTTTCATTATAAATAAAAGGGAAATAAGAAAATGCCGCGATAGTCAAGTCTTTTGAAAGTTAATAGAAATTCCAATTTCTTTGCTTTCCAGGAGTAAACAAAAGTTTAAGTGGCTAAAATTGAAACCGAAATATCTCGAACACGGTTAACACTTTTTTTTTTTTTTCAGTAAGTTTTTGTACATCTCTTACGGTTTGCCAAAACTCATCAAGAATGAAGAGGTCTTCAGAGACAATTCCCAGAAAATTAAAATATTCAATTCGTTTGTCATAACAATTTCTTAAACATAAGGTTTTTAATCAAAATCGTTAGGGCCATTTTTGAGAAATCAAAATTTTCGAAAAATGTTCCATGTAAAGGGTAAATGGGAGTCGGAGATTTTCTTTAAAATCTTCATGTCGCATCCTTGGAAGGCATCTACTCAGTTTAAATACCAAGTTTCTGTGCTATGCTGTCCCAATCCCCCCCACCACCAATACAGACACACACACACAAGAACCTTATTCTAAAAATACTTTTTTGGACTCAGGAGACCTCAAAAAAATCTGGCGAAATATCGATATGGAATTTTTAGATGCGATACAATACCCTCTATATACACCATGTATATAGTAGGCCTACGTGTAGAGAAGGTGAAAAGTATGTAGACATGAACCTTTTTCTGATTTTTACTTTATCTACACATATAATGTACATGGTGTATAGAGAAGGTATTGTATTGCTCCCAAAAATTTCATACCGAGATTTCATACCGAGGTTTTGAGACCTACTGATTAAAAAAAACATTTTTAAGTTCTCTACATCTACTATGTACACAGTGTATAGAGAATTATTGCATTCTACCCAAAAATTCGATACCGAGATATCACAGGAAATACACGTTTTAGGATCGCTTGAATCCTAAATGAGAATTTCTAGAAAAAGGTCTGTGTGTGTCAATGTGTCTGTAAACACAATAACTCAAAAACGAATAGTCAATAAAATACCAAACTTAGTATATGAGAGAACGTAGATATATACATATATCTTCCAAGGATCCGACACGAAGATTTTGAGGAAAATCTCCCCACCCCAAACTACCCTTTATCTGGAAAATTTTCGAAAATTTTGATTTTCTCAAAAATGGCTCTAATAATTTTGATGAAAATACCACAGGTATATTAAAGATATTTATACGACAAATAAAACGCATACCTTCTGTGAATACCCTCTGAAGAACACTTCATTCTGGATATTTTTTTCTACATTTTGGAAATTTACACACTAAGAGATACACAAAAATGATAACTCAAAACATGTATATCCCGTTTAAACACACAATTTAAGTACCACCTATACATTTTTACTTTCTCTACACGTACCTACTATGTATATAGTGTATAGAGAAGGTATTACATTCCACAAATAAATTTGATACCGAGATTTCACCAGAAATATGTTTTGAGAACCCCTGAATCCAAAGAAAGTACTTGTACAAAAATATCTGTGTGTGTGTGTGCGTGCGTGTCTGCGGGCAGCATAGTTCAAAGAAAATTACGGTATATACTAAACTTGGTATTTAAGGTTAGTATCTTCTAACGATATGACAAGAATATTTTCAAGAAAATCCCCTCACCCACAACTACCCTTTACATTTAAAAATGTTCGAAAATTTAGATTTTCTCAAAAATGGCGGTAACGATTTTGATTAAAATATTGTATATTAACGATATTTGCACGAAAATAAGATGTATAGCTTCAATCTTTTGGAAAAAGCCTTTAAGGACATTTTTATTCTGGATGAACTATGCGGAATTGTGCATAATTGGTAAACCGTGAGAGATAGAAGAAAACTTGCTTAGCAAAGAATGTATAGCTCGTTAAAACACACGATTTATGTTACATACACTTTTTTCGTGGAGTTGACCGTTTTTGAGATATTCCTTGTTATTGTTTTCAACTTTAAAATACTACAAAATAGCTTTTACTTTTCTCATACCGGAATTTGTCAACTCCTGTACATTCAAACAAAGGAACTTCATATGGCAATCAGCTTTTAAAAGATTTTACTATCGCTTTAGCCTAGTATATTTCCTTGTTTCCCTTTTACTTATATGGAAGCAAGTAATAAGAGCATTTCTGATAACTTTTTTCTCGATTAGATGAAGGAAATAGAAGATTAAGCTTTTCAACTATTATATGTTCCAGAGATGTAGAGAAAGTCATGTGAATGGAACACATCAGATTTTTACTTTCTCTACACGTACTATTTACATAGTGTACAGAGAAGGTATTACATTCTCCCCAAAAAATGGATACCGAGATTGAACCGGAAATATATGTTTTTCTGGAGTTGATCATTATAATATGCCTTATAATTAGATTCTGTTTTAACATATTAAAAACTTTTTCCCATGCGGGCATTGGTCAACTCCTGGCAAATCAAAGAAATGTTGTCCATCCATCTGGCAATCAGCTTTTAAAAGATTTTGCTATCGTTTTAGCCTAGAATATTCTATTATATCCGGTCTAGTTACAAGAGATCATTTCTGCTAATGTTTATCTCATTTAGCGTGAAGCAGATAGAAACAATAAGCTTTTTAACAATAATTTGTTACACATATGTAGAGAAAGTCATGTAAATGGAACACAAGCTTTTTAGAAAAAGGTCCGTAGGCAGCATAGCTCAAAAACGAAAAGTTGGTTAAATACCAAATGTGATATTTAAGTTAAGTATCTTCCAAGAATGCGACACGAAGATGTTCAAGAAAATCCTCCAGTAGTTAATATAGGAGAGAACTAGCGCAGGGGGTAATGTGCATACATGAGAAACATAGGGAATTCCACGCGGAGGGAGACCCTTGCGAGAGAGAGAGAGAGAGAGAGAGAGAGAGAGAGAGTGAGAGAGAGAGAGAGAGAGAGAGAGAGAGAGAAGGGCTAGGGCTAATGTGAATACATGGGAGAGATGGGGAAATCAAGAAGCCATGCTAGGAGGAGGAGGAGGGAACTTAACCTAGGCTAAGAGTATTAGGTGTATTTTTTCAGTCCTTTATGATCCTTTTCAAGCTCATGTGCATTGTTTTGCTTTATTTTTACGGATTTTCCTAGAGTCTTCACATGTTTAACGATTTTTGTGTTGTATGTTTTCTCAAGACATTATTTATTATTATTATTATTCGAACTGTGCAACAAACCGTGAAAGACACCACACACACACAAAACTGCGCAGGAAAAGACAAATGACAATAATAATGCTAGCCTCAGAATAACACTAATCAATTTCATTCTTCGCCCATTATGCGCACTCTCGTTATTAATAATAAGTAGTAGTAATAATAATAATAATAATAATAATAGCATTGCAGTGTTTTGCTCTGTTTTTTTAGCGTATACAGAACATTTATAAATCCTTTCTAAATTTTTTTTAGGGCTAGTACAGCTGTTTCGAATACGTTTAATGACATGTCAGTTGGAGGATATTTAGGGTTCTAGCACACACAGTTTCAGGGACTTATCAGACACTTTTAGGTTCTTTCAGCTGATTTCATGCCATTTTGTGGATATTTAGCGCCTTAAAGCTAGTATTTTACGCTATTTCAGATGTTTTTGCTAATATTTACAATGCTTTTTATTGATTTTTGTCGCTTTTATAAGCCTTTTATGTTTAGGACTATTTCAGTGATTGTAGTCTTTTCACATGTATTTTTGACGCTTTCTTAAGCATTTTAAAACACTTAGGACCATATTTCAACGATTGTACTATTCTCTTATGCATGTTTAGGGAATTGTAACATGATTTTAGTTACCGAAGTTGTTTGAATCCTTTATAATGGCTTTCCATATTATTTGGAGGATGTTTATGACTCTAAGACAGCTAATTGTAGGGTATTCATGACACATTTTTTTTAGCTTTTTTTAACTGATTTCACGGCATTTTGTGGGTATTTAGAACTCTAATAAAACAGGTATTTTAGCCTTTTTTTAGATGTTTTTGATCATATTTTACCTTATTTTGCAGCGTTATCTAATGCTTTTTAGCACCTTTATAGGCATTTGTGTACGTTTTTGACTATTTTCAGAAATTGTAGTACTTTCATATGCATTTTGCAGGATTTTAATGGTGATTTTTAGCGCTGGCACTGTTGTTTAGTATGTATTTGTCAAGACTTGCCATTTGGGGCTGGACTCAGGGTATTCAATAGAAAGTTTAGATATTTTCCATACATCTCTAACAGTTTTGTTGATATATAGGACCCTAAAACAATAAGTTTTGCCCGTTTCAGGCGTTTTGCTAAAATGTTACAGTATTTTGCAGTGTTTTATAATGATTTCATCACTTTTATAAGCATTTTAGCACATTTCAGTAAATGTTGCTGTGCTTTGTAGTGCCTTATGCCTCCTCACTGATCATTTACCACTTTTAAGGTTTAGGTATTTCAACCCACTTTGAAGTACTTTTTGGAAGCTCTTTAAGAATTGTGACAGTGACGAAGGTGTACTGACGACATTTTTGTATGTTTAGGAGTACTTTAAACGTATATATGGCATTCTCCTTTTCCTTCGGCCTTGTAGACCCATTTTCTTACGTTTGATGGTAATTTGTAAAATGTTTGTTTTGTGAATAGCATAGTTCGTCTTTTGTTGTTTTCTTTTAATCAAGATGTGTTTTCTCTAGAATAATGATCCTGCCCATTTTGTCTTGCTGCTATTATTGTTGGAGCGTTGTCTGACTTCTAGTCAGTTCTATTTGTTTTTATATAAAGATGATTATAAGTTAGGCGTCTCTTCTCGTTTATCTGGAGTTGAGACCAGTATTAGAAATTTATTCTGATGGCATTTATGTCATTTTAGAGTTTTCGCCACCATAAATTCTTATTCTTCTGTTTGTACCATACATTCTTATTCTTCTGTTTGTATGCCTTTGCTAGAAGCATGGGAGTGTTTGGAGTCTTCAATTTTCTGGTACCACGTTACTGATGATGAGCAATATATGTAGCATTCTCTCATGATGCGCTCACAACTTTGTAATGACCATAAACATAGGTTGATATTGCATCATCAGCAAACACTCTTTTATCATCATGAGGCAATAATGCAATTTTGCTAACTTTTACAGAGAAAACGTTATTCTGTTATGACATGATTAAATTCATAGGGGTTCTTATTATTTCTTTGTTTTTAAGAAAAGCTACATAACTATCGAGTGTGATGTACTGCTTAATAGCGCTTCATTTATATACCTTTAATCTTTTTTATCATTCCTGCATTAATACCGAGAGCATACACCTTAGGTCTCACTCCGACAAAACGTTGGATGATTTTTCTGTTAGTTAAACTTTCCCAGCACTATTTTGTTCTGTGTGGAGTAGCACACGTGGCCTGCAGGATAATCAGATGTATCTAAATGTTCAAGAAATTGCATATTGTCGTGATATATATTAGCGGTTGTGACTCGGTGAATGAAGGAGTCCGTATCCATGTACATATGCTTCATGTTTTCAACCCCATAATACGGTAATAACACATAATATTGGTATGAGTACATGAGGGTTTTTGAGATATCCAGGAAGCTCATTCCGATCTATATTGGCTTATTGAATATAATCTGCCGCAATGCCAGGTTGGTAAGTATATGCTTCTATCAATGAATTTCGGCTTAGCAATCTGTTTTTCCAATGTCTTCACGTTTGTGACAAGGTGTATATCCATACGTTTTCGGATGTTCTCCATGGTTTTTCTAAACATAGCATTGCTGAAGCGCTTGTACAGGTCCTGTTCAAAGTAATTTCTAGCCTGTTGCCACAGCTTGTTATTAAACGCTAGTAAGGCTAACATACTGTTGAAATTGTAGCACACGATGGAGTTTTGCTACTCGTAGTACATGTGTAAGTGCCTGTTTTAATGTCATATAATGTACAACATACCTTTTCACGCTTTCACTGTGCGCAATTGGTTTCTTTACTCTTGAATTGTTTGGTTTCAGACGGTGATGCATAGCCCATCCACATTCGTTATTTGCGTCTTCGTAAGTGATAAATTGAGTTGGTTTATCAGGATCAAACTCCCCCTAATAGATGTTGTTAGCCTGACATAATCCTCCCCTTTTACCAGATTCTGCCATGAGAAGCTGGTCATAATCCATTGATAATTCTAGTCAATTCCGGTATACAGAAGCATAGCATTCCAGGTTTGCTCTGGATATGTAAAGTAATGTGCAGGAAGCAAGCATGTTTCTTTCAAAACATACCATGACGTGATGTAATTATAGAGACATACTCCTTTGCATGTCGCCAGACCGATCTTCTCTTCTCCAAAGTATTTGCATGTCTCAGGAAACGAAGTAGGGTTTTTGTTAGTCCATCCAAACTTGAACTGAGAATTTGGTATTGTCCAAACAGCGAAGCTTAATGTCTTCAACATGCTTCGAGAATGAAATATATTTATCTTCTGAGCTCAGAATCAGTTCATTCTTTCACTTGTACAACTAACTGTTTAACGATAAAATGAGAATCCTATCCATTTAAATAGTGTCTGAAGACAGGACATATATGTTTCGCAGGCTAGATTACACTCATTACACTTACGCGATATTCACCAGTCAAATGGCCATGATCCCTAACTTTCCAGTTTTCTTCAGTGACAGTATCATTCGGCAGAAGACTCGAAATCCTCTGCTTTTGATCCCAAAGTTTCACAGGCTTAGCAGATTTGTATATACTGCTAATCTTATTTGCAAGAGATATTAGATAATACATACTTTTTAGCAGCATCAAAGCCTCTGTATACATAATCGACAGTAAGAAGATCAGTCAGCAGCTGCTCAACATATGACACTGGTTTGACGTAAACAGCGTAACTCATTGGAGAATGTTTCGGATGAGAAGTTGTATCGGAAGCTTCGGGATTAGACTAGCAAAGTAAATTGGACAAAGAATTCTCTCAAAATCTGCATAGATGACCCACGGAAGTTTCAACATCTTTTCTACATGTTTAAATTAAATGATAGAGGTTTCCTTTGTAGGCATAACTATCCTAGCAATAGCAGGCTGCCTGCAGAGAGTAGCATTGTCCTTCAATTTTTCCACAACACTATGTCCATATCGGTCATCAAAATGATTGAAGCAGCGTTTACACACACATGTACACTTGTCCGTTATGTTTTGGCTTTTGTTCTCGAATAAGATTTTTAAATTTCTTGGTGTATATATAGTGATGTATGCCATTTCCATCACTCAGCAGAAGAAGGTCCCGATGATCAGGTAGTGCTTCCTCTACAGCCTTTGTTGGAAACACTACTTTCTTTTCATCCAGTCCAAACACATTGATAGATAAATTTAAATGTCGTGATTTCAGACAGTGGTGTAGGAAACGTGATGCATGAGAAGTCATATTTTCCCTGGAGTTTCTTGTATTTGCTGACACGTTGGGGATCCTTTTGTATGTATTGTGCACGAATAACATAAAAAGCATCTCTCATTACGACATCACGACGGCTCTGAGGGTCACACACGCTTTCTTTGCTCCTATAGATGCAAGAATAAAATTGCTTCTGCGAAGGAGGTTGTACTTGTTAATTCGAAGGCGTAACCTCTCCACAGCAAGCAGGACCTAATTGCTTCCTTTAAGTTGTGATTCCTCCATATCAGCAACCAATTTCTTGAATTTCATCTCCAGCGAGGTGTCTAAATCAGTTTCTAGAAATACTGCCTGAAAGCTAGTTTTAAATGTCCTGACTGTAGTTACGGTAGCACTATTTACATGTCGGCATTCCATAACAGGTTAATCTTCACAGCTTAATGTATGGGAGCTCTTTTTGAACAGATTGTATAACCCTATGTTTAGCTTCCTGTAGGCAAGTCTTCATGTCCTTGCTCGAATTGCATGTGATGAATTAAGATTTAAGACGTCCTTCAAACGATGACTCATATTTTTTTTCATGCTACATTAGTTTTCCATTGTATTTAATAGTTGGTGTCTGATAGGCTCAGTTTTTATTTTCTTCACGTCGACGCACATTGTAGTTGTTCTCGAAGATTGTAGCACACATTTACGACATTTCAGGAATTCACCACAACTCGTTTCATGCCACCTCGTGTCATAGCTCCTTAGAAAGCTTTTGCCACTCTTAATACAACTATAGCCAGAAATGGAGTTCGTAGATACTTCGCTTATTGTAGCTTTCTGCATTCTTCAATCTGATAAATCCTAATAATTATGATTAAGAGACCAACACTTTTCACACCGTAACACGTTCTTGTTACTATGTGCCATAAGCCACACCATTACCCGGTTTTTCTATTTTCTTTTCAGATAGCCCTCACGTTTTACAGGCTTTAAGAAGTGAAAGTATATGTCAGAGGCATAATTTGTATGTTTTTAATATATTTTATAGTTTTTATATACTTTATTCGCACAAATCTATGCATTATCCTGGAATCGAGGATTATGCACGTAAAGTTTAAAGTTCTTCATTCATTTCCCGCAGTTGTTTCCCATAAAATACGTCCGACAGGTTACTGCATCTGGTTCACCCCTAAAACCGGGCTTCATGTTTTAACCCCGGGCATGTTCTTCTCAGCCTGATAAGTCACTGCTTAACATTATCTTCTAAAAAGCCTGTTTTCATCATGTCTGTTCAGATAAGCTCCCCTTCCACACCATCCCATGCTAACTCCATATACCCAAAGTCGCGGGTTCAAACCCGGCGGAGAACGATGGATTTTTTTCGGGTGTAAAAATCCTTAGCATGGCTTCCTTCGGAAGGAAAGTCAAGCCGTGGGTCCCGTGTGTTAGATTTACGGCACGTAAAAGAGCCTCAAGCCTGATAGACCTCTGAGCAAAAATTAAGCGGTCTTTCACGCCCAGTATAGAATGGGACGCTGAGAACCACAGCAGTTAAAGAGCGTCCATAAATAACACCATCCACTTCCCGCAACAGAAGGATAGCAGCTAGATCAACTATATAAACCCCTTTCCGGTAGTACAGAATACCTATATTTTTGAAGTTTTAAGAAGTATTTTGCATGTGAAGTTGGAAGCCTCTAATTTATTGCCTGGTCATTTCCACATAAACTTTATCCAACAGGTTAGTCCCCTAAAAATCCTGTTTTCGACAATTTTCACTCATTTTTAAGTTTCCGCTTATTACAACCCCAAATAGCCCCAGGGCAGTATCTTATGCACATCCCCTATCGGTTTAAGTATTATTTAATTTAGTTGTATTTTCTCCATGTTTGAAGGCTATATAGCAAGGATTAGGTGGTTGTATACAGATAATTCAGCATGTCAAATACACTTATATACGCGATCGAATGGTTATTCAGCCTTAAAAGCATAGGAAATCCTAAAAAGTCCTGTAATGAAAGGACGGGAATCGAACCGGTGATGCTCTTCTATAAAGTTATTAAAACCGGTTTAATGTCCCAATATAAACCATTTATGTGTGTGTGTTTGTGTATATATATATATATATATATATATATATATATATATATAAAGCTGTGTAAATCTCTTAGTTAAGAGGTTATTTAAACGGACCCTTTATAGAACTAAGTCCCTAATGTTATCTATCTTTATTTGTATCAATATTCAAGAACGGAGGGAGGGGCGACCACTTCCGGCTTATTCGTTCTCATGTCTACATTCTCTAAGAGTTATTCGCCTAGGAATTAAGCTTTATTGGAGTTGGGGATCGAAGCGAGTCCTCTAGACTACGAAGTATTTAGAATCTTAAATGTATATGCTAAATGCATCAATATAAACGTTTTCCCGTTAGTGTAGGTCTAATAATTGAGGTATACCCCAAATCTTAAAATGCCCTCGAAAGTTATAAATTCTATCTAAGGACCTGCAAACATCATTTATTCTCACAACTGTTTTCACATAATAATAGCTGTATTGGAAGCTTTACATAGTCTCGTTAGGAATAATTATTCCTTAGATAATTATTAAGTTTTCTTTTAATCTTGGACCTTAAGTATAGCTGTATATTTTTAAATCGTTGCACGTAGGGCTATATCCTGAATAAAGTTTATTCAAAGACTTTAGCTAACTTAGTATAGCCCCTATAAAAGATTCTAGTTTCATATGTCGGTATGCCCAGGCTAACAACATCTACATGGGGGAGTTTGATCCTGATAAACCAACTTAATTTATCACTTATGAAGACGCAACTATCCAATATGGATAGGCAATGCAGTATCCACTGCCTTATGGAGGATTTCAGTGGGTTTCTCCTGACAGCATTAATATAGAAACAATAAAAGCAGATGATCCTCTTGGATGTATATTCGAAATTATGTGGATTATCCTACTGAGCTTCACGATCTTCATATTGATTTGCCATTCTTGCCTTAGTGTCTGAAACCAAAGAATTCAATTGTAAAGAAACTAACTGTGCACTTTGGAAGTAGGAAGGAGTATGTTGTACCTTGCATGACGTTAAAACAGACACTCTCGCATGGACTGCGAGTAGCAAAAAACCATCATGTGCTACAATTTCAACAATCGTGTTGGTTTAACCCTTACATGGCATTTAATAACAAGTTGTGGCAACAGGCTAGAAATGACTTTGAAAAGGACCTGTACAAACTCTTCAACAATGCTATGCTTTGAAAACATGGAGACTACACGAAATCGTATGGTTATACGCCTTGTCACAAACGCGAAAGCATTGGAAAAACTGATTGCTAAGCCGACATTCCTTGACAGATGCATATACTTACCTAACCTGGCATCGCGGCAGATTATATTCAACAAGCCAATATAGATAGTAATAGTAATAGCTTTATTGCAGTCAATAGACTCTTACAAGCCTCTGACATTGTCAATTTTTCTAACAGAATTTAGAATCTGAATACATAAAATATTTACATTGCATGTATCTATAATTCATTGATTCATTTGTGTTCTTAATTGCTAATGGTAATCTATTGTACATTACAGTTCCTTTTTCATATGGGTCTTCATCAGTTTGAGTTTTTTTTTTTTTTTTTTTTTTTTTTTTTTTTTTTTTTTTTTTTTTTTTTTTTTTTTTTTTGCTCACCCTATGATAATCATTTGCTCTCCTTGTAGGATATGAATGACAGTCTTTATTAAGTATGTTAAATTGCTTCTTTTCTTTAACAAGCATAATAGTTTTAAAGCGAGACTACAGTTAGGATATTTTGGGTTACAAATGTTTCCCGACAAGATTGTCGGAACTGAAGGTTGTACATACTTATACACCTTTTTTTTTTTTTTTTTTTTGTATTTCTAGCAATCTGTTCATATTGGTTTTACTTGTTCCCCCTCCCCCAAATTTCTATGCCACACGTTAGATGTGGGTATATAATGCCATAATATGCTGCTTTAAGTATATTAATGTTCCTATATTTTTTCAATTGTCTTAGTTGATAAAATCCCGAATTAATTTTGTTGCATACCATTTCTGCGTGTCTGTTGTAAGTTAAGTTTTCTTTAATGTGAACGCCCAAAAATTTGAATTCTCTTACCTGTCCTAGAGGAATATCATCAATATTTATATTTAGATTATCATTTTGAAATGTCATGAATTTTGTTTTTCCTATATTTAACTTCAGTCCATGTTTAGAAAGTACTGTGCTATTTCGGAAACTGCATTTGTCGTTTTCTCTTCTAAGTTTTCTCTGTCTTCATTCTAACATATTATAGATGTGTCATCTCCATAAGAAATCACCTTGCTATTTTCTTGTTCCGGTAAGTCATTTATATATAACAAAAAGAGTGCTGGTCCCATTACTGATCCCTGCGGAACCCCTGATTTTACCACGTTAAACTCTGATTTAATGTTGTGATTTATAGTGACACCTTTTTTCCAGTTTATTTCTGTACATTGCACACGGTTTTTAAGATATGTGGCTAATAGTTTATTTATTTGTCCTCTAAGCCCATAGTTCTCTAATTTTGAGATGTGATCATTATTCACAGAATCAAAAGCTTTAGAGAGATCTAGATAGATTCCTGCTGCATTTATATGGGTATCGTTCAATTCCAATAGTTTATGTATATATTCCGCTATAGTCGTAATGGTTGACAGTTTATTTCTAAATCCGTGTTGAAAGTGGCTCAGAATATTGTTTGATTTTAAGAAACTATTAATTCTAACTATAAGCACTTTCTCGTATACTTTGCTGAATACCGATGTCAGTGTTATTGGTCTGTAATTGCTAACTTTTGTGTTCATACCTTTTTTATGAATTGGTCTTTAATATTTCTGGGAATATGCCTTCGTTCATTGAGTAATTTATTAGATACACTAGTACATTCAGTAACTCATGTTTGCAGTGTTTCAAGACTATCGGTGATACGTTGTCCCACACAGAGAACTGTTGGTTTTTGAAGCTACTTACTATGTTATATATTTCTTCCGCATTTGTTTTGTGCAAATACATGCTATTCATAATAGATTTATTACTGTTCGTGCTGATTACAGAGTGGTCATTTGCATCTAGAAAGAAGTTAGATAATTTACAGCTTTCAACAGGGTCCTGTAATATATGCCCATCTTGACTCAAGCTCTTATGTTCGAATGCTCATTTGTTTGGGGTTTACGTTGCTTATTTATTATATTCCACATTGTTTTTGTAGTATTATCAGAATTCATTATTTTTTTGCCTATTTTTTCTGACTTTAATTTAAGAAGTGCTTTTCTGCATTGACTTTTAAGCTTATTATAAGAATTAGCGCAAGTATTTAGTCCGGTGGTTTGGAAGAATTCGTACATAGCTTTCATTTTATTTTTCAAATATATAAGTTCAGGTGGCAAAGTTAGTTTTTCAGTTGTTTCTTGATTTACAGATCTTTTGAACTGAGGGCATGTTTTATTGAAGAGGAGTGTAAATTTTTTTTATAAAAACTGTCCATTTAATGTGAGTGTTACATGCAGTATACACCTCTGCCCAGTCCTCTTTGGTGAGTAAATCCTTTAGTTTATCTTTGTTATATTTTCGTGTATCCCTGACGTAATATTTTGTCTTTTTTCTGGCTATAACAGTTATAAATATCAATAAAATTTGCCCTATGATCTGACACATGGAATTCATTATTTATTGTGGAAAAACCGCCCTCTTTTAGGCTCGTTATTATGTGATCTATTGTGCTAGTTAAATGATCTGTGATTCTAGTGGCACCTTGGGATACAATTTTTAGATGAAAGCTATCAAGGATATCCCGAAGATCTGAATTTTCTGCATGTATATTAAAATCGCCTAAGATTACTATTTGCTGTTTGGGTATAATTTTGTGCAAAATATTTTCAAGTTGACTAAGAAATCTTGTATATTTGAGTTTGGGAACCTATAGATACCAATATAGATCGGACTGAGCTTACCGGATATCTCAAAAACCCTCATGTACTCATACCAATATGATGTGATATTACCGTATTGTGGAGTTGAAAACTTGTAGGTTATATACATAACTACGGACTCCTTCATTCACCGAGTCACAATCGCTGATACACACACACACACACACACACACACACACACATATCTCACGACAAAATGCAATTTCTTATACATTTAGATACATCTTATTACCCTGCAAGCCACACTGCTACTTCACACAGGACTAAAATGTGCTTGGAAAGTTTAAAGATGAAGCTAAAAGAAAACTCATCAAACATTATGTCGGAGTGAGACCTAAGATGAATGCTCTCGGTATTGATGCAGGATATTCAAAAAGATTAAAGGTATAAAACGAAGCACTATTAAGTAGTACATCACATTCGATAGTCATGTATATTGTCTTAAAAACAACGTAATAATAAGAACTCCTATGAATTTGATCATGTCACAACAGCATAACATTTCGTCTGTAAAAGTTAATAAAACCGCACAATTGCCTCATGATGATAAAATAGTAATTACTGAAGATGGAACATCAACCTATGCTTATGGTCATTACAAAGTAGAGAATGCTACATACATCGTTCATCATCGGTAGCGTGGTACCAGAAAATCGAAGCTTAGACTCCAAACACTTCCGTGCATCTAGCAACGGCATACCAAGGGAGCAGAATAAAAATTAGATGTGGCGGGAACTCTGCCATAGAAAACCTTTCTAATGCTAGTCTAAAGCCCAGATAAACGAGGATATCTCTATATAAAAACAAATAGAACTAGTTAGAACTCAGAAAATATTCTCAACGGTTCAACAATATCAGCAACAACAATAAAGCGCGGCGGGATCATTATTCTAGAGAAAACACATCTTGATTAAAAGAAACCAGACTGTAAAAACAACAAAAGAGAAAGAATAATTACCTCGAAAACGCCTTAAACCGTTCTTCTAGTGTCAGCCTCAAAAAGAGACAGCATACAAAAAGACAAATAAAAAGATGGAGAAACGAAGAGTTAGGTTAAGTTAGATTTACAACATAAGAAACACAGGAAACCATATTCCCCTAGTTTCACAGCACCTGAATAAAGGATAGAGTATGACTCTTAAAGGACTGCAAAATACCGAAACCCATTACAAAAATGCTAATAAAGTATCCAAACTATGGAAAAATATTTCAAAAAATCTCAAATACTGGATAGGCCATAAAAGCTATCAGATAATCCTGGAACATATGAGAATGCTATAATACGTAGCAAACAACGACAAAAACGCCAGAAACACTGAAACGATGACATAAATTACTACAAAATGCAGAAAATTGTTGTAGAAAGGACATACACTAGCATGAAATATTACAAATGACCATCAAATGTAAGAAACGTCTACACCCACATTTATCATTTTTTAAGGTGCCTGCAAATGTTTATTTTCGGTGAAATTTCCATCTGGGCAGATTTTCACCGGGTTCTTCAGTTATCCCGCCATTTACTCCACCAGTTGCTCCATATTCATCTGCAGCCCTTTCACCTCATTTCATAAATTCCTCGCTTTCATTATGCTCATTGGGGCTGATCAACCATCCTGGCTACTCTCTCCATCTACTCAACTGACATCTGACTCCAAGCGCCGTTTTGGACGTCCAGGGGTGTTTAGATATTCTAAATACGAGCAGGGTAAACAGAAAAAGAAGGAGAAAGAAGAAATCTCTCCATATAATTTTTGTATTGTTGGTATATGGAAAGTAACAATTGATCAAAAATACTCCAGAACTGTAAAATTTGACATAAAATAAATGCTGATGTTTTATATCCAAAAATCCATGTTCAGAGTTCAGCATTGTCTACATTTTAGATAAAAGATTCCAACATTAGCATCTGGGTCATACATGTTCACTTTTACAGCAGCCATCATCATTCCCTTGCTGGACAGATGTTCGTATAAACTGCTGTTATGAAACAGCTTGCATAACGGAAGTAAACCAGCTATACATATATACTTGATGCCTTATCTGTTTGATTAAAATTACTACTCCACATCTACAAGGATTGCTCAAAAGCTATTTCCGCCCATGAGAATTAGAAAAACGTTCATTATTGTTTCCACTAATTGACATTTCCAATTATGCAGCCCCAGAAAGCGGCTTATGGACCTCCATTCTTATTATTACTCTATACTCTAATATATACCACCTGTTATAGTTTAACATCACATCACTGTGTAAACATTTCCAGAAATAACTAAGGCCCATTTCAACACCAGTTGTTAAATATTCTCGCAACTTAACATCGAATTTAACATTAAATTCGGTTTCTTCGAACAATATTAGCATAAAATTGTGTTCAAATTTAGCTTAACAAATGTTAGAAGCTGGAAAATGGTTGCCGCAAATGAAACTGTTGGCACAGTTCCAGAAAATAGTTATTAAAAAAAATGTTTTTTATTCGTTCCTTTAGACTTCATGTATATATTTCATGTATCCTAGGAAACAACAAAAATGAGTCTTTATTTCATCGTGATGTGAAGTAAATATAAGTACTCTATTTCATGATAACTATTTTAACTCCTTCGGCAGCTCCCCATTCTCTAAATAATGAAAATTCCTTATCATATGCGTCCTTCAACTTGCCGGGTAACAAACTAAGTATGCTTTTTAGTATAATCTACAACTTCGGGAATATCCATTTTCTTCCTTTCATTGATTTATTTGGTGCACTTTAAACGACCAGAATTGAAACTGTTTATTCCGGCGGGGTTACGCAGCAACGAACAGCACTACCTACGTCACGACTAAAATTTATTCCTCATGATAACTGTAATAATATTAATAAACATAAGAATATTTCATTTAATATTAGGATAGGATAAAACGTTGTATGTTACACGTGGCTTATTAGACTGTAATTTGCTCATGAGAAATCAGAACACTCGCGCTTACTAAACATCCGTGTATTTACTAAACATCCCATTCACAAATAAGTGTCTATATAAGTCACTTATAATATATATAACTATTATTCTTGTTTTCTTTACTACGTATAGTAAGCAGGATAAGTAAAATTCGATGTCCAGATTTCACCGGCAATATACGTTTTCATGTTCCTCTGAGCTCTCCAAAGAGAAACTTTTATATAAATAACAACAACAATAATAGTAATAATAAACCATCTACTTGTCTGTGTACAACATAATTAAAAAACAAAAACGTCTTAAATTGGTTAAATACTTTGCACGATATAAATTATTTCATAATGCTTATTATTGCATAATCAAAATGATTCACGCGCTTCAAAATTAGGGATAATTGTTAGGCATTTTTTTAAATTGGAACTTTGAACCACACACAAAACTTTACGCCTTGATATTTTAATAACTTTTATTACTGAGTTATGACAATTTTTTAAAAGGTTAGAAGCTTTAATCCCTAAAATTAACCATTTTTCATACAAGTATTTTTTAAACATTACCTACCATTGGTGTTGCGATAACTTTGTCGCCTATAATATTGCAATAGACACTTCTGCACATTCTGGGAAATTTTATTTGTATTTAAATAAAAACCGAGAACAAAATATATCAAATAGTCCATACCAGTAACAGCATTGTATGTGAACTTTAAATAACTGTAGAGCCCAAAGCAAGGGAGGAGGACAGTTAAATGTTGATCTCTACATATTCCCAAGGGTTCCAAAAACAATTCCCTATAAAAAAGTCATGTTCGATTTTTTGACCGATTGTAGTCAACATTTCACTCCCAATGCCCCTTAAAACTTACAGTTTATTTCAAAGAGAGTTTCCATGTTATCAGTTGGGCCTTTACTTTTTTTTTTTTAAATGGCAAGTCCTGTTATAACTACATGTAAATGTGCACTAAGATGATTTCTGCAAATGTATCTCGAGAAAATAAATTAGAAGAAGAACAATTGTAACAATAGTCTCTACAAGGATGAGTAGGGAAAACCATGTGAGTGCAGTACATCAGACTTTTTTAGGCAATACACTTTTGTGGTTTATCAGTTATACAAAATTAAAGAAAATCCTTCCGAATGAATAGCGTTTCACAGGCTATTCAGAGAATGTTTAAAATATACTTTGTCATTTAAATGTAAAGAACATATGATGCAATAGTGTTATTACTTGCTTGCTTGTAAGTAGAATCGAAATAAGGGAGCACCATAGGTTAAATCTGGTTGCTATGTGACTGAAGTTCCTTTGATTGTACGGACACGTGTTGACAAATTCCTGTATCAGAAAAGTATCTATAAGTTTTTCAAAACTGAAAGCAATAATAACAAGGCATATCTCAAAAACGATCAACTCCACACAAAAAAAAAAAAAAGGAATATAACATAAATTGTGTGTTTTAACGTGCTCTACATTTTCGCGTGGTATGTTTTTGTCCATCTCACGGTTTAGCAGTTACGCAAAATTCCGTAAAATTCATCCAGAATAAAGTAGTCTTCAGAGGCTATTCCCAGAAAATTCAAGACATACATTTTATTTGCTAGGTAAATATCTTTGATATACGATATTTTAATCAAAATCGTTACAGCCATTTTTGAGAAAATCAAAATTTTCGAAAAAAGTGTTCCATGTAAAGGGTAGTTGGGGGTGGGGGATTTTCTTGAAAATCTTCGTGTCGCATCCTTAAAATATGCCAAACTTGAATACCAAGTTTGGTATTCAACGGTCTTTTCGTTTTTGAGCTATGCTGTCCACAGACACACACACCTTTTTTTAAAATGTTGTTTTACTTTCTCTACACGTACCTATGTGCATAGTGTGTAGAGGTGCTGCAATGCAACCAAAAATTCGATACTGAGATTTCACCGTAAATACATGTTTTGGGTCCCCCTGAATCCAAAAAAAAAATTTTTGGAAAAAGTTCCCGTCTGTGTGTGTATGTGTGTGTGTGTGTACAGCATAGCTCAAAAACGAAAAGACCGTTAAATACCAAACTTGGTATTTAAATTCAGTATCTTTCAAGGATGCGACACGAAGATTTAAAAAAAAAAAAAAAAAACACACACACACAACTACCCTTTACATGGAAAAATTTTCGAAACTTTTGATTTTCTCAAAAATGGCTGTAACGATTTTGATTAACATATCGTATATTAAAGATATTTACCTGACAAATAAAATGTATATCTTGAATTTTCTGGGAATAGTCTCTGAAGACTACTTTAGGCTGGATGAATTTTACGGTATTTTGTATAATTGGCAAACCGTAAGAGATAGACAGAAAGTTACCTAACAGAAAATGCAGAGCATGTTAAAACACAAAACTTATGTTATATAAATTTTGTTCGCTAAGTGGGTCGTTTTTGAGATATTCCTTTTTATTTGTATCAGCTTTAAAAAACTTATACTTTTCTCATACGGGAACTCCTGCCCATAGAAACAATGGAACTTCAGTCACATAGCAACCAAATTTTGGCTAATACTTTAGACTATGCTACTCTCTTATTTTCCTTCTATTTGCGTGGAAGAAAGTAATAAGACTATTTCTGCTAATTTTGCCTCGATTAGCATGAAGTAAAAAGAAGCATAAGCTTTTTAACATTAATTTGTTGCAAAGATGTAGAGAAAGTCATGTGAATGGAAAATCATCTGATTTTTTGGATTCAGGGGGACCCAAAACGTGTATTTCTCCGTATCGAATTTCTGGGTGGAATGTAATACCTTCTCTATACACAATGTAGATAGTACGTGTAGAGAAAGGAATAAGAGAAGACAAAATGGAAATATTTGTTTTATTAACCGAATTCCTTTCAATACATACTTGTACTCGTATTGCTTTACATTTGTCTAATCCTAAACAAATCTGATGTGTTCCATTCTCACGACTTTCTCTACCTATTCTGTAACAAACTGTACTTATTTACCTGTTTTAATTTCACCAAACTTATATTATATACTTATATTTAACCTTTAAATGAAACAAGCTTACGAAATGTGTCCAGTCAACACTCGTTTGAAACAATCGCCACTGGGAGGAACTTCACAAAACGTAACGTTTAATAGCTTAGCATAGATGTTTACGTTTGTTTATAAGACCACAGAACTGTATATTATCCTTGCAAATAGACGAGAGCACTCATGTTACAAGTACAAGGAATGGCGAAAAGAGGCGGAGACTAGAAGCGATAGTCGTGCAGTACGCTCAGGAGAACTGGAATGTCTACTAATAAATTGTATTAGTAGACATCGTTTTGTGTGCATAAAATATCCGACATGAGTGCATTTATACGTCAAAATCTTTATAATATATTCTATAATTGTTTTTTCTAGTAACGTATGTAGATAGAGGATGTTGTATACCACTCAAGAATTCTATACCGGGATTTCACCGGAAGTGCAGGTTTTGAGACTCCCTGGATCCAAAAATCCAAGAAAAAGACATTTTTGGAAAACTATCCGTATGTGTGTGTGGGGGGGGCAGCATAGCTCAAAAACGAAAAGTCCGTCAAATAGTAAAGTTGATATTTAAGTTCAGTATCTACCAAGGATACGACAGGAAGATTTTCAAGAAAATCTCTACCGTTTAACTACCCTTTACATGTAACATTTTTTTGAAACTTCTATTTTTCTAAAAATGGCTCTAACGATTTTTTTTATCATATGTTTAAGATATTTTCATAACAAACGAAATGTATATCTTCAATTTTCTCGAAATTGCCTCTGAAAACCTCTTTATTCTGGATGACTTTTGTATAACTGGTAAACCGTAAGAGATCGACAAAAAAGTATCTACTACACCAAAAATATAGATCTCGTTACAACGCAGAGTTTATGTCATACAGATACCTACTTGTTATTGGTTTCCATTTTAAACTATTTAAACTTTTCTCAAGCGGGAAGTCATCATTCGTTTTATATCTCTTTTGTTTTAGTGCTAGCCGCGCTAAGATAACCGGATTTCAATTGTTTAACATAGCGAAAATCTTTAAAAGATTTGACTATCGGTTTAGCCTAGTGTGTTCCCTTATTTACTTTCTACTTACAAGGAAATAAGTAATAAGACAATTTCTGTTATTATTTATCTCGAATAGCATGGTGTAGATAAATGAACATCCTTTGTAAGATGTTTTCTTTACGAAGTGTTGAGAAATACCCGCATTCGCCTAACTGAATACTGATTCAGATTCAATTCTACGAACCGAACTAAACGACACAACGGTGGCTGTCGCTACATTTCTGCGCACACTTGAATTTAATAGGATCCCCTCTGCAGCCTCTCCCAACATAAACTGATACAAATTTGCAATCGTTTTACATTTTTCTGTTCCTTGTAATTTACTGGTAGCATTGTTTAGCCTATTTTTATCTCCGCTATGCGTCACGAGCACCAATACTCCAGTTATCATGGTGCTGGATAGACATGCTCGCTACGTACCTGCATATTGTCGGCTGACTAGCATCAGTTCATGCCACTGCGCATCTTGTTGAAAGTGCTCACTTCTATTTCCAAGCACAGTACATAGATTTCTCCGTGTAAAAAATACGTGAGTTATGTTGAGTCAACATGAAAACTTCAAACAGCCCTCATTATATGTTGTCCTACCTTGCCCAGGAGTATAATTTAAAAATCTTAAAAGCTGAATGAGATGCATTAGCATTTCATACGGATTCTATATACTAGCTACTACACCGATAAAAAGGAGTAGTTTTCTAACCGCTGTTCCTTCTCATTTAGGATATACTGTTAATTTCTTAATAGCATGGTTTGTTTAAAAGCAACAAGCCAGTATAGTTGATCACGAGCCTTTGGTTCAAACAAATGAAGATGGCGTTAAAAAGAAAAGAAGGAAGAATGAACAAATCCCTATCTTACAAGCATGCCCGTTAGATTCCGCTTAGGAAAGATTAGCCCTGACCCAGAATAACCTAAAAACGGCTAACTGTACGAGAAAGTTTATTTGACACAAGCTGTATACTTTAATGGCCTCAAAGTGTCCTGTGTAGTAAGATTTTGTACATGTCTTATGGTTTATCAGAAATACAAAATTCATTGAGAATAAAGAGGACTTAGAGGATATTCCAAGAAAATTCAAGAGATACATTTTATATGTCATGAAAATATCTTCAACATATGAAACTTGAATTAAAATCCTTACTGATATTTTTGAGAAAATCAAAAATTTCGAAAAATTTTCCATGTAATTTGAAGTGGGGGGATTTTCATGAAGATTTCATGTCGCATCCTTGGAGATAATTAACCGACCTTTCGTTTTTGAGTTATCGTGTTCACAGACAGACAGTGATATTTAACCGATCTTTCGTTTTTGAGTTATCGTGTTCATAGACAGACAGATAGACTCATATATGCACGGACCTTTTTCTAACAGTACTTTTTCTGGACCTCAAAACATGTTTCCGGTGAAATCTCGACGTTTAATTTTTGGGTGGAATGCATTTACCTTCTCTGTACACTACGTAAATAGTATGTGTAGAGAAGTAAAAAGAATACGCAACGCAAGGTAATAAGTCTTTTTTACTTTTACAGACATAAAAACGAAAAGTCGACAACTATCAAACTTGGTATTCAAGTTTAGTATCCTCCGAAGATTTTGAAGAAAAAAAAAATCCTCACACCCCAAACTTCCCTTTAAATGGAATATTTTTAGTAAATTTTGATTTTCTCAAAAATAATTAACGAATTTGATTAAAACACCGTATACGTTTACATAAAATATATATCTTGACTTTTATGGGAATAGCCTTTGAAGACATCTTCATCCTGGAAGACTTTTGCACACCTGGTAAACCTTGAGACATAGGTAGTAAAAGAGGCTCACCTACTACACTCTCGTTATAGCACTCAATTTATAGATATCCTATAAATTGTTTCGTGGAGTTTACCATTTCCGAGATATTCCTTTTTATTTTACTAAAACATTTCTCTTACGCGAATTTGTCAGCTCCTGGCCATGCAAAGAAACGAATTTCAATAACATGGAAACCAACTTTAACTTAGACTAGTGTACTCCCAATTTCCGTTTTACAACAATAATACCATTTCTGCTAATGTTTATCTCGATTAGCATTTAAGTAGATAGAAGAATAAGATTTTTAGCAATAATTTGTTACAGAGATGTAGAGAAAGTAATTTGATTGAAACACGTCAGATTTTTTTGCATTGTACTGAAAACTTTTTAGAAAGCTGGTCATGGTAGATATCATTTTGGAAAGGAATGTACATTTTTAAAGCAGAATAAGAAAAAGGCCAAGAGCAAGGCAACAAAACCAACCCCACATCTACCCCCACTGGTTTAAAAACCGGTATTTTAACCTGGCCGCTTTCAACCCTTCACAACACAAAGGTTAGTTTGGTAACAAAATAACGGAATGGCTCCTTTCAGAACTTGCCACTTCAACAAGGAAGAGCTTTCTTCCTCTTTTATTTACAAGCACTTAAAAAGGAGGGGCAGCAACAAACGTTCCTGTTGATAAAACCGTATCTCCCTTTTCATAGTATTTTCTCTCTTTTAAAGTTTCCTGCGCACGCTAAATTTTAAAGGAAACTAGCAGTTTGGTGACGACACCTGCTAAACAAAGATTCGAACATATGCAATAGTGTCAAGGACCAATAACATTCAGCAAATATCTCGGATATCGGCGGCCGATCATGGTTGTACATCTTATAATTCTTAGCAAGGATGCGATTTTATCAGATACAATAAGTCATAACTAAACAACAGTATGTACGTCATCTCGGCTGTCGCGGTCTCAACACCCTATTCAGTTTCCATGTAGTGATTGATAGGCTACATTTATTTCAATTGTTTTGATCTGAAAATCACTTCAGTTTCCTTATAGTCATTAATTGGTTACTATATCTATTTCAACTGTGGCAATCTCAAAGTCCAATTCAGTTTAATTTACTTCAGTTTCCATGCAGTGAATAATACGTTACGACTACTTAAATTGCGGCGATCTCAATATCCAGTTCAGTCAGTCTACTTCAGGGCAATCTACTTCAGTTTCCATGTTATGATTAATTGGTTACGACATCTACTTCAGTTTCCATGCTGTGAGTAATAGGTTGCGACATCAATTTAAATTGCTGCAAATTTAACATCCATTTCATTCAAACTACTTCAGCTTCCATTACCATAAACCAGCAGATTCCTTCAACCTTTAAAGTTGTGTTGTGAACGATAGTTTCAGTATCTATGCTGCAATCAATAGGCTACTTCGTCCCGATTGTTGCGATCTCACATCCACATTCACGTTAACTACTAAAACCCAGCAGATTCCTTCAACTTTAAAAAATGTTCCGTCACTGATTGCTGAACGATAAAAATAGTATCAGTATGCAGAGATTAATACGCTACTTCATCTCGACATCCACTTCACATTATCAAAACTAGCTTTTCTTTTCAATTTTCAGAAGTGTGTCGTCACCTTGCAACTGAACGATAAACAGCGTAGTATGCAGTGATACAACATGCTACTTCGTCCATATCGCTTTTTGCAATTCAGTACAATCCACATCACATTACCGAAAACCAGATGATTCCTTCATCTTTCAGAGTTGCACATAACTGCTGAATAATAATAATAATAATAATAATAATAACAGCAGTATGCAGTGACACACGCTACGCCTACGCCATCGCTACGCTTGTTGTGATTTTCCATTACCGCAGGCGGATTCTTTTGAAATTGTTGAATGACAATAGTATCACGTTGCAGCAATCAATATCCACCCATTTATCTCGCCCGATCGATCTCAACATCCATTTCAGACCATTCCACTTCATATTACCGAAAACGCTTTTATGTAACATAATTTATCAAATATATTATGCTCTTGAAAGAAGTGTATTTATTGTGTTCTGACTTCAACTTCTCTTAATTTCGAGGCTAAATATTTGCTCATTACCACTGCTGGTAGTATTATTTATAGTCCGTGTCATATTCGGTTGTTTATTAATCATGTAATCTGACAGCTAACACAGTGGTACTTTGGTTATAAACAATACAAGGAAAAAATGTATTGTTTATTGCTAATCTGTTATACTTTATTTACGGAAGGATCCTAATAAATGGCATTCCAGGCTTGGAGATTCATCATGCAGATGTCGCACTAAAGGTCCATAAACAATTTTAGTAGTGCTATAAGTGAGTGGACGGCGATGAAACCATAACCACTCGAGATCCACTGAATTTTGAAACTCTTCGCTTCGTCTTCACTACTGTACAAAACAATAAGGAAGTAATTTTCACTCTCGGTAGATACTTAGCAAATCAGCCATGAAGGGCTGATAGCCATTAGTGAAACAATTCGTGTACAACGCTGTATATTATTTTTCAAACAGCGTTTTCCATCTTTAGTATCACAACAAAAAAATTAAATGCATTCACATCGCCTTCTCTTTCCAAGACAATATAGGTTGCAGCAGTAATGCAAGATATCCTATTCTTCGTCCAGCCTACTTCGCCGGTAATGTAAACAAAAGCAACAGGTTGGAATGTCTATGATTGTTGCTGAACGTTTTATTGATTTTCTCCATCAGAAAATAGTCCATTTTAAATTGCCGAGTGAATACAGAAATATCGTATTACACTATGCTGTCTAAATAATATAGTGGTGTAATGGTCACCATGCTAACTTCTTATACCCAAGGTCGCGGGTTCAAACCCGGCGGAGGACTTTGCATTTTTTCGGGCGTTAAAATCCAGCATGGCTTCTTTGAAAGGGAAGTAAACTGTTATCCGTGTCGTAAGTTTATGGCACATTAAATACCCTCATATCTTATAAAAGAGACCTCTGAGCACGCCCAGTGTAAAATGGGACACCGAGGAGCGTCCATAGATAAAACTCCATTTCCATTTTAAGTGATATAGTATGAATGATTAAGGAACAAAATTTACTGATCATTTAATCATTAGTTCTTTATATAATAATCCAGATACGTTGTGCTGTTCAATGGCTGTTTCTAGTCAGCAAGTAATGGCGGAAACATGTAATACTAGTGTAGTGAAACATTAAGCAAGGTAAGAATTATTCCTATTGTGTATAATACGTTTTGTCAAAACTACCTTACCTTTTCGTTAAATAATATTCTTAGCTTAATGGTAGAATTTGCTGGTGTTTCCGAAGACAGCATAAAGTGTGCAAAACTTTTATTAACCTGCGTGTGACATCGCGTGCAAGTAGCTTTTCAAGTGACTGACGAAAATATAGTGAATGTGTATCACGCATTGTTCGGGAAGAGCAAACAAGGGAAGTGAGATTTGGAGGGAATGGTGGACATTCTCGTTGGCCTACTATTTATCAGTCTCTGTGATGAGACAGTTCGTGTGCAACTACAAAAAGTGACTCGTATCTTGAAGAAGTGGGATCACTTTCATCTTCAGATTAGCTCTTCTGGTAAATCACTGCATTATATTAAAGAAATGTGCAGTTTATAGCAAGTTTTTATTCTAAGGATATCATTTTAGAGATAGCTTCTTTAACAAATTTGAATATATTGATACATGTTTTTATATTCCTTTTCTACGGTTGTTCATACGCGAATGCTAAAATTCGCTGCAAAAAAAAAAAAAAACAAAAAAAACTGGAGTGATATACGTGCGGAATACTTCAGCTAACTTTCAAAACAAGACTACTGCATTTTATAATTTTATGAGAGAATTTTACACTTCGTACTGAATATATTTTGACTCGCCTACATGTTGTGTTGTGTTTAATCTATCATGCGGAAAGGAAACAAGAATGGCAAGCTATGGCGCAGACGCCTACATTTGGGAAAGTGTAAATATGCAGCATATTAAAAAAGGGGAAAAAAAAAAGAAGAAAAAAAAAGTGTTCCATATGTGATTCTGTCCTGCAAACAATATATTTTTATAAAAGACTATTCTTTTATGTGTTTACTTCGCGCTAGTCGAGATAAACATTAACACAAACTATCTTATACCTGCTTCCTTATAAGTAGAAGGGAAATAAGGTTAAACCGATAGTCAAATCTTTTAAAAGTTGGTTTCCATGTTATTGTCATTGAAATTCGGTTCTCTTTGCATGGCCAGAAGTAAAACAAGAGAGATACGAATAGAGAGATGATTTACCGTTTGAGAAAAGTTCAATAGTTTAATATTGAAAAAATACCAAGGAATATCTCGGAAATGATTTACTCTACAAAAAAGTGGATTTAACATAAAATGTGTTTACCGAGATATACATTTTTTGTGTAGTAAGATTACGGCTTACCAGCATCCAGAATGAAGAGATTTTCAAAGGGTGTACTCAGAAATTTCAAGATACTAAACATTTTATTTTTCATCTAAATATAGGTTTATTTACAAAATGTACGGTATCAAAAGCATTAGAACCATTCTAGAGAAAATCAAAATGTTGGAAAATGTTTCTATGTAAGGAGAAGTTTAGAAAGGAGGATATTTCTGGAAATCCTATCGCATCCTTGGAACGTACTAAACTTAAACAGCAATTTTAGCATTTTCCCGACTTTTCTCTAATTGTTTTTATTCAGGGTTCCGATGAAAACTCAATTTCGAGGTTTGTGTAGAATACAATACACATTTGATAGAGAAAGTACAAAGGGTAACGTTTCGAAAATAACTTTGTCCTTTCTTCTTTTCTCCAGTATTTAGCTGTATTTTCAACATTTCAAAAGTACATATCATTGGTTGCATTGCCAATGACACATGAATGGGCTTTGATGTAAACACTAATTTTGTTTAAAAATTACACTTAGCAGGCTTTTGGGCTATATTCTTAAATAATACTATTATTTTCTAAACCTGTGTATACTAATTTCTATAGCAACATTCTTATAATTTAAAAGTAGCTTTTATTACTTATTAACATTGTCATAAATATTAATTTGAACCTTGATTGATTAATAATTTTATTTTTATACGCTTTTACTTCAGCATAAAATTGTCTTACACAAGGGCAATGCTGGAACATCCCTTTATTTATTATCCCCCCCACTTTATCCTGGGAAATTATATCGAACGAAAAATGAACGAAATTTTTTTTGTGCTAAATGGAGCCAGAGGCCCAGAGAACTTGGCGTTACCCGAAACTCGTATTTTCAGAGTAAGAGAAAATCCCAGAAAAATATTTTAATGCGTCACACTCACATTACTTTCTCTATCTGTTCTACAAACTTCTTACAAAACATTATTCTTCTTTCTATACCATGATAATCGTGATAAGCATTAGCATAATGGTCTTATTACTTCCTTATAAGTAGAAGGGAACAAAAGGAATACGAAGTCAGATGTTTAAACGCCGTTGCTATGTGATTGTCATTGAAGTTCGCCTCTTTGCTTGGTCAGAAGTAAAACAAAAGAAAACACGGTCGACTTGCCGTACCAGAAAAAAATAAATATTTTACAAATAAAAACAATAATGACTATATCGGAAACGTTAGCTCCGCAACAAAACTGTAAAAGATATAAATTGTGTGTTTTGAGATATCTACACTTTTTGTGTATCTCTTACGGTTCACCAGTTAGGTAGTAAATTCATCCAGAATGCAGAGGACTTCACAGACTATTGCCAAAAAATTCGAGATATAGGTACATTTTATTTGTGATGTAAATATCTTTAACATACGGTATTTTAATCAAAAGCGTTTGAGCAATTTTTTGAGGAAATCAAAATGTTCAAAAATTGTTCCATTCAACAATTTTAGTTTCGAGTTTAGTTAACAATTTTTGGGGTGGGGAGTTTCTTGAAAATCTTTGTGGCCCATGCTTGGAAGATATTGAACTTTTTTTCATTTTTGAGATATGCTGTCCACAGACTTTCATTCTCACGCTCTCTCTCTCTCTCTCTCTCTCTCTCTCTCTCTCTCTCTCTCTCTCACGCACAGACGGACACACACACACTGGCATTTTTTCTAAAAATGTTTTCTTTTTATTCAGGGGGCCCCAAAACATGTATTACCGGTGAAATCTCAATATCGATTTTTGGATGAAATATAATACCTTCTCTATCTGCTATGTAAGTTGCACATATGCGCTAGAAAAGTGAAAAATCTGATGTGTACCATTCACATGACTTTCTCAATATCCCTGCATCAAATAATTCTTACAAAGCTTATGCTTCTATTTACCTTATGCTAATCAGAAAAAAAAAAATTAGCAGAAATAGTCTAATTACTCGCTTCCTTGTAAGTAGAGCGAAATAAAGGACAACCATAGGTTAAAGTGATAGTCAAAAGCTGGTTGCTATGTCAATGAAGTTCCTTTGTTTAAATGGATAGGAGTTGACAAGCTCCTGTATGAGAAAAGTATACGTTTTTCATAGCAGAAACCAAAAATAAGTAATGTCACAAAAACGACGAACTCCACGAAAAAAATGTATATAACATAAAGTGTGTGTTTTAATGTGCTCTACATTTTTTGTGTAGTAAGTCTTTGTCCATCTCTTACGGTTTAGCAGTTATTCAAAATTTAGTTCATCCAGAATAAACTATTCTTCAGAGGCTATTCCCAGAAAATTCAAGATATACATTTTATTTGTCAGGTAAATATGTTTAATATACGAAATTTTAATCAAAATCGTTAGAGCCATTTTTGAGAAAATCAAAATGTTCGAAAAAAGTTCCATGTAAAGGGTAGTTGGGGGTGGGGGGATTTTTCTCAAAATCTTCGAGTCCCATCCCTGGAAGATACTAAACTTAAATACCAAGTTTGGTATTTTACCGACTTTTCGTTTTTGAGTTATCGTGTTCACAGACACACGGACACACACACACACACAGGGACCTTTTTGTGAAAATGCTTTTTTTTGGATATTGGGGACCCTAAAACATATATTTCCGGTGAAATCTCGGTATCGAATTTTTGGTGGAGTGCAATACTTTCTCTATACACTATGTACATAGTGCGTATGGAGAAAGTAAAAAGTGGTACGGGTAACTCATCTTTACCGAACTCGAAACCACTTAAAGAAGAGGCAGACACGCTAACACCACGTCATAGAGGCAGGCTTAACAAATTTGAATGTCCATTTATTGAAAGGACACTTTTGAACATCGAAGAATCTGGTGGTTTTCGGTAAAACAATCGAGATTGATGTCGAAGCCTATTGAATACTGTACACCGCATACTAATAATGCTATTATTGTGTTCACCAGCAAAACATTTAAAAGTTCAGGAAATATACTTTAGGGGTTGCAGCTGATTTTGATCGCAGCAATTGAGATTGATGATTAAGATTATTAATCACTATTAGTTGCCCTAAGTGGTGTAGTGGTTACCACGCGTTAGAGTGGCTTTCCTTGGGAAGGGAAATAAAGCAGTTGGCGCCATGTAATGTTTATTTGCACACAAAATAACCCATACCTTGAAAGATAAGGTCCCTGGGTTGAATCCGTCATAATTAACTTTTCGTCCTATGGGCGATGAGTTGATCCCTAGTCAGCATTCCCAGATCAAGAAGACACTGTAAAGGTGGCTCAATACGTGATGTAGCATGAATACTGATACTACTATCGTTCAATAAGGAAGTGACAACATAACTTTGAAAATTGAAGTAATATGCTGGTTTGGGGCAAGGGAAAAACATGTATAATACTATGGCAAACAATTATGGGATATGCTTTCTAAGCTTATCGTTAACAGATTCATTTTGATTCCATATAGAATTGTTGACTGGAATCTTCCTCTATCTACTAGATATAAATAGCAACAAGTTGTGTCGGATGTTGAATACGGACCAGTGTGTGCAGAGCGGTTTCAGACTTTTATGGGGTTGTTAAACCTGAGAGGGCTGCAGAAAGTGCACTCACTTCGCCGACAACGATACACAAAGCTCTGTGATATAGAGCAAGATAAGCACTTGGTTTTTATGAAAGTGTACGTTAAGGGTGACTTGCACTCATAAATTTAATGTGGATAAGGCAATGTCAACAGAGCGTGGGAGAGTAAATAAGAGCGAGAGAGAGAGAGAGAGAGAGAGAGAGAGAGAGACGAGTGTCGGCGACCTCTGTGTCAAACGAGGCTTGGGAACTAACCTTTGCGCCGTTTCTGCTAAAGGACAAACAAATGGGAAAATTGTGGCTGCATCCTGCCGTTACTCCGAAAAATGACGACCTTTAGGATTGACCATTTTCCTCAGTCTGAATTAGATGTTTAATGCGGAAGTAGGTGTACGAAGGCTTTATCTGCAGCTCCAGATTTTTAGATAAAGTTCACAGTAAATGGTTGTTTTTGCTGCTAGACATTCTGCTGCGACACTGAAGCTAAAACCAACCCATTTCGTCTTCTATGAATTATTCGGGCGACAACTGAAAATTCAATTTGGAATCATTGAACATTTTGGAGAACACAGAGAAGTCGCATATCCCATAGATAACGAATGTTTGATACCGAACTATAGGCTTATAGAACTATAGGATCCAAGACTTGAAGGGCCTGGAAAATCAATTTGACGATTGCACTATTAACACTTTTGGATCAAGGAAAAGTTTCTCCTGATACTATTGATTTCCTAAAATGTTTAAAATATGATATCAAGATTCGCTTGATAGAGGGTCGGGCGTTTTCGTTATTTATACAGTAACATTTTTATCAGAACGATATGAATACCGTTATTCCGTGAACTGTTCTTCCTTCACATTTGGTCTTCTTTACATGTAATGGAAATGGTCAGTAGATAAGTGGATAAGATAATGTGACTAGACTTCATATGTTCGCGTCTGTATCTTTTCACCCTGAATTATTGCACCTTGCGGCGGCTTGCTTTCCATAGCTCCAATTCATTGTCGCAGGCGTGCGTAAATTTAACACGTGAGCTAGCGGACACTTTACATCAAAGCCAAGTTTCTTGAGCGTAATCGCGGACTATAAATTTGGGGACATCAGGAACGAAATAAGTCAGTTGCGAAAGGGAACTCTAAGCGTGCAGTTGGATAAGAGAGAGGAAGCAGTCGTCAGCTGTGTACGAGCGTCGAAGCGACGAGAGATAAAATTGTTCTGCAGTTAAAGATATTTCTGTAAGCAGAATTTGAAATAAAAATAAAAAAAAAGTTATATGATGACAGGAGTGAGCTTGAAAAATGGAAAAGATTGAACCTTTTCCTGCTGAAAGTAGGACGAGTATGAATTCTGCAATAGGGATATGGAAAGTAAAACGTCGCGCGCGTGCAACAATTAAGGATGAAAAGCTATAGTCACAAAGTTCAGCAATATCAAAATGACCGGATAATAAATCTTAGCATCACAATCTGCACGTACAAGAGCACTTAGTACAAGTGGTCAGCCCCAGATCGCAGAGGTTCCGTTACGTTTTCAAAATTTCTAAAGAAATTATATAGGCATAGATAATACAAAGGAGGAGGGGGAGGCATCTCGCACACTGCGACCTAGAGCAATCGTTCTAGAACACTGGCACATTTAAACAATTAAGTTTGGTTGTGGGTGACTCACTGCAAGAGAACGCGAGCAAGAGTGCTGCATAACATTTTCTAGGTTGGCGATAAAGTTCTTGCACTTCACACCGATACACATAAACATTGTTGTCAGCTAGTTAGCGCATTAGCAATAAAATGTAATTATAATATATATCTATCGCAGCAGTTAGATCTGGCAGCATGGGTGGCTCACATAGATATATATATATATATACATTTCATAGTAAACAAGTCGACTACATCAGCAGTAAGCTCCTGAGACCGCGGCCGCCTTCTTCTTGTGGTCCTGCCTTCAGCAGCACCGATATCTCAATTTGATGACGATCCATTCAAGTATATGCATGAATCCTCTATATAGAGATGTGAAACAACTATATTACCATCAAATTAAATACTATGGTTCAAATAATGATTTAGGTCTCACATAGCACTTCGTAAGGCCGCCTCTGTGTGTGGAAAGAGCGTATCTGCCTCTCATTCAAGAGGTCCTGAGTTCCAATTTCGTTTATGGTGTTACCAAAATAAAAGTTTTATCAATTTTTTTTTCTTCTTTGTTTTTCTTATCACCTTTTAATTCTTGTATGACTGACAACTTAGTCTTCTGTGGAAACACTATCAATGGCATTATCCTCGTTACTGCCTCTTAATATTGTCTTCAATTACAGAAAACTCTTTCTTCCATTGATCACCTCTCTCCCATCTTTCGTCAATTTATGTTTATGCTTTTCGTCAATTTCTACTAATGTTTTTACTTCCTCTATACGTACTATGCACATAGTGTATAGAGAAGGTATTGTATTACAGTCAAAAATTCATTTTTGGGACGCCCTGATTAAAAAATTAACTTTTTAGAAAAAGGTCCGTGTCTGTCTATGGGCAGCAAAGCTCAAAAACGAAAACTCCGTCAAATGCCAAACTTGATATTTAAGTTCAGTATCTCCCAAGGATGCGACAAGAAGATTTTCAAGAAAATTCCCCCACTCAAAAATGACCCTAACGATTTTAATTAAAATCTTTAATATTTAAGATATTTACATGACAAATAAAATGTATATCTTGAATTTTCTGCGAATAGTCTCTAAAGATCTATTTATTCTGGATGATTTTTTTTTATTTGGTTAACTTGTTAACCGTAAGATATAGACAAAAAATTACTACACAAAAAATGTAGAGCTCTTTAAAACACATAATTTATGTCATATACATTTTTTCGTGGAGTTGACCGTTTTAGATATTTTCCTTGTTTTTGGTTTCAGTTTTAAAATATTTAAACTTTTCTCATACAGGAACTTGTCAACTTCTGGCCACGCAAAGAAACGGATTTCAATCCCATAGCAACCACATCTTAAAACGTGGCTGTCGGTCTAGCCTAGTGTATTCTCTTATTTCCCTTCTACTTATAAGCAGAGCTAGGAAGCTCGCACCATTCTCCGTTCCGTATATAGGCTGCGACCGACCGTCTCACCGCATCAAAGCAAGTTATTGATAAGAACACACGGTGGAGAGGTAAACAAACCTGTTGTCAAGTAAACAGTATGCTCCCAGAGAATAAAAATATCTAATGAGACATTCGTACAATACACCTATTTAGATCAATAATTGTGCACAACACACAAATTGTTACATGTTTAAGGCTGGCTGTGACTGATTTCCTTCTTTACGCATGCACATTATGGAAGCACACAAGCAATTATAACACGGGTTGTAATATTTATTGATCGAATGTAAAATAGATCCAAACAATAACATTAATTTTTAAATATCTTCAGACTCTTACTGGTTAAAAACGAAATCAGGAATTAAACCAAACCTTTACTCATCTGCACCCGTACTACTGAACTGAACTTCTGAAGCCTTTCAAATAAAAACCTCATGCTACGTTCCGACAAACAAGATTTGTAATCCGAAAAGGTTTTTCTACTTTGCATGATGTGATCGGGGCATATTTTAAATATGTTATCAGTTGTATCAGTATCACCAAGCAAATAGCATTTGTTAGGGCCTAAAACTGCAGGTTGTATGCGATACATCACACTGAATTCTGCATTCTTTTTCAATTACACTTTTCATTTTCATCTTTAGGATACTCGTGGATTGGTAGTTTCGTCTTGACAGTTCTTCTGCATGCCGCACAGATTCATTTCAGCTCCATACCTCTGGACTGTAACAGTGCTAGTGATGAGTAACTTTTTGAACAAATTTGCAATCAATAATATGCTTTTGTGAAGCTTTTCTGTTACTAGACGTTTGACAGTTTGATAGCACTGCCATCGGTTTCTAAATAAGCTCATGAATAAGTATCAATGCCAGAAATCTTACCTTGATATTAAAACAAATTAATTTTGCTCACATTTGAGCAGAACAAAGATGTTATTCGAACGCCTTCCTTCCTACCGACGTCGCTCTGTCATCATGCAGTGATAGCTTTTTTTTTTTGTTTTTTGCTTTTTTCCTTCACTCTATAATGAATTACCTTTGCTCGTGCAAGTAGTGCCACATGGTATTGTCAAGTTTGCCCGCTCTTACTCTGCATAAGGACATGGTACGAACTTCCTAACTCTGCTTATAAGGAACTAAGTAATAAGGCGTTTCTGTTAGTTTTTATCTCAGTTGGCTTGAAGTGGATAGAAGAATAAGCTTACTAACAATAATTTGTTATAAGATGTAGAGAAGGTAATGTGAATGAAACACATCAGTCCGGAAAATTTATCTTTAGGTACTAAGAACGTTTTTGCTTTCCTAGCAAAACTGCCAGCTGCTACAACTCCTTTAGCCTCCCTCTATGGTGGTCCGAAACTCGGTTAGCATGAGATAAAGTTTTTTGCCCCCTTCTTCCCACCAGGGAATTTCAATAATCCTGACAAGACAAATTCCAATAACTTTAAGCCCTATGGATGCTCGCTTTTAGTATCATTTGGGCCATTTCATTACTCATCGTCTACCAAATTAAAGGGCATTAAAAACACTCTTGCAGTTTATGAATTTCTTTGTAAACCTCAACAGAATATCGATCATTCCCACCGATATAATTTCCATCAGATATTAGAAACATATTTAGCTGGGATATCGAGTAAGTCGCGTGTTAAAACGTACAAAAAATGTGTTCTGTTCACATAATTTTCTCTGTGTTTCTCAAAAATATTCTTACAAAACATTATTCTATCTACTACATGCTAATCGAGATAAACATTGGAAAAAATGGTCTTATTACTTCCTTCCTTATAAGTAGAAGGGAAATAACGGAATACACTACGCTAAAGCGACACTGAAATCCCTTAAGCGACTGATATTGACTTTCGGTTCTCTTTTCGTGGCCAGGATTAAAACAAGAGATATGAATGAATGAGGGCTTTCTGTGTAAGAAAAGTAAAGTATTTAAAATTGAAACTAATAGCAAGAAATGTCTCGAAAATTTTTAACAAAAAAAAAATAATAATAAACAAAAACATGCATAGTATGCCATGTGTTCTAACAATAACTAAATTATTACTTTTTCTGGTATGTACAATGTACATAGTGGTGGATAGTTGTATTCCACCCAAAAATTCGATACCGAGATATCGCCGGAAATACATGCCTTAAGACCCCCTGAATATATATAATAATTAAAAAACAAAGCGTCCCGCCAGCGCGCGCGTGTCTCTCTGTCTGTAGGCAGCAAAAATCGGTTGAATACAAGCTTGCTATTTAAGTTCAGTATCTTCCAAGGATGCAACACGCTTATTACTTTCTCTAGCCCCATATATACAATGTACATAGGGATAGAGAAGTATTGTATTCCACCCAAAAATTCGATACTGAGATTTTACCGGAAATACATGTTTTAGAACCCCTGTATCCAAAAAAAGCATTTTCAGAAAAAGGTCCGTGTGTGTGTGTGTCATGTGTCTGTGAACACGATAACTCAAAAACGAAAAGTAGCTAAAACACCAAACTTGATATATAAGTTTAGTATCTTCCAGGGATGCGACACGAAGATTTTGAGAAAAATCCCTCCACCCCAAACTACCCTTTACATGGAAATTTTTTCGAAAATTTTGATTTTCTTAAAAATGGCTCTAACGATTTTGATTAAAATATCATATATTAAAGATATTTACTTAATAAATGAAATGTATATCTTAAATTTTCTGGAAATAGCTTCTGAAGACCTGCTTATTCTGGATGAATTTTGCTTAGTTTGGCATAACTAGTAAACTGTAAGAGATAGACAAAAACTTACTATATAAAACATTTAGGTCTTGTTAAAATACACAAGTAAGTGGAGCTTACCGTTTTCGAGGTATTCATTGTTATTAGTTTCAGTTGTGAAGTACTTATACTTTTCTCAGACGGGAGTGTCCGTTTTTCTTTTGTTCTACTCCTGGCCAAGAAAAGGAGCGATTTGTAATGACAATCGCATAACGACAACTTTTAAAACATTTGACTATTGGCTTAGCCTAGTGTATTCCCTTATTTTCTTCCTACTTATACGGAACTAAATAATAAGAACATTGTTCTAATGAGTACCACGATTAGCAAGGTGCAGAAAGAAGAATAATCTTATGTATGAAGTTTGTAGAACAGCTAGAGAAAGTCATGTGAGTGTAACATCAGATTTTTTTAAGAAACTCGCCCCCTTCCCAACTACTCTTCACATGGAACATTTTTAGAAACTTTTGATTTTCTCTATGATTTTGATTAAAATGTCATTTAAAAGATATTTTCATGTCAAACGAAATGTAGATCTTGAAGACCTCTTCATTCTGGATGACCTCTGTGTAACTTTAGTCTAACTGGTAAACCGTAAGAGATAGACAAAAACTTATTGCACAAAATATGTAGATCTCGTTAAAACTGTTTATATCATAGATGAGAGATACATTTTAATTTTAATATTTTAATAATTTATGAAGTAACAGTATTGAGTAACAGACACCTAGAAAATCTCAGATTTAAAACTTATGCATTCGCTTGTATAGGTATAAAATCCCTAACTCAATTTTCAACTAAAATAATGTCCAATTTGGGATTGTGGACAGTTCGCAAAGATTATCAAAAGGTCTCCTAATATGAAACAGTATCTCATATTAGGTTACCCATTACTGTAAAACACAAATTCCTTACAGAAACACGCAAATTACTAATTGAATTTATTTTATTATTAACAAAAGAAATGTTTATGAAAATAACAAAAGAAATTTTTATGAAAATAACAAAAGAAATGTTTATGAAAATGCTGTGTGTGCGTGCGCGTGTGTGCTGTGTGTAGCGAAATCATAAAACTCAAGGTTAATATTAAAATAAGTAATAATTAAATTTCAATATGAAGATTAGGTGCTCATTACTCATGTTAATTAATTAAAACATACATTAATCGCAGCTATACGATAAAATAGTCCGAATTTATCCATTTCTGCAGCAGCAGCAACAACAACAACAAACTTATCTGTTTTGTATCACCACAGTCTTTATGTGACCACGTGAAGCACATTTGACATTTTGCCCACTTTTTACCTCGAGTGTCCTCGGAGTATCCATCACAGCAAAGGGTTCTAGCTGTGCACAATGGTATATAATAATGAGAAATTTCTGCTTATCTTCTTTACAAAATATGATCCGTTGTGTGAGGCTGCAAAACTTCTTTTCTGTTTTACGGCTAAACACAAGAACACATTGGACGCTCACAGAGTACTGAAATGTCGGGGATTCCTTGTTCCTACCTGCAAATGCCGGTTACAATTAGTTCATATGAATGCCATCATATGGCAGCACCTCATTGGCCAGCTAGAATGCCATCTCATATTAAGAGACTATCTCATATTTGGTGCCTTTTTCCTAGTACTTTGGGGGGGGGGGGGTAGAGTTAACTTTTTCGAGATATTCTAAGTTGTTTCAGTTTTAAGATACTTAAAACTTTTCTCAAACGGGAGGTATCTTTCTTTTCGTCTCTCTTTCCTTTACTTCTAGCGAAGAGAACTGAATTTCAATTGTTTCACATAGCGACCGACTTTAAAAGGATTTCACTGCTAATGTTTATGAGGATGTAGCTAAACGAATAATCTTTTGTAAGAATAGTGTGTTTGCGCAACAGCTAGAGAAAATCATTTGAATGCAACACATCAGATTTTTTGTGTAGTAAATTTTTGTCTCTTACCATTTATCCAAAAGTCACCCAGAATGGAGAAATCTTCTGAAGCTATTCCCTTAAAATTCAAGAAATACATTTGATTTGTCATAGAAATAACTTAAGCATGTGGTATTTTAATCAAATGGTTAGAGCCAAGTTTGAGAAAATCAAAATTTTAGAAAAATATTCCATGTTAAGTGTAGCTGGAGTGGTGGATTTTCCTGAAAATCTTCGGGTCGCAGAGAGAGAGAGGGGGGGGGGAGAGAGACTGCGCGCCCAAACCTTTTTCTATTTTTTTTTTTCTCAAAAGATATGTATATTTACGGTGAAATCTCGGTTTCGAATTGTTGGGCGGAATACAATGCCTACTAAGATGTGTATTGAACCTGTACACATAAACGTTATCTTAGGTATTATTTACAATGATGTATGTAGTTTTTAATTTTAACATACATATGTAATTTTACATCGATACATATGCTTGAAAATATTTTGTATTGAGTGCCAAAAATTCATTTCATTATAGGTATTTTATGAGAAACTTAAAGTTAAAATTGCCACTAAGAACACAGAAGATAAATAATATCAAAGTTTAATTTAACAATATAGTTGCAATAATCCTATAGCTCTTGGCAGTTTCATAAGGATTTAATAGAGAACTAGATATAGGTTATACAAAACGGGGCTTACGCATCACCACTGCGATCTGCACACACACACCCCAAATGAAAATGGCGTGTTATTTATGGACGCTCTTTAACTACTGTGGTTCTCAGCGTCCTATTCTAAATTGGGCGTGAAAGACCGCTTAATTTTGCTCAGAGGCCTCTCTATCAGGCTTAACGTTCTTTTACTTGCTGTAAACATGGGACCAACGGCTTTACTTCCCTTCCGAAGGAAGCCATGCTAAGGATTTTTACACCCGAAAAAAGCCATCGTCCTCAGTCGGGTTTGAACCCGCGACCTTGGGTATATGAAGTTAGTATGGTAACCATTACACCACACACACACTATATACACACACACATATATATATAGGTTATCCCCCTCCAGAATGAAAGGATGAAATAAAATAGCCCCGGGAGGCAACATGTTTCAGAAGCGCGCTGGAGTCCCTGACGGTTCCAGATTCGAAGACCCTCCTACTCTTTAAGTGCCTAGAAAGAACGGTGAACGACCCGTCGATCAAGTAGCTCTCTAGTGTCCACGGAGGGTATTTTTCCTTTAAGCAAGTGATCCACGATATCTTTCGGCAGTGCCATGTGCCACGAAGCTTAGAACACACCTGAAAAATGAGAATGAAAGGGAAATGATGGAAAGGAAATCATGGTAAATGATCCGAGCAAGGAAAAACTCGAGAAAACTTAAAAGAAAAGTGGGCGGTCAACAAGAATTGACCTCCAACCCTAACGTGGCACCTCTCAACAAGAATGTACTTACGTAAGTGTAGGAATGTATCGCAACTCTCAAAGCAAAGTGGCAGACCACACAGTTTTCTCGGAAAACTTTTACGAGCTTCAGAACCTTCACCATCAATCATTATTCACTTCGTCATCCTTACAATTCTTTGACCATTGTAGGCTTGGATAACAATAAAAAAACAACAACAACAAAACCGGATAATAACGCAAGCACGTAATTCGAGAATTGTAAAGGTTCACGAAAAAGTCACAATAAAATTGTCGGAATGATAAATGACTTGAGCGTACATTGGACTGGGCAACGCTGCATAGCGGAATGCAAGGCGGTCAAGAGAGAAACAAGCTGCCTTGTAGCTGCCTGCAGCTTCTGTTCCCCTTTATGTAATACGTACAGCTACACGTTTTTAGCCAAATTGACGTTTTCTGCATTATACTCCAACATTAGATGGTAGTGAATTTCAAACCGAATCACAGTTTTGAGCTTCCTGCCCCCTAAAGCACTTATAAAACTATATTTGTGTGTTGTGTGTAAACAGCGTCACTAAAAACAAAAATCTGGTGTGTTTCACTCAAATAATAACTATTCTTAGAAAAATTTAGCTATATTTTATTTGCTGCATGATAATACACATTAAACTTTTGCAGAAATTGTCTTATTACTTAGTTTCTTGTTAGTCGGAGGGAAACAACGAAATATACATCAAAGCTTTTTAAAGCTGTCGCTATCAGCTTGTCATTGAAATTCGGTTCTCTTTCCAGGCTAGCAGTACAATAAAAGAGACAGGAATCGGATGACTACTTCCCGTTTCAGAAAATATTACTATTTTCAAATTGAAACCAATAACAAGGATATATATATAAAACAGAGGAAAAAATGTCGCCCTCCGTGGTGTAATGGTTACCATGCGGGTTCAAACCTGGCGGAGGACGATGGATTTTTTCGGGCGTAAAAATCCTTAACATGGCTTCCTTCGGAAGGGAAGTAAAGCCGTTGTCCCGTGCCGTAGATTTACGGCACGTAAAAGAACCTCAAGCCTGATTGAGAGGCCTCTGAGCAAAATTAAGTGGTCTTTCACGCCCAATTTAGAATGGGACGCTGAGAACCACAGCAGTCAGAGAGCGTCCACAAATAACACGACATTTACATTTAGAGGAAAAAAATGCATATGGCATAAAGTGTGTGTTTTAACAACTCTAAATTTTTTGTGTAGTTTGTATTGTATGTCTCTTAAGGTTTACCAGTTATGCAAAACTCATTCAGAGTGGACAGAACTTGAGGAGCTATTCACAAAAAATGCAGGATATACCTATATTTCATTTTACATGTAAATATCTTTAATATACGAGATTATAATCAAAACCGTTAACCATTTTTTAGAAAATCGAACATTTCGAAAATGTGCGTACTATATAAATGGTAGGGGGAATTTTCCTGAAAACCTTTGTGTCTCACTTAAATATAAGTTTGGTACTTAACCAACTTTTCGTTTTTGATTTATACTTCCATAAACATACAAACACACACAAACCCGGATCTTTTGCTAAAAATGCTTTATTTTATTCAGCGGTCCTCAAAATTTGTATTTGCGGAGAAATATCGGTAGGTATAGAAATTTTGGGTGGAATACAATATCTGCCTTCGATACCTGCTATGTATAGCTACTACATTGTAGTAAAAATAGTGAACTTGGTGTTTTACGATCAGCATCTTCCAAGTATGCTACACGAAGATTTTCAAGAAAATCTCTATATTTCAAACTGCCTTTCCATGGAACATTTTCATCGGATAAGGACTTAGACTCAATTTAACACATTTTTAAGACAAATATAACTTTTAGTATATGTAAAAAGAATAAAACATGTAGAACTATTTTCCATGTACTACCTAATGGGTAGCTTGGAGTGAGGAGTTTAATGAGAATCTTTATGTCGCATCCTTGGGAGATACTAAATTTAAATAGAAGTTTGAGATCTCGCTTTTGAATTATGCTGTCTTCAGACATATACACACACAAACACGGACATTTTAAAAAGAAAGTAATTCGGGAGGTCTCAAAATATGTATTTCTGTTGAAATATCGGTATGGAATTTTGGGCAGAATACAACACCCTTTCTACTTACTATGTACATTGTACATACGTACTAGAGAAAGCAATAGGCAGAATAGTTTTCATGTCCTCGAATAAAGTATGGATATGTAGGTAAAGCCATGTGAATGTTACAAAGATTTTTGTTGTTGTTGGCTGTATCGTGTATAATTAAAGGTTAAGTATGCTGCATTATATAGGTGTGTGTATATATAGTATATATATACACACACACATACACATTAAGCGTGGTAAAAATAGGAACGTAAAATAGCAAACAATTGGTTTTTTGGTTATTTGTGATTTTACGTCAATTTGTTACCATTAAGCATTAAAATATATGTAGGAGGGAATATCTGATTTACGCTGCAAAAATACTTCAGTATTTAATACAATCTAAGTGCATATTTATGATGTATTAAAAACAAAGAAAGGATAATATACTTACTGCAACGCTTGAATATTGTACAGTTAATTACTTATTTGACATGAAACTTGACCCAATCCTCCTACCGGATGTAAGAAGGAACCTTCTTCATGTTATTACGATTATTAATGTTAAAACACAACATTAGTTTTAAAATATTTCGGTATTTTGTTATTTTCCCGAATTTGCTGGTGATAGTTGTGGCGAAATAAGTTTAATCTAATTTCCACCACATAGATACACAGATACTTAAGAAGTTGGCACTTTTACGCAATTAGCAGAATATGATAGCAGACAGAGGACATGCAACTCTCTTGCGCGTAGAGGTGGCTGCAGACGTAGCGCTGCAGTCGCCAAGGCCGCCATGATGACTGTCTCCATCCGCTCGTGCTTGCGGCAGGCTGCGATAGCAGTCGTCGCCATTTTGTTTGCCGACCCTGCAACATGTAAATGTACATACGCTACCCGAAATGCTGAAATCCTGGCCCCAGTATAGCCCAGTTATATACATTTAGAGGCTCAAATGATAAGAAATACCTGCCCGCACACATTACAACTCTTTCAGAGCTTTTGCAAGTCCAAATAAACAAATTAAAATTATCTTACGATTACGGTAAAATAAACAAACAATTAAAATTGAGGTAATTGAATTACTACATGCACATTTTGCGTGTTGTTACGTAACAGTTATATTATTTTATAACTGCTTTCACAAAATAAATAATAAATCTCCACTTCGGATCATTAAATTAGTCGTAAACACAAATGCAGTGCAGCCGAAACATATGCCTAAAACCTACATGTGCAAAGGCCCCTAACAACGATGTAAAACTATACAAAAATACTTTAATATAATTAATTACATCCAACAAATTTAAATTATTACATTTTCGTTCACTACAGTACAGTTTTTAACATTAGCAAAATATGCAACTAAGTCCTATTTCTCCCTAAAAGCCACTGCTTTTGAATCTGGGGCCATGCTAGGAGTATAAAATGTGTAACTATACCCTACAATTTTCTACAATCTTTGAGTAGGTATGTTGGCAATCAGTTAAGTCCTGAAAATAAACACTTTTCTCGTGAAAAAAAAAATACAAGACCAATGTGTTAGCTACCTACAGCACGTGAACATAGAGAGAAAATGAACTTATTTGTGAAATAACTAAATAAGTAAAAGTACCTATTTGGTTTTAAAATATGAGGGAAATTTTATGATGAACTTTTATTGTTTTGAAGCGTATTTATGATGCCTATCCTAAACCCAATATGTGATGGTTTCAAAGTTTTGAAGGATTCGAAGGTATTTGAAATCGAAAGCTGGTAATAAGTTTTCGATTTAGATTGAACGAAATTATAAAACGGAGATCGTTTAGATATAAGCAATATAAGCAAGTACTACATATAAAATTAGTTGTGCTCTTGTTTTACCAACTGTCCAATTGTAACACGCTGGCGCCTATTTTCCAGGTTAACCTATTTTACCAATATTCAATTCGTCTGTTTTATACCTACTATGTGTTTTGATTAAATGTTACTCGCAAATTCATGTGTTTTATGTGCTAATTTTCATGGTAAAATTACAATTGCAAAATATAAACTAATAATTAATAATTATTAGCTATTAAGTATGGGTAGGTAGTTGTAATTACAACGAAGAAAACTGTAGGGATTTCACATCATCTTCCTCTGTTGCGGAGCATTTCAAAACACCAATCTTTTCTAATTCTTAATTTTTTTATTTACTTTATTGATTGATCAGCAGCACAATGCTTTACAGATCAGTGCTAATAGTCCGTCATATATCTACAGGATGTTGTAAAAACAACATTATATGTAGGAGGAAATCAATGAAACAGCAGAAACTTCAATTTTGAGGCCGTTGAGCTCTGCCTACAAACCGAAACATATTCGTCTTTCACGCTCATTTTTTATAATATTAAGTCCTCTTAACCACTGCATCCTTCCTTTAATTTTCTATTTCCTTAATATTTTCGCTGTTTTTAAATTCAGTCTCTTCTTCACATTGTTAATTGGTAAAAAGGCAAAGTATTAAAACATCCCTTAACAAAAGAAACACATCTATTCTCCAGTAGATACGTAAGCGAAACGAGTTTAATACATAGTTTATAAAACGTGTGGCTTCAAATAGGTGTGAACTAATCATCAGCAAATTCTGATACAGTTTACTGATGTTCAACTTCTTTGGCTTAGGAAGTAGTTGACAATCGCGCCTCGCACAGTGCAAGGCAATATGGGAATGAATGAACACACGTAATAAACATCCAGTCTTGAACTCAGGACGGAAAATTATTCTTGAATGGAAATCCCCAGCCTCGTCCGAGGATCGAAATTGGGTCCCTTTGCATGGAGATACACAACAGTGGCGATGTGCATTTCATAAAATGACCCAGGTTTTATTTCACAAGGTTTTAATTGCGTGGAATAACTATGTAATAGCAATAGGAATAACGTAAATCCGTAGGTATTGCTTCTTGATCATGATCTTGAGCTGCCACATATTTCCATCAGTGTCAACTAACAGCTGGACAAACTCTTACTGGAATTCCTCCTCATGCCCCCTCTGGAATGCAGACATATATTCCCTGCTGGAATCCTCTAGCAAACTAATAGACTTCGGCAGAGGTCTCAAACATTAGATGTATGGGCATGACACGTGCCTGGAATATTTCAGGCCATCTCCACTTACTTCCTATGTTTGTGGCAGGAATTAGTGATCTTCCATAAGAAGAAACAATCTGATGTGTTCCATTCATATGCCTTTCTCTACATCTCTGCAACTTAACGTCCTTTAACCTGGTTGGTCATATCGGACGATGAATGAAATTGGTGAAATGATGCTCAAATGATCTTGGGGTCCATGGAGTTTAAATTACTCGACATTCGTCTTCTTAGGATAAGGGAAAACTCCGAAAAAAAAAAAAAAACCTTACCCGGGTAACTCACCCTAAGCGAGATTCGAACTCACGACCTGTTGAATGTGAGGCAGACACGCTACCACCACACTACCCAGGCGGGCTAACAAATTATTGTTAAAAAAGCTTATGCTTCTATTTACTTAAAGCTAATCGAGAACACATTAGCAGAAATAGTCTTATTACTTGCTTCCTTGTAAATAGAAGCGAAATAAGGGAGTACCACAGGTTAAAGTGATAGCCAAAAGCTGGTTGCTATGTCACTGAAGTTCCTTTGTATGGACAGGAGCTGACAAATTCCTGTATGAGAAAATCATAAGTTTTTAAAGCTGAAACTAAAAACAAGAAATATCTCAAAAACGATCAACTCCACGAAAAAAAATGTATATAACATAAATTGTGTGTTCTAACATGCTCTACATTTTTTGTGTGGTAAGTTTTTGCCCATCTCTTACGGTTTAGCAGTTGTGCAAAATTCCGTAAAATTCATTCAAAATAAAGTAGTCTTCAGAGGCTATTCCCAGAAAATTCAAGATATATATTTTATTTGTGATAGAAATGGCTTTAATATGTGATATTTTAATTAAAATCGATAGCCATTTTTAAGAAAAACAAAATTTCCGAAATTTTTTCCATCTAAAGGGTAGTTTGGGGTAGGCGGATTTTCTTGAAAATCTTCGTGTCGCATACTTGGAAGATAACAAACTTAAATAGGTACCAGGTTTGGTATTTAACGGTCTTTGAGCTACGCTGCCCACACACACACACGGACATTTTTCTAAAAAATGTTTTTTTTTGCATTCAAGGGGTCTCAAAACAGATATTTCCGGTGAAATCTCGGCATTGAATTTCTCTATACACTATTTACATAGTATCTACGTGTAGAGAAAGTAAAAATAAGTCCTACTTTTCGATCAGCTTGATGTAGCTGTGTGAAAAGCTTATGTTCAAAGTAATTTCTTTTCGACATCTGATGTTAAATACTAATTTTCTAAAATTGTAACTAATTCATCGATCGCACCGGTTAAGGTCTGTTGTATATAACTGCCCTCTATGTCCTGTTACGTGCACTAATCACTTTCATTGGCTGCTGCGTGGAATAGGTTGTTATGCGTGCAAAATAGTTCTTAGATTAACAATTATTTTTTCATGCCTATATTCGAATAAAATTATCAGATTCACATTTTCACAATCGTGTGAGTCAAATATACATATTATGCAACAATTTTAATGCATCTGAAATGCATGTGAATTCTTAAATCAATTCTTATATTATCTATACATATTGGACTTTTCGTGTTTTTTTTTTTCTTTCCTTTTCTGTTCGGTAGACAAATGCTGGGGTGGTTTCTAATCCACAACGATTTCCTTTCCTCATTTCCCTTCTCAAGTTTCAGGTGTACTAGTTTTGTGGTGTATGGTGGAGCAGGATATATCGCCCGTGGACATTAGAGGACTGCTTGGTTGACGGTCCGTCTCTCTCTCTCTCTCTCTCTCTCTCTCTCTCTCTCTCTCTCTCTCTCTCTCTCTCTCTCTCTCTCTCTCTCTCTCTCTGGGCAACTCCTTAGTGCGAAAGAATTTCGAACTATAAACTGTTAGAGTATTCGGATGTGGGGGTGTCTTTGAGGCCTCTCGCCTGATGCCTTTAGCCTCCTGTGGTTCCTTCACTTCACTCCTTCCTTCTGATTCATTCAATGACTTTCTCTAGTTGTTCCACAAGCAAACCTTCCTTACAAAAGATCGTTCTTTTACCTATGTCATGCTAATCGAGATAAACATTAGCAGAAATTGTCTCATTACTTACTTTCTTGTAAGTGGAAAGGAAATACGGTGATACATTATAGTGATAGTCACATTTTAAAAGCTACAGCTATGTGAAACAATTGAAATTCGGTTCGCTTGTACAGTCCCGGGAATAAAACAAAATAGATGAAGCGAAAGTTGGCTTGCCCCTTGGAAAAGTTTAAGTAGTTTAAAATTGAAACCAATAAGGAATATCTCGCAGACGTTAACAGTACAGTAAGTTTTTGTCTATCTCTTATGGCTACGAACTATACAAAAATAACCCAGAGTGAAGAGATGTTCAGAGGCTACTCCAGAAAATACAAATATACATTTCGTTTGTCATGAAAATATTTAGTTTTTATTCAGGGGTACCCAAAACATGTATTTGCGGTGATTGGTATTGGATTTTTGGGTGGAAAAATACCTTCTCTTTCTACTGTGTACATTGTACATAGGTGCTAGAGAAAGTAAACATATGCAGATATTAAAAGAACACTAAAATAGTGATATAAGTGATTTAATATTCTTAACATGATTAAATGGCCAGTGCTGACTTTGAAACAAACCAAAAGCATTTCACAATTGACATAGAATTATCTCTAAACTAGTCTTATAGGTATCTCGTGTGACTAGTCGGTCTCGGTCTCACCGCTGGGTGCAGTTTCTTAAGAATCATAGTATTAAGATTTAATTATGATTCTTTGAGCAGTACACAAATAAAATAGAAATGTGAATGTAAAACACCTAAATTTACAAATAAAACAAATACTAGTGTAACATAGGTAACATACCTTAAACTGAAAAGATAGGCACTTAAATAAACTTAAGAATGGAAAATAGGCAATAACGTCAAAATATACATTTTAGGCACTATCAAACTGTATTATTTAGGCCTAAACATTCATGAAACATGTAAGTACATTAGGAAAGTCTACTTTTATCTAAGTTTTCTTTGCTAATTTTATACAATAAGTTTGTTTATTAAGTAACTTTGGATTAATTTTTCCTCAATTATATCCTTTGATTAAAATCTATTACCATTTACTTCTTTTAAACACAAAAGTAGATTTATCCCCGACAGCACTTAAGAGGTTGCTTTTATCGGCTAACATTATTTCGGTATCTTTGGTGATTTCTGAGAAAACGGATCGTTTAAGAAAAGGATCTCCAAAGAAATAGAAAAAGAATAAAACGAACTTTTATGTTTGCAAATAAAGAAACTACATGACTTATGAACACAAAAACTGTCATATTTAAATGTAGTATCAATATGGAGAGCAAAGCTTCCCCTAAAAGATGGGATACGGTTTAAGTCTCTGCTCGAAAGCGTGTAGGAAACTGTTCCATGGGGAACTGACATCGATTTGAATACATATTCCGATTTGTATATTAGATGGAAACGCGGATTCAGATCGTGTTGTGCCTTGGAACTGATCCTCTTAGGAAGTGGGATCGGAATGATTGGATTGAAAAGTGTTGCATGGAAACACCTCCGCATTTAAATGGTATTGAATACGTCAAAGTTGATATGTTCTGGTGCACTCTTTGCAACAACTCTCTGCTCGCTATTTTGTTTATTCAATAAACTTGCCAGGAGCTGATGTCATAAAAACACAACAGAGCTATTTTTATCGACTTTATAATTTCACAATTTATTCTTCTCAAAAATATTCACTAGACTCAAAACCTGCTTACGATACACAAAATTATATTAAAACGTAAATCCAAGTCAGCCAGCATGAAAGTTTGAATAATTTATTGCCGAACCTTGCGTATCCAAAACGATCGCAATTGCTATTGAAATTAACACATAACACGCGGATTGCATTCAGACGGAATTGAACATAAATCGATTTCAATTCCCCATTCAAACGTGTTAATTGTCTATGAAGTGATGCATAATTCACAGTAGACCCAAAATAGCAAGCAATGCTATTAATGTAAACATATATTTGAAGTTAATTCAAAATCTTCTCGGGCTTCTAGCCAGGTAAAAACTTGGCTTGACACCAACGTTTCGAAGAAGTGCATCTTCCTCGTCTTCAGTTCACCCTGAAGCCAAGTTTTTACCTGGCTAGAAGCCCGAGAAGATTTTGAATTAATACGTCGCCAGGAAAGCTTCAGTTCTTATTTTATATATTTGAAGGTAAAATATATCTACAATTATACAGTAATTTCACATTTATAGGATTGCACTACAGCTAACACGGCTGGCATTCAGATTAATACATGTGTTTTAATTTGCCGCGCTTGTAATCGTAATTCTTTGTAGTTTGTGTCATTTAGTCTCCCATAAATGTAAACGTGAAAGTAAACTTAGATCGTATTCAAATTATGTCGAAAATGTATACCTATATAATTCTATACTTCATTTCTTAACAAGAGTAGTGGGAAAGAGAACACAATGTTCGGCTGCCACCGCATGCAAAGATGTATCGCAAGTCATATGAAAGTGGATTCAAATCGACTTGAATATGTAAACGTGGTAGCTGAACATGTGCGGTTAACGGACAACAACCACAGATCGGCTATTCCAGTTATCAATAATCTCGGTGACTTAAGTGATCGGAGTACCGTGTTGTCACTCATCGGCACCACTACTGACCCACAGACCCAGTAAAGCCAGCCAGCCGTCACCTTCTCAACATGACACACCAACACTCTGCATAAGCGTGTGTGTGTGTGTGTGTGTGTTCCATTCACGTGAGTTTCTCTATTCGTTCTGAAACCAAATTACTTTTTCAAAAGATTATTCCTTTATCTACATTTTAATAAGCAATAAGGCCAGAAAGAGGGTTATACTTAGTTCCTTATAAGTAGGAGGCCAACATGGGAACACATCAGGTTAAAGCGACAGTCAAATATTTTAAAAGTTTCGCTATGCGATTGTCATTGAAATTTGGTTCTATTTACTTGGCCAGGGGTAAAATAAAAGAGATATGAAAAGGTGAGCCCTTCCCGTTTCAGAAAGATTTTAAATATTTTAAAATTGAAACCAACAATAAGAATATCGCAGAAAGATATACGTTGACTATTGTAGCAGATTACAACAAGAAGCATTAACATGGATAAGATCAGGGTCATGTGCTTGAGGCTAAGAGGCCCAAAAAAAAATGGAATTTGTGAACTATGTGGACGCAGCGAAAATGCACGGCTATTTATATGACACAGAGTGAAAAACTAGCGAAATTGATACAAAAAGTATGGGATAAATAGATAGAATAGTAGCAATTAAAATGTTGACGGGAAAAGAAAAGGAAAACAGAAATACGGCAGTTTTTAGGGAAATTAAGGGAGAAATGGATTAACAAAGTAAGGGAGGAAAAAAAGGAAATGGATGCGGCGGGGAATGAGTATCACAGGGTTGCTCAGTTGCTGGAATATATTGCACCACTATCAATATCACAGAACTATTTGTTTTTAGGTTGCCCTGCGTTTTGTGGAACAAAGTAGTGAATCAACTCTAACAGATTCAAAGCTTATTAAACAGTGACGTGATTGCTGCTCACAAGCGTTGCCACAAAAAATTCAGAATACTTTTGGTTATTTTACGAAAATAGATACTCTAAATTTTTCATACTAGAATTATGACCATATGAAATTGATTATGTTATAGCGAAATAGAGCAACGATCGCGATAAATGCGTCCATGTTTTAAAACCACTCAATAATACAACATTACTTAAGTTATAATTCTGCTGTCTACAGGTGTGAAGTGAAAAAGTGCAAATATTTGCATCAGCGTTTGAGGACTATGTGATGATCAAGTGTTTGCAGTTCTTTTCGCAATTTTCTAAAGTTATGTTCATGAGGAAAATTTCATGTTTTAGAATGGCTATTATTTCCTATCTCAGACATTCGGTTATTTACGTAACAGGTCACACTGTTAACACTCCTCTGCCTTCTGTCCTTTGCCCTGCCCTACTATAGATGGTATGATGTATGTAAACACAGCAGAGACATAGCTCAGGGTTTTTCAAAACATTAGACCCTTAAATTCGCTTCATTTATGACAATGCTAGTATAACTATATAAGCCATTATAATAACTCCATGGCACGACAGCTCACGGGGAACCTTGGCCTACCGCCCGGCCGCTGCGTCCCCCATCTCGGTCCACTGCAGACATCATGGATGGGGTGCAGTATTGGAGGGTGAGATGTGGTGAGCGCATCGAGCCCCCCGGCCGGTTAATGCGGTCTTCATGACCTGGAGCCGCTACTTCTCCATCAAGTAGCCCCCCAGGGACCTTACGAGGATGAGTGCACCCCGGGCCAGGTCTCCCAGCGGGATCCCTGGGGATCAAACCCAGGTCTCCCGCTGCCACCGCGCTAAGGAGACGACCATATAAGCGATTATTGAGGCATTATTTTAAAACAGTACGTATAAGATGTGTTGCTAGGTAAGAAGTCATTACTAAATGCAAACATTGGAGAAGCAATTAGCTCGAAGTCATAGTAATGAAAATAACTAAGTTCCAGGAATCTCAGTAAGCAAAGAAATCCATTTGGCTTACGGTTCTACCCATCAAATTAGGGTGCTCAAAAATCTAAGGGGCGCTTAAAAGGTTGTTGAAAAGGCTCGTAAGCCATTTCTGAGACTTTAGAGAAGGAAAAGGATACTTAGAACTGAACAGTCAAAGATAAATGATAATGAAAAGAGTCTCTCAGAAATTAATGTTAGTGTAAAAGTTGGTAACGAAGAAATAGGAACTGTAGTGGGGTATTCTGATATAGGCGGAACTTAGTAATAAAGCGCCTAGATATGTAGCTAAACTTTAGTTTTACACTCTGGCGCCTCTTGCTCAAGTTACACTCTAGTGCTTTTCGCATTTTGTTATTCTCTTACGCTTCACGTTACTCTTGCTATAGTGGCTCGTCACTATTTCAGCGGCAATCAGTGATTCGTTTTATATCTATGCACTAATTTAGGGAGACATAGTTATCTAAACTATAATGAAAAGTTCTTAATACTCCTAATTTTCGCAGCTGCAATTATTCCTGCTTAGATTCAAGAACAGTTTAATGATTATTCATCTTAAGGGACACTGGGTCTGAGTTTTTCGATAAGAAGAAAATGTTTTCGATTTTTAAAATTATGCCATATAAAATTGAATTTTTGGGTGGAATACAATACCTTCTCTATACACTATGTACATACACAGTACGTGAGGAGAAAGGGTTAATGGGATACTATTGTATGATACAATCTTAGATATAGATATAAGAAGAAATTCTAATATATTATAAACATATTATTTTCTCTTCTCTGAATCGTTTATTTTTCTGTCTACTAACTGTTCGTACAAAGCTTATTTCTTTATCTACTTGACGTTAATTGAGATAAACATTTGCAGAAATAGTTTAATTCTACTTACATTCCATTATAGCTAGAAGAGGAATACAAGAAGCTGAAGGATATTCCTAGCCTTGAAGTTCAATGATTTGACTGTCAAAAACGAAGGAATAATGTGATTATCGCTTAAAAAACGCGTGACGAAGAATGGAAAAACTCTAACCAGTAATACGGAATATCTGTAATTAACAAATGCCACAAAAGTTTTATTTGGCATGAGCTGTGCTTTTAGCAAAATCTACGTTGCTATGTAGAAGCAGGAGGGGTATTTTTACTGTCTCTACACGCACATCTGCATAGTGTATAGAGAAGGTATTGTACTCCACCCAAAAATTCGATACCGAGATTTCGCCGGAAATATATGTTTTAGGGACCCTTAAAAGCATTTTCACAAAAAGGTCCGTGTGTGTGTGTGTGTGTGTGTGTGTGTGTGTGTGTGTCCGCGCCGTTTCTGTGAGCACGATAACTCAAAAACGAAAAGTCGCTAAAATGCCAAACTTGGTATTTAAGTTTAGTATCTTCCAGGGATGTGACACGAAGATTTTGAGAAAAATCCCCCCACCCCAAACTACCCTACATGGAACTTTTTTCGAAAATGATGATTTTGGAAAAAATGGCTCTAACGATTTTGATTAAAGATATTTACCTGACAAACAATATGTATATCTTGAATTTTCTGGGAATAGCATTTGGAGACTACTTTATTCTGGACGAATTTTACGAAATTTTGCATAACTGCTAAACCGTAAGACTTAGATAAAAACGTACTGCACAAGAAATGTAGAGCACCTTAAAACACACAATTTATGTTACATACATTTTTTTCGTGGAGTTGATCGTTTTTGAGATATTCATTGTTTTTGGTTTTAGCTATGAAAAACTTACTTTTCTCATATAGGAATTTGTCAACTCCTATCCATACAAACAAGGGAACTTCAGTCACATAGCAACCAGCTTTTGACTATCACTTTAACCTATGGTACTCCCTTATTTCGCCTCTACTTACAAGGAAACGAGAATTAAGACTATTTCTGCTAATTTGTTCTCGAGTAGCAGGAAGTAAATATAGGCATAAGCTTTTTAACAATAATTTGTTGCAGAGATGTAGAGAAAGTCATGTGAATGGTAAACATCAGATTTTTTTGTATAAGTGCACAAAATTCATTCCGAATCAAGAGGAATTAGTAATTATTATTATTATTGACTTAAGGATAAAACTACTTATATATTTGCTACATCTTGTTTGGCAGATTCCGCTCTTTTTGTGTATCAAACTGCAGCTAATCATGAAAATTGTACCAGTAAATTCCGTAGATAAACACCGTTCAATATGACTTGGTTGTTTAAAGGCCGATAAAACACAAATAAATCGTTTTAAGAAAATGTGTAATGTAAACGTTCATATACAGGGTTACTACAAAAGAAACAGACAGCTTCAACTGCCTGTAAAACAAAACTATTAGAGATAGCAACCTAATTATTTTGGAGGTATGTTGAGAAACTCTCAAAGTTTCGTTTGTTACTATTGGTAACGCTGTAGTGTTTTGTTTGTTGTTGCAGAAGCTGAAATGGCGGAAAATCCTGTGGAAAAGGCATATTGCGTGTTGGAATTTGCTAGAACGCAATCAGCAACTGTTGTCCAACGACAATTTAGAAAACGTTACCACAAAACGCCACCGACTAGACAATCTACGACTGGTATAGAAAATTCGAGACAGCGGGATGTTTGTGCAAAGGGAAGAGCTCGAGAAGACCAAGAGTTTCGGAAGAAAACGTTGAACGTGTTCGTGCTGCCTACATAAGAAGCCCACAGACATCGAAATCTAGGGCAAGCATGCAATTACAAATTCCACAGCAAACTGTATGGAAAATCTTGCGGAAGCGACTGCACATGATGCCTTACAGATTACAGATGTTGCAGTTTCTGAGTGAAGTAGATAAGGCGTGACTTTTGCATCGACATGTTGCGACATGATGAAGACGATGCTGGTTTTTGTGAGCGCATCATTTTCAGCGATGAGTCAACTTTCCACCTGAGTGGAAAAGTGAATACACGAAATGTCCGAATATGGGGACCTGAACCTCCGAGGGCTGTATTGCAACATGTGCGGGACTCTCCTAAAATCAATGTGTTTTGTGCGGTATCTCACACGACGGTGTATGGCCCCTTTTTCTTTGCAGAGCAGTCAACGGTGCTACGTACCTTGACATGTTACAGATCTGGTTGATGCCCCAACTGAATGAGCAACAGGATGACTTTGTATTCCAACAAGACGGGCACCGCCTCATTGGCACACATATATTAGAGATTATCTAGATGAAGTCCTACCACATCGTTGGATTGGCCGTGCTACAACCGACAATAAAGCTCTTGCATTTTGGCCACCAAGGAGCCCTGATCTCACACCATGTGACTTTTTTCTATGGGATTCGTGAAAGACCGTGTTTTTGTCCCTCCACTTCCTCTTAATTTAGACGACTTGAAACAACGTATCAGACAAGCCGTGGCAAGTGTTGATGCAGATATGTTACAAAAGGTTTGGGATGAACTTGATTATCGCATGGATGTGTGTCGTGTGACTGGAGGAGCCCATATTGAACATTTGTGAGTTCACAATGTAAACTTCAAAGACTCCTCTACAAACCAGTGAAAACGGCGTCAAATTACCGTAAATAGTTTTGTTACAGGCAGTTGAAGTTGTCTATTTCTTTTGTAGTAACCCTGTATTACTCAATGTTATTCCTTATGCAGACATCATTTTGAAATCCTTAAATCCGTATTCAGTATTTAAAGAGAACTGAACAAAGTAAGAGCAGAGAAATGTTTGCCACTGGAGAAAGAAGGCTAGCTTCACGACCTACCGACAAGATAGGGAAGGCCAAGGATAATACAATTCACTTTCACCCCTGAAGGTCATTACAAGGCAGCGTCCGATAAACAACCTCCCCTACAAACGCTGTAAATTCCATTCATGAGGTACACCCAACACAGAATTCAGCTCTCATGGATGTGTGCTTTCTTCGTTCGCTTACTGCCGAGTCTTTTGGTTTCAGTTCCATTTTATAGCGTACTTTTTCTATCGCCTAGCTCTGGTAGTTCAAAAATGTATCTGGAAATGTTTTCAGGTTCAACAACTCCTCCCCCACCAAAGCATCTACATATATAAAAATGAATCGCCGAAATGTATGTACGCGTATCACTTCCGAACGACTACACCAGATTGAACAATTCCTTTTTTGTTCTGTTCGTTATTGTCACGACAAGATTTGTGTAAAAGAAAATGTTAAAAATCGTACGGGAATGTTTTTAAAGTATCATAACATGAATCAGCATACAGTGCAGTAGTGTCTATTTTTCCTCCCCCTTCAATATTAAGGTAACACACCAGTTTATCGAGATAATGATGCAACCCAAGTGTAATTCAAATTCATTTTTATACATTAATTGTCCTTTGCTTACTCCTATCGTTTAAAACAAAGAAGCAAAGAAGCTTTCCTGGCGAACACCTTGGTTACGTACTTATTCGCTATTAGATGGCCGTAGTACTGCTCTATTTTCCCTGCCCATTCAATGTTAACACACAATGTGTTACACACCAGTTTATCAAGACAATGACGCAACGGAGCACTAAAATTAAAATACATTGCCTTACTCCTATAGTCTAAAATAAAGAAGATTTCCTGGCGAACTCCTAGAGTAAGTACTTATTTGCCGCTAGATGGCCGTAGTGCTGCTCTATTTTCCGTCCCTATTCAATGTTAAGGTAACGAAACAGTTTATCGAGACAATGGCGCAACACAGCAGTGAAATTCAAATACATTTTTATATATTGACGCCCCTTTCCTTACTCCCATCGTTTAAAATAAAGAAGCTTTCCTGGCGACAAACACCTAAAGTACGTTCCTATTTATTTGCGGCTTGATGACCGTAGTGCTGCTCTAGTTTTCTTTCATGTTCAATGCTAAGGGAATGCACCCGGTTATAGACTCAATGACCCAAGATAACAATGAAAATTAAATATATTTATGTATTACTATTTATGTATTAACTTTATGTTCACTTGGTCACATCGTTTAAATAAAAAAACACGAACAACTTATAAACTATGCACATAACCAATAATCCTTCTTGGAATCTGAAAATAGCTGAGAAATGAAGGGACCCGAATAGTAAAACATTTTAGGTTAACTTCCTATTGCAGATTTTGGTTATTTGAAATTGTGGTACATGAGTCAGCTAAAGGTGATTTCATCAAAACATGAAAATACCCTTGTCACCATCATACTGCAATTGCGGTTCTCTAAATAAATTTGATCGAGTAACTTTGGGTTAAATGGAGAAATTTAATACACAAAGCTATCATCAAATAAAAGCTTATCAATTACCCAACCAGATCTACTTGATTTTTAGTTCTCATTATTAGCCTTAAAATGGCTGTTTAGACATAGCAGAAAATAAAGAAAGGAGTGGAAAACATTAGGAGTAAAAGATAGAAAGAGATTCGGAAGAAGCATGAATGTTACTTTGTGACTTTTTCCTTAATGTAATTCATAACCTATTTCAGCGTTTACCCGCCACACTATGGAAATTCTGCCATTACTGTTATTATACCTTGCTTAACCACGCTGTTAACTGATATATACAAAAACTTAACATAAGTAAGGTTCAACGTGGATTATCGATTACATAACAGATTCCTCTAAATAGACTATAATGCCGTCAAATTCTTTAAGTTTAATGTAAACATTTTCAGGATATTCGTTTTATAGGAAATTTATCAATTTTTATACCTTTAACTATGTCATCCTTTCTACACTACCTTATGGGTGTGCTGACTTCGTCCTTTTCGCAATACCAACTATATATTCTACATTGCGCAGATCATTGCGCTTTTAGGTGGCAAGGCATTATTTGACATTGACAGTGGGAAAATTCCTGTCGACACTTCTACTGGCCTCATTTCGTTTCTACCAATTTTTTTGTCACTTCAGAAAGTCAAAGGAAAAATGTATATCGAAAGTGTTCCCAAATATTTGTGCAAACTACAAAGACTATGCTTGGTTGAGCAAACGAACCATTTTGGCAGCAACTAATAAGAATGTAGATGATTTGAATATAAACTTTCAGAATAAAATTGATGGACAAATGCATTCATTTAAGTCGATCGATTACATTACCGATCCAAATGAAGTTGTAAATTATCTAACTGAATTTCTAAATTCATTGGATTACCACCACACAATTTACAGCTCAAGGTTGGCCCGGTGGTAATTATGCTACGCAATCTGAATCAGACGAAATTGTGTAACGGAACAAGATTCGCTGTTAAAAAAAATTATGAAATTTCCTATAATCATAGGAAAGTTCAAAGGCGAGAATGTGCTTATTTCAAGAATACCACTAATACCAACCGACTTTCCTTTTGAATTTAATCATATTCAGTTTCCGGTGCGCCTTGCATTCGCAATGACAATATATCCCAAAGTCAAACGTTAGAAGTGTGTGGAATAAACCTTGAATTACCATGTTTTTCGCATGGGCAGTTAGTTGTACGTTGCATGCTCGAGAGTCGGCAAGCCATCTCTCCGGAAGGAAAATTCTACATTACAAGGCATTTAAGTAATGTCAAATACAATAAAGTATTGTCAAATTATCCGGGCAGCTAGTTTTATATAAAGGTTTAAAGAGAGCCCTAAAACATTTTATAAAAAGCTGATGCGTTCCACTCACATTACTTTCTCTATAAACTATTAATACAAAAGATTATTCTTTTACCGATATCATGTATTCGGAATAAACAGCAGAAATGATTGTATTAGTTCCGTGAAAGTAGAAGAGAAATACGTAACATACTAGGCTAAAAACGATAGTCTAATCTTTCAAAAAGTCGATCGCTCTGTGAAACAAATGAATTCGGTTCGCTTTGCATGGCCAGGAGTAAACAATACAAATGAAACGAAACGGTGAACTCAATATGCGCGCGCAACCACACACACACACACACACATACAGGGTGTCCCAGAATTCGACCGCACAAATTGGGGGGGGGGATAGAAGAGGGGCCTAAGATAAACAATTTGAGATAGGGAACCTATGAGCTATGGGTTCTAAATTCTTTGCTACAGCATAATATACATTAAGGGTTAGCGCGCCACTGATCAAAACGCAATAGACCGTAGCGGAGTGGAGTGATCCCTGACAGCGCACACTCTCAGCTGATGAGAGGTGTGCCTGTCTCTCTACCAATAGATTCATGCTACGTAAGCAGTGATGTTATCCTTGTTCCAAGGTGTAACAAACTGTCTCTCTACCAATAGATTCATGCTACGTAAGCAGTGATGTTATCCTTGTTCCAAGGTGTAACAAACATTCCTCAATGCAGTTTCAATTGGTGCGGGTATCCGCTTGTACTATGCTATTTTGATTTGCTAGACATGTTGTAATGTATTGTGCTGTGTTTGAAAACTGTTGAGGTAAGGCAACTGTCAAGGGTCACTATGGATCTTTCCGACTTTAGTGCTATGATTAGCGTGTGCGCATCGGGTGAAGAGGTTGCTAGGGTTGAAGGTTTAGGCATCCGTAGATACTTTATTTTTATATTGCCTCCTTTGTTTGCACTTTGTAATGAAACATTTGTATTTTGCTGCGTTACTCAATGTGATTTATTCGTATTGACAAATAAAATAAATGTAATGCACGATTAGCATGTAGTTGCAACGGAGAACGTTCCAGTAACAACTAAATTACACACACGAAAAGGTGCACTTCCCGCAAAGTAATTTCAAATATAAAGTATCACATGTTGGCGTATTATGTATGTGCAAACAATTGTGACTTTTTCAGTGATACACAAAGCAGTTAAATGGGCCTTTAATCGCTCGGGTTCATACTATTGGTACGTTACGCATGCGCAATGGTACCACGTAGCACCAAAGAGCACATGAGCTCAGAAGTTCGGAGCTTAGAATATCTTAGGATATCAGTCCGTATAACCTCCGTTTCGCACCGTTGAAACAATTCATTTTCTTACACATAATGTGTGTACGTTTACAATATGAACACAATGTTTAGCAATTTTTGCTTCTCACAGTAGTCGTGTGTAGTCATTAACCAACATTTTCAGAAGTACAACCACGAAGGACCAAATAGCCTGGGTAGTTAAAACGACACCAGCAAATTACCGCTGTTCGAATTTTAGCCATAGCAGACAGTTTTTATTCCGCCGTTAAAATCATAGTTCAGTTTCTGCGTTTCAAAGCATACATACATAAATGTTTTCATTACACTATTCCACTTATCTATGCAGGTTCATTGACAAAAATTGCTGCATTTAATATTGAACGCTACGTAGATTTCATTCACAGTCTTTTTGGAAGTGATTTGTAGTAGAGTTTATCGACCTGTCTTAAAAAAATGTTTAGTGAATGTCATTAGGCTGGTGACATTGTGTGCCACTTTGAGAAAAACAAGAAAACTAAAAGGTAAAACTGGAGCATTCAGAGAGCGTGTGTACTCTAAATTGTAGGACTCTTTGGGCACCGATACACCGAATCGCCCACCAGTATGTGCCAGCCGAATGTTGTAGCTAACTACATAATGTGTTCTGAAATCAACCGAATAGATGTCAGTGGCGTGCACATCCTCAAAGAACAGGCAATTTTATCGAAATTGGAAGTCCAACAATTTTAAGTATTGATTGTGCAACAATACTGCATTCCTTCGACTACTGGCATTCCAATGAAGCGTTCTGAATGAAAATGGGTCCACGTTCTTTTAATGTATGGCCACTGGTGTGCGATTCAGAAGACATGCTATAACTTTGGCATTTGGTAAAACGGGCAATAGGTTCCCTGTCCCGAACAGTTTATCTAGGATCGCTCTACAATCCTGCCAATTTATGTGGTTGAATTCTGGGACATTCTGTGTTATATATTGTGTGTTTTAACGAGATATACAAGTTTTTTGTAGTTAATTTTTGTCTATCTCTTACGTTTACCAGTTATGCAAAATTCATCCAGAATGAAAAGGCTTTCAGGAGCTATTCCTGAAAACTGAAGATATATATTCTGCCACGTAAATATCTTTAGTATACGGTGTTTAAATTAAAATTGTTAGAACCGTTTTTGAAAAAAAAAATCCATGTAAAGGATAGTTTGGAGTGGGGGGGATTTTCTTGAGCATCTTCGTGTCGCATCCTTGGAAGATAGTAAATTTAAATACAAATTTGGTATTTAACGGTCTCTTGAGCCATGCTGTCCATTTTTTGTGAAAAATAATGTTTACTCGGTGGACCCCAAAAACATGTATCTCCGGTGAAATACCGTTATGGAATAGCTTCTATGTGCATAGTACGTGCAGAAAAAGTAAAAAGGTTAAGACAGAGTGAGATATAAATGTCATTCCTTGCTAGTCCAATCGGCCTCCCGCACGCCAGCCTAAAAAGCCTTACTGCACGGAAAGGGTGTTCTCATTGCTTATCAAGATCTACACTCTCAACAAGTTTCAATAACAGCATCCTTAGCTAGATCTTTCCTGGCTATAGAAAAATTGACCCTCTTTCTTAGCACGAATAGGCAGTAAACGAGATATGGTCGGCAGTGTCCTGTTTCTTTTTGCACATTCTACAGTTAAGTTCATCCTTGTGGAACCCTTCTGAAGTGATGAATATTCAGAAATGAATGCAACTACTTTCTTTAATCGTGTTCTATCCAATGTTAGGAGAGATGAGGAAGACCAGTTTCTTTGCTAGTTTTTGTCTAGTTGTTTCACCCATTCGTGTTTTACCGAGGTGTTAGCAGCACATTTACCGATTCCAACGAGTAAAGGGTCAACAGCAGCTGACCAGCCTTTTCATTCCACATATCTATGCATTGACGTAGCATTTCCACGGCTCTTAAGATTTTGATTGAAATATTTTATGTTGAAAAACCTACATGAAAAGTAAAATGTACATCTTGAGTTTTGTACGAACTGCTGTGATATCCTTTTCATTTTGACTGCACTTTGTATTACAACTATAAAACCATAAAGAGATAGGGGCAGATATGTGTGCTACAATCAAATCCCTAGCTCAGCTTTTAATGTAAATTATATGAAATTACTTATTTATTTATACATTTCGGGTTAATTCCAATTCGATCTTGAGGAGCAGACTTTGACAACTTGTATATTCGTATGGTCTCCTTGACTTTCGTTACAAAAACACAGTAAACGTTTGCCTCATTTCCGGTCGACATAAGTATATTGATTGTATGCCACTTCGGGTAACATGAACTAAAATGAGATACATCTCATAGATAGATCGCAACTAGGTGTGTTTTTCAAGTCGTGGTGAAATGGATCTGTGTTGTAAGTGAATAAAAATGTATTTCTCGCGAAAGCAATGCACCTCTTAAGAATAACCGATTGCAGAAAAGCAAATCAAATCGCCTACTGCCTGGCACTCAGTTAATCTCTGGTCAATTTGATTTTCGTTAGGTTGGCGGACGAACACTCTGACAAAATGCATTTGGCAACAGCTTATTTTAGAACCACGGTCAGCAGACAATGCTCCTTTCTTTGATTATTGAGCAGACCTGTTAATTGCGAGGACTGCCAGTTTAAAATAAGTGAAAATGAATCGCTTAATAAGATCCCAGCAATATCATGCGTGGGCTTCACTTCTACTCAACAACACACAGCTAATTTGTAGACCCCAAAAACGTCACTTAACATAACCTGAGAGCATAAAATCTCAATGTGACGAACAGTTGTTTCGTTGCAGAAAGTGGGAAGTTCCGATTTCCGTGTGTCGTCAAACTTTCTTTGATGCTTTAAAGAAAAATCTGATGTTTTCCATTCACATGATTTTCTCTACATCTCTACAATAAATTATTGTTAAAAAGCTTATTCTTCTTTTTACTTAATGTTAATGGAGAAAAAACTAGCAGAAAGGGTCCTATTATTTTCTTCCTTGTAAGTAGAAGGGAAATAAGGGAGTATCATAGGCTAAATCAATAGCCAAATCTTTTAAAAGTTGGTTGCTATGTTGTTTGAAGTACCTTTGTTTGTATGGACAGGAGTTGAGTATTTAAGCTGAAACTAATAACTACGAATATATAAAAAACGGTCACTCCACGAAAAAAAAGGTTACCTACATAAATTGTGTTTTACCGAGACCCACATGTTTTGTAAAGTAAGTTTTTGCATATCTCTTATAGTTTACCAGTTATGCAAAATGCATCCAGAATAAAGATGTCTTCAGAGGCTATTCCCAGAAAATTGAAAATATAAATTTTATTTGTCATGTAAATATCTTAAATATAAGGGATTTTAATCAAAATCATTAGAGCCAATCGAAATTTTCGAATTTTTTTCCATGTAAAGGGTAGTTGGGGTGGGAGGATTTTCTTGAAAATCTTCATGTCGCATCCTTGGAAGATACCGAACTTAAATACCAAGTTTGGTATTTAACGGTATTTTCGTTTTTGATCTATGCTGCCCACACTCACACACATGGATTTTTTTTTTTTTTTTTTTTTTAGATTCAGTTCTCAAAACAGTATTTTCCGTGAAATCTCGCAATTAAATTTTTGGGTACCATACAATACCTTCTCTATACACTATGTACATAGTATGTGTAGAGAAAGTAAAAATACACAATAATGCTTAGCACGCCTCCGTAATGTGGTGGTAGTGTGTCTGTCTCACATTCAAGAGGTCCCGAGTTTTCCGGGGTTTTACTCCATTTGAGAAACGAATGTGGGGTAACGCTCTATGGGCCCCGGGCTCATTTGAGCATCATTTCGCCTGTTTGATTCATCTACTTCCGAAATGACCTATCAGGTTGAAGGACGTGAAACTAAAAAGAAACACATAAAAATAATTCTTTCTTAATCTAAATCTCTGTTCAAATCCCTATCATTATACGCATATAAGCATTCTTCTTCTCTCACCTTCTGAGATGCCTTCTCTTTAGATAGCAGTTTTATAAGCTATTCGAAGATTTCTCAGAAAATACATCATTTTCCTTTAGACAGTACACAACCAAAAGCAATCGGTTCGTTTACCGTTCTGTTATTCTGTACCGTTAAATTAAACTTTTCTCTAAAAAAATAATTATTTTTAACACGAAGATAAGTTTCCTCTCCGTTATTTACCGTAAATTTTAAGTTAGTTTATCCATATGTTCTGTAAGTTGTTCAATAATTCCAAATGCATTATCAAAGTTAACCTAACTATAAGTTAGTTTTTAGACATATCAATCCCCGAATATTCTCTTGGTTAGTAATTAAGCCACTTCACTTCCGCTGATCAAATATGATCCGAGAATAATCTCCAACGGCCCTTCTGCAACAGAAATGTTACTGATCGCCAGTCAAAATCGCCTTATTCGCAGATCAACTTTGATTTGCTTTTCTGCAATTGGACATAAGGTTTGCAAGGGCATAAGGGTTAAAATAATAATCTTTGAATCTCTGGACACCCCTGAAATACATGCCTGCTTCCACAGATTTTTCAGGTGTTGCTGCAATGTGGTCCTAAGGGCCGTTAAAATTCCTCTTCTGCTACTTACGGAAGTCCAGATAATCGATCACTCTCGCCAGTCTTCCTTCCTTTCATTCTTTTATTATTCAAGCAGAGTACTCTTTCAACCGAAACGTATACGGCACGATGCTGGTGTTATAGTGGCTTTAGTTTTACCCAAGGTTACTAAAGGACAATTATGGAACAAGTCACTATAAAACTTGGCAGGCTCTGTAAAATACACGGTGTCCTGTCTCGACAATGACCTCCTCATTTGATCTAAATTTTGTTCTTCGTGTTTGGAAACAAGAAGAAATCGTAAGGTGAATATGGGGTATAGCAGTCATTCATGACAAAATAGTTCCAAACACACTCGAAGATGAATAAGTCGCGCCGACGACTTATTCATCTCCAATTTATCATGCAAAATGTGTATTGCCGTTCCAGTCGACACACCTCCAGTCACTTGGCGAACTTTCGTTCACGAATCACACACACACATCGTGGACTTTTCCAATGATTTCCTCGGTAATCACATCTGCAGGGCGCCTGTCATCCAAAAAGGATGTTCGATCACTTTGAAGTCGTTGAACCAACACATAACTGTAGTTATAGATAGCAAAAAGTCAACATAAACATCATGCAATTTTATTTTATATTCTCGCAAGTTTTCCCATTAAGAAGCAAAACATCTGATGTGTTCCATTCACATGACTATTCCACAACAAACTTTTCTTACAAAAAATTATACCTTTATCTATATCATGCCAATCGAGATAAACGTTACCAGGATTGGTTTTAATATTTGCTTCTTTGTAAGAGAAGGGAAATAACAGAATGTACAGCCTAAAGCGTTAGTCAAATCTTTTAAAAGTCGTTTCCTATGTGAAACAAATTCGATTTTCTTTGCTTCCTAGGAATGACATCCCGTTTGAGGAAAGTTTAAGTATCTTAAACTGAAACCAATAACTTGGAATAAATCGTAAACGGCCAACTCTACAAAAATTAATAAATAAATAAAATAGATAAAAAATAAATCTGATGAGTTTCATTCATGTGACTTTCCCTAAATATCTGCTACAAATTATTATTAAAAAGCTTATACTTCTTTTTGCTTCATGCTAATCGAGAAAAAAGTTTTAGTCAAAAGCTGGTTGCTATGTGACTGAAATTTCTTTGTTTCTATGGACAGAAATTGACAAATTCCCATGTGAGAAAAGTATAGGAATTTTAAAGCTGAAACCAATAACCAGGAATATCTCGAAAACGATCCACTTCACGAAAAAAAGTTATAGATAACATAAATGGTGTGCTTTAACGAGCTCTACATTTTCTGTTAAGTAAATTTTTGTAAGTTTTGCAAAATTCCGTAAAATTCATCCAGAATACGGTAGCCTTCAGAGCCTATTCCCAGAAAATTCAAAATATAAATTTTATTTACCAGGTAAATATCTTTAAAATTCGACATATTAATCAAAATCGTTAAGAGTCATTTTTGAGAAAATAAACATTTTTGAAAACATTTCCATGTAAAGGGTAGTTGGGGTGGGGATTTTCTTCAAAAATCTTCGTGTCGCATCCTTGGACAATACTGAACTTAAATACCAAGTTTGGTATTTAACGGACTTTTCGTTTTTGAGCAATGCTGTCCACACATACGGACCTTTTTACAACAACAAAAATTGGATTCAGGGGGCCCAAAACATGTATTCCCGGTGAAATCTCGGTATATACTTTTTGGTGCATTACAATACCTTCTCTATACACTATGTAAGTACATAGTACGTGCAGAGAAAGTAAAAATCTGATGTGTTACACTCACATGACTTTCTCTAGCTACTCTGCAAACTTCTTACAGTGCTAATCGAGATAAAGATTAGCAGAATGTTCTTATTACTTAGTTCCTTATAAGTAGAAGGGAACTAAAGGAATACGCTATGCTAAAGTGATAGTCAAATGTTTTAAGCTATCGTTATGCGATTGTCAATGCAAATCGCTTCTGTCCTTAGCCAGGAATAGAACAAAAGAAAAACGGACACTTCCTTTCTGAGAAAAGTATAAGTACTACAATTGAAACCAATAACAAGGATTATCTCGGAAACAGTTACCTCCGCCAAAAAACCGTAAAGGACATAAGTTGCGTGTTTTGGCGAGATCTACATCTTTGTGTAGTACGTTTTTGTCTATGTCTTGCGGTTTAACAGTTAATCAAAATACGGCAAAGTTCATCCAGAATAAAGAGGTCTTCTGAGACGATTACCAGAAAATTTAAGATATACAGTTTAATGGGATGTAAATATCTTTAATATATGGCATTTTAATCATCCCATATTAGGAATCCAATTTTGCTATTTCAGAAAATTACACTGAATTTCCATAACACTACATTTAGTTCGTGTATTACTACACTCTGCAGCAAAGTAAAGAAGTAGTTGGAATATACAATTATATTATTCATAGATACAAATTTGTGTTATTTTTGGATATTATAAAAAGAAAAATTGTTCTGTATATTAGGCTATTTCCCTCTATAAACATTAGAGATGAACAATTCCACGGATGTGGTGCAGATAGGTTTCCCGCGGAACAACTAGGTACGAGGTGTGATCAAAAAGTTTCCGGAATGGCTTCACAATAATGCTGACGGTGAAATTTCCTTAATTCTTACCCAGACCGTACATGCAGCGTTCCTACACGATAAAAATGAGAGATCACGTGACTTCCTGTGACCGTGCAGTGACGAGGTAGACCTTCTGAAGTGGACACATGTTTTGCATGTGCTGCGTAGCAAAAATGTCACATTACGAAGAACAAAGAACGAACAGCAAATTTTGCTTTAAACTCGGTGAAACTGCAACAGAAGTCTATGAAATGTTAATAACAGCTTATGGGGAGGAAGTTATGGGAAAAACTCGAGCATTTGAGTTATTTTCGAAATTTAAAAGTAGTATGACATCAGTTAAAAACGCAGATCTTCGGGGCGACTCTATTCCAGCAAAACTGATGAAAATATCAATCATGTGACGAAATTGGTCTTAAATGATAGATGCATTACAATAAAAGAACTTTCTGACTCATTAGGAGTCTCCTTTGGAAGTGTTCAAAGCATTTTGAAATTTGGACATGAGGAGAATTGCCGCAAAGTTCGTGATCTGCCTGCTTTAAAATGACCAAAAGGAGAGCCGGGTGATTGCCTGCACATATCTTAAAGAACAGCTACAAAATGACCCACAGTTTATGGAGAAAATAAAGTATTACTGTGATGAAACATGGATCTATAGGTACGATCCAGAAACGAAGCAACAATCTTCACAATGGAAGAGTCCTTCTCTACGCCCTTAAAACGCCAGACAAGTTCGATCCAAAGTGAAGTCAATAATGATTGAATTTTTTAACATTAAAGGCATTGTACATAAGGAATTTGTGCCACAGGGGCAAACAGTGAATCAAGTGTTCTACAAACAAATGCTGCAAATATTATGGGAGAATGTGGGACGCAAAAATGTGGCCGGAGAAATGGAGGAAGTAGTGGCTGGTCCCTGCATTATGATAATGCGCCCATGCACAACGCCTTTTCTGTTCGCCAATTTTTATCCATAAAAATAGGATGAATACTGTTCCCCATTCCGCCTATTCTCCAGATTTAGCACCAGCGGACTTTTTTCTTTTCCCGCGAGTTAAAATGCGGCTCCGAGGACACCGTTTTGAGGATACTGATGTTATCCATCGCGAATCGCAGAAGGCTCTGAACATTTTGAATGAACAGGACTTCCAGAGGTGCTTCCAGCAGTGGCAGAAGCGCTGGAACAAGTGTATCAACTCCCAAGGAAACTACTTCGAGGGTGACAGTGTAGATTAGACAAAACAAACTGGTGTGTAGTATTTATGACGTCATTCCGGAAATCCAGTCCAGTGTGATTGGCAGGCTGAGGGCAGCCCGAGGTGTGTTAGACGTGTCCCTGTTCTCAGAGAGAACTTAACCACGTTCTGACGGGATTGTGGGTTTTGTAGGATGGCCGGTGTGTTTTGTGGTTGTGGAGTGACAGGAGGAGGCCAATATTGCTCCTCGACGGTTGCCTTGATGGTGCAACGGCCCTTGTGCACCGCTGGTGTGTTTTTATCAAAATGTTTCTTTTGAGATTATAATTTTGAATCCAAGCAACTCTTGAAGGATAATAAGGAGCTTAGCCGTAGCAGCTGTTGGTGGTGCTCCTTCGTTACCGGGGATGCCCGCAAGCCATGCGGGGAAGCCGGTATCGCCTGAAGCGGCGGTTCGTGGGATCGTAATCCCCAAGAGACCTAACGAGGGCGCTCCGATGGAATGGTAACCCTTCGTTGAATTTTGTTGCCCGACGCCTAATCTCGTCCTCCAGGTATGGTAGACCAGAGGCTTCGTGCAGGAGTCTCGTTGGAAAGCCTCGAGGCATAGAATAGATAGCCCGAAGACACCTATTCTGTACCCGCTGAAGCAACAGCAGACTGGCGTCTGCCGCCATGCCCCAGATCTCGCAGGCGTAGACTAACAAGGGGATTATGAGAGCCCTCAAAAGGCGCAACTTAACTTTTTTGATCACACCTCATATAGCATAGACAAGCAGGTAGAGCCGGTTAAGTCAGCTTTCAGTCTCGCTCGTTTCTCGCTGCCGCTAATCGCGCCTCTCGCAGCAGTTGAACGGATAGCTGGCACGAGAAAGGTTGACCAACGATCGTACAGGAATCTCGAGTCTCGCAAGTCTCAGAAGTCTCGGTAATAGCAAGACTGCGGTGTAATGCACGGAAACTCACATAATCAGTCCTGAAAGTTCTATTATTTCTTCTGTTTAAACGACTTAAATTTAAATCGCCTAGCAGGATAAAGATGGTATTTAAATAGCCCACGCTAGAGAAAGAGTTAAAAACGAAATGTAGTATCACAGAATCTGCAGATATGTGTACGTGATCTCCAATTTTATTACAAATAAGTGTCTATATATATCTTACTACTCCAAGACGTTTATGTTGCAAGAAGTAATTATATTTTTGGTTTTAATCTGAACATCTTTATACATAATAATACAAATATAAGTATGCCATTAACAATTAATATCCCTGATTCCAACTGTTTACTGTGAACGTGTTTGGAAACATGTAATGTTAAACGATGAGTCATCTTGTGTTATTGCTAGGCCCCGGATTTTAGCTTTTTATAAATGTAGTTTTAGCCTTTTATTAACCTCTTTAGGTTTTAAAACAATTTTCCTATCCTCCTTTTTAGGTGTTAAACAATTTTTCCTACCTTTTTAAGGAAGTTGACGACAAACGCCTTTTATAACATAATATAGATAAAAATATGAAAAATATTTTACTTCACGGAAGAGTGCTATTAATATGTACTGCAAGGTAAGGTAATTTATTACACAGTATATTCGCGCTAGAACATTTAAACTAAAAAAAATAGCATGCATTTTTAATATATAGCATTTATTTAAATAAAACTCACATTTAAGAATTTTTGCCGTACATAACTAGCCAAATTTGCAAATTTTCTTTTTTTTTTTTTAATATATTCCTATAAGCAGAAAAAGATCTTTCAACATCGCAAGATGTCGCTGGCGTATATTTCATATATGCAATTCTATACCAAGATAAAAATCGTGACTAACCTCACATGTACACTCAAAACTAAACGAATTGTTAAACAAAAATTGTAATTCAAATGAATTGATATATTTTCCACCGAGGTTTAAAAAAATAAATAAATAAAACTTAAGTTTTAAGTCTTAATGTCCCAAACGGCTTGAAACATAAAGGTACTTTGAAATTTTCTAACTTACTTATAAGGGGCAAAAATAGGTTAAAAGCTAAAAATCCGGGCTCTAGTTAGCAACCAGTTTTTGTACTACGGATCTTACGTGAGCCTACTTCGTCTGTAGTTACGAGAATACTCGAGTCGCCTCGCTCGTGACCACCAGTTCTCGATACCGAAATTCTCGTTGTCAAACTCTCAAGAGTAACCAGCGAGAGTGGCACGGGTTTTGATCGCAGGCTACAGGAGATTTCCTCCATGCTACACAGGTCAAGAATAACATGGCTTATGTTTCCTATCTGAGCGCAGAAGGCTCAGAGAGGATAAGTGTATGAGACGCGATGCCTTACGATGATGCGACACCCTAACGAATTATTATAACTGCTATATTTAAGTTGATTTTCAAATTCTTAGATGTGAGATAATTACTTGATTTCCTCGTTAGGACGAGCTTCATAACATTTTTTTTTTTATCGAGTGATAGCCTGATTCATTTCTGTATGAATGCTTCGTTAACACTTTGATCAACTATTTCATTGCCAACTATACCTATTGTTTTCTACAAATCATGATGGCCCTCAACGGGACCGCTCCCCTCCCCCCTGCCACTGGACAGTAACCAAACAAAAGACGAACCTGTACTGAGGGCGAGAGGCAATGTAGTAAAATAAGTTTCCTGGAGACATTGCTTGCAAACAGAGAATCGCGCCTCAGTTAAGGGACCACTAACCATAACACTTGGTGACAGCGAGGGTTGGTTTCCAACCGCACACACCTTAATCCCAAACGTTAAAGTATTTGGGAGAAGAGTGGGGCAGGATAATTATGTTCTGAAAAATACTGTACCTAAAAGAGAGGGTATTCATATTAACGATACTTTCTTCCTGGTGTTATTATTCATTTATAAGTTCCAATGAAGTACGGGAATACACTAGAATAAACCGAGTCAAATCTTTTAAAAGCTGGTCACTAATGGTGGCATTGAAATTCTCCTCTCTTTGCATGGTGCCACAGGCGTTAAAATAAAAAATAAATAAAATAATGAGAACTTCCCATATGAGAAAAATATAAGCACGGAGCCTTTAAATCAATAACTAGGAAGCGCTCTCTCTCTCTCTCTCTCTCTCTCTCTCTCTCTCTCTCATACACACACACACACACCCACGCCAAAGCAGGGCACGAACATTTTCAGGAAAATCCTTCACCCAAAGCTACCCTTTATATGAAAGATTTTTCGAAATTTTAGGATTTCTAAAAATGGTTCTAGGGATTTTGATTAAAACACCTAATATTAAAGATACATACATGACAAATAAAATGTATATTCTGAATGACTTTTGCATAACTGTTAAGCCGTGATAGACAAATTACTACATAAAGCATTTAGGTATATTATCTCTTTAAAACACATAACTTATGTTATATACTTTTTTTCTGTAGAGCTAACAACTTCCGAGATATTCCTTATCATTAGTTTTAACATTTCCAAAACATACAAACACCTTTTTGAAATGTGAAGTTCTATCACGTTTTTCATCCTGGTCATGAAAAGAGAAGGGATATAAACTGCATCACATAGGCGCCGGTTTTAAAATAATAGAGAATAGCTTTAGCCTAGTAATTTCCCTTCTTAGAAGGAACCATAGGAAAAACATTTATGCTAATATTGATCTGGGTTTGCATGAAGTAGAAAGAAGAAGTATATTTTGTAAAAATAATTTGTTTTATGCAGGGAACTGCAAAACGTGTAGTTCCAATGGAATGTCGATTTCGAATATTTGAACGGAATGCAATGCCTCCTCTGTATCACGGTAGAGAAAGTAAAATATCCATAAAAAGAAGCTAGTTTTCATTGAACTCGTTTGATGCCTATTTATTGTTCATTTTTACAACAATAAACTTAACTTATTTATATGAGGTACAAACAAAGTAAGGATCTTGCATAAAGATCTTAACAAATGTTACTATTCATTGTTCTATATCAACATCACAAAATATCCAGCATGCTAATATCAAGCAACAATGGAATACAACAATATATTGATATTGTAGGCAGGCATAACGAAGAAAAACTGCATTTGGATACGTTGCTCAGGCTGCTAATAGCCGTCACTAAAGAACAATCACTGTAGGTGTAGTTATCCAAAGCTAGCATGAATGCATATATTATCTTTTCCTCATATTTTATTCTTGCTTGGTTATTTTCAGCAGCCATGAACTACGAGTATGATAATGAAGTAACGCCCTCTGGCCTGTGTGGAAGAGGAAGACTTACAAAAATAATAGGTTTAGGGTCATGGGACAAATTCCAGAAACTCTGTGACGTGTAAGATTTGTCGTCTCCTGGTTCAGTTTACGTCCCTTTCAAGGTCGACCTCTGAGATCATTTAAAAACTGCATGGAAAGAGCGGGACTTTTGCCAGAGGTATTTAACATATTCATGGAATTTGATAATTTGCTCTTTGGAGTGCCAATGACCTCACCTCGCAAAGCGTTCTCGGTCAAACAATTGAACAAGTCTGAAATCTTCGTTTCATTATAGACTTTTATCATGAAGATGGTAGAGAAAGCATTGCACACCAGTCAAAAACTGGATATCGAGATTTCACAGGAATTGCATATTTTGATACCTTTGCATACAAAATTTTATTTTTGGAAAGGTCCTATACCTTTCAGCATAAAAGTCAATATATTCCAGAGATGCGGCACGAAGATTTTGAGCAAAACGTCACACCCACGCTATTCTTTATAGCACGATTTGCCAAACTAAGGCCCGGGAGTCGACCCAGCGAGCTGATTTTGTTTTGTCCGTCTGCAAATAAAAAATAAATAAATAAAAAAGCAAAAGGTGCCCTATATTAGATCAATTTATTCCGGAATTTCGAACGATTATACAAAATTAAGCGTTGCTTGATTTTTACAGCTGTCTACCGAATGACATATATTTCTTCGTTTGAAATAACTAATTTCGGTGTAAATGTAGGTAATCTATGAAAATGCATTTTTCAAAATGAAATGTGTTAAATCAAAATCCAATTGTTTCGGTGCATAATTCAAAAGGCGGATTAGTTAAGTTAAACAAAAGCCTGTCCTCCCACAATAATCAAATTATGTCCATTTTGATGACACGCACACAAAATAAGAATCCCAGATGTCTGCAATTACAGCACCCTAAAGTCAGTCTTCTTCTCATTGAATATGAACATATATTAACTGCATTTAGTTCACCTCCCCCACCCTCTGTAACATTAATTGCACAATGATCTAGAGAGGTTTTACATCTATAATTATTCCTTCCCTTTACTTTGTTTAATTGCAATTTCATACATTCCAGACTATTCCAAATAACGATAAAAAATCCCCCGAAATGCATGCACTAGGATGTGAAATTTTGGCGGAACGTTCGACTTCCGTAACCACGTCAAGTTCTGGAAAGGCTGCAGAGTTTATAAGCATCCTTAGGCGATGAAGGAATCCTCTCGGTGGGAACGATAGAATAACTTTTCATTTCTCTACTACATGTGGTAAGTAGGGAGTTCTACCAAAAAATCGACACAGGTTTTCGTCGGAAATGCACGCTCGAGCCTCTGAATGAAACAAAACAAAACAAATAATGTAAAAAGGTATTTTTACTCTGCCTGTTCGTAAACGAAAAGTTGGTCAAACACCAAAATTGATATTTTAAGTTGTGCGTCTACGGAGGATGTGACAGACACCCCAACTACCCTTTGCATAGAACATTCAATCGATTTTCAGTGGCATTCCATATGTTTAAGATATTTTCACGATAAATACAATTTAATGGGCATCTCAAAATCGTTTTAGGTAACCAATTCCGAGAAAAGTTATATTTATTTTAAAGTGTTAATATTAGTTTTTACTTTCTCTACGTAGTACACGGTACGTAGATAGAGAAGGTTCTGATTGCACTCCACCCAAAATTTTGATACCGGAAGTATAAGTTTTGGGGTACCTGTATAAAAAAAACATGTTTAGAAAAAGGTCCATGTGTATATGTGTGCGTGTGTATGTCCATCTGTCTGTGAGCACGATAACTCAAAAACAAGTCGCTAAAATACCAAACTTGGTATTTAAGTTTACTATCTTCCAAATATGCCATAGGAAGATTTTTAGGAAAATCCCCGCAACCGAAATTACCCTTTTTATGGGAAAAAAATGCGAAAATTTTTACTTTCTCAAAAATGGATGTAACGATTTCGATTTAAATACCGTTAAAGATATTTATATAATAAAATAAATGTACATTTTCAGTTTTCTGGAAATAGCCTCTAAAGAGCTCTTCACTCTGGATGAATTTTGCATAATTGACAAACCGTAAGAGATGACAAAACGCACAAAAAATGTAGATTTCGTTAAAGCACACAACTTATGTAAGATACATTGTTTTCGCGGAGTTTATCATTTTTAGATATTCTTTGTTATTGCTTTCAGTTTAAAAATTCTTCAAACTTTTCTCATAAGGGAATTTGTGAACTGACAATGCAAAGAAAGTGATTTTTTTTCACATGGTAACTAGCTTTTAAAAGATTGGACTATCGCTTTAGCCTAATGTATTTCCTTATTCCCCTTCTAATTACAAGAAAGGAAGTAATAAGACCATTTTTGCTAATGTTTATCCCGATTAATAAGAAACAGAAGAATAAGTTGTTTTACAAAATGTGTTACAGAAATGCAGAGAAAGTCATGTGAATGGAATACATCAGATTTTTAACACACATTTGATATAAATGTATACTATAATTTCTAAACTTCAAAACATATTTCCAGTGAACTAAATGACCTCGAATGTTTGTTTCGAATACAATATTTCCCACACTTGCTATACGAGTAGAGAAAGTGAAAAAAAAAAAAAAGTATGAACATTGTATTCAACAGTTCTCTTCTGGGATCTCAATAATTTGAAACTAAAGTAGCAGTAGCAGTAGATATACGTGTTTACTAATAATATAATGAATAGATAGCAATTACATCTTAAATTAAAGGATCTGAAAACATCCTAAAATAATACAGCTACATAAATTAAACAATAAGTGCAATCGTGAAACACAAGTCGGATTTAACACTTGAATATTTTAAAATGCCTGCAAAATATACAGATCTAGCTTTAGAGTTAAAAAAAATCGTATGTATTCCATTCACATTACTTCCTCTACCTCTCTGCAACCGATTATTGTTAAAAAGCTTATGATTCTATTTACTGTTAATCTATTTATTGCTTGCTTCCATGTAAGTAGAAGGGAAATAAGGGAATATCATAGGTTAAAATGATAGTCAAAAGCTGGTTGCTATGGATTGAAGTTCCTTTGTTTGTATGGACAGGACTCTACAATTTCCCGAATCAGAAAAGTAAGTATTTTAAAGCTGAAACCAATAACAAGGAATATCCAAAAAAAACACCAACTCCACGAAAAAATGTATATAACATAAATTGTGTGCTTTAACGAGCTCTACATTTTCTATTATAGAAGCTTTTGTCTATCTCCTACAGTTTGCCAGCTATGCAACTTTCCGTAAAATTCATCCAGAATACAGATGTCTTCAAAGATTATACCCAGAAATTTTAAGATATACATTTTATTTATCAGATTAATATCTATAATACACGATATTTTAATCAAAATCGTTAGAGCAATTTTTGAGAAAATCAAAATTTTCGAAAATTTTTCCATGTAAAGGGTAGTTAGCGGTGGGGGAATTTTCTTGAAAATCTTCGTGTCGCATCCTCGGAAGATACTGAACTTAAATACCAAGTTTGGTATTTAACGGACTTTTCGAGCTGAGCTAAGCTAAGCTGCCCACACACAGTCTAAAAATGCTTTTTTTACTTCCCCTACGCTTACTATGTAGGTACATAGTGTATAGAGAAGGTATTTAATGCACCCAAAATTGGATACCCAGATTTCACCGGAAATACTGTTTTGGGTCCCGCTGAATCAAAAGGGGGAAAAAAAAAGGAAAAAAACAAACAAACCATTTTTGGAAAAAATGTCAGTGTGTGTGTGTGTGTGTGTGTGTGTGTGTGTGTGTGTGTGTGTGTGTGTGTGAAACGAAGAAGTATAAAGCAATTCAGTAATGAGAAGAGCATATGAAGAATGACTCACGCTATGCTTTTGTTTCAGTGAGTAGATTAAAAGCACCTGCGGCCATTTAAACTTTTAAAGAGCCGTGAAAGGCGCTATTTAAATGTATCAGAAAGCAGACTAACTGGCCTTTGCTCGCAGTCTTTTTAAAGGGCTCAGAATTCACAGGCTAAAGCTCCTAAGATCTTCGACGTCACATGTTTGCTTGTTCACTTTAAAGGGACCTTTTAATTATAGACCACAAAGACGGTTATTTATCTGTTGTCTCAAGTAGATTTTTAAAAGCTGCTTCCTTGTGGTCTGCAATTAACACTAATTAAGTACACTGTGTTCACACCAGCATCTCGCTCAAGAATAGATCCAGAAACACTTCTCAATTTTCATAACCCATTTCCTAGTTTTTAAGAGACGTGGGTAATGCGATGAGGCTGTGTGGAAATTATTTTCCGAGGTCACATTATATATTTTGTTCCTTTTCGCCTTTGGACCAGTAAAATACCGTCCTCCTTATATTACGATCGAAAGTATATCTTCAAGACCCCGAATTGGCATTTTTTCAACTATTGTTTTTTCTTTCGCTTTACAGAATGGCCTTATTTAACATTTAGTAAACGATATGATATATTCCTTTCACATGACTTTCTTTACCTGTTCTGCAAACAATTATTCTTCCAAAAGATTATTATTTTATCTACATCATGCTACTCAAGAAAAACAATAGCAGAAATGACCGTTTGCTTGCTCCCTTGTAAGTAGAACGGAAATACAGGAATATACTAGGATAAAGCGAATCAAATCTTTTAAAAACTAGTCACTTTGTGAACAATTTAAATTCGGTTCACTTTGTATGGCCAGGAGTAAAAGAAAAGAGAGATAAAACGAAAGATGACTTCCCATTTCAGAAAAGTTGCCCTTTTAAACTGAAACCAATAACAAGGAATATCTCGGAGACGGTTAACTCTACAAAAATAACGTAGGTATGTTAAATAAACAACATGCTTAAACGAGGTGCATATTTTTTGTGTAGTAAGTTTTTGCCTATCTCTGTTTATTAGTTATGCAAAATTCATCTAGAATGAAGGGCTCTACAGAGACCATTCCCAAAAAATTCCAGATATACATTTTATTTATGATGTAAATATGTTTAATACAGGTATTTTAAACAAATTCATTACGGTATTTTTCAGAAGAATACAAATTTTCAAAAATTTTCCATGCAAATGGTTGGGGGGGGGGAGATTTTCTTGAAAATCTTCGTGTTGCAACCTAGATTAAATAACATGTTTGGTATTTAACGGTCTTTTCGTTTTTGAGTTGTGCTGTTTACGGACACACAGACCTTTTTTCTTTTCTTTTTTTCTTTCTCAATTCAGGGAACCTCAAAACATTCATTTCAGGTAAAATCTAGACATTGGTGGAATACAATAGCTTCTCTACCTACAATGTGCATAATACATGTAGAGAAAGTGATAATAACTTTTTATGTTCTAAACTTTCAAAAATATACTCATAAATGTGGTGTCTTCGTCCCTTTAAATTCAGTATCCTTTTAAGTCCAATAAAGTTTGGCTTTCTCTAACTCCTATTAGGAAGTATGAATGAATGAATCAACAAGCCAATTTGGACGAATTAGTAATGTTATTCTTACCCTTAATATAACTTCATACCAATATAAACAAAACAACATAACCTAAAATAAGTGTTGTTTTTTGTTTGTTTTTTTGTATTTTAACGTCCTTTAACCTGGTTGGTCATATCGGACGATGCATGAAATTGGTGAAATGATCTCGGGGTCCATGGAGCTTAAAGTTATTCGACATTCGTCTTCTCAGGATAAGGGAAAACCCCGGAAAAAACCTTACACGGGTAACTCACCGTAAGCGAGATTCGAACTCACGACCTGTTGAATGTGAGACAGACACGCTACCACTACACTACCCAGGCGGGCTAAAATAAGTTTGTAAAAGTCTAAGGGTTGATTACATATTTTAACAGAAAACCTTTTGGCAAGAGATTTAAAATGTAACTATTTTTGCACCTATACCGAGTTTTCGTATACACTAAATTATTCCTGTTTTTCGCTTAAAAGGTTAACTTTTTAAGAGCTAAAATTTCTTTCTGTAATTTGTTACACTTTATTTTCCATATACCCCCACCCCTGTACCTGACTATAAATTGTACCACTTTGCATCTTTGCAGATTCTGTATAATAACTTATAATTAATAACAGACTGAGTCTTGCCACGTGGAATGCAGAAGCTTAGAGGATGACACTACAATTACCAATAACCAAATTCTGTAAATAGTTCGAAAATTTCACGTAATTCTAAAAAGTAGTCAAAGTGGTACACATTATAAGACTTTATCCTACATTGCGGAGATTCGTATGCATTCTGAAGCCTTAGAAACGACTATGCATGTCTGCAAATACATGAAATTGACAGCCAGTTCCCATCCAGTGCAAAGCAAAGCAACACGTTAGGACTTGCTTTTTCCTGTTGCATGTTGAATGTGAAATTTTATTTATTCTATCTTGCAATAATACTACTACTACTACTACTACTACTACTACTACTACTACTACTACTACTACTACTACTAATAATAATAATAATAATAATAATAATAATAATAATAACAATTACAACAACGGGAGTTTATTTATAAACTTCAACTTCACAAATTGTTGTTGTGAAACAGGTTTTTACAAATTACAAACGAAGCTTATAATTAACAAAGCTTCTAAATATTTTGAAACAGGCCCCAGGTGATACATTTGTGTAATTACACCAAAAAGCTGAAGTGTTCCAGCCACATGACTTTCTCTAGATCTCTGTAACAAATTGTTAACAAGCTTATTCTTCTACTTCAGGCTAATCTTATTACTTAGTTCCTTATAAGTAGAAGGGAAATAAGGGAATACACTAATCTAAACGGACAATCAAACGTTTAAATGTGGTTTTATGGGATTGAAATCCGTTTCTTTGTGTGGCCAGAAGTTGAAAACTTCCTGTATGAGAAAAGTATAATCATTTTAAAACTGAAATCAATAACAAAAAATATCTCAGAAACGGTCACCATCACATAAAAAAGAAAAAAAGAAAAAAAAAAAAAAAAAGTATATAGCATAAATTGGCGTTTTAACGAACTCTACATTTTTATACAGCAGTTTTTGTCTATCTCTTACGGTTTTCCAATTATGCAAAATTCATTCTGCAAAAAAGATGTCTTAAGAGGCTATACTCAGAAAATTCAAGATATACATTTTGTCATTTAAATATCTTTAATATACGACGTTTTAATCCAAATCGTTAAAGCCATTTTTGAGAAAATAAAAAATTTCGAATTTTTTCAAGTAAGCGGTAGTTTGTGGTGGGGGGATTTTCTTGAAAATCTTCGTGTCGCATCCTTGGACAATACTGAACTTAGATACCATGTTTTGTATATAACGGACTTTTCGTTTTTGAGCTATGCTGCCCACAGACAGACAGACACACACACACGGACAATTTTCTAAAAATGCTTTTATTGCAGTCAGGGGGTCTTAAAACATATTTCCGGTGAAATCGAATACTTGGATGCAATACACAACCTTCTCTATACATTATGTACATGATACGTGTAGAGAAAGAAAGCATCTGATGTGTTTATTCGCATGACTTAGTCTACATATCTGTAACAAATTATTGTTAATAAGCTTATTCTTCAATTTACTTCATGCCAATTGATATAAACATTAGAAGCAACGGTCTTATTACTTGCTTCCTTGTAGAAGTGAAACAAGGGAATACACTAGGCTAAACCGACAGTCAAGTGTTTTAAACTTGTTGCTATGGAATTGAAACCAGATTTTTTGCATCGCCAGGAGTTGACAAGTTCCTTATGAGAAAAGTATTTTAAAACTGAAACCAATAACAAGAAATATGTCTCGAAAACGGTCGACTCCACCAAAAAATGTACATGGTATAAATTGTGTGTTCTAACGAGATGTATATTTTTTCTGCAATAATATTTTTCTATCTTTTACGGCTTACCAGTTAGACAAACTTCAGAAAAAAATAATCCACAATAAAATCGTTAGAGCCATTTTTCAGAAAATCAAAATTTTCGAACATTTTTTTATGTAAAGGCTCGTTGGGGATTGGGGGATATTTTGACAATCTTCGTGTGTCATCCTTGGAGGGTTCTGAACTTAAATATCAAGTTTGGTATTTAACGGTTTTTTTTTTTTTTTTTTTTTTTTTTTGATTCAGTGGGTCCTAAAACATGTATTTCCGGTGAAATCTCGGTATCGAATTTTTGGTTGCAATACAATACCTTCTCTATATACTGTGTACATGCATAGTACGAGAAGAGAAAGCAAAAGTTGTATAACATTAAAAATATATATAATACTTTAATGAGCTGGTCGCAATAAAACTACCAATAAAGTGAAGTTTTAAATGGATAGTCGCATATTTATTTATTTATTGAAACAATAACATACAACTCCCCGTATTTAGGGCTGCCAACAAGGACAGAGTAAATCAGACAAATTATAAATGAACTTCTACAGGAAAATATCTGAAGTGTTCCATTCACATGACTTATGCTACTTAATGCTAATTTACTATTGCTCTATTTACTTAATACTAATCGAGAAAAAATTGCAGAAAGGGTCTTATTACCTGCTTCCTTGTAAGTAGAAGAGAAATAAGAGTATCCATAGGCTAAATCGATAGTCAACTTTTTTAAAAGCTGGCTGATATGTGATTGAAGTTCCTTTGTTTGTATGAACAGGAGTTGACAAATTCCAGTATGAGAAAAGTATAAGTTTTTTTAAAGCTGAAATCAATAACAAGGAATATCTCAAAACCGGTCAACTGTACAAAAAAGCATATAACATAAATTGTGTGGTTTTTTTTGTTAAATAAATCTTTGTCTGTCTCTTACGGTTTATCAGTTATGCAAAACTCCGCAAAATTCATTCAGAGTAAACATATCTTCAAAGGCTATTCCCAGAAAATTACAGATATACATTTTATTTGCCATGTAAATGTTTTTAATATACGATATTTTAATCAAAATCGTTAGAGCCATGTTTGAGAAAATCAAGGGTAGTTGGGGTAGGATTTTCTTGAAAATCTTCATGTCGCATCCTTGGGAGATACTGAACCTGAATACCAAGTTTGGTGTTTAACGGAGTTTTTGTTTTTGAGCTATACTGTCCACAGACACACACGGACATTTATCTAAAAATGCTTTTTTATTATTCAGGGGTTCTCAAAACATATATCTGAAATCTCCTTATTGAATTTTTGGGTGGAATACAATATCTTCTCTATACACTATATACATAGTGCGTACAGAGAAAGTAAAAAATAGTAATAAAATTGAAACTCTTCTATAAAGTCAATGTAATAACGACAGTTTTCATTAGTATAGAAATCAAAAAAGAAACTAAAAGGTGCAAAAGGACTATTTAAGTAACATAAAATTTACATGCAATAAATAATTTATAGCAAAGGAATGCTAAAATTGATCATTATATAAATGATTTTGAAGAAGTTAAACTGAACCTCTATTGCAGATATAGCAATATTTTTATTTTTTCCTTCTTCAAATGTTTTCCGGGTATTGGAAAAATGTAAAGTAATGGTGCCCCGAGGTCCTACCACCAGACTGATTAACTACGATATTTAGGTTGTATTTTGCCTTGAAGTGTGGGATTGTGGGTATGTAAATATCCCTGTTCTTTTTGTCAGCGACTTCTGGTTTCTTTTAAGCTTTTCAAATCTAGGGTCCATGAATAAGCCTATGTTTGTATCTTCTCGAATTGCAAACACGTCAATTCGTATTGTGCTACCGTAGTTTCCAGACCGCGAACTTCTTCAAGCTTCTGTAGTTGTTCAAAGTTCGTCGGTGATCTTGGAGTGACTTTTGTGATGGCGAGGGTTGCGTAATATTTCTTCATGACGGCAAGATCCCAAGTTGTGTGCAAGCGTTTCTATCTAAATAGAAACAATAGGGACGCTCAATTTAGAATCTTGTTTTCTCGCAAACTATTTTTCAGCACTTTCCCATATGAAAATGTCCCTCACGATGCAAGTAGGTAAAGAAACCGTGAGGAAAGGAGCATTGTTTTAGATTTATAATCGAAATTATACAAAAAAACAAGAATTTTCTAAAGTTCTTTTTTGTGATAATTGGGGTTAACACAAAAAATAGAATATGATAGATATTTTTGTGGACATGTGGAGTATTCTGATATAAGAATAAAATTACACATTAAAACGTTATAATTAAGCATTCAGGCTAATTTGAATCAGCACAAAAACTTTGTTGTTCTTGTGTTGGATTCCTGACACAAATTTTGAATAAGATATATTACATGTGAATTTTTCAAATCAAAGATGCAACACAATTAGCAAATCTACGAAAACTTTTGGCCGTCATTCGGATGCCTTGAACAATGATCATTAAAATTATTTCACCATTATCCAATCCATCATGTTTGCTGGAGGATCGAAGAAAACAAGCATCTTCGTTAGTTCCAGAGAAGTCGACTCTTACGATCCCTGCAGATAATGCTGGAAATGTAGGTCGACCTCGCACTTCCGATTTCTCACAAAAATATCCTGGAATGTCCGGTAACTATCGAAAATGAAAGAGGCTCCGTTACATCAACGCCATTACTCCAGTTAAATCAACGCACTCCGGTTTCGTCTGTCGAATTCTACGAAAACTTGCTGGAAACCTGATTCAAGTTCAACCAGATTCTTGGATTATTTTCTGGTGGGAAGAAATTTACGTGTTTATTTATTTTTATACCCATTAAGGAATAAAACTTAGCAAAGCAGCTATCACGCATCAGGTACATAATAATGGGACTGATCTGTTTGTTAACACCTATAGGTAACGATCGTTTGATAACATGTGCATCACATGTTCTTAGAACCTAGAGTTCGGCCAACAATTAGAGCACTAGGGCATCGTTGCCATGTTTCATTGACCGGATTTGAATATCTAGTTCCTGACTTCGCCGCTATGCGCCATGGAGACGAAGGATCAGCTCGTCGCTCACAGATAGCACTGCAAGACGAAATTACAACTTGCGGACGCGTAATGGCGGAATTTTGCCTAGAAACCTTCTTCTTTCAAGGTATGGGTTTTTTTTTTACGTGTAAATAAACATTGACCACCTGCTTGACTTCTCTTCCGAAGGAAGTAATGTTAAGGATTTCGAAAAATACATTACCCTCTGCCAAGTTTGAACCGCAATCTTGTGTTTTAGAGACTAGCACTATACCATGGAGGGTGATAAAAGACATGAATACGTATACTAAATATAATTGTTTAATTTTATATCCATTTCCTATTTATTATACATGCGATTTCAAAATAAGGATAGTAGGTCTTTCCAACTTTATGGGTATCGTATCACATTTGTTGGAAACACAAGCACGTTATATATATATATATATATATATATATATATATATATATATATATAGTGTGTCGTCGGCGAGTAGTTACGCCGTTCGCCTGTGGCGGGCCTCTCACCTTGGGTTCGATCTCATATGCCCGCATGTGGTGGAAAGCGGCATCTGGGCGGATTTTCTCCGGGTCCTCCGGTGTCCCTCGTCACTCACTCCATCAATTGCTCCATCACCACCTTTCCTATCATCCACTTAGACATGCCTGGGTACGGGCCAACCACTCGTTCCAGGTTCTTCATTCTGTGGACAGAAGTCCTAGGGGGGAGGGCTAGGGCTAAATGCGGGGAGGATAATCAGTCTACGGAATAAATATATATATATATATATATATATATATATATATATACACACACACACACACACACACACATTCTTTTACAGCACGCCCTGAAGTTCAGGATAAGGTAAGAATAAGCATCTGTATTAGACGAAGCGAAGCGCTTATATAAATATTTAAATGAAAAATAAACAAATAAAAACTTATCTTCCTATAAAACATTCTCCACTCTTATAACAATCAAATCAAAAGTAATAAACAAAGCTCTTAACCGATTGACGTTGTCTTAAGAGAAATTAAATTAAGTAAAATAGCATAGCTCTTGGAACTTATGAGGGAATTAGCAGGGAAACCTCGCGAATGGAATACCAGAGTAAATACTTCATTTTGTATATTGAAACATTTTATTTCTTGAATACGTATGCATTCTTTAACTAGATACATATTATTTCTAGAGCATTCAACCTAGCTTTTTAATTGCGAAAGTCTTTCAACATTGTGATCACAATAAAAAACGATCGCTTAGGATGTATTAGAAATGAACAGAAACTGTTTGAAAAAAAAAATGCAGTTTTAATTGTTTTTAATTAAGTATTAAGATACGCAACGGTCATTTAAGATGACTACTCCTTGCATTTGAATTAGCATTTGTTGAGGTTATTAGAATTCTCAAAACAATTCAAGACCTGTAAATCAGTCCAAGAAACTAAAAGGGGTTCAAATAGTGTTATTTTCTACAATTATAAATATGAACGCTAAATAGCTTGCTAGTAACAAAAATGTTAATTGTGTTCATTCACATGGTTTTCTCTACCTATTAGGCATCAAATTAGTCTTACTGAAGTTATTCTTCTATTTCATGCTAATCGGGATAAACATTAGCATTGTTTTTATTACTCTAGGCTAAAGCAATAGTCAAATCTTTTAAAAGCGGATCGGTATGTGATGCAATTGAAATGGGCTTGTCCGTGCGTGACCAGGATTAAAAAAGTCCAAGTAATGGAAATTTAAAAACCAATAGAACTGGTTATATATAACCGAATATCTCGGAAGTGATTAGCTCTACAAAACAAAAATTGCGTGTTTTAACAGATCTACATTTTTATACAGTAAGTTTCAGTCCGATTCTTCCCGTTTACAACTTATTCAAAAGCCATTCAGAATGAAGAGGACTTCAGAAGCTACACTACAATTTCAGGATATACATTTTATTATTACACATGCAAATATCTTCAGATGTAAAACCCAAAGTATTATGTCATTACTGTTGTAAAAAGATAACACTAATAGCAATAATAATATGATGATGTCGAAAAATAAGATGTAACTTAGATAATAAAGCAAAGAAAAATGCACTGGCAATAGTTATTGGAAAGTTTAGTTACGATCCGTTTGATTATTTAACATAATCAACAATCGGTGAAATGACTTTTGTCACATTTAGGTTAGTATTATTTAACAATATTACCTTAAAGCTAGTTCAGTTTATGGTGACCTTTACCTCGGATGGAACATGATGCTAATCTAAAATCAGTCAGTTTTCTGAAGGGAAGTGCCAGGAGCACACCAGTAGATACAATCGGCGTCCAAATGTTAGCGATATGTGATACTTGGACAAATGTATCAGTGTATCCGCTATCCAGTTGCTGTCTCTTTCCACCTAACGTTAGCCCCAATCCTTCCAGACGGCGTCGACGACCCGCGGCATATACACACACACACACACACACACATACACACTCGGAGTGCAACTGCATGATCTTGCCAGGCAAAACCAGCCGATATAACTTGCATTGCGCATGCGGCAGAAATTTCTATAATCTTTACCTGTAATCTATTCTATATGCTTTCTTTAACTACTAAACGTGCCTAGGAAACAGCATAATCGTTTATGAAGCCTAAAAATTGTATTCAAAACATTTGTTATCGAAGCTGCTAGACCATTCAGATCATAGGGGGTTACTTTTCCTAAATATTGACATGTTGTGCTTAATCATTACCAAAATAGCTGCTATATCTTCAAACACGTCATAAGGTCTACACAAGATGACTGTTTTCAGTAACTCCACTAAATTAACCCTTGTTTATCATTAAGTGCTTACGGCACACTGAAGGTAGAATCAGATCATGAATAGCTATATAAGGGAAGGCACAAAAACGTAGTTTATTGGCAGGAAATTTCAATTAACACGGTTGTCCTTAAACTTAGAAGATTGTGAAGGCAAGACCTTGAACAGTTTCGTGCTTACATCTGCCGCTTAGCAACAGTGTGTAAACCTCTGTCGTCATCAGTTTGTAACACCAAAATTTTAGTCAATCTTTGCACCAACAAATGTGTATCCTTTCGTAAGAAAAACAGTAAATTGTTCGGGAATGTATCTCTATATATTTCCAACTATTAAGTTTGTGTTTTTATTTATTTAATGCTCGTAGTTCTAAAAATTATAAAAGAAAGAGAGTGATCATTCAACCCTTCCAAAGATATGAAAAATTTTAAAGTTATTCAAACTCTTAACAAACAGTATTAATTCACTTTATCTACTGTGCAACTTTCTTAAAACAATTATTTATTCAATACGATTTTAAGAAATTGGCAATTTACTTTCTGAATCTGATGACTAGAACCCGTATTATATGCAATTACATATTTTAATGCTACATATTTATAGCTGGAAATGTTAACGAGAATACATATAGATATAGGAATTTTACATGAATGTTATTTCAATTCTTTACATATTTAGTAGAACATTTACAGTTTTGCTGTAATAATATTTTCGTCTATGGTTTATGGTTTACCATTTACAGCAAAAGTAATTCAAAATGAAGTGGACTATATAAGCTATGCCCCCAAAATCGAAAAATACATTTTTATCATGTATTTATTTATCATTAAATAACATATTTTTCAAATTCGTTAGAACCCTCTTGACAAAAAAAAAAAAAAAAAAAAAAAAACATAACGAAAACAAAGAGTTAGTTTGACAGCTACCCCCTTCATCTTTGAAAATCGTGTCACACACTTCAAACACGCTGAAGCAAAAATTTCAAGTTTGCTATTTAACAGACTTTTTTTTTTTTTTTTTTGGAGAAATGTGTTCTCTCTCTCTCTCTCTCTCTCTCTCCCCCTCTCTCACACACAAAATCAAAAAATCTGATGTATTGAAACCACATGCCTATCTCTACATCTCTGCAACAAATTATTGTTAAAAAGCCTATGCTTCTATTTACTTCACGCTAATTGAGAAAAGTTAGCTGAAATAATCTTATTACTTGCTTCCTTGTAAGTAGAAGCGAAATAAGAGAGTACCATAAGATAAAGTGATAGTGAAAAGCTGGTTGCTATGTGACTCAAGTTCATTTCCTGTATGAGAAAAGTACAGGTTTTTTAAAGCTGAAACCGAAACAAAATATCTCACAAACGATCAACTCCACGAAAGAAGTGTGTATGACATAAATTGTATGTTCTAACGTGCCCTACATTTTTGTGTGGTCATTTTTTGTCCGTCTCTTACAGTTTAGCACTTATGCAAAATTCCGTAAAATTCATCCAGAATAAAGTAGTCTTCAGAGGCTATTCCCAGTAAATTCAAGATATACATTTTATTTGTGAGATAAATATTTTTAATAAACGATATTTTAATCAAAATCGTTAGAGCCATTTTTGAGAAAATCAAATTTTTCGAAAAAATTCCATGTAAAATGTAGTTAGGGGTGGGGGGATTTTCTTGAACATCTTCGCGTCACATCCTTGGAAGATACCAAACTTAAATACCAATCTTTCGTTTCATCTCTCGTTTTACCCTGGCCGTGCAAAGCGAAACCCGAATTTCAATTGTTTCACATAGTGACTAGCTTTTGAAACTTTGTCCTAACCTAATTCCTTGTTTCCCTACTACTTACAAAGAAGCAAGTAATAAGACCATTTCTGGTAATGTTTATCTCGATTACCACGCTATAGATAAAGGAATAATCTTTTATAACAATCGTTTATAGAGAAGGTCATGTGAATGGAACACATCAGATTTTTATACTTGGATAATTCTTAAAAACCTAGGTGCAAGTAATGCGGACCTCCATTTGCTTGGTTTAGAAGTAAAATTAGGTTCAAATCCACTTCCCACTTGGACATTTCGATATCACCAGGGTTGCGGATTTCCGGGCACATCCCGGTGAGACATTGACCAATTTTGAGAGGGCGGATGTTGCGGTATGTCATAGTGCGGATGTTTGGAACTTCTTATCTGTTATCAATATAGCCGGCGTTTAGTAAGACTATAAAACATGATGTATAATTGAAATACTTAATGATACCATGTTAAGTCCAAATGGGTGAGAAAAGTCATGAGGTTAAGTCAAGAAGAGGTCAATTGTGTGTCTCTCAAAAACACGTATGGATTTTTACTTTCTCTACACGTACTATGTACATAGTGCATAGAGAAGGTATTGCTCTCCACCAAAAAATTCGATACCGAGATTTCACCGGAAATATATGTTTTAGGGACTCCTGTATCCAAACAAAGTATTTTCAGAAAAAGGTCCCTGTGTGTGTGTCCGTGTGTCTGTGAACAAGATAACTCAAAAACGAAAAGTAGGTAAAATACCAAACTTGGTATTTAAGTTTAGCATCTTCCAGGGATGCGGCACTAAGATTTTGAGGAAAATCCCCCCCACCCCAAACTACCCTTTAAATGGAACTTTTTTCGAAAATTTTGATTTTCTAAAAAATGGGTCTAACGATTTTGATTAAAATATCGTATATTAAAGATATTTACCTGTCAAATAAAATGTATATTTTCAATTTTCTGGGAATAGCCTCTGAAGACTACTTTATTGTGAGTGAATTTTACGGAATTTTGCAAACTGCTAAACCGTAAAAGATAGACAAAAACTTACCAGACAAAAAATGTAAAGCACATTAAAACACACAATTTATGTTGTATACATTTTTTTGTTTGAGTTGCTCGTTTTTGAGATATTCCTTGTTTTTGTTTTCAGGTACGAAAAACTTTTCTCATACAGGAATATGTCAACTCCTGTCCATACCAACAAAGGAACTTCAGTCACATAGCAACCAGCTTTTGACTATCGCTTTAACCTATGGTACTCCCTTATTTCGCTTCTACTTACAAGGAAGCAAGTAATAACACTATTTCTGCTAATTTTTTGTCGATTAGCATGAAATATATAGAAGCATTAGTTTATTAACAATAATTTATAACAGAGATGTAGAGAAAGCCATGTGAATGGAACACATCAGATTTTTAGAACTATTTTATGTTCATAAATTTAAGAACAAATGAAAGTTTCAATATTTTAGGAAAATAATGTAAAAGACATAACACTGTATAATTGCAAATAATAAATGTTTGTAAATTGATTCAGATATTTTAATTTTTAAAATTTATTATACTTGTGATGTGACTTTAATGTTAAACCGATAATAATAAATAATATTATATATATATATATATATAAATAAACTAAAAATAAATACATTTGAGAACGAAATATACAAATTGAAATATACAAAAAGAATCGTACTTTTTCATAGTATAGCCAACTACTATGGTCAATGGTGGTTTACCGGGTAACTTGCGAGTCAGTTGAGAAATTCAATGCTGTTCGGTATGTTGCCAAGTAGCTCAGTGCCGGCTAGAGACCGGGAGATCCATGGTTCAAATCCCAGCTATGACATTGAATTTTTCAGTTTGACTCTACCTATAACTCCTGTCCTATACTCGGCTTGTGTTAAAAATCCAATAAACCAATATTAATAGTTTTTTTTCTTCTTTCTTTTAGTGGCTTGAAATTTAAATAATCATTTAATAAAGTCCACTCACTTAAATTTACAGATTTTTACTTTCTCTACATAATACAAGGTATGTAGGTAGAGAAGGTTTGCACTCCACCCAAAAATTCGCTACTGAGATTTCACCGGAAACAGGTTTCAGGGTCACCTGTATTATGTGTGCTTTAAGAAATATACAATTTTCGTGTGGTAAGTTTTTTTTTTTTTTTTTTTTTTTTTTCATACGGTTTACCAGTTATGCAAAATGCATTCAGGATAAAGATGCCTTCAGAGGCTATTCGCAAATAATTCAAGAAAAATATTTTATTTCTTCATGTAAATATCCTTAATCATACTCGTTAGAGCGTTTTTTGAAAAAAAATCGATATTTTATAAATTTTTTCCATGTAAAGAGTAGTTTGCGGTGGGGCTATTTTCCTCCAAATCTTGGTGTCTCGTCCTTGGAAGATAATAAACTCAAATACAAGTTTTACCGACTTTTCGTTTTTGAGTTATCGTGTTCACAGACACACACATGTGCGCGTGGACCTTTGTCTAAAAATGCATTTTTGGGATGTAGGGGATCCTAAAATGTGTATTTCCGGTGAATTCCTGATATCGAATTTATATTTTAATTCCTTCTCTATACACTATGTACATAATACGTTCAGAGAAAGTAATTAGATCAAGAGATTTGAACGAAGAGACATGTTTTGAGGCCCCTTAAATTTAAAAAGCATTTTCAGAAAAAGGTCGACACCCGCGATAAGAGGGAGGGAGGGAGACAGAGACAGAAAATTTGAAGTTTAGTACTTTCCAAAGATGGGACACTAGCTTTTCAAGAAAATCTCCCCCGCCTCCACTCCACACACACGCACTCACCAAGTATCTTCTGTAGGCACTCATTTAAGATTTCTGGGTATTGCCTTGTAAAATCTTTTTCATTTACATAGAACACCTTAATGCAAATCTCTTTAAAACAAGCAAATGAATTTAAAAAAAAAAAATAAATATCACCCTTTTCTGAGATATCCGTTAATTGCTGTTGACTGTTCATTAGTACTGTTAAATTTCAGCAGTTTCTATGTTGAAATGACGTTTACTGGCCAGTTTTAACACTGGACTATCGATTCCGTTTCCGTAACCCTCGTAAGGAGTTTGGGTCTTTTTTTACCCATTGTACGTACTTTTTTTGAGATATACCTAGTTTTTTAAATACTTGGTTTACGCGCATTTTTTCTAGAACATTATTTGCCTCATTATGAATATTGTTACCCAGCTATTTTACTTGTGCATTTATTGATGTTACACCAGTAGAAAATATAGTAACACATAGGTTGTTCGGGTATATTTTTACCCATACATGTTATCGCTGTTTTTGTAATAATTAAACCAACAATGCAGCGTTGTACACTTATTGTCAACAATGAAACATCTGTTTCAAGTAAGGCCACGCACGACATTGAACTCATTGTTGTGGTGCTCACTTCTCTTTAGTTGAATTCAACTTTGTTTACCAAATTCTGTTCAATGCTTTAGTTGAAGAAAGAAAGAAAAAAACAAAAGGAAATTGCGTGTTATTTAAGGACACTCTTTAACTACTGATATCGTCCCATTATAAATTGGGCGTGAAAGACCGCTTAATTTTGCCCAGCTATATCAGGCTTGGGGTTGTTTTATGTGCCGTAAATCTACGACATGGGACCAACGGCTTTACTTCCCTTCCGAAGGAAGCCATGCTAAGGATTTTACACCCGAAAAAATCCATCGTCCTCCGCCGGGTTTGAACCCCCGACCTTGGGTATATGAAGTTAGCATGGTGATCATTACACCATGGAGGGCGACAATTTAGTTGTGAGGTGGCACAGTTCTTCAAGATAATGGTTTCCTTAGAAGATGATGAAATGACCTTATAAGATATTTATGTATCTGCTTCTGAAATTGAAGATCATATATCACCTGGGAGTTCATTATCTTCTAAAGAAGAAATGACACTTCAGAACAGCACACATGAAACAGTAATGCATTTCTTTCAAAGGACAAATCGATTGAGTGGAGAACGGAACCCCCTTATCAGGTAGGACGGTTTGCTGCACATAATGTTGTTCATCTTACACGGGAACAACAAGGTATGCAATTTCCCGTATCACAAACGAATATTCTGCTTTCAATTTGTATTCTTTTTTCCTCCGTCTATTGAAAATATTGTGCTGAAATATACCTATGTTGAAGGAAAACACGTGTATGGAAATAACTGGAAAAATATAGATGCTGTGGACTTGAATGTTTATCTAGGACTGCTGTTATTAGCAGATGCATACAAATCGACTAATGAGCCTATCGAGACCTTGTGGGATGAATATAAAGGGCACGCTATTTTCAGAGCAACAATTTCACTAGAGAAATTCAAAATGATATCAAGAATTATCAGATTTGATGATCGTGAGACTAGAAGAGCAAGACGTGAACAAGATAAGTTTGCATTTATTAGTCAACTATGGAAGAGATGGGTAGAAACATTACCAACATTACGTAATCCCAATATACATGTTACAATAAATGAATAGTTGGTAGCATTCAGAGGGAATTTTCCATTTCGTCAATATATTAATCCCAATAAACCAGCCAGACATGGAATAAAATTCTGGGTACTCTATGACAATGATACAAATTACGTATGGAATAATCAACCATATACTGGAAGGAAACCGGGAGCTTCTGCTGAAAAGAATAAATTATCGTATGGGTTGAAAGGGCACACTGAGACCTTTAGTTAGCTCGTCGTAATAATTATCTAGATGTATATAAGTAAAGAAAGTTAACATTTATTAAATTGTATACATAGGGACCAAGAAGTCAGTTGTTGACTTGAAAGCTACACAGAATCCTGACGCCAGACTGCAGAGAAGGGTGAGAAGTTGCTTCTTTTGCGTAAGTCACGTACGATTTCTTTATACAGGGGCAGTCTAGTTTAAAACCCACTGCTTTATATTCGTAGTATCACGTGGTTATTATGACGTATTCTGGGAGATTCGCAATGGTTTTTTGGTCACGATGGTGTCATTTTGGCGGACTTTCTAACCAATCAGGAAGAAGCCACAATGACACCGTTTTTAATATAAAAAAGTAGGTAGTTTGTCAAGAATCTGCCCGCGAGAGACAACGTCGTTTTGCTAAGAATTAACCCTTGAGAGGCAACGTCGTTTTGCCAAGAATCTGTCCACCTGATGCGGTAGGTCGTCGTTCTATAAAAAAAAAACTCTGTTCGCGAAGTAATTACGTGCAACTGTAAAACTTTGTCCGCGAAGATTGTGATGAGAAGAAACTGTTGAATTGAAGTAACGTCGCTCACCTATTTAATAGTCGGCTCTTGATTACTTGAGAGTGAATTGTGTCATGTACTCAACTTAGAAACAGTGTAATTGAGAGTACGTGTGAGTGAGTGGTAAGAGTACCAGTCAGCAGAGTAACAGTGTACAGCAAGGTGCTTGTTTTGGAATCTCCTTATAGAATAAATAACAGTAAAAGTTCACAAGTGTTTTCTTCACAATTAAAAGATCACTCCTACAACTCCTTCCACTTGACAAATCCACGCCAGAGAGAGTCACTGATCGTGCAAGACTGAGCAACATCGTGGTAACCCATCCAAGAAGAGCTTCAGTACCAGGTACGTGAGTGTAGTGGAGTTGATTTGAAGTGACACGTAGGTACGCCGCACATAAGCACCCACGTTGAGGCGTAAAACTCAACAACGTAAAATTCCTATTACCTATGACTGTGCGACGTGCGGTGTAAACTACAAACCACCACCATATAAAGTCTCGTTCTATATAACCTCCCAACGAGGTGTAATAACGCATAAAAATCCCGTTACAACAAACATTACCCGTGACAACTTTTTCACCTCTTATGAGCTGGAAGTTACCTAACTGAACAGAAATGAAACTATGATTGGAACAATGCGCAAGAACAAACCTTCTATTTCACCAAAATTATTGGAATCAAAAGGAACAAAGGACTGCAATAGAACAAAGGGCTCTATGAATACATTAGACAAGATGGTGGCCAATTATACTGTAAAAAGGAAAAGTAAGGGATGATCCATTGTAGTATTCTCAAATATAATTATATATCTGCATATAATGCACTTGTATTATTTAAGGCAACCTATCCTGAATGGAAATCAAATACTCTGCATAAAAGAAGACACTTTCTCGAAACTTTTGGTGAATTACTATTGGTCTCCAACGTCCAATAGGAAAGGCTGCAAGAGATTCAAAACATCATGTAAATCCAAACCTTCAAAGTTCAAGTGAAAACATTACTGACTGTAAGAAGAAAGGAAGATGTCATCTTTGTGCAAAAACTGAATTCTGTGAAATGTAGTAGGTGTGAAAAATTCACTAGCAAAAATCACATTTCATGCACATGTAAAAGTTGCATGGAAAAGAATTGAGAACTTGAATGCGAAAACACGCTATGCGCCATTTTATATTTACATGTTTGGAATTTATTCATTATTGATTTATATAATTAATAATTATTAAATGAGTTAATTTAAGTGATATTATTTAAGAAAATAAAGTTTTAAACGAACACCAGAAATGTAATTTTTTAAAGAAACGAACTGGGTCTTTTTTGACCCAAACACCTTGTGTGTATAGTAAAAAGAAACAACGCAGGAGGGTTAGTTCACATCTACCTACAGTGAACTATATAGTGAAATGCCTGTACAGAGGTTTATCTCATTAATACGAAACGAACAGAAAATTAACCCTTTCGTTAGAATAGTTTGTAGAAACTGTATTAAAAATCTGATGTGTTCCATTCGCATGACTTTCCTTCTCTGTTCTACAAACAATTCTTTCAAATGATTATTCTTTTATTTACATCATCCTAATCGACGTAAACATTAACAGAAATTGTCTTTATTGCTTGGAAATAAGGGAATATACTTGGCTAAAGTGATCTTTAGGAGCTGTCGCTATGCGATTGTCATAGAGGTCCTGTTTTCTAGTAAAAACAATTTAGAAGGGAAAAGGACTTCAGCGGTTATTCCGAAGAAATTAAGGATATACACTTAATTTGTCAAGTAGATGGCAAATTAATCAAAATAGTTAGTCAATGCAAAAAAAAAAAAAAAAAATGTTCCATATAAACTGTTTTTTGCTAAAAATGTTCGATCGCATCCTTAGAAGAAACTGAAATTTGGTATTTAACCGACTTTTCGTTTTTTATTTAATCTGTTCACAGACACACATACACACACACACGAAACAGAAACAGCTTTTTCTAAAAATCTGATGAGTTCCATTCACATGACTTTTTCTAGCTGTTCAAATCTTTTAAAAGCATGTTGCTATGTAAAACATTGGCATTCACGAGAGTAAAGCAAATGAGATGAAAGGAAAGTTGACTTTACGCTTGAGAAAAGTTTTAAGTACATAGTTTAAAATTGAAACTAATAACAAGGAATATGTAGGAAACAGTTAACTCTACAGAAAAAATCTATTTGACATAAGTTATGTGTTTTAATGAGCTCTTCATTTTTCTGGCGTAAATTTTTGTTTATTTCTCATGGTTTGCAAGTTAAACAAAATCATCCAGAATGAAGAGTCTTCTGAGACTTCAAGATATACATTTCGTTTGTCACGATAATATCTTACAATCGTAATCAAAATCGTTAGAGCCATTTTGAAAGATGTTCCATCTAAAGAGTAGTTCGGGGTGGAGGGATTTGCTTGAGAAACGTTTCGCATACTGGCAAATATTGAAATTAAAAACTGAGTGAGGTATTCAGCCGATTTTTCGTTTTTGAGCTATGCTGCTCACACGCGCACGAACGCACACCCAGGCATGTTTCTAAAAATACTTTTTTTATTCAGGGGGTCTTAAAACATGTATTTATACTGAAATCTCGGCTTCGATTTTGAGTGGAATACAATAGCTTCTCGATCCGCCTTGTACATTGTACATATCTACGTGCTAAAGAAAGTAATAAACGGTAAAGACTGGAGTATGTGGATGCACTACAATACACTTTTTACTTGCTCTAACGTTCTATGTGCGTAGTGTATAGAGAAGATATTGCACTGCAACCGAAATTTCATCGGAAAATTCACGCTTAGGGTCCCCAGTATAAAAAAAAGGAATTTTTAGGCAAAGGTACCTGTGTGTCCGTGTGTCTGCGAACTCGATAACTGAATAACGAAAAGTCGATGAAATAAACTTGGTACCTAAGTTTGGTATCTTACAAGAATGCGACACGAAGATGTTGAGGAAAATCCTCCCACCCTAAATACGTATCTTTGCATGCAAAAAAAAAAAAAAAAAATCCAAAATGTTTTTTTTCTCAAAAATGGCTCTACCGGTTTTGATTAAAGATATTTATATGACAAATAAAAAGTATATCTTGAATTTCATGGGTTATGGCCTCTTTTCTCAACGACTTTTGTATAAATGGTAAACCGCAAGAGATAGGCATAAACTTACTGCTCAAAAAATGTGGAGCTCATTAAAACACACAATCTATGTCCTACATTTTTGTTGTATAGGTATTTCCGCGATATGCTTTGTTATTGGTCTCAGTTTTAAAATATTTCTACTTTTCTCAAACAGGAAGTTGTCGATGTTTCTTTTATTTTACTCCTGGTCATGCAAAGAAGCAACTTTCAATCACAATCTGACTATAACAGTTTTCAAAATATTTGACTATATCTTTAGCCTAGTATATTTTATTTCCCTTCTACTTACAACGGAGCAAGAGGTAAGACCATTTCTGCTAATGTTAATCTTGAATAGCATGATGTAGGTAAATGAGTAATCTTTTCTAAGAAGAGTTTGTTTGTAGAACAGATAGAGAAAGTCAAGTGTATGGAAGTCATTAATCAGACAGAATTGAATGCGCAAGAATAGTACACTATTATCAACAACCATTTTTGTAAATATTCTTTCGCCAAAGGAACAAAACTAATATGAAATTTTAGGAGCAAACATAATACCTATAAAATCTATTAGGTGAACGCAAGAGTAGTTGCTTCACAAAGGAAATGTATCCTGCTCACTAATAATGATTGTCATGAATGTATCTTCACGACCTGGGGAGAAGGGAAAATTTTATTGTATCTTTGAAAACTAATAGCAAGTCTCAGTTCCCAAAGTTTCGAATTCATATAGAGAGATTTAAAATTATATTAAAAGTGTATAGAGAGAAAGTTGCTAGCAATGTCAAGAGGTTGCAACTCTGACTGAGGAGGAAGGGTCTATGTTTTAAAACAATAAGGGTTCTACAATGGAGGGACAGTGGGAGTGAACTTTCACATTTCTATATTTCTGATTAGATTTTTGTGAAAGTTTTACTGTGATTACAATGTTATGTTAATGATCATATTTCAATTAAATTGGATAAATATTCTGGAACATAAATTATTTCATAAACTTATTATGTAAATATATCATTGTCAAAATGTCTCACGTGCCTCAAATTTTGAGAAAATGGTTGGCATTTGCTGAATTGGAGCATTGAACCACACACAAAAGGTATAAATGAGGATATTTCTAGACTTTCATTACTGGGTAATAATTGTTTAATAAGTTAATCTGAAATAAATCATTTTTGAGGTGGCGTCAGAGGCTTTCAATCTGGAACCGTCCATGCTTGAGATGTAATTGCGCTTCGGGTCTCTCCTCTCATCCCTACCTCCCTGTTGTCACATCTCACAAAAGGGTCAGAGGGCTTACTGCTGTATCTACCAATACTGCCCAATATCTACACACCAGTCCGTTTGTCAATCTAATCTAATCCAATCCTCTAAATATACGTTAGTGGCAGACTGCCAGTGTAGGAAATTCTTTATTACTTACTCTACAAGTACTATGTACAGTGTACAGAGAAGGTATTGTATTGCACCAGAAAATTCGATACCGAGATTTCACCGGAAATACCTACATGTTTTGGGACTCCCTGAATAAATAATAAAAAAAAATAAAGCATTTTTAGAAAAATGTCCGAGTGTGTGTGTGTGTGTGGGGGGGGCAACATAGCTAAAAAACGAAAAGACCGTTAAACACCAACTTGGTATTTAAGTTTGTTATCTTCCAAGGATGCGCCACGAAGATTTTCAAGAAAATCCCCCTTCCCACTCCCAACTACCCTTTACGTCGACCATTTTTCGAACATTTTGATTTTCTCAAAAATAGCTCTAGCGATTTTGATTAAAATACCGTATGTTTAAGATATTTTTACGACAAGCGAAATGTATATCTTGGATTTTCTGAGAATAGCCTCTGAAGACCTCTCCATTCTGGATAATTTTTGTATAACTGGCAAACTATGGAGTTTTAAGAGTTAACCGTTTTTGAGATATTCCTGATAATTGGCTTCAATTTTAGCCATTTAAACTTTTCTCAAGCGGGAAAACTCTTTCTTCTCGTTTCTCCTTTGTTTACTCCTGGAAAACAAAGAGATTGGAATTTCAATTGTTTCACATAGCGACCGGCTTTTAAAGGACGAGACTTTCGCTTTAGCCTATCCATTTTCTTATTTCCCTTCTACTTACAAGGAAGGTAGTAATAAGACTAATTCTGTTTATGCTTATCTTGATTAGCATAATGTAGATAACAGATTAATATTTTGAATAAAAGGTAAGTTTGCCGAACAGCTAGAGGACATCACGTGAAAGGAACATATTAGATTTGTTCCCTTCTACTTACAGGGGGTCAAGTAATAAGGACAATTTCTGTTAATGTTCATCTCGATTATAATGAAGTAGAAGAATATGCTTTTTAACAATACTTTGTTACAGAGATGTAGAGAAAGTCATGTGATTGTATCATCGACTTCCGCGGCCGACTAACTGACCCATGGGTTGTTTTTTTTCGGTGGTTTTTACATTCCCCGAATTTTCCGGTCCAACATTTCAATATGATTGAGAAGACGGAGTTCGGCGGGTTGCCGCTATATGGGGAACTGCGCATTGAAAAAAAGGCTATTCTGGCGTCGTCGTCGGGAACATTCCGCCTTTTGTTTTCAGGGCCCCCACTGGGGGCTCGCGAGCGGGAAGCCTGGGGTGGCGTCGGAAGCATTCCAACTGTAGCCTATAGGGACTTTATCCATGCTTGCGCCCGTCGTCACCCAGATCTGGTCGCCATTCGGGTCTCTCCCCTTATCCCTCCCTTCCACCTGGTGTCACGTATATGGCAAAGGGCTACAAGTATCTACTTCCGGTACTCTGCCCCAGAGTCCTGTGGGTCCCGCCCGTGGCTAATCCTGATCCCAATCTACATTAACCTCAGACCACGAAGCAAATATCGTAACACTGACCCGCGACCATTTACACTCCGAAGATAGTGGAATGGGGGAACGACAATAAGGCATGAGCAGCTGTAACAAGGAAGCTAATAGGAATCCTTTACGTTATAGAAGCAGATGTATTAGGAGAAAACAAACAAGGAAATGTTTTAAGAGAAAAACTGAATACTATACATATACTGTATATACAGGTGGTAGGTGAATAAGTACAAATAATTTGATATTTAATAGAGAATAATATGCATAACACATAAGCGTACTTCATTTTGTCCGCTTTTGATAACATTGTCATAAATGAACCACAAATTTCAGAGTGTAATATGTTTTGAACGGCCCTGAGCTACGTGTCAAAAGTCTGAGATAAGGAATGACAACCACCCTAAAAAGATTGTGAAATTTTCCTCATGAACGTAACTTTGGAAAATAGCGACACAAACTGCAAATACTGATCACATCGTCCTCAAATGCTAATATTTGCCCTTATTCATCTTCCATCCGCATATGACACAATCCTGCTTATTATATGCATCAATTTATATGTAACTGAAATTAATGTCCATTTCTATGTAATTTATAATGATTTAAATATTTGCGTCAAGAAGCCTCAAGAAACAAGTATGTTTCAAGGCTTTTCTCGGTAGCAGCCTTGCCTCTCTGTAAATTCCTCACACCTCCCCACTCCCCTATGGGGAAACCATTGGCCTACTATGAGGCTTACCGTTCTCTGACGAAAGAATATGAGTCTTGCTTACTCTAAAGCACCTCAGTTCTTTGCGACTGGCTAATCTTTGCCCCATAGTTTTCTCCAATTACAAACACACATGGCCAAGTATACGCAGTATGGTAGACACAGAAGAGGTTGACATGTAAGGTACTATGCGCGTACGTTTTCTTCTGCGCTTGGTTCCCTAGTCTTCATTCGACAGATTTTGCGCAATTTCGGAAGCAGAGCAGGGAAATAACATTGAGAAATAAAGTACGTTATTTTCCCTGACATCTAATGGCTTCAGTACTAAAGTTTTATTCTGTCTGTAGATTCCAGAATTCACACTGCGCTGTTTCGTTTAATATTTCAGCTAGTTCGCCATAAATGAAGATAGACTCTTCATCATAATGGCTGAGGGTGTCTTAGAAAGCAACGTTCTTTGGTTGACAAGATTGCGGAAAGACAGGCGGGCGACCTCTCGTCTTCCCTCCAGCACTCGCTAGTCTAAAATTAGCGCCCAAGAAAGGGTGCGTGCAGTATCCAGCAAATCCGACTGTCGTTGCTGTGATGGCAAACACAAAGCTGACCGAAATATCGGGTGTTGCAAGTTTACCCAGCCCGGAAAATGTTACCATTCTGTCAATTACCTGCGACCCTGAAAAGGTTCCCGCGTATTCCTAGATTCGTAAGCTATTACTTTCACTAGCACGTATGTATAATGTACATAGTAAATAAAAGAACTTCACCCAAAAAGCGGATACCGAGATTTCACCGGGAATACACGCTTTAAAGACCCTTGAATTAGGCGCACTTTTTAAAACGGTCCCAAGATTTTCAGAAAAATTTCTCCACCCCCAACTACACTTTACATTGAACAGTTTTCAAAAATGTTTATCCAAAAATGGCTCAAACGATTTTGATTAAAATACTACATGCACAAGATATTTTCTTACAACTGAAATTTTTATATTGTATATTTTGGGAGTAGCCTCTGAAGATCTCTTCATTCTAAATTACTTTTGTATCTATAACTGGTAATCAGTTCAAGATAGAGAAAACCTTACTACAGAAAAATGTAGCTCTGGTAAAAACACATAATTTGGTCATATACAATTGTTATTGCTAGTTATTGGTTTCAATTTTAAACTTCTCTCAAACGGGAAGTTTTCTTTCGTTTCGTATCTCTTTTGTTTTACTCCTGGCCTTGGAAATAAACCCGAATTTCATTACAAACGCATAGCAACAGCTTTTACAAGATTTGACTGTTGCCTCAGCCTAGCCGCTAGCGTATTCCCTTATTTCCCTCCTACTTATAAGTAGCTAAGTAATAATCCTCTGGTGATGTTTATCTTGAATAGCACGATGTAAATACAAGAATAATATTTTATAAGAATAGTTTGTTTGCAGAACAGATAGAGAAGGTCATGTGATTTTTTTTTACGAAATACTTTACATTAATTGAGATACTTTTGTGCAGAAATAGCATTACATATTTCGTTATGAAACAAAGAGGGTAACGATAGTCAAATTGTTTAACAACTGGCCGCTATATGCTGGCCATAAAACTCTATGCGTTTTCTATAGCAATTGCCAGAAACAACTGGGTATGGGACTTTTACAAGTATTTAAAATACCATCCAATAATAACGGATACTTTGAAAAGTATCCACACGAAAAGTTATTTAAAATAAAGTCTCTTCTTTTATTATTTAGTTTTTAAGAGCGCTTTCGTCTATTGCTTACCAGTTATAAAAGAAGTACACTCAAAGACAATTAAAATAGCTTGGTGCTGTGTTTTTGTTAAATATGTGAACGTTTGTCCAACCAGGGAGTTTAGGGATCATCAGCCTACAACTAGAATATCATTTGTCGCAAGAAACGTTTCTTGTCATCCTTCCCTTCGGTAACGTGGCCTGACCAAAACGCTTTTAAGAGCATGGCATACAAGTGAAAGACATGGGCGGAGTCAACGAAAACACCCATCTTACGATAAATATTTCCAGGCGTATTTTGAGTGCACAAAATCCTTGAATAAAAAGAACTTCATGGGTCACATCCAAAAAATCGAATACACACATTTTATTTCTCGTGTAAATAACCGTAATTTTAATCAAAGCCGCTAGAGAAATTTTATAGAAAATCGAAAATTTCAAAAAAGCTAACATGTAAATGCAGTTTGGGGTGGGAGATTTTCCTTAAAATCTTTTTGTCGCATCCTTGGAAGATACTGAACTTAAATTACCTCTTTTATTATTATTATTGTTCAGTGGTACTAAAAATATGTATTTCCGGTGAAGCGATAGTCAAATATTTCAAAAGCTGGTAGCAATGTGCATTATCTTTGCATGGTCAGCAGTAAAACAAGAGAGATGAATCAAAAGGTGGCTTGCCGTTTGAGAAAAGTTAGTATAAAACTGAAAGCAATAACAACGAAAGACTGCCTCCGTGGTCGAGTGGTCAGCGAGCTGACTTCTCACCCGGAGGTCCCAGGTTCCCGGCTGGGGCGGGGAATTTTTCTATAACCGGAATTATTCCCTATTCCCCACAGAGTCTGGAAGTATGAATGTGCGTGTGTTTAGTAATATAAAGCTTAACCTGATGTTCTGAACCTACAGTTTCACGATAGGACCATTAATGTTAAAAGGGGCTATACAAATGAAACAATAATAATAAAAAAAAAAATAAAAAAAAAAAACAACGAATATCTCGAAAACGGTCAACTCTGCCAGAAAAACGCAAATTACATATATTATGTGTTTTAACGAGATCTACATTTTTACTTTTTCTACAGGTACTATGTGTATACTGTATTCCACCCACACATTCGATGTCTATATTTCACCGGAAATGTGTGTTTTGATGTCCCCTGAGTCAAAACATTTAGAAATAGGTCCGTGTGTGTCTGTGAACAGCATAGTTCAAAAACTAAAAGACCGAAAACAAATATCTTCAGAGGCTATACATATGAACTCAAAGTATATATTTTATTTGTGATGTAAATATTTCTAATATATGGTATTTAAATCAAAATCATTGGAGCTATACTTTTTATAAAAACAGAATTTTAAAATTTTTCTACGTGTAAAGGGAGTCAATGTGGCGATATTTTCTTGAAAATCTTCTTGTCGCATCCTTAGGAGATATTGAACTTAAATACAAAGTTTTTTTCCTGTACATCTGATCTATTTCATTTACATGACTTTCTCTAGTTCCACAAATATTTTTTTTTCTTACAAAAGATTATTCTGTTGGCTAATCATGATAAGGTTAGCAGAATTGGTCTTATTACTTGCTTCTTTGCAAGTTGAAGGGCACTAAGGGAAAGTAAATGCTTAAACGTTGGTCAAATCTTTTAAAATTCGCTATGTGAAACAATGAAATTTGGTTATCTTTGCTTACTGGGAATGAACAAATAAGAGACGAAAAGAAAGATCGATTTCCTGTTTGAGAGTAGCTTAAAACTGAACCAATGACTCGAATATCTAGAAAATGGTTACCTCTACGAAAAAAAAAATATATTACATTCACATGACTTTCTCTAGCTGTTCTACAAACTTCTTACAAAAGATTCTTCTTCATTCTTCACAATGCTAATCGAGATAAACATTAGCAGAATGTATTACTTATTTCCTTATAAGTAGAAGAGAACTAAAGGAATGCTCTATGCTAAAGTGATAGTCAAATGTTTTAAAAGCTATCGTGATTGCGATTATCATGGTGATGTGACAATATGAAGCCCTAGAGTGCATGTAATATGGAACCCGGGTTGAAAGGAACTTTTGTTGTAGTGTTAGATGCCGCGAACTTTACTTGAGATGAAATCTCGTAGAAAAAAGAAGATATGGGATAAAGAGGACCTGATACAAGCTGTTTCGGCTGTACGGGATAAGAAAATGGGCCTAAACAGCGGTAAAGAATTTTCGTGTCCCAAAAACAACATCGAGACGACTGGCCCTTGATACTGTGCTTTCTCCTGATAATGTGGTAGTAAAGAAGAGAGGAAGGAAGCCAATACTTCCAGAGTGCATTCAAAATGAACTGATAGATTATCTCCTTCTGATGGAGGCTAAATTCTATGCATTTACTCGTATGGACGTTCGTAAAGTGGCATTCCAATTAGCTGTAAGAAATGGCGTGAAAAATTCATTTGGAGGGGGAATCAGCTGATAGGGCCTGGTTTGACCATTTCATGCGACATCACCATTAAAGGATGCTATTCGGAAACTAACTGGAAGTCGTATACACTAATTAAGGGTTTTACCCGGGAAAATGTTGCAGCATTTTATGATTTACTGGAGGCGCAATATAATCAGTACAGGTATCCCTCTGACAACAGCATAGAACGTGGATGCAACAGGGTTGATTTTTTTTTTTTTTTTTTGGAAAGGGGAGACAGAGAGAGAATTGGAAGTTTGAAAGAATGGCTTATCTCGCCATTGGGTGAAGATTCGTGAGGAAATAATGGAAGGAAGAATGAGATAGGAAAGGAAGAGTGAATGGGGTATAATGGAGTTCCGCGATAGCACCTCCGTGATTAGTGGTGAAGTTGATGTTGCTGCAGCATGAGGGCTGCAACAAGGAATGGCTTGACTAGTCTATAAACATGGCCCGAGGGCCCTGAGTACAGCGCTAGGGAGTCTTGGTGTGTTTTCAGTAGTGATGTCTGGTGTTTCGGGTGTGTGTGTAAGGGCATGAGTTTTTGGTGGAAAGGTCCTGAAGAATCTGTTGGTGAATGCCTGCAATTTGCTCTGATACATTGTTGACCGTCAGTTCGTGGCTATCAAGAACTGCAGTGTAGCACTTCTTGATCTCGTTGTGGTTTCCTTTGAGCAGGTCTTCCACTATAGTGCAAAGTAAAATTGATCAAGTTGTCGGACTGAAAGGAAAACGACAGGTGTGCGCTCTGACAGCTGCGGAGCGAGGATCTGTCATTACCTGTTCGATGAGTGCTAAAGGCTCATATGTGCCACCGATGATGATTTTCCCCAGAAAAATGTGACAAACAGTGATAAGAGGGTATCCCTCTGGATCTATTGGGAGAGCTCATCCCTCTCATCAGGATGGGTAAAGAATCACCTTTTCACTGCTTGGCTAGAACATTTTATTGAGACGACTGTCCCATCGGAGACGACCCGATTCTACTGATTAACGATGGTGTACTAACTTCAATTTGTTTGTGAAGCTCATACTTCTATTGCTATTTTGCAAATTAACAAACATTTAAAATATAATTGGATTTTAATTCTTAATTTCCTGGTGAACATCTTGTGGGTGAATATTACCCTCACCATAACTCTGAACGCAAGTTTGTTACATTTTCATAAAATAAAATAAATATCTACTAGTTTTCTCGCTTGGTACAGAAATAAATTAATTAAGGGGTTAGGGGTTAACATATAGGGGATACGAAATTCGGCAATTGGTATGAATCGAATTGGTAGTTTAAGATATATATCTTAAAAATAAAGTGGGTTCCATATTCTCAACCTTCCTCTACTTTACAATTAAACTAATAACAAGGCATGTCTCGAAAATAGTAAAATCCATGAAAAAAATGTTAATGATGTAACTTGAGTATTTTAGCAAGATCTACATTTTTTGTAGTAAGTTTTTGTCTAGTTATGCAAAATTCACCCAGAATAAAAATGTCTTCAGAAGCTATTCACAGAAATTCAAGATATGTATTTTATTTGTGATGGAAATGGCTTTAATATGTGGTATTTTAATCAAAATCGTTAGAACACATTTTTAAGAAAAACAAAATTTTCGAACATATTTCCATGTAAAGGTAGTTTGAGGTGGGATTTTTCTTGAAAATCTTAGTGTCTCATCCTTGGGAAATACCAAATTGAAATACCAAGTTTGGTATTCAACCGTCTTTTTATTTTTGAGCTATGCTGTCCACAGACACGCAGATAGATTTTTCTTAAGTGCTATCGAAAGTAAAAAGTGGTTTACAATCGGTGAAAAATGAAAATACCAGAGAAACTCCTTGAGGGCAGGGCCCGGATTTCAACCCATTTCTTTAAGTCTCCCAATTAGAACACATTAATGTACTAGATACTGTCTGTATTCATGTGCCATCGCTTCGTAAAATGCAAATGAAAGCTGTAACATTAACTATAACAATAACTACTACATATTATTATAATGACAACTATTATAGGCCATGACTGTCAGAGTGGATTCAGCACCAAACCTGAGACTATTGTACCTAGGTCCTTCGAGAGGGCGCCCCGGGAGGTACAGATGAGGTGAGGGAATACACTGTGGCCGGAACCAGGAGCGTGCAATGACAGGCGTGTTTCCAAATTGAGGCACCGCGACAATCGGACATTCAGACCGGGGTACCCCGCTCCACATAGGATCCAACGTCCTCATCGCGGCAACCAGCGAAGTGGGGGACGGAGATAGTCACTTTGAGCATTGCCACACCGAGCATCATCGACACTTCCAACCGTGAAAGAAACCAACGAGATGAAGGATGAATGAAATGACAACAGAAAGGACTTGGAGCTTCAGGAAATACGGGGGACGAAACAAAAACCTACCCAGCATTCGCCTGCGACTTGGGAAAACCCCCGGAAAAAAAAAGAACATGAGTTAGGTAGGCACGTCGCGGGAAGCAAACCGGAGACCTCCCGAATGCGCCTGAGCCATCCCGCTGGTACTATAAGAATAACTATATCAAGGATAACGCAGTTAATCCTACATGCACAAAAAATCAACTTCATCTGTACAAAACAACTATCCACGTCACGTGCTCCGCTTAAATGTTGAACACTGCCACATGGAGGGAGGCATGTAATTGGTTCTAGCAGACAGCTTCCACCCTTTGCTGTGCGCGTCAACCCAACTCTGCAAACCTTGCCTGATTTTCTTTGTCGTTCTTTCCCCCGTATTTTGTGTGTAGTAAAGCTCTAAGCAACAAAAGTACGCTATATTTATTAAAACGTTATGGGAGATCAAATTAGAGTGCTGATGAATCTGCTGAAACGAAGTTGTTGTGGAAATTCACAGCGTTGGTATTACTAAAGGTCTCTTTCTTTAACCTTATGCAACGTTAAGGCCGGCGATAGAGCGGTGGTACAATAGAGGCTAAAGAGGACTTTTGCAGAAAAACACGGGTTTTTAAATAGATTTTCCGAATTAAAGCAAAGAAAGATGTATATATGAATATCGAGTGATAAAATCGATGAAATATCCGACCTTGGCCTCTTGTACTGCAGACAAATCTTTGTCGATCTACTGAAATGTACTAAGAGAAACATAACATTCTCTTCGGAAACGTTAAAACATTGTTTAATACGTTGCAATCCCACCAAAAAGTACAAATAAAACTTGTTTTAAGTTGTGTGTAGGCCTTTATATTTGGATAAGCCACTGAAACACAGATTGTGGTCATACTTAGTTACATACCTCTCTTTAGTGTATGTTTTTATATGAGCACCAGTGCTTGAATGGAATTTTTCAGTAAATGACTATGCCAACATACAGGGTGTATATAAATGAATATCGGGGTTTTAACTCTTTATAATATTTATTACATTCAACTTACAGTTATGAATATGTCAAATGAAAAAGCAACTCATACAGTTTTACCCTTATAAATGTTCAATGTGACTACCCTTTGTCACACGGCACACATCAAGTCTATAGCCCAGTTCTTCCCAAACGTTGATAAGTGTGTATTCAGTAATTGTAGCAACAGCTGCTTTAATCCGGTTTCTTAATTCAGGGAGGTCAGCTGGTAGCGGAGGCACGTACACATGATCCTTGATGAAGCACCAAAGGTAAAAATTGCATGGCGTTAGGTCAGGAGAACGTGGAGGCCATGCACAGCAAGCCCTGTCATTGTGGCCCTTGCGGCCTATCCAGCGCTCAGGCACAGTGACGTTCAAACAATCGCGTACTTCGTTATACCAGAGGTGGCGCACCATCCTGCTGGAAAATGAAGTTCTCTGGCTCATTTTCTTCCATTGCTCTAATGTATCAAGGTAAGAAGTGCCAGTTACAGTAGTTTCACCAAAAACGAAAGGCCCATAAACTTTTCGCCGGGATACGGCACAAAAAACATTCACTTTAGGGGAATCTCGTTGCATTTGTACCATCTCGTGAGGATTTTCTGAGCCCCAGATGCGCACATTACGAGTGTTAACATGTTCACTAAGGTGAAAGGCCGATTCATCACTGAAGACAACACGATCCACAAAATCGTCATGAAACAACATGTCGTTTGCGAATTTGGCACGTAATCCGTGGTCTGTCGGCTTTAGAGCCTGTAATAACTGTAAGCGGTAAAGACGTAGCTGTAAGCGTTTTCTTACAACTGTCCAAACAGTCGACACAGGAACCTGTAATTCACGACTAGCCTTCCGGACTGATTTCTTTGGGCTATGAGCGAACGACTCTCTCACTCGCTCAACAGTCTCTTCACTTACTCCTGGTCGTCCCGTGCTCTTCCCTTTACAAAGGCAGCCGGTACCATCTACGAATGTTTTTATTACTAGGAGGATCACAACCGAACTTACTAAGGAGCGCACGTTGCACAGTAACTACAGATTCGGTCATAAAACGCTTTCTGTTTACTAGTCGCCATCTTTGCTACTACAGCTGTCTAGCGGATTGCGGCAGAAACATTGCACGCACATGCGCACTTGTGCCAACAAACAAAACTGTTTGAGTTGCTTTTTCGTATGACATATCATTTATAACTGTAAGTTGAATGTAATAAATATTATAAAGAGTTAAAACCCCGATATTCATTTATGTACACCCTGTACTATATTGTGTCAACATACGTATAACTTGTGTGAATTGCAGACTTCATTAGAATATTGCAAATAAGAAGAATAACTGCATTATGGGTAAATATGTCAAATATTTGTTGGAGAGAAAGGATTTAAGGAATAGTTAATTATTTTCTAAAATGAACTAGAGCTGTGTCAAAAAATACTACTCGGTATTAATACTGGTGTTTATTATGTTTGAATTAGGCTCTGTTAAACCCCTGAAAGGATATTCCATAAAAACAAAAAAAAAAAACAAAAAAAAAAAAAAAAAAAAACATAATATACCTTTTAAAACTTTACATGACTTTATATAACTGTTCTACAGTGATAATTTGTCTATTTACTTCATGCTAAACGATATAATATTAACAGAGGAGTCCGCCTGGATTGTGTGGTGGTAGCGTGTCTGCCTCATATTCAACAGGTCGTGAGTTCGAATATCGCTTAGGGTGAGTTATACCAACAAGATTTGTTTTTTCCCCCTATCGGAGTTTTCCCTAATCCTGAGAAGACGAATGTCGACTAACGTTGAGGATCATTTGAGCATCATTTCACCAATTTCATTCATCGTCCGATATGACCAACCAGGTTAAAGGACGTTAAGCTTATGAAAGAAGAAGGGAAAAAAATGATATTGCTTAGTTCCTTGTCAGTAAAAGGGAAATAAGGGAATACACTAGGCTAAAGCGATAGTTCCTATGAGATTATTTTGAAATTAGATTTTCTTTGCGTGGCCAGAAGTACAACAAATGACTACTTACTGTTTGATAAAACTGACATATTTTAAAAGTGAAATCAATAAAAAAAAAAAGAATATCTCGGAAATAAAAATGCATCTAAATTGTGTGTTTTAATGAGATTTACATTTTTATGCGTGATTTTGTGTATCTCTTAAAGTCAACCGGTTTAGCAAAAGTCCAGAATGAAGAGGGCTTCAGAGGCTATTTCCAGAAAATTAAATGTACATGTGAATATTTTAATAAGGCATTTTAATCAAAATCGTTTAAGAGACTTTTTGAGAAATACAAAAATGTCGATAAATATTCCGTTTAAAGGTCGCATCCTCGGAAGATAGTATACTTAAATACTAATTTCGGTTCTTTGCCGAATTTTCGTGTTTGAGTTAAGCTGTTCACATACACATACATACACGGACCCTTTTCTAAAAATGCTAAGTTTTATTGATGTGTCTTCAAAACATGTGTTTCCGGTAAAATTTCGGTTCCTATAGAATTTTTTTGGTGGATTGCAATCCCTTCTCTACTTACTGTTAACTGTGCATGCGTGATTCACAAAGTAAAAATCCTTTATTATTATCATTATTATCATTATTATTATTATTACTAATAAAAAACTTTTGGTACTCATATGTATTAAGGACTAATAACGCATTTGCGAAAAATCGCCCTTCCTAATGATAATGCGCCTGTGTGTTCTACTTACCCTTAAGCTGAGTGCCTCTTCAACTGTTTCACTGGTGCTCTGCAAGTCTCCAAGATGTTCAAATATCCCAAAGAATGAAAAGCGTTTCTGTAATTCAAACAAATACTAATGTTAGCGTCAAACAAGTGCCTACCAAGAATGTTACTTAAACTTAAGGTAACGCGTCTGTGAAATTCCTAAATCCAACAGTTTTCAGCTAATCAGCCTGAAATTTCAATATGCATTTATGCTGTACCGTAGTTAAATGTTTTAAAATTTGGTTTATGTATCATAAGTAGTTTTTGAGTTATTAGTTTTTAAATTAAAAATCTGTCGCCAAATTCAAATCACTCCACACAATGAAAATGATGAAAAATTTAATGTTTTTATTTTTCATTTAAGTGTCAGGAACAGAACTATCATATGAATTTATTGTACCACAATTAGTTCAAGAATTAAAAATATTTAAGGAAGAAGCAGACAAAAAGTCAATTTTATAATACAATTGACTTTAAAAATCAATATCTACAACAATATTAGAAATTTTAAAAAATCATATGATAGAAATCCTTTTTTGCTGTAAACGAGTAAATCAAATTTTAAAGTTCAAAACACTTTCCCTCTAAGTTGCATACCTTCAAACAGTGTAAAACCCCTCAGACACATAAGTTGGACCCTCCTGCCTCTTCCTTCTCTCCTCTGCAGCAGTTTTCTACAATTTTGGTTTAGGAGAAACAAATTATTTAATTGTTATTATATTAATTTTTTATTTTTTCTACAGAAATATGAAGTTTATTATTTAATTACACAAGCACTGGTGACTTTAGAAAAAAAATTATCTCATCAATTTTCTTTTGTACTATTTTAATCAAGCATAAACATTTTCAAGCTTCTATTTCGAAAACTGCATCGTGTGGAACAATTTCAAGTTTTGAAAACTGCTTCTTTGTAAGTATCGTATTAGAATGTCATAATCTCCTGCAGAAATTTTTAAACCAAGAATATGTCAACTCTCACAGACTGATTACTGGTTCCAGGTATATATAGAGCAAAGAAAAACTGCAAGTCATTTGGTCCGAGTCAAGCTGCACTCTGCCGCCAAACAGTCTCTATTTCACGGCTGGAAATATGTTTGTTGTTGGTGGGGTGTGCGGAGGCCCGCCGGGTGCTCTATCTCGCCTGTGGTTTAGGATGGGGAGGGCCCAGGATGATAAAAATAACAGGAAATTGAACTACAAGCATTACATTATTTAATTAAGCAAAAACATTTTTTCATATTTTGTACTTTTTGATCAAATTTTACAGATGCGTTACCTTAAGGCTACTCAACTGGTTTAACATCTAAATTAGATATTACATAAAATGAAATCTCTAAAAGCATTTCAAAATTGTAACTGATTTGCTTTGGTATAGTACCAACCATCCTTAGTTTCTCTTTCAATAAAGCGAATCAATTAAGAAAAATCTTACGTGTTCCATTCACGTGAGTTTCTCTACATCTATGTAACATCTTATTGTTATTAAACTTATTCTTCATTCTATTATTTCATGCTAATCCACACACACACACATTAGCAGAAACGGTCTTAGTTCCGTGTAAGTAGGAGGGAAATAAGGGAGTAGATGTACATTAGACTAAACCGACAGTCAAATGTTTTAAAATGCGGTTGCTACGGATTGAAATCCGTTTCTTAGCATGGAGTTGCCAAGTTCTTGCATGAGAAAAGTTCAAGTATTTTAAAGTGCAACCAATAATAAGGAATATCTACAAAACGGCAACCCCTTGAAAAAATACACATTACATAAATTGTGTGTTTTAGGCATATATACATTTTGGTTGAAAGTTTTACTTTCTCTACACCTACTATGTGCGTAGTACTTACAGAAGGTATTGTACATATTGCACCCCAAAATTCGATACCGAAATTTCACCAGAAATACGTGTTTTGGGACCCACTGAATAAAAAAAAATATATGTGCTCCATTCACATTAATTTTCTCTACATCTCTATAATAACTTATTGTTAATAAGCTTATTCTTCTATCTATTTAATGCTAAAACATTAGCAGAAACAGTCTCATTACTTGGTTACTTTAAAAGTAGAAGGAAAATAAGGCAATACACTAGGCTAAACCGACAGTAAAATGTTTTATAATGTGCTTGCTATGGGACTGAAATCCATTTCTTTGCGTGGCCAAGCGTTGACAAATTCCCGTGTGAGAAAAGTTTAAGTATTTAAAAATTGAAATCAATAACAAGGCATATCTTAAAAACGGTCAGCTCCACGAAATATATATAACATAAATTGTGTGTTTTGTCGTGGTCTAACATCTTTTGTGTAATAAGTGTTTGTCTATCTGTTACGGTTTAGCAGTTATGGAAAATTCAATAAAAATCATCGAGAATAAAGAAGTCTTTAGAGCCTACTCCCAGGAAATTCAAGATATATATTTTATTTGCATGTGAATATGTTAAATATATCTAAAAGATGTTAATCAAAATCTCAATTCTTCTCAATGTTTTCCATGTAAAGGGAAGATTAGGGTGGGAAGATTTTCTTGAAAGTCTTCGTGTCGCATCCTTGGAAGATACCAAACTTAAATACCAAGTTTGGTATTTAATGGTCTCTTCATTTTTGAGCTATGCTGTCCACAGACACACACGCAGCCGGATCTTTTTCTAAAAATGCTTTTTTTTTATTCAGGGGGATCCAAAACATATATTTCCGGTGAAATCTCGGTATCGAATTTTTGAATGCATTAAAATACCTTGTCTATACACTAAGCACGTAACATGTGTAGAGAAAGTAAAATGTTATGTGTTCCATTCACAAGGCTTTCTCTACATCTCCATAACAGTTTATTGTTAAGTTTATTCTTATATCTCTTCAGGCTAATCGAGATAAACATTAGCAGAAACGCTCTTATTACTTGCTTTCTTGTAACCAGATGGCAGATAAGAGAATACACTAGAACAAATTGAGAGTCAAATGTCTTAAAATGTGGTTGCTATGCGATTGAAATCAGTTTGAGTGGCCAAGCATTGCCAAGTTCCCGTATAAGAAAAGTTTAAAAGTATTTTAAAACTGAAATAAATAACAAGGAATGTCTCGAAAAACGGCCAACTCCACGAAAACAATGTATATGAAATATATTGTGTGTTTTATCGTGATCTAAATTTTTTGTGTAGTAAGTTTTTCTCTATCCCTCTCGGTTTACCAGTTATTCAAAATTCAATATATACATTTTATTTGTCATGTAAATATCTTAAATATAGGAGATTTTAATCAAAATCGTTAGAGCCATTTTTGGGAAAACAAAATGTTCTAGTTTTTTTTCCATGTAAAGGGTAGTTTGGGGTGGGAGGATTTTCTTGAAGATACTGAACTTGAATATCAAGTTTGGTATTGCAATAAAAAATTCGATACCGAGATTTCACCGGTAATACATGGTTTACATACCCCTGAATTCAAAGAAAGCATTTTCAGAAAAATGTACGTATGTGTGGAGGGGGGGAAGCATTGCTCAAAAACAAAAAGTCCGTTAAAGACTTGGTATTTCAGTTTCGTATCTTCCAAGGATGCGACACGAAGATTTTCAAGAAAATCCCCCCTCTTCCAACTACCCTTTACATGGAAACATTTATTTGTGGCAAAAATGGCTGTAACGAATTTTATTCAAATGCCTTATATGCTAGTATTAAAGATGTCTTGAATTTTCTGGGAATAGCCTAGAAATTGTTACTTTTTTACTTTCCCTACACGTACTATGTACATAGTGTATAGAGAAGGTGTTGTAATGCAACCAACATTTGGTACCGATATTTCACCGGAAATTAATACTTAGGGACCCCCTAAATAAAAAAAAAAAAAAAAGCATTTTTAGAAAGAGGTCCGTGTATGTGTCTGTCTGTGGGCAGCATAGCTCAAAAACGAAATGTCGTTAAAATACCAAACATGGTATTTATGTTGAAATATCTATCCAGGATATGACAAAGATTTTCAAGAAAATCCCCCCCCAACACGCAACTAACTTTACATGGAACATATTTCGAAAATTTTTATTCTTTCAAAAATGATTCTTAACGATTTTGATTAAAATACTTTATGTATTTTAACTACACACAAAATGTACATCTTGAATTTTCTGTGAATAGCCCCAAGGACCTCTTCAATCTGGATGACTTTTAAATAACTGGCAAACCGTAAGAGATACACGAGAACTTACTATTCAAAAATATAGATATAAGTAAAACACACAATTAATGATATGTACAATTTTTTGTGGAATTAACCATTTACGAGATATTCCGGACTATTGATTTCAATTTTAAGCCACTTAAAACAAAGAGATTGGAATTTTAATTGTTTCACATAGCGACTGGCTTTTAAAGGATGAGACTATTGCTTTATGCTGTGCATTTTATTTCCCTTCTACTTACAAGGAAGCTAGTAATAAGGATAATTCTACTTATGTTTATCTTGACTAGCATCATGTAGATAACAGTTTAATATTTTGAATCAAAGGTTAGTTTACAAACAGTTAGAGGACATCATGTGAATGTAACACATTAGAGTTTTCCGTCTATTTACAAGGAAACAAGTATTAAGAATAATTTCTGCTAATGTTGATGTAGATTATCATGTAATAGATAGAAGTATAAGGTTTTTAACAATAATTTGTTACAGAGATGTAGAGAAAGTCAGTTTTATTAAACTGCTTAACCTTAATAATGTTTAACCAAAACATCACAGACTGCGACGAATAATAATAATAATAATAATAATAATAATAATAATAACTGTTTGTAGCCCATTTGCATGACTTTCTCTATCTGTTCTGCAAACACATTTTTACGAAAGATCATTCTTCTGTCTACTTCATGCTAATCGAAAAAAACAGATCACTTAGACACTTGTAAGTAGAAGGGAAATGAAGGAACATACTAGGCTAAGGCGATAGTAAATATTTTAAAAATTGTCGCAATGCGATTGGCATTGTTTCTCTTTACATGGCCAGGAGCAAAAAAAGATACACAGACGACTTCCTGTTTCAGAAAATTACAATTATTTTAAAATTAAAACTAATAACCAAGAATATCTAAGAAATAGCTCCACAGCAAAAATGTTTAGGAGATTTGTGTGGTAAGTTTTTGCCCATCTTTTACAGTTTACCAATTATGCAAACGTCATCCATAACCAAGACGTGTTTAGAGGCTATTCCCAGGAAATTTAAGTTGCACATTTTATGTCATTAAATAGTTTTGAAATATGGTATTCTAATCAAAATTGTTAGAGCAATTTTAGAGTGAAATGAACATTTCGAAAAATCTCCATGTAAAGAGCAAATTAGGATGCGGGGATTTTTCTGAAAATCTTTTTGTCACTTCTTTGGAAGATGTAGAACTAAAATATTAAGACTGGTATTTAAGTGACTTTTCAGTTTTGAGTTATGCTGTTCATAGACATACTGACATAGACACGCGCATGCGAGGCTTTTTCTAAAAAAAAAAATATTCAGGGAACCTCAAAACACGTATTTTGTGAAATGTCTGTATCGAAGTTTCGCGTTAAATATAATGTACAAAAATACAGAACAGTCGGTAGAGAAAGTAATACTGACGTATTGTATTCACGTGACTTTCTCTTATCAGTCTTCTACAAACTATTCTAACAAAAGAATTCTTCTACTTAATTCTTAATAATCGAGATAAACTTTCATGTACGTATGAGAAGGATAAGGGAAAATAAAGGATCGATATGTGATGCATTTGAAACTCCATGCTTGTGGCATGCCCACGAGAAACAATCCGCCACAGGACTTATTCTACTCACTATTCTATAAGCTTATTTTTATATATAACTAGCTGCCCGCTCCGGCTTCGCACGGATGGTATACCTAAAGAAAAAAACTCGGACAGAATCTTCCTTTTACAGTACGATCATGCAATGAAATAAAATTACAATTATTAAATAATTTGACAACACTTTATTGTAATGCCTTGTGATGTACAATGTTCCTTCCGGAGAGAAAAAAATAGCTTGGCAGAGTAATAGTAGTAGCCACGCCGTGGCCGAGTGGTTAGACTACTCGCCTCCCACCTAGATGGCTCGAATTCGATCCCAAGCGAACACATGTGAGACTTGTGGTGGACAAAGTCGGCGCAGGGTCGAGTTTTCTCCGGGTTCTCCGGTTTCCCCAGCCATCGCATTCCATCGGTGCTCCATCTTCATTCATGTATCATCAGAGTCATGCCTGCGGTGCCACAAATAGTTAAAGCGGTCGTTAAACACTACAAAAAAAAAAAAAAGTGATGGTAGCGCATCCATAGTGTGGCGGGTATACGCTGGCATAGGTAATGAATTACATTAAGGAGAAAGTCACAAATTAACATTCATGCTTCTTCCGAATCTCTTTCTTTCCTTTACTCCTAATGTTTTCCACTTCTTTCTTGATTTTCCTTTATATCAAAACAGCCATTTCTAAGGCTAACAATGACGTAACTAAAGGGCAAGTAGATCTGCTTGGGCAATTGATAATCTTTTATTTGATGATGGCTTTGTGTGTTTTAAATTTCTCCATTTAACCCAAATTATAACTTGATCAAATGTATTAAGAGCACCGCAATTGTACTGTGATGGTGACGCGGGTAGCTTCATGTTCTTTAGCTAGCTCATGTACCACATAACGTCAAAAACCGCCTGCGGTGCCATAAGTAGTTAAGGCGGACGTTAAATTCTACAAAAAAAAATACCGTCAAATAACCAACATATGCAATAGGAAGTTAAACCTACAACGGATCCCGTTATTTCTCCGCCATTTTCAGATGCCAAGAAAGGTTAATGGTTATGTGCATTGTTTATAACTTGTTCATTTACAAAAAAAATATACTTATTTCTTTATTTAAACGATGTGACCAAGAGAACCATGGTTAATACATAAGAAATATATTTGATTTACACAGTTATCTTGAGTCATTGTCTCCATAACCGGGTGCATTCCCTTAGTATTAAAGACGAAAAATAGAGCAGTAGGAACTACGGCCATCTGGTGGCAAATAATAAGAACATATTTTAGGTATTCGTCGCTAAGAAAGCTTCTTTATTTTAAACGATAGGAGTAAGAAAAGGACAGTTAATAAATAAAAATATATTTGAACTTCACAGCTGCATTATCTCATATCGATAAACTGTTGCGTTACTTTAACATTGGATAGGGAGGAAAAATATTACTATAGCCATCTAGTGGCAAATAAAATAAGTACTTACTCTAGGTGTTCGTCGTCAGAAAAGCTTCTTTATTTTAAACGATAGGAGTAAAGAAAGGACAGTTAATACATAAACATGTATTAGAATTTCACTGCTGCGTTGCGTCAATGTCTTGATAAACTGGTGCGTTGCCTTAACATTGAATGGGAAGGGAAATATATAGCAGTACCACGAACATTTAGCAATAAATAACTTGTACCACTGCCATCTGCAGGCCATTAACTGAAATGCGTTCACTTCATACGGTTTTTATTCATATTATGAGATTTTAAATACTTTCCCGTATTATTTTTAAACATTTTCATTTCCACAAACCTTGTCGTGACAGTAACGAACACAGCATAAGAAAGAATTGTTCAATTTTATGCAGTCGTTGGGAAGTGATGCGCGTACATACATTTCAGCGATTCATTTATATATATATATATATATATATAAAGATAAAGATAAACGTTAACACATTTTGGTGTGCATTTATTTATTCTGCAACATATTATTCTTACAAATCCTTAATCTTCTATCAAGTTCAAATCGAGACATAAATATCGGGAGTAATTATTTTTTTGCATATTTCCTTGTAGGTACAATGGCAAGATGTTTAGCATAATGCTAAACCGATAAAATATTTTAAGAGCTATTTGCTATGTGAAGGCGTTGATATATCGTTTTCTTTGCTTAACCATGATGAATAACGACTTCCCGATTGAGAAAAGCCTAAGTATCGCAACATTTAAACCAGTAAAAAATGAATATCTCAGAAATGTATAACTCTACAAAAAATGTATTTTAGCTGGATTGTGTGCTTTAAGAAGGTATGTGTCTATATCTTGGTTTAGCAAAAGGCATCCAGAATGAAAAGGACTTCTGAGACTAATCGCAGAAAAGATAACATCACATGTTCCATTTGTCATGAAAATATGTAACACATAGCGTATTTTATCAAGGTCGTTTAAGGCATTTTTGATAAAATCATAATTTTCGAAAAATCTACCATGTAAAGGACAGTTTGGGGTGGAAGGATTTTCTTGAAAATCTTCGTGTTGCACCCTTGGAACAATACGTTACGTTAGGGCCAGTATATTGACCAAGGTTAGCGTTGTCCTTTCTAAATCGCAGAGAGGAAGGGCGGCTAGGTGACTGACGCAGTGCAACGGGGTCCCTATCGTTTTCAGTATTAGTACTCGAGGCGACCCTTATTAGTGTGTACGACGGACAGAGCCGGGCAGAAGGTACGATACTGGGGAGGTAAATACACTCTTTAAATAGCAAGAACCGTATACTCCACACATCTCCGATCATCGTGCCGAGGCCTGCAATTCCACAGGTGTAAAGTGTGACAGTATATAATTGAATATCGCCTACTGATCAGCAAAGAAGCAGGGGGGCATCTCTCTCTCTCTCTCTCTCTCTCTCTCTCTCTCTCTCTCTCTCTCTCTCTCTCTCTCTCACTGACACACACACACACACACAAAAGGTCGAAATGACCATTCCAACGCAAATTTTTCTATTACCCATTTTTTTGTCAAGTCGAAGGACAGGGCAGGTGGACGACTAGAGTTTTCATTGGGAACTTGTTCTACCTGATGTGGAACGCACTCTCCATGGGGACAATTAAGGGTTGTGGGATTTGGCGACGCCAGGTTATAACTTAGGACGTTAGGAATTTCGTCTTTGTCCGAAGTACACTAATTTAAGTGACAAAATCCACGTCCACTTCCTTATATGCAACCGTCGTTACCAGTTCGTCCTCCGTAGTCTAGGGGTAACATGCTAGTCTCTATTTCCCAAGGTCGCGGGTTTGATCTTCCGCTTTCAAGGACCTGTAATCCGAATAACTGAACTGTCTGGATCTTGGCCTATGGGGTTGCGACAGCCCTGCGCCAATCTAGCAGCCCAACAACTTTTGGGGTACAATGTTATCGGCTCTAGGTGCTTAGAACAATGACACTGTATTCAATCTTAATATGGTATAACATAATTACAATAAAAACAAGGATTACTGAATATTCCGCAGTATAAACGAAGAATTTGGGTTTAGAAATAAAGTGTTCAGACATTGTTTGACATCAAAATGAAAACATCAGGAATGAAGTAAAACATGCTCTGTATTTGAAGTGTATAAACAACAACTCCAAAGCGAATATCCTTAAAAACGATTTCAGTTCAGGATTGAAGATCAAGAATACTTGAAAACGGTAGGAGCTAGAATGTCTAAACCATTATGCCGATGAAGACAAATAGGTTACACCCGTGTGCGACTCAGATTCGAAAAGTTCTTCGATCCATGGCGACTGTCCATTCTGGCCCATGGTTTTTTCGTGGTTTGCCCTGACTGAGTGCACGATTCATCTATCACGACTTCCTTTCCACACTTTCCTCTTCATCCCGTTGCTTCTTATTTATCAGTTCTGCTTCTAAGTTTGTCGTAAGGAATGCCGGACAGATGACTGAATGCATGCTCAAAGAAAACAGTACTCCCTGTAGACACTAGAGGACTGCCTAGTCGACTGCCCTTTTTTGGCAGCTCCGACAGTGGGGCGCGTCTTCGAGCCTTGAAAGGTTAGGAACTTACTCGCATCTTTGTGGCCTGTCGGCCTACAGCCTTCCACTCATTCTTTCCTATAGCAATCACTTCATCCCTTCCTCCTGCGGGTTGGTAGCTACAATGGATCTAGTAGGTCTGAATGGTGAGGTTTCTCTCCCTTGTATATCACTAATTATTTACGCTTATCAGTAAAACTGGTGAATATACCTGAAGATTTTCGAGTTAACTTCAAGTTCTGACCTCCATGAAATTGGAATTGGCTAAGGTTTCGGCAGATAGACGACTGCAAGAGGAGTTAAATTTGATATTTAGGTGATGGATCTGTGAAATTTGCAACATCCACAATATGTAAGGTATCTAATTGCATGGCCAATTAAATGATAATTTTTATTTTCTCTACACGAATGTATATAAGATATAGAAAAGGTATTGTACTGCAATAAAAAAATCGATATCGAGATTTCACGAAAACATGATTTGCGGTCCCCTGAGTCAAGATCAAGAATTTTTAGAAAAACGTCCGTGTGTCTTTGTGTGTATGTGGCCGGCATACCTCAAAAACTAAAATGCCTTTAAATACCAAACTTGCTATTTAAGCTTGCTATTTCCAAGGATGCCACACGAATATTTTCAAGCAACAACCCCCCCCCCCCAACTCCAGTTACCTTTTACATGGAAGCACTTTTGAAAATTCTGTTTTTCTCCAAAATGGCTGTAACGATTTTGATTAAAATACCATATATTAAATATATTTACATGGCAAAATGTATATTTTGAAAGTTCTGGGAATAGCCTTTGAAGTCCCCTTTATGCTGGGTGGCTAAGGGACAGATAAATACTTACTACACTAAAAAATGTAGATCTTGTAAAAACACACAATTTACATTCTTTGCATTTTGTTGTGGAGCTAACCTTTTTCGAGATATTCCTTGTTGTTGGTTTCAATTTTAAAAGAGAAGAGAAAGTCGTCCGTGGTTCTTTTGTTTTACTTCTGGCCATGCAAAGAAGTTAACTTCAATGACAATACTATTCATTTGACTATTGCGTAAGCATAGTTATTCCCTTAGTTCCCTTCTACTTAAACGAACTAATAAGACCATTCTACTAATGATTATATCGATTTGCATGGGGTGGAAAGAAGATTTTTTTCTAAGAAGTTTGTTTATAAAACAGGCAGAGAAAGTCATTTGAATGAAACACATTTTTAGAGAAATGTTTACTTTCCGTATGCTTCCAAAAATCTTGATTTTTCTCAAACTTTAATAATTTATATCTCAAGTTGGAACATGATTTCGAAAGAATATATGACCGTTTTCTTTCATGTACTTTTGAGAGGGAGTATAACAATTTTGAAACAAATTCGTAAAAACTTGCATCATATGGAGCTTGCTGAGTATGGAAAACTGCTGAAAAAAAGTTTGCGAGAAAATTATGTTGAAAGTTGACACTGCCTGTTAATTAACATGCGCCAGCACATTTATTGCTTTAGTTAATTGATATCTAATGTGTGCCAATTAGAAAAACTCTGATGTGATCTCTACATCTCTGTAACAATTATTGTTAGAAAGCTTATTCCTCTATATACATCATGCTAATCGAGATAAACATGAGCAGAAATTGTCCTTATTACTTGGTCCCTGGTAAGTAGAAGGGAAAAAATCTAATGCGTTCCATTCACATGATGTCTAGCTATTCGGTAAACAAACCTTTTGTTCAAAACATTAATATGTTAGCTATATCGCGCTAATCAAGATAAACATAAGTAGAATTAGTCTTATTAATAAGTCATTGTAGGCAGAAGGGAAATAAGAAAATACACAGGTTAAAGCGATAGACTCGTCCTTTAAAAGCCATCGCCATGTGAACTAATTGAGATTCCAATTTCTTTGCTTTTCAGGAGTAAACAAACGAGAAACGAGTAGAAAGAAGTCTTCCCATTTGAGAAAGGTTTAAGTGGCTAAAATTGAAACTAAAAATCCGGAACATCTCGAAAACGATTTACTCTGCCATCCCCCAAAAGGTATAAGTATAACATAAATTATGTGTTTTAATGAAATATGCAGTAGTAGTAAGTTTTTGTATCTCTTATAGTTTGCCAGTTATACAAAGGTCATTCAGAATGAACAGTTCCTCAGAGGCTATTCCCAGAAAATCCAAGAAATACATTTCATTTGTCATAAAAATATCTTGAGTATAAAGTATTTTAATCAAAATCGTGAGAGCCATTTTTGAGAAAATCAAAATTTTCGAAAAATGTTCCATCTAAAGGATAGTTGGGCGTGGGGGATTTTCTTGAAAAGCTTCGTGTCCATCCTTGGAGGATACCAAATTTAAATACCAAGTTAGGTATTTAACAGCCTTTTCTTTTTTGAGCTATGCTCCCCAGACACACACACACACCCATATACACATACATACATACACACACAGATACATATACACACATACATACATACACCACACGGACATTCTTCTAAAAATGTTTTTTATTTTTATTCTCTGGGTCTCAAAGCATGTATTTCCGCTGATATCTCGCTATCGAATTTTTGGGTGCAATACAAAACCTTCTCTATACACTATGTACATAGTATGTGAAGAGAAAGTAAAAAAAAAAAAAAAGGTTATTTTCTTAAATTTTAAACTTTGTGTTATTTTATTATGTAAAATAGTATTTTGCATTTTTCACAATAGTAGAGAAATTTCACAGTTGCATCCCCTTAAATTATGTTTAATTTGATAGCTTCGTCTTTAGCGCCCTCAAATGCCTTGGATTTGAATCATTATACCAAGCCACCGCTGACAAATAGTCCACGAGCTATGCCACTATTTCCGCGAGATACCATGATGTCAACAGGAATTAATTATGCTAATAATACTTTTAACTTTTGGGTTTTTCCTGATAATAAAGTTTTTCTTGTAATCTTGAAAAGTTAAAAGCCTACATTTACTGAGTGTATCAATCCATATCTCACTAATGAGGTTGATAGGGCGGAAATGCGGCAAGCCCGCACAGTGGTTATTCTTTCTTACACTTAAGTATACTCGATTAAATGCGAGCGGATCCAATACAACAAAGCAACATGATTTTCTCTACCTATTCTGCAACAAACTTACTCTTACAAAACCTTACTGTTCTCTCTTCTGAATACTATTCAAGATGAAGGTTAACAGATCTGGTTTTATTACTTAGTTCCTTGTAAATAAAGGAGAAATAAGGGAATACTCGGCTTAAGTGACAATCAAAACCTTTAAATGATTGTCGCAGTGGAAACTCACTTGAAATTCCCCTCTCTTTGAATGACCAGGGTGAAAAAGTGAATAACGACTTCCATTTGAGAAAAGTATTGGAAATTTGAAAATCAATAACAAGCAATAGGTACCTCGGAAATAATTAACTCCACAGAGAAAGAAAAATAAAAGATATATGACGTAAATTGCGAGTTTTACGGTTTACCGATTGTGTAAAAGTCATTCAGGATGAACAGGGCTTCAATGACTATTCCCAGAAATTGAAGATATACATTTTTTCATTTGTCAAAGTATTCTCAAGACATGCATTTCGGGTAGAGCCGGTCGTTACTCGTAAGCCACGCCACTCTCGATAGTATGGCAACGAGTCTCGTGTATCGAGAACTAGTGCTCACGAGCGAGGCGACTCGAGAATTCTCATAACTACAGGCGAAGTAGTTGACATATGATCCGTGGAATAAAGTGGTTGCGTAATAACTAGGGACCGGATTTTTAGGTTTTAATCTATTTCCCCCTTGTAAACTAGAACGCTTCAAAGTACTTTTATGCTTTAAGCGGTTTGAGTGCTAATCTTATTCAGCCTAAAAATACTAAATAGGACATTAAGACCTAAAAGTCGCTAAACTTAAGTTTTTTTTTTTTCTTTCTTCAGTTCATTTGAATTAACAATTTTTGTTAAAAATTCGTTTAGTTTTGTTTTGAATGCACATGTGGGGTTATCCAGGGAAAGAATGCTCTTGGCATTGCGATGTTGAAAGTTGTTTCTCTCTCTCTCTCTTTCTTTCTCTCTCTCTCTCTCTAGGAATATATTAAAGAACAGTAGAAAATTTGCTGGTTGTGTATAGCAACAGTGCTACCAAGTGAACTTTATTTTATGTGAGTGCTATATATTAAAACATGTGCTTGATATGTTAATTACAACGTTCTAGCACGCGTTTACTGTGCAATACATTGTTTTAAAATACTGAACATATTAATAGCATGCTTCCGTGAAGTAAAATAGTTTTCATATTTTTATCTGTATTATGTTTAAAAGGCTTTTGTCGTCGACTGGCTTAAATAGCTAAGCAAAAGGCAGGAGCATTGTTTAAAAGCCTAGAAAAGGCTAGGAAATTTGTTTATAAATATAAAGAGGTTAAAAGAAGACCGTAAAAGGCTAAAACTGCATTTATAAAAGCTAAAACTCCGGGCCCTATTAATAACACAAGATGTTAATGTTAATGACACAGCTGTCATTTAAGTTGCTATCTACTTAACTTATACTCAAACTACAGATAAAACCGAAAATATTCATGCAACATAAACTTCTTAGGAGTAATACAATTATTAATATTTGTAGTAAAAGTGGACACCACGTACATTTATATCTGCATATTCTCTGATAACACATTTCGTTTTTAATCCGTTCATTTAAATCTCAAATCATTTAAACAGATGAAATAATAGAAGTTACAGATCTTAGGCAAATATTGCATTATTACATGTTCTTCTCGTTTAGATAAACATGCACAATTTTATGAACTTTCAGCCGATTTTAACAATTTTGTAGACGATTTCCTAATCACCTGAAGGAATGCTATATACTTGTCATCACTTCTGGTATGGTATGTCTCGATGCTGCGTTGGCTTGCACCCGTCAACACAGTTCGCAACGGGTCATTTCGCGTATTTCTGCAGCTATTGTGATCTTGAATAAAATGAAATTGTCTAGCGTTCCGATTTAAAAACGGAATAACATTTCTTCATCCTATACAAACGTTTTAGTGAGCAACAGGGGTTGCCAAGTTATATGACGGACAAAATTTAGTTTTCACGGATGACGGATTTTTTGACGGGTATTATTAGCAATTGTTAAGTAATATTATATTGATTTCCTTTAGAAAAACTGTCACGGATGTTAATCTTTGTGTACCTATAAGTCTGTTAAGCAATGTAACAGCTATCTTTTGTTTAGAGCTAACAGCAACAAACTTCTTGGATAACTGAACAACTCTGCAAACACGACACTGTGGTGTATGGCTATGTTTATCAGAGTGAATTCTGAATTCAGCATAGTGAACGCAGTGCTAATGCGTTCTTTTCTTTTTTTAAATTACCCAATTGAACAGAAGGCTTTGCGGTATGTACTACATTTTAGAAAAGAATGGTTAAATAATGAGTAATTAAAGGAATGGTTGTTAGGGGTGCCCAGGGAACCTAGTAGTGCGCGGTGCCAATATTGCCAATGCAATGTAAATGTGCTCTTGTCAGATTTACTGTTTCAAAATAAGAAACCTCTAAAAGCAGCTGAACCCTTTTTAACTTCACAGTCAAACATACCATTTCAGCCTATTAAAGACGCGTATGAACGTGCAGCTGCAGAAGCTGTTCTCAAGTTGCTTGTAGTTAATCACTTCCCTTGATCATCTTTCAGACCTGACCAAGAAACTGTTCCAAAGTGCTGACCTTGAGTTTTAATTTCTATTTTTAAAAGAAAATAGGGAAATTACTAATTTTGATGGCTTTTGACGGATTTTTATGTGCTGGTCTGACGGAAAAAATAATCATGTATTGGCAACTCTGGTGAGCAAGGCACTCAATCTGATCCAGCAGAACACGTTTATTGTAATAAAATGCAGGTCAAAATAAACACATGCACTGCTTTCGGTTATTCAACTTCATTTGTTAGTCACAAGGTCAAGGAGAGACGTAACATATAATACAATAGGTATATCTTTACTTTTTGAGTAACAAAGTAGCACAGAGGGGAAACGTATACATACCTACCAAAGTGTTTAAAATAAACCAGTGCAAAGAAAAAAGATGTTGTTTTACTCAAATAAGTATGGTTAGATTAGAGCGGATAACAGAATTACAGCTTCAAACAATGTTTACATACTGATTTATAACAAAACTATCGATCATCTGCGAGTTTCCGCGCATTACACCGCAGTCTTGGAGTAAACGAGAATCGTAATCTCTCTTCCTGCCAGCCATACGTTCAGCTGCACCTACTGGCTGCGAGAGGCACGATTAGCGGCAGAGAGAAACGAGCGAGACTGAAAGCTGTTTTGACCAGCTCTAGTATTACGTTCAGCTGCATCTACTGGCTGCGAGAGGCACGGTTAGTGACAGAGAGAAACGAGCGAGACTGAAAGCTGTTTTGCATCTACTGGCTGCGAGAGGCACGGTTAGTGACAGAGAGAAACGAGCGAGACTGAAAGCTGTTTTGACCAGCTCTAGTATAGCTATACGTTCAGCTGCACCTACTGGCTGCGAGAGGCACGGTTAGCGGCAGAGAGAAACGAGCGAGACTGAAAGCTGTTTTGACCAGCTCTAGTAGAGCTATACGTTCAGCTGCATCTACTGGCTGCGAGAGGCACGGTTAACGGCAGAGAGAAACGAGCGAGACTGAAAGCTGTTTTGACCAGCTCTAGTAGAGCTATACGTTCAGCTGCATCTACTGGCTGCGAGAGGCACGGTTAGCGGCAGAGAGAAACGAGCGAGACTGAAAGCTGTTTTGACCAGCTCTAACACCAGTCTTTCTATTAACGAGACTCGTGAGTCTTGCGAGTAAACGAGAATCTCGTAATCTCGTTGACTTCCTCTTGAAGGGCTTACATATTTAAATGAAATATACAACTTTCTCTGGAAAAACAAAACTTCCCTAGCCAGTGGCGGCTAGCAAAACAAAACAAAAACAGATACAAAACCCAACATAGACCACTACTTTCTAGAAAACTACAGATCTATTGCACTCACAAACATTATGTGCAAATTTATGGAAAAAGTCATTACCCGAAGACTAAAATGCATCTTAGAACAACAGAATTTCTTCGCTGAAACTTAGAGTGGCTTTCGCCGTCATCATTCGACCACCGACACCCTAATTACACTCGAAACAGAAATTCTAAATGCCTTCTCAAAGTCACAGCACCTCTCTATAATAAATTTAGATCTGGAAAAAGCATATGATGTGGTATGGAAACCTCATATTACTAGCACACTTTTCGACTTCAACATCAGAGGACGAATGATGGCATTTGTTTGTAACTTTCTTCATAACCGTAGAATCAGGGTCCAAGCCAACGGAATACTCTCCAAAGAAATCAAAATGGTGTACCTCAGGGCTGTTATCAGTGTGATTCTTTTCCTGGTAGCTATAAATAATGTAGTCTCGTCTCTTCACCCATCAGCTAAATCAGGTGTTTATGCTGAGGACCTTACAATTTTCTGCCAAAAAGTACTTCAGTCGGCTTTAGATGACCTCCAACAGTGGTCATCTCCCACTGGGTTCAAATTCTCTAGCAGTAAAACGAAATGTATCACCTTCTCAAGAAAACGACATCCCGAACAGGACCTTATACTGTACTTAACGAAGATAAACTCGACGTAGTCAAAACAACAAAGATTCTGGGAGCTATTTTTGACTAAAAACTTTCATGGAATTCTCATACTAAGTCTTTAAAAGAAGCTTGTTCTAAACGACTGAACGTGCTCAAGACTCTTGCCGCAAAAAATTGGGGAGCTGACTTATTCACGCTTCTGAACACCTACAAATCTTATTAGATCCAAACTAGATTATGGAGCAGTAGTATACAACTCCACAAGAAATTAGTCTCTCAAAACTTTGGATTCTTTTCATTCCACTGCGCTAAATCTGGCCTTAGGGACATTTGTGACCAGTCCAATCTCAAGCCTCTAAATAGAAGCACATGAACCGCCTTTGAGTATTCGCAGGAATATATTTAATCTAACATATGCCACAAAGATAGCATCACATCCAACCCATAAAATGCATAGCTATGTTTTTCCATTATTCAAACCTTATCGGACACCAACAGAGCGACACAGCAGTCCATTTTACATCAGAATTCTACAGCATTTAAAAGAAATATATTTTTAAATCCCTTTGGTCCATTCTCGCTATGCTGGAAGTGCCACAACCTATTGGAAAATCCACTATCCACCAATTGATATCCAACTTTCATTTCACTCTAAGTTACAAACACCTTCCTATGTCCTTAAGTAAATGTCCAATTCTTTAATTGACAAAAATAAGTCTGCCACGAACATTTTCACAGATGGATCAGCATCCAATGAAAGAAGGGGATGCGCTATAGTATACCCAGATCAGGTAATGCTCTACAGTTTCTTTACAGTGTTGTCTTGTGAAGCATTCGCCATTAGGGAAGCCCTTCTATATATAACTAGTTCATCCACTAAAAGACACTATACCATATTTACAGATTCGTTAAGTGTACTACTAGCCACCCAAAGCTCCGAACCAAAACACGCACTGATCCACGAAATCCATTTATTAAGTTATAATATAAATAAGACCGATGAAAAGGTATTCTTTATATGGACTCCCTCTCACATTGGCATAAAAGGAAACGAAACAGCAGACGAAGCTGCAAAAGAAGCAACTAAACATCCCGTCAGTGATTCGTCAATAGTCTCTCCACACCAAGACACCATCAACTACATCAAACACAAGTACATGGAAAAATGGAAATTGGAATGGTCATCAACTGACAGTAAACTTCAGGAAGCTCGCTCTGGCTGCACCAAACCTTTTCTACGTTCTCGAACTCTCAAAAGAAGAGATCAAGTGATCATCACTCGACTCAAAATCGGTCACTCCAAACTGACGCATTACTATCTTCTGACTAAGGAACAACCTCCAAACTGTACGAGCTGTGATGGACCTCGAACCGTACACCACATCCTTGTAGACTGCCCACTGCACAGCAGAAGAAGAAAAGTTTTCCTAATTCGGTCAACACACCCAGCATGCTGAAGAGACGCTACAGTTTCTAATGCATACAAACCTTTCTGATTTATTGTAAATGTAATGTAAATATTAACCTAACTGTAAGACTGTGTACCTATAAATTGATAATTAATGTATTCATGATCGGTCGTGATAAGACCTTGTAGTCAAAACGATCTTAAATAAACATTAATTAAAAAAAACTCTCTTCCTGCCAGCCATACGCTCAGCTCCTCGACGGGCTGCGAGAGGCGCGGTTAACGGCAGCGAGAAATGAGCGAGACTGATAGCTGTTTTGACCGGCTCTGATTTCCGGTTAAATTTCGGTATCGAATATATTCGCTAGAATAATGCGCGGAAGTCACTTAAAAACAATGTAGCCAGCCTCTTCGGAGCAGAAGCAGTAAGAATAAGCATCGCTGCTGTCACTCCCTCATCCTAAACCATCCTTAACGTGCAAATATTTCGATTTTTTTTATTTTTTTCAAAAATGTCCTTAACATTTTGATTAAATGTATTTGAAGTCCTCTTCATTCTGGTGGACTTTCACATATCTGCACAGCACGACTATATCAAACCCCCCTTTATGCGGAGTTAACCATCTCTGAGGTATTCCGAAACGTTCCTTGGCAAGGTTTGAACTTTTCCGTTTAAACTTTTCTTAAGGCCCCCCCCCCCATTTCTTTCTTTTTCTCCTGGTAATTAAATGGTAGGGGATTTCGAAGACATCAAATAGCGGCCAGGTTTTAAATTATTTAACTATCTCTTTAGCCTATTTATTACGTTTTTCTTTTGGGCCTATAAGAAAATTGCAGCGTTCCCCGCCCCCCGCTCCTCATTACCTCTGAATATTTTCATGTTGTAAATTATGTTTTCTTGTATTACTAATATTTCCTCCGGCTAGATACCCACCTCGATCAAGCAAATATCTCCTAATAGGAACGACATATTATAACAGAGATCACACATTTGTAACATTTAGTTTAAGTAATTTATTTAAATTGTTACCAAGAGATTTCACAATGTATGTCCATGTTATATTTTTATGCGCTCATAGCTGAAACTATATTACGCGCTCACTTACATGTGAAATTTAGATTTCGCGTGTCACATTTCTTAAGTATGTAACTAATCAGTAGAGTCCGGATTTTAATGTTATTACATATTTTAAATCCTGCATAATATTTCAATGAGAAGTAAAAATGTTGGCGAATAACATCATTTGGGACTGCCTTACAAAATTTTATTTTACATTTGTTTACATATTTTGCACATTTCTACATATTTTAACGATGTTACATAAAACGTACATATTTTCTGGGTTTCGTTACAATTTTATTATTTTTAAAACATATTAGTCACATTATAAACTACTGTTATCACAAGTTTTGCTGAAAGCAATAAAAATCAATCTGCGAAATAGGATCCAATTTAAATTAAGAATGCAATAATAACCGCCCCGCCTCGTTCTGATTGTTGTCCGTTTATATCAAAGCAGGTGCCGCTCGACAATGTTGACCTCCAGTATCACGTTTCTCGTAGCGCTTTGGGCATTTACAAGGACTGGAGAAATTGATTGCTACCATTGTCGCGGTAGTCGGCATCTTGTAATATATTAGCTGCGAGGAAACACAGTGAGCCGCTGGACAACCATCAAAATATAGCGAGGCGATATTACTGCAGTTAGTTTCTTGCACTCTTAGTAAAATGGCACCAATTGGTCCTCGCTATCCTGCAAGTTGAATTCATGGTAAAATTAGATAGCGCCTTTGCAACCGACGGAAAAGTAATAGTCTGTCAAGCGTGCAGTAAAAGAATTGGCTGTTCCATGAAATCTCAAATGGAACAACATATCAAGAGTGCTCTTCACATACGCAACAAACACCTACAGTCTTCTAGAAAGCAAGTTCTGTTAACGCAAATGCAACAGGAACCGTCCGGAAATGATTTTTTTAAAGACCTGTGCGGTACAATGGTTGCAGCTAATATTCCGTGGCATAAACTTCAAATTCCTCAATTTCGCTCCTTTCTAGAAAAATATTGCAAGAAGGTTATTCCTGACGAATCTACTCTGAGGAAAAGTATCTTCATGTGTGTTATGAAGAAGCAGTTGCTCACATACGGAATGAAATTGGGGACTCCTGTATTTGGTTTGCCGTCGATGAAACTACAGATGACATGCGTCGGTACATAGCAAATTTAGTAGTAGGAAAACTAGATTCCGAAAGTCCAGCAAAACCATTTCTAATCTGTTGCAAGGTGTTAGAACAAACAAATCATTCTACTATTGCAAGATTCGTAAATGATGGGATGAAGATTCTGTGGCCAGAGGGTGTGTGTGTGAGGAAAAGGTTTTAATTATGTATTCAGATGCCGCAGCGTACATGATTAAAGCTGCTACTGCTCTTAAGGTTTTCTAACCAAAAGTACTTCACTTCACCTGCTTGGGCCATGCATTGCAACGTGTTGCTGAAGAAGTAAGAAGTAATTTTCCCTGTGTGAATAAGTTGATATCGGCAACAAAAAAGGTCTTCGTGAAAGCAGCGCACAGAATTCAGTGCTATAAAAATCATCTCTAACATGTCACTTTGCCTTCTGAGCCAGAACTTACAAGCTGGGGTACGTGGTTAGAAGCTGTGAACTTTTATTTTCAACATTTTGAAGGACTCCAGTCAGTGGTGAACATGTCCTCTTCAGAAGTAGCTGTTTCCATACGTGAATCTCAGGACACGTTTAAAGATCCGAAAGTGGCAAGCTGCTGTGCTTACATCAAAAGTAACTTCGGCTGGTTGCCTAGCAGTTGGAAACACCAGGTTCCCTTCTTCACGAATCAATGGATTTAATGGAGCGTGCATCACAGAAGCGTAGTGTAGTTGCAGGAGACGTAGGAAGGAAGGTACGTGAATAATTCAAAGTTGTGCTAAACAAGAATCCAGGAATCATTATTTTGGATTGATTGAATTGATTGTTTCACTCATTGTTATATTGGTTCAGTATTTCAACATTGGTTTACCGTCTAAAATTTAAGTAAAATAATTATGTGAAATGAGTAATTTTAATAAATATAATCCAAAACGCATATTTCTTATTTCGTAATTACCTACTTGAAAATCAATTTTAGGTAAATTCTGCATAAAACAAAACATTTTCCGTATAACTAATTATATATTTCGGCTTTAAATTTTAACTCACTGTAATTAATTCAATACTTACAGACCCATCAAATTACAAAATTTTGGGTAATTTGCAGTCTGCCTTTAGATTTGAGGTGGTAATCATAGCATTTAGAATATTACATAATTTTACATATTTTGTTGATATTACCTACATATTTCATTACATATTTTGATTACATAAATATGTACATATTTCGCACCACTACATAAAAACCCGGGCTCTACTAATCATTGATGCCGGCATACTGGGGGAGAACAACTAAATGCACTTCTACCTAAACGAACTGCACTGTACAGTAAGTCAAAAAGAACAGTGCTGAGATCTACGTCTCCGTAAGTATATTCGAACACCTAAGCATTAAAACTGTACTCTAATTGGCTTTCTTTAACGCTCCCAGGAGCGTCTCATTTCATGTGCCAATATAAACTGTCTTACTATTTCACTTAGGCTTCTATCAATGACTTTCACAATCTCACCACCCCTAAGGCTTGCGATGTGTTTTAATTTCACTCAAGGAAATTCTTTTACACATTTTACCCCACATTACTATTTCTATTAATAAACATTAAGTAGACAGAAGAATAAGATTTTGTAATAATAGTAAAAGAATCGGTAGAGAAAGTTGTGTGAAGGTAGCACATAAGATTTTTTTACTTTCTCCAACACGTATGTAGAATGTACACAGATAAAGAAGGTACTGTATTTCATCCAAAAATTCCATATCGAGATTTCACCCAAAATGCAAGTTTTGAGACTCCCAGAATAAAAAAAAAAAAAGTATTTTTAGAAAAATGTCCGTGTGTTCAAAAATGAAAACTCGCTTAAACACCAAACTTTGTATTACAAAGTTCATTATCTTCCAAGGATGCGACACGAATATTTTCAAGAAAATCCTCTACTCCCAACTACTCTTTACATGGAGCATTTTCGTTTAAATTTTGATTTTCACAAAAATGGCTCAACAATTTTGATTAAAATACCACAAGTTCAAGATATTTTCATAACAAACGAAATTTATATCTTGAATTTTATGGAAAAAACCTCTGAAAAGCCTACTCATTCTAGACGACTTTTGCATAACTGGTACACTATAAGAGATAGACAAAAACTTATTACACAAAAATCTGATGTGCTTCATTCAAATGACTTTCTCTACATCTCTGTAACAACTTATTATTAAAAATCATTTTATTCTATCTACCTCACAACTGAGATAAGCTTTAGCAGAAATTGTCCTTATTACTTGATCCCCTGTAAGTAGAAGGGAACAAATCTAGTGTGTTCCATTGACGTGATGTCCTCTAGATGTTCGGTAAACAAACCTTTTATTCCAAACAATAATCCGTTATCTACTTCATGTTAATCAAGATAACCATAAGCACATTAGCAGAAGGGAAATAGGAAAATGGACGGGTTAAAACGATAGTCTCACCCTTTAAAGCCGGTCGCTGTGTGAAACAATTGAAACACTAATCTTTTTGCTTGCCAGGAATAAGCAAAAAACGAGAAAAAAAAATCTGATGTGTTCCATTCACATGACTTTCTTTTCATCTCTGCAAAACTTACTGATAAAAAGCTTATTCTTCTATTTACTAATGATAATCGAGAAAAAATTATCAGAAATAGTCATTACTTGCTTCCTTGTAAGTAAAAGTGAAATAAGGTAAGGGGAGACAAGGTGGTCAGTCGTGGAGCGGTATCAGCGAAAGCCGCACTGTATTTTGCACAGAAGTTTCTCGGTCTCGAGCCACCATCGTAACCGTCCATTGATCATACGCTCCATCACCTTACAAACAGCACTAGCACTGGTGAGGGAGATAGGACAGTAACTGGGAGGAAGACTACGGTCCTTCCCCGGTTTTAAGATGGGAACAACGGTGGCTACGCGCCAAGCTGTCGGAAACACACTCTCACGCCAAACGAGGTTGTACTGGTTCAGGAGATATTGCTTACTGTCAGAAGAGAGGTTCTGTAGCATGGCGATATGGAGACCATCGGATCCTGGAGCGGAGTGTCCAGAGGATGCTAAACAGGCATCCAGCTCCCGCTTGCTAAAATCCTAGTTATAGCACTCGGAATCCAAGGACCAGAATGAGAGACTCTGAGACTTCACGTCCTCCTTGATGGCACGAAACGCGGGGTGATAATTGGCGGAGCTGGACGCTGTTGCGAAAGTGCTACCAAGGCGTCTGCAATAGCAACCGGATCAACGACGGTGTAGTTCCCACGAGAAGCCCTGGTATCGAAGTACCAGTCTGCTTACCGGTAACACGGCGGAGCTTCTCCCACACAACAGATGAAGGTGTTGTGCGACTGAATGTTTCTACAAACGAAGCCCAGGAAACCCGTTTGCTATCTCGAATAATGCGCCGAGCCCGGGCGCGTGTTTGTTTAAAATTGATCAAATGCTCCAAAGTAGGGTGATGGCGAAATACCCGAAGAGCCCTCCTGCGAGCACGAATAGCATCGCGGCACTCGGTAGTCCACCAAGGGACCGGTAATCGTCTATGGTAGGAAGACGACCGCGGTATGGACTGCTCGGCAGTGGAGATCCCGACAGAGTTGAAATGTTCGACAATGTGGTCAATGGAGTCGAACAGGCGGTCGCTAAATACAGCCAGAGCGGAGGAAACAGCCAAATTCGACTTAGACAGATGCCAAGAAATCGCATGCGAGGAAGAAATGTGATGTGATAGCAGAGTAACGGCACAAGGGGAATGATCACTGGAATGAGTATCTGATACTACGTTCCACTGAAAGCGGTGAGCAAGCTGTGCAGAGCAAACAGAAAGGTCCAGGTGGGAGAGCGTGGCAGAAGAATCGGAAATGAAAGTAGGTTCACCGGTGTTCAGAACAGAGAGACTATATTGAACGAAAATATCAGCAAGAACAGTCCCCCGCGCGCAGGTCCTAAGAGAACCCGATAGGGGATGGTGGGCATTAAAATCACCCAACAGAAAAAAAGGTGCTGGGAGCTGTGACAGGAGATGGAGCATGTCATGCAGCGCAGAGGGTAGATGAAGGCGGAACGTAGACATTACATACAGTGAAGGAGAAACCAGGAAGAGTAAGTCGGATAGCAACAGCTTGCAAGGTAGTGGTAAGCGAGACCGGCTGAGATTTACATACACAATGTAGATTTATATACAACACAAACACACACACACACACCCACACATACACACACACACACACGTGCTAATAATTTGATACCAATAGAGAACACTATGTTTAAACATTAAGTTTCTCTCCTTTTGTCCGTTTGCTAATAGCATTGCCAAATGAACACATTTTAGGTTCTAATGTATTTAGAACGACCCTGTTTACATATACCACGCAACGACCAGCTGCTGTATTTGGTACAACTCACACACCGCCGGCCTGCAATCACGTGACTCACAGTGAGGAAACGAGAGCTCATTCAGTTGCAGACTTTCCTTATACAATGAATGTCTTAACATATACTGAATTAGCAGATAAGTAGTCATGTAATTTACTCCACTGCGAGGGGCTGTATCATCGACGATTTATAATCTTCCCAAAATACGAACTTTCACTGTAGTCAATCAAAGGATGTGTGACTCAAGGGCTTTTAGTTTTCGATTTATATACAGGTTGGCAAACCTCATTCAACATTGGGAAAAGATTGAATTCATGTTTCATTACAATACAAACAATACTTACAATTCTTTTTTTTTTATATATTCACATTGTTTTCCGTCTGCATTAATACATCTTCGAAACGGCAATAACAACTTAACGGTTTAAAACTCCCGACTGTACTACGTCTTATTGGTACTTTCGTTTTATTTTAACCAACTGCCCAGTGATTTTTGCGCCACTCTGTATGTATGCATATATAAAGTCTTGAGGTTTAATTATAATTTATCATCTTTGTAAGAGCAATGAGGGCGATTTTGTAGTTTAAAGAACGGAAGTGCAAATCCTTATATGTTGGTTTGAGTTATGTATTTGTTCAATAAAACCAAATTTAAATAAATATTTACATTTTGTTTAATATTTTTAAGTTAAACCCAAAATACATTGTGAATCATAAGCAATAATGTAAGCACACAGTTTACGTACGTTGAAGTTTCAGTGCGATCGATATTCTTCCCTCACATCACATCTATAATGACGGGGCAAAGGGCAGAGGAGGATCAACTGTATGACCTGTTAGGTAAATAAACACCGAACGTCTGAAATAGGGAATTTAAGTCATCCTAACATCATGAAACATAACTTTAGAAAAAAATATGTGTTACACTCACATGACTTTCTCTAGCTGCTCAACAAACTTCTTACAAAAGAGTATTCTTCTTTCTACATCATGCTAAACGAGATAAACATTAGCAGAATGTTCTTATTACTTAGTTCCTTATAAGAAGAAGGAAACTAAGGGAATGCACTAGGCTAAAGTGATAATCAAATGTTTTAAAAGCTATCACTATGCGATTGGCATTTTACTTCTTTGCTTGGCCAGGAGTAGAACAAAAGAAAAACGGACAGTTCCTATATGAGAAAAGTAAAGTACTTCACAATTGAAACAAATAACAAGGAATACCTCGGAAACGGTTACCTCCACAACAAAAACGTAAAGGACATAAATTGCGTATTTTTTTGTTGGTGAGTTCTTATCTATCTATGAAAAATAGCGATTTAGCAGTTAAGCAAAACTTGGCAAAATTCATCCAGAATAAAGAGGTCTTCAGAGCCTATTCTCAGAAAACTCAAGATATAGTTTATTTGGGATGTAAATAACTTTAATATACCTACCCGATTTTAATCAAAATCGTTAGAGCCATTTTTAAGAAAATCAAAATTTTCGAAAATTTCTATAAGTAAAGGGTAGATTGTGGTGGGGGGATTTTCTTGTAAATCTTCGAGGCGCATCCTTGGAAGATACTAAACCTAAATACCAAGTTTGGTATTCTTTTCGTTTTTGAGCTATGTTGTCTACAGACAAACTGACACACACAGGCACAGACCTTTTTCTAAAAATGCTCTTTTTCGGACTCAGGGGACCCCAAAACATATATTTCCGGAAAATCTCGACGTAGAATTTTGGATGGAATACAACAGCTTCTCTATCCACTATGTGCTAGTACATGCGGGCTAGAGAAAGTAAAGCTCTAATGTGTTCCATTCACATGACTTTCTCTACATCTCTGCAACAAATTATAGTTAAAAAGCTTATCGAGAAGAAATTAGCAGAAATGTTCTTATTACTTGCCTCCTTGTGAGTGGATAGGAAATAAGGGAGTATAGGCGATAGTGAAATATTTTAAAATGCAGGTTGCTCTGTGATTGAACTTGCTTTGTTTGTATGGTCAGGAGTTGACAAATTCCTGTATGAGAAAAGTATATTTTAAAACTGAAATCAATAACAATACCTCAAACATCGGTCAGCTCAACGAAAAAAAAGTATATAACATAAAACGTGTGTCTTAATCAGTGCTATATTTTTTGTTAAGTAGGTAAGTTTTTGTCTACCATTTACGATTTACCAGTAACTGTATTAATTACTTGCTTCCTTGTAAGTAGAAGAAAAACAAGGGAATACGCTAGGTTAAAACGATAGTCAAATATTTTAAAAGCTGGTTACCATGTGCTTGAAATCCTTTATATGCAGGACCAGGAGTTTACAACTTTCCGTGTGAGAAAAGTTTTAATATTTTAAATCTGAAACAAACAGCAAAGAATATCTTAGAAATGAAAACAAATATGAAAATCTGATGTGTTACACTCACATGACTTTCTCTAGCTGCTCTACAAACGCCTTACAAAAGACTATCTTCTTTCTACACAATGCTAATCGAGATAAACATTAGCAGAATGTTCTTTTTATTTAGTTCCTTATAAGTAGAAGGAAGTGATAGTCACATGTTTTAAAAGCTATCGTTATGCGATTATCATTGCAAATAGTTTCTTTGCTTGGCCAGGAGTAGAAAAAAAAAAAAAGGACTCTTCCTGTCTGAGAAAAATATAAGTACTTCACAACTAAAAGCAATAACAAGAAATATCTCGAAAAACCATTACCTCCACAACAAAAATGTAAATGATATTAAGTGTGTGTTTTGATGAGATCTACATTTTAGTGCAGTGTTTTTGTCTATCTCTTACGGTTTAGCACCGAAACAAATTTCCTCAAAAGTTCATCCAGAATAAGAGGATGTTCCCAGAAAATTCATGATATACATTTTGTTTGGGATGTAAATAAATTTAAAATGCGGGATTTTAATAAAAATCGTTAGATCCATTTTTAAGAAATTTTAAGGAATTCCCAATTTTTTTGATGAATTTTACGAAATTTTGCATAACTGCTAAACCGCAAGAAATGGAAAAAAAACTTACCACACAAAAAATGTTTTTGGTTTCAGGTTTAAACAACTTGTTCTTTTCTCATACAGGAATTTGTCAACTCGTGTCCATACAAACAAAGGAACTTCAGTCACCTAGTAACCAGCTTTTGACTTCACTTTAACCTATGATACTCCCATATTTCGCTTCTACTTACAAGGAAATAAGTAATGAGACTATTTCTGCTAAATTTTACGCGATTAGCATGAAGTAAATAGAAGAATAAGCTTATTAATAATTTTTACACAGTAGAGAAAGTCATGTGAATGGAACACATCGATTTTTTCTATCTCTTACGGTTTACCAGTTACACAAAATTCTGCAAAATTCATTCAGAAAAAAGATGCTTTTAGAGGCTTTTCCCAGAAAATTCAAGCTATACATTTTATTTGCCGCATAAATATTTTAATGCGGTATTTTAATAACTTTTGAGAAAATCAACATTTTGGAAATTTTTTGCATGTAAAAGATAGTTTGGGGTGGGGGAATTTCTGTCAAAATCTATCACGTCCCTGGAAGATGCTTAAATCCCAAGTTGGTATTTTACCGACTTTTCGTTTTTGAGTTAACGTTTTCACAGACACACGGACCTTTTTCAAAAAAAAAAAAAAAAATTATGCAGGAGGCCTTAAAACGTGTTTTTAAGGTGAAATCTCGGTATCGACTTTTATGGAGGAGTGCAATAGGCACCATCTCTATACATTATGTACATAGTACGTGTAGAGAAAGTAGAAAATGTTTTTGTTTGTTTTTTTTTATACAGGAGACCCTAAAACCTACATCTCCAGTGAAATATCGGTATCGAATTTTTGGATGGCGTGCAATACCTTCTCTACACACTATGTAGGTAATACATGTAGAGAAAGTAAAAATGTCTTTTTTGGATTCTGGGCGCTCAAAACATATATTTCAGGTGAAATCTCGATATCGAGTCTTTGGGTGCAATACAATACCTTCTTTATACATAATGTAGGTATGCAGTACATGAAGAGAAAGTCAAAATGCTTTCTTTGGTTTCAGGGGTCTCAGTATCGAATTTTGGGTGCAATACAACACCTTCCTTATACATTTATGTGCACAGAACGTGAGAGAAAGTAAAATTAATACTGAATCATCACATCGTCGTCAAACGCTGATACAAATATGTGCATTTATTGACCTACCACCCGGTATGTACACATGCATGTATTATGAGTATGTATTATACAGGCATATAATATCTGTATGTGTGTAGCTACCTAAATTTTTCATACAGCTGAATTTATCTCATGTGTAGTTTATTGCATTTTCGTTAAGTGCAGCACAATGAAATATAGAAGAGCCACGATAGTTTGTTGTTTCAGGCCTTATAGCTATTAAGTATTCAAAATGTCTCGACAAATACCTTATACCCAGACATTCCGCAAAGAGTGGGTGGCTCAGGGAGGAACAATGTAAAAATTGACTTGCTAAAATTGTGAATGACACAACAAAGGGTTACTGTAGATTACATCGGCGCGAAATCGTAGCAAAAACACGTGATCTGCATAACCATATTAAAACAAAAACACATTGTTCTGCTACGTAACCTCTCCCAAAAGAAACTAGAATACCAGCCTATTATTAAGAACGAGAAAACAAGCCATGGTGAGGGAAACTCGTGCAGTTTTTGTATGAGAACGTACTGCTTAGGTCGTTAAACTATAAGGTAATCCTCTCGCGGCCTCTCCACGGCGCGCGAGAGTCGACGCGAAAGTGGTGTTTATTTTATTTAATACATATAATGTAGACAGCTTTTAAACTATTGTATGTACCTCGTGCGCAAATCCTTTAGCGGACTAATAGTATTTAGGATGAAGTGTAAGCACAAGCCCCAAACTACCTGCAGGACCCTTGCGTGGATCCACTCGGAGGCGGGTCCTGAGAATTCCCAGGCGCAACACACCTAGTCCTACAATATTGAAACAAATGGTAATGAAGGAAATTATACGTACCGGCAGAAGTCGGATCACCTCAAAATTGTCTTACACGACCCGGAAAAACCGCGAAAAGCCCATGAGTCGCCAGGGATCACACGAAATCGAGTTGCTCAGGTTAACGGTCGCCATCTCGTACGTTGTGCGATTCATTAGAAACCCCCCCCCCCCGTGAATATTAAGACATCATATAGCCTATTTTTACACACAATACATATAGTAGGTAGGGAAAGTAATGCATTCCACCCAAAAGTTGTCGCGAATCTATGAACAGCATAACTCTAAAATCAAAATTCGAAAACCACCATTTATATAGAAAAAGTTTTAAAAATTTAGATTTTATAAAAAAAAATCGCTGTGGCGATGTTTAAAATAGCTTATTATAAAGCTACTAAGATGACGAAAGGTATATCCTGAATTTTTTGGGAACAGCCCCTGAAACACTCTTGATTCTGGGTGACTTTTTTATAACTGGGGACTCGTAAGAGTTAGACATACACAACAACAAAAATCTGATGTGTTACTCTCACATGACTTTCTCTAGCTACTCTATGAACAAACTTCTTTCAATACCATGCTAATCGAGATAAACATTAGCAGAATGTTATTACATAGTTCCTTATAAGTAGAAGGGAACTAAGGGAATGCACTAGGCTAAAGTGATAGTCAACTGCTTTGAAAGCTGTCGTTATGCGATTGTAATTGCAAATCCTTTCTTTGCTTGGCCAGGGGAGAACAAAAGAAAAACGGACACTTCCGTCTGAGAAAAGTATAAGTACCTCACATTTGGAACTAATAACAAGGAATACCTCGAAAACGGTAAGCTCCACGAAAAAAAAAAAAAAATGTAGGGCATAGCTTGTGTATTTTAGCAAGATTTACATTTTTTGTATAGTAAGTTTTTGTCTCTCTCTTACGGTTTACTAGTTATGCCAAATTAAGCAAAATTCATCCAGTGTAAACAGGTCTTTAGAAGCTATTCCCAGAAAATTCAAGATATACATTTTATTTGTGATAGAAATTGCTTTAATATGTGGCATTTTAATCAAAATCATTACAGCCATTTTTAAGAAAAACAAAATTTTCGAAAATTTTTCCAGGTAAAGGTTAGTTAGGGGTGGGGGATTTACTTGAACATCTTCTTGTCGCATCCTCGTAAGCTACCGAATTTAAATAGCAAGTTTGGTATCTAACGGTCTTTTCATTTTTGAGCTCTGCTGCCCACAGACACACACACACACACACACGTTTCTAAAAATGCTTTTTATATATATTCAGGGGGTCTCAAAACATCTATTTCCGGTGATATCTTGGTATCGACTTTTTGGGTGCATTACATTAGTTCCTTATAAGCAGAAGAGAACTACAGGGAAATCCGCCTGGGTAGTGTGGTTGTAGCGTGTCTGCGTCACATTCAAAAGGTCGCGAGTTCGAATCTTGCTTAGGGTGAGTTACCCGGATAAGTTTTTTTTTAGGGTTTTTTCCTTATCCTAAGCAGACGAATGTCGAGTAACTTTAAGCTCCATGGACCCCGAGATCGTTTGCATCATTTCACCAATTTCATTCATTGTACGATATGACCAACCAAGTTAAAGGACGCTAAACTACAAAAAAACTGCAGGGATGCGCTATGCTAAAGGGATATCAAATGTTTCGAAAGCTGTCGTTATGCGATTGTCATTGCAAATCACTTCTTTGCTTGGTCAGGAGTAGAACAAAAGAAAAACGGACACATCCTGTCTGAAAAAAGTATAAGACCTTTACAATTTAAACCAATAACAAAGAATATCTCGGAAACGGTTACCTCGACAACAAAAACGAAAAGGGCAAAAACTGTGTGTTTTGACAAGATCTACATTTTTTGTGCAGAAATTTTTGGTTTATATTTTACGGTTTAGCAGTTAAATAAAATTCACCAAATTCATCCTGAATAAAGAGGTCTTCAGAGGCTATACCAGAAAATTCAAGATACACATTTTATTTGGGATGTAAATATTTTTAATATATGGGTTTTTAATCCAAATCGTTAGAGCCACTTTTGGTAAAATCAACATTTTAAAAAAAAAAAAAAAAAAATCCATCTAAACGGTAGTTTGTGGTGGGGTGGGGTGGGGGGTTGAAAATCCTCGTGTCCCATCCTTGGAAGATACTAAACCTAAATGCACGTTAGCCAGTGCATTTTCTTATTTCCGTTCTACTTACAAGGAAGCTACTATTAAGACTAATTCTGCATGTTATCTTGGTTAGTAAGCTGTAGATAACAGATTCATGTTTTGAATAAAAGGTTTGTTTACCGAGCAGCTAGAGGATATCATGTGAATGGAATATATTCGATTCCGCCCCCCCCCCTACTACTTACAAAGAACCAAGTAATAAGAACAATTTCTGTAATGTTTATCTCAATTAGCATGATCTAGATAGGAGAATAAGCTTTTTAACAATGATTTGTTACAGAGATGTAGAGAAAATCATGTGAATGGAACACATAAAATTTTTTACTTTTTCTACCCGTACCATGTACACAGTGTAGGAGAAGGTATCGTAAAGCACCCAAAAATTTGATACGGAGATTTCACCGGAGATACATATTTTGGGTCCCCCTGAATTCAAAAAATCTGATGTGTACCATTCACATGACTTTCTCCATATCCCTGCAACAAATAATTCTTAAAAAGCTTATACTTCTATTTACTTTATGCTAATCAGAAAAAATTAGCAGAAATAGTCTTATTACTTGCATCCTTGTAAGTAGAAGCGAAATAACGGACAACCGTAGGTTAAAGTGATAGTCAAAAGCTGGTTGCTATGTCAATGAAGTTCCTTTGTTTATATGGATAGGAGTTGACAAGTTCCAGTATGAGAAAAGTATAAGTTTTTCATAGCAGAAACCAAAAATAAAGAATGTCACAAAAACGACGAACTCCACGAAAAAAAATGTATATAACATAAATTGTGTGTTTTAATGTGCTCTACATTTTTGTGTAGTAAGTTTTTGTCCATCTCTTACGGTTTAGCAGTCATTCAAAATTTAGTAAAATTCATCCAGAATAAACTACTCTTCAGAGGCTATTCCCAGAAAATTCAAGATATACATTTCATTTGTCAGGTAAATATGTTTAATATCCGAAATTTTAATCAAAATCGTTGGAGCCATTTTTGAGAAAATCAACATTTTCGAAAAAAGTTTCATGTAAAGGGTAGTTGGGGGTGGGGGGATTTTTCTCAAAATCTTCGTGTCGCATCCCTGGAAGATACTAAACTTAAATGCCAAGTTTGGTATTTTACCGACTTTTCGTTTTTGAGTTATCGTGTTCACAGACATACGGACACACATACACACACACACACACACACACACACACGGACCTTTTTGTGAAAATGCTTTTTTTGGATATTGGGGACCCTAAAACATATATTTCCTGTGAAATCTCGGTATCGAATTTTTGGTGGAGTGCAATACTTTCTCTATTCACTATGTACATAGTGCGTATGGAAAAAGTAAAAAAGGATTTCTAGAAAAACGTCGGCGTGTGTCTGTGGACAGAATAGCTCAAAAACGAAAAGACCGTTAAAAACCAAACTTGGTATTTAAGTTTATCTTCCAAGGATGCGAGACGAAGATTAAAAAAAAAAATAAAAAAATAAAAAAAAACTCCATCCCAAACTACCCTTTAGTTGGAAAAAATTTCGAAATGTTTATTTCTGAATAATGGCTCAATCGATTTTGATTAATACCTCTTATATTAAAGATATTTACAAGCCAAATAAAATGTATATCTTGAATTCTCTGCGTATAGATCTCTTTATTCTGGAGGAATTTTATTGAATTTTGTATAACTAGTAAACCGTAAGGGACAAACAAAAACTTACTAAACAAAAATTGTAGATCACGATAAAACACGCAATTTATGACATCTAAACTTTTACTTGGAGATATTCCTTGTTATTGATTTCGGTTTTAAAATACTTTTAACTTTTCTCACACGAGAATTTGTCTGCGCTTGGCCACGCAAATTAACGTTTTAAAAATCCGTTTATAAAACATTTGATTGTCGGTTTAGCCCAGCGTATTCCCTTATTTCCCTTCTACTTATAAAGTAACTAAGTAATAAGACCGTTTCTGCTAATGTTTTAGCATTAAATAGATAAAATAATAAGCTAATTAAAAATAATTTGTTTCAGCGATGTAGAGAAAGGCATGTGAATGAAGTGCTTTATATTTTAGAAAAAGGAACGTAGGCCCTTCCGTCCATCCGTGTGTGTGTGTGTGGACAGCATGACTCAAAAAAGAAAAGTTGGTTAAATATCAAACTTGCATACTACAAGGCAGCGACGTTGAGCAAAAGACAGACCTAAAGTCAGCCATTAAAGCCTTATTACTTTCTCTACATGTACTATGCACATAGTTTATAGAGAAGGTGTTGTTATGAACCAAAATTCGGTACCGAGTTTTCACCGGAAATACATTTTTTGAGACTCCCGATTGAAAAAAATATTTTTAGGAACATGCCCATGTGTGTTTGTGTGTGTGTGCGCGCGCACGCTGTATTTGTCTATCTGTGGTCAGCACAGCACAGAATAGTCTTTGAATTCCTCTTCATTCTGGATGACTTTTGTATAACTCGCAAACCATAAGAGATAGACAAAAACATACTACACTTAAAATGTAGGTTTCATTAAAATACACAATTTATGTCACACATTTTTTGTAGAGTTAACCGTTTTCGAGATATTCCGGATTATTAGTTTCAATCCTATACTTTCTCGAACGGGAAGACAACTTTCTTCTCGTTTCTCGTTTGTTTACTCCTGGTAAGAAAAGAGTGTGGAATTTCAATTGTTTCACCGATTTTTAAAGGGCTTGACTATCGCTTTAGCTTGTTAATTCCCTTATTCCCCTTCTACTTAGAAGGAAACAAGTAATAAGACCTATAATTTTGCTTATATGTATTTTAATTAGCCAGATGTACTTAGTTAAAAGATTAATCTTTTGAATAAAACGTTTTTTGTTGAACAGCCAGAGAAAGAAACGTGAATGGACACATCAGATTTTTTTTCCGTCGTTAGAGACCGTACATGAGGAAAGCCAAAACACGGATTGTTTTTTTGTTGTATTTTCAAAATAACAATCACAGCTCAATCCACGGCATCAATGTGACAGTGACTCCCATGTCAGTGTAGCCAACCATTTTATTATAAAGCGAGCCTTTCCGATAAGCCGCAGAATTCAAAATATTACAAAGTAATAATTTGAATGGTAGGTGACAAAAGCTTCGGGCTAAAGATATGGGATCCCTCCCCCCCCCCAGATTCGCCCATGCTCAGGCTCTCCTGCATTGTTGCCAAACATAAATATTTGTCGAGTCAAGTACGAAGTGTGCTAATACATAGCAATACTGCGCATTACCTTACCTCAAGCAGACTAGACTTCCTTGAAGATCGTATTTTCAGTATTTTTGTAAGTCCTTTAAAATATGGTTGTGTGTGTCACGTTTTGCTTGTCGTAAACTTGACATAAAAAGCCGCTTTCCTTTTAAATTTCGCATCCATATACTCTGAAGGACGTAACCTCTGTCATACCTGCATGCGCTTTCTCTCTGGTCGTGTTCTCCAGCTTTTTCTTCTGAAAGTATTTGTTAGTTACTGCGAATCTTGTTCTTGCCGCCATTTTAACTCGGCTGTTTCGATTGTTTCTTGGGCATTCGAAAGTGAAAACTGTTGACAATTCATTTATTAGATTTAGTGCACATTAAATGTCCAAAAAATAATAAAAAGTTATACATCTGAAATCTCTGGAGTTGGAACATAATTTACTGTTTATAACTATTTAACTTATGTGACGTCATCACAAAATGAATAAATGGTATGAAATAAAGGGTTTAATTTTGACCTAAATTATTGTTTACTATTTCAGTCTTAAATTAATCGACATTGTATATTGCAACATGGCTTGTAAGAGTTAAGTTTTAATAATATAGTATACAATACAATAATAATATAATAATAATAATAATTATTATTATTATTACTATTAACCCACTGACTTGTATGCCATATGGTATCTACATATGTATTCATGGCACCATTTCCGTGGCAATGTGCTTTAGCATTATAACACTTAACATTTCGATATTTTGATAATAAATAACTAAACAATAAGATGCTAATCCTCCGAAAAATAACTAACAAAGATGTTACAAATGCTGTTGCCTTTGCTCTGAAATTATTCTTTCTTCAATTTCTCAGCGTCGCAAAAGAAAAACATTTGATATGTTTCATTTACATGTATTTTTCTACTTCTCTGTAACAAACTATTGTTAATAACCCTTTTCTTCTATTTCATACTAATCGAAATAAACATTAGAGATACGGTCTTATTACTTAGTTCCTTGTAAGTAGAAGGGAAATAAGGGAATACCAGGCTAAACCGACAGTCAAATGCTTTAAAATGTGGTTGCTATGGGATTGAAGTTCGATTCTTTGCGTGGCCAGGAGTTGACAAGTTCCCGTATGGAAAGATATAAAACGAAACCAATAACAAGAAATATCTCGAAAACGATAAACTCTGCGAGAAAAAAAAAAAAAATGTATATGACATAAATGGTGTATTTTAAGGAGATCTACAGTTTTATGCAGTAATTTTTTGTCTCTCACAGTTTACCAGTTATGCCAAATTCAGAAAAATTCATCCAGAATAAACAGGTCTTCAGAGGCTATTGCCAGAAAATTCCATATATACATTTTATTTGGCATGTGAATATCTTAAATATAAGAGATTTTAATCAAAATCGTTAGTCATTTTTCAGAAAGCCAGAATTTTCGAATTTTTTTCAAGTAAAGGGTAGTTGTGGGTGGGGGACTTTTTTTAAAGAAAATCTTCGTATTGCATAAAGATAAAGATACTGAACTTAGATATCAAGTTTGGCATTTAATGGACTTTTTGTTTTTGGGCTATGCTGCCCACAGACGCACACACACAAGCGAACATTTTACTAAAACTGTTTTTTTTATTCAGGGAGTCCCAAAACATGTATTTGCGGTGACATCTCGGTATCGAACTTTTGGGTGGTTACAATACCTCCTCTATACACTAGGTACATAGTAGTGTAGAGAAAGTAAAGATCTGATATCCTAATGCTTTTTCTACCTATGTTACACTATCCTTACAAAAGTTTATTCTTTTATCAAAATAAACATTAGCACGACTGTTTTATTACTTCTCTTTCCTAAGGAAATAAGCTAAAGCTAAGGACAATTCTTTTAAAACCCGGTCGCTATGTAATGGATAGAAATTCCCTCCTCTTTACTTGACCAAGATACAAAAATATGAATTACCTCTTTCCATTTGAGAAAACAATACGTATTGGATCATTTTAACCTATAACAAGCAATATCTCGGAAAAGGTTAGCTCCACAACAAAACTATATTTGACATGAATATGTGCTTTGATGAGATTTATATTTACTGTACCTATACTAAGATTTGTCCATCTCTTACGGTTTAGTCATTTAGAATGAACAACGCTTTCAGATTTCCTACTATTCCCAGAAAATTAAAAAAATATATATATTTTGTCAAATAAATATATTTAATATATGGTATAGTAATAAGAATCCTTAGAGCCATTTCTGAGAAAATAAAAATGTAATAAAAATCCATGTAAAGAGTAGTTTGGAGTGGGGATATCTTCATGAAAACACTCGTGTCACATCCTTAGAAGATGCTAAACTTAACTATAAAGTTTGGTACTTGACCGACTTTCATTTTTGAGTTATGCTGTTTAAACATGCCCGCGCGGTCCTTTTTCTATTTGTTTATATTCAGGTACCCTAAAACATGTATTTCCAGTGAGCTCTCGGCAAGTTGTTAACAAAGCTGTCAATCTACAGGATCATGTTAGCGCCACTGGTGTACCAGGATTTTGTCCCGCAGTTTTTATGCCATAAATCCACCTATTTATATAGGGGTTGTTCTTTTAAGCACATTTAAATAGCATCGGTCTGTAGCGGGTTTGAACACGCGATCTAGTATTAGAATCAACTGAGCCAGTACAATGTTTTACACGTAGGAGTAAGTCCTTCAAAAATATACATTTTTTAAAGTGTCACACTATGAGCTCACACATTTTCTCAGCTCCTGTGCCACTTTGTTTACTTGATTGAAGTCTGCAACTTTTCAGGTTATTTATGAGCTCCACATTTCCTTTAACGCATCGCATACATTTTCCAATCTCCTTTACTTTACCGTGATGAAAGGGCAACTTGTAGAAGCATGTAATTTCAACGAGCACATTTAACCCAGCTTCCATATTTAGAAATGTGTAGGAAATTAGCACTGTAATGCTACAATAAGCAAACTTGAGCCTACTTTAGCATACATATAAAACCAAACCAAATAGTGATCATCAGAATGCCTGCCAGATAAGTTATACAGACAGATGGCATGCCATTTGATGGCACAGAAGATGTTGCACTCACAGTCATTTTCTTTATGGCGCGATCTCTTGTGCAAGAAACATGTCCGTCTATACTGGAATTTAGGCACACATGGTCCTAACTTTTGAGCCTTATTTATACCACTTCTTCACCTGTGTTTCCGGCAGCCTGCTACCTACTTCTCCCATCAGATACTTAAACATATCTTTGTTAACTACCATTGATACGAAGAGCGTTCAATAAGTCCTTAGAAAAAGATACAAAAACAAATTATATTTGGTAGATTTTTATTTTCTCTACACGTAGTGTGCACATAGTGTATACAGAAGTATTGTAATGCACCCAAAAATTCCATACCGGAGATTTCACCGGAAGTACGTATTTTGGGTTCCCCTAAATCCAAAAAAAAAATTTTTAGAAAAAAGGCCAGTGTATGTGTGTGTGTGTGTGGGGGGGTGTTGTGTTTATGGACAGCATAACTCAAAAAGAAAAAACTGTTAAATATCAAACTTGGTATTTAAGTTTGTATCTCCCAAGGGTGCGACACGAAGATTTTCAAGAATATCCCCTCACACGCAACTACCCTTTACAAGGAACTTTTTTCGCACATTTTTATTTTCTCAAAAATAACTCTAAAGATTTTGATTAAAATGCTTATATTAAAGATATTTACATGACAAACTGTATATCTTTAATTTTATGGGAACAGCCTCAGAAGACCTCTTCATTCTGGATGACCTTTGAATAACTGGCAAATAGGTATATATATATACACCTATTTGCCAGGTCATTCAGAATGAAGAGGTCTTCTGAGGCTGTTCCCATAAAATTGAAGATATACAGTTTGTCATGTAAATATCTTTAATATAAGCATTTTAATCAAAATCTTTAGAGTTATTTTTGAGAAAATAAAATGTGCGAAAAAACAGATATATACAGTTAAGCGTTTCAAGATATTTGGGATTGTTGGTTTCAATTTCAGCCACTTAAACTTTTCTTAAATGGGAAGAATCTTTCTTCTCGTTTCTCATTTGGAAATAGATCGGAATTTCAATTCTTTCACATAGCGACCGGCTTTAGCCCGTGCATTTTCTTATTTCCCTTCTACTTACAAAGAAGCTAGTAATTAAGACTAATTCTACTTATGTTTATCTTGACTAGCATCATGTAGATAACAGTTTAATGTTTTCAATAAAAGGTTTGTTTACTGAATAGCTAAAGGACATCATGTAAATGGAACATTTTTTACTTTCTCTATACGTAGTATGTACAAAGTGTATAGAGGAAGTATTGTATTCCACCCAAAAATTTGACACCGAGATTTCACCGGAAATAAAAGTTTTAGGACCCCCTGAATTAAAAAAAAACAAAAAAAAAAAAAAACACGTTTTGAATAAAAAGAAAAATACGCGAGCGCGCGCGCGTATGTGTGTGATATTTAACGAAAAGACCGTTAAATATCAAACTTGATATTTACCAAGGATGCGACACGAAGATTTTCAAGAGCATCCCCCATCCCCAAACTATCCTTTACATGGAAATATTTTAGAAAATTTTGATTTTCTCAAAAATGGCTCTAACGATTTTGATTAAAATACCACACATTAAAGCCATTTCCATCACAAAGTAAATGTATATCTTGAATTTTCTGGGAATATCTTCTGAAGACCTGTTTATTCAGGATGAATTTTGCATAACTAGTAAACCATAAGAGATAGACAAAAGCTTACTACACAAAAATCTCGTTAAAACACACAATTTATGACATACACATTTTTTTCGTGGAGATATTTCTTGTTATTGGTTTCAGTTTTAAAGTACTTACATGTTACTTTTCTCATACGGGAACTTGTCTATCTTGGCCAGGCAAAGAAACGGATTTTAATCCCATAGCAACCACATTTTAAAACATTTGACTGTTAGTTTAGCCTGGTGCACTCCGTTATTTCCCTTCTATTTATATGGAACCAAGTAATAAGAATAATTTCTGCTAATGTTTATCTCGATTATCATGAAGTAGAAAGTAGAATAAGCTTTTTAACAATAATATGTTACAGAGATGTAGAAAAAGTCATGCGAATGGAACACATCAGATTTTTTAATTTATTTCGCAACATAATCTACCTTTAGCTCGATACATTTTTCCCAGGGTTCTCCAACTATCTTAAGCCTTCCAAAAAGTAGGATTTCGGAAGGTCCTCAAAATAGGCATCTGTTTGGGAGGTGACTTCTTCATAGGACGTTAATCATTTTCCACCGAGCCTATTTTGCAAGTTTGGAAATAAAAAAAAACCACTGGGGGCCAAATCTGGTAATATGGTGGATGTTGTAGTAATTCGAAGCTTAATTCTACAATTTTCGCCATTGAAACTGCGCAGGTGTGCACCCTTGCACTGTCTAGATGGAAGAGAATCTTTTTCTTTGCCAGATGAGGGCGTTTTTTCTTGATTTCTCCGTTCAACCGGTGGATAATACTCTCCAATTATCGTTCTTCGTTTCTGTAAGTAATCACTATAGATGGAATTGCGTGAATACCAAAAAACCGAGACCGTCACCTTGTCTGCGGATTTCACCACCTTTGCCTTCTTCGGAGCCGGTTCGCCTTCAAAACACCACTGTTTCGACTGTACTTTTGCTCTGGAGTATAGAAGTGTATCCATATTCCATCCACAACTAAGTATCGATGTTGAAAATCTTTAGGATTACGACGAAAAAGTGCCAAATAAGCTTCCGCATCGATCACACGATTGCCTTTATTCTCCATTGAGAAGAAACGCGGTACCCATCTTGCCGAGACCTTTGTCAGACCTAATTTTTTATTCAAAACTGAGAACTGAGAACTTTGATTCGTCGATCACTCTAAACCATGCAATGATTTTGTCAATAATTTCGGCAGAAGTCACTTGTACTGGAGCGTCCGGAACGATGTTCCTCATTTGTGGATGCACGGCCTCGTTTAAATTTATTTAACCCATTGTAAATTGTTGCAAACGCAGAAGCAAATGCTTAATGAATTTCATCCAACTCGGTTTCTGTTTCGGTATTAAGCCTTTTAACTAGGAGTGTTTAATCACTGCACGAAACTCTCTTTTCCCCATCTTTCTAAATAAGCACAAGAGTGTTGACTCAATCGCCTATGCAAACTAAACCAGGTGATGGAAATATCTGTAACTTTAACTGTCATTTAGTAAGAGACGCCGGTACTAAATCAAACTTTTTTCGATGTTAGGAGTGGAATTTCTTGTATAGTCTAGAAAATGTTATTTGTGACAAACGGAGAGCTCCTACGTTCATTTTTGTTGTAAGGAAGCGGTTTGCAAATCCTGCTCTGACACGCCGATGTGAAGCGACAGCTAGTAATGCGGCCTCTTCGCGGGTGGTCAGATGTCTACTCGCCGCAGTAACGAGACAGTATGCAATGTTACAGGAGGCAGCCTGCGCAAAACTGTAAACAGAGAGACTTGAGGGCCAACGGCCTCCCTGCCATACCAAACACTACTCGTACATTGGGGGGGGGGGGGGGATAGAATCGCCTAATAGCATATCCTAATTACAATTATTTACATAAAAGGTATTAAAGCCATAGTACAGTACAGATGCTTATAATTGCCTGAATACTTAATAATAGCTCATAAAACTAACGTTAGGTTTGTTGACTTTTATTTTACCTTTATCGGCGAAAGTGTTGCTGCTCAGCTCATTGCTGGCGACACGGGTGGCCGAAATTATGAGATGAATTCGCTAGGTCTGCCGTTCAAAATCCGCGAAGACCATCCTCTCTCACAGATTTTTCTAGGTTTTCAAATGTTTTCATAACTGACAAATGCCGAGAAACCTAGCCTTGGAATATTTCTTTCCTAAATGTCCTTTTCTAATTGTTTTATTTTAGTTTCTCATCAGCCTTCATTTAAGAAACTCTCAATAAAAAATAAATAACCAAACAATTTCACAAACAAAAACAGTATATAAATGAATCGTCAAATGTATGTGCGCGCATCACTTCCGAACGACTAGCACCAAATGAACTTTCCTAAATTGCAGTAGTAGTTGTCTATTTTTCCTCCCAATTCAATGTTAAGGTAACGCGCCAGTTTATCAAGACAGTGACGCAACGCAACAGTGAAATTCAAATAAAATTTTACGCATGAACTGTCCTTTTCTTTCTCTATTATTTAAAATAAAGAAGCAAAGAAGCCTTCCTGGTAACGACTACCTGGAGTAAATATTTATTTGCCGCTAGGTGACCGTAGTAGTGCTCTATGTTTCCTCCCCATACAATGTTAAGGTAACGCAACAGTTTGCCGAGACAATGACGCAATGCAGCACTGAAATTCAAATACATGTTTATGTATTAACTGTCCTTTCCTTACTCCTATCGTTTAAAATAAAGCAAAAACCTTTCCTGGCGAGGAAAACCTAAAGTACGTACCTGTAAGCGGCTAGATGACCGTAGTACTGCTCTATTTTTCTTCCGTATTCAATGCTAAGGGAATGCACCCGGTTATGGAGTCAATGACGCAAGATAACATTGAAAATCAAATATATTTCTTATTATTAACTATCGTTCCCTTGGTCACATCGTTTAAATAAAGAAATAAGTGTATTTTTGTTGTAATTGTTTAAAATAAACAAGTTATAAACTATGCCCTAAACCATTAACCCTTCTTAGAATCTGAAAATGGCGGAAAAATGACGAGACCCGTTTTAAGTTAACTTCCTATTGCAGATATTGGTTGTTTGAGGTTATGTTCAAAGATGAGAATATGCTTACTCCAAGAATACCACTTTCCTTTTGAATTTATGCGTGTTCAGTTTCCAGTGCACCTTGCATTCACAATGACAACATGTGCAGTTGTACGTTGCATACTCAAGAGTCGGCAAACCATCGGCGCCATTTTTACATTACAAGGCATTATAATAAAGTATTGTCAAATTATTTAATTGTAATTTTCTTTCATTGCATGGTCCTACTGTAAACGGAAGATTTTGTCTCAGTTTTTTCATTAGGCACACCACGCGTGCGAAGCTAGTTGTAAATAAAGTGGACACACAGAATCTACTTTTTACTGAGGTATTCTGAGTGAAACAGTTTCAGTGTTTAATGAGTATATAACATAAAACGATATTACGACACCAACATGAGTCTTCAGATAGTAAATTTGAGGGTCAATTTCGTAAAAGCAATGTATCCGAACTTAAAATTAAACGTTTAAACAACAGTTGATTTTTAAGAATGTGTCACTCTAGTAAGAGCGAGTTAAGCAGGAGCAGAAATTATTGAGAAAAAAAATCTAAACTGTTTTCAGCTGGCGATCTTGTTAAAGAATGTATTGAGAGTGTTCGTGATATGTGTCCTGACAAAAAAGCGTAGTTAGCAAAATTAAGCTTCTCGCGACAGATTTACCTCGCTGTATTGAAGAACTAGCGTCCAAAATAGAGTGCACTTTAAAATACCTAGCCACTAATTTCCAGTTCTATTCTCTGACACTCAACAGCTAGCGATACTGCTCAATTAGCAATTTTCTTAAAGGGAGTTGATAAAAATGTCAATATTACAGAAGAATTAGCTGCTCTTGTTCCTCTTAAAGGCATAACTACAGCCAATGATTTTATGGTGCAGTATTACTGAAACTTCGAACCGGCTTGGCTTCAAATACACAAATCTATCTGGTATATTTGCTAGAAAACGATAAGGTTTAGTTAAATTATTTCAAGCAGAAGCACTAAAGTAGGAAAAATTTCTGTAATGCAATACCACTCTTTATCACACCAAGGAAACCTTTGTGCTAAATCCCCAAATTTAGATAGTGTTTTGAAATTCGTTGTAACAGTAGTGAATTCCACTCGTTCAGAAGTTTTGCGTGATAGAGAATTTTTAAATTTCTTACAAAGTCTTCAGAATTAGAAGATATTGTTTATTACACTGAAATAAGATGGCCGAGCCGTGACAAAATGTTGAAGCGAGTATTTGATCTCAAAAACTAAATATATTTATGGAGGAGAAGGGCAAACCTATTGTTGAATTTAAAGACGCAGTATGGTTGTGTTCTGGTAGATATAACGCAATTGAATGTATTTAATTCACGTCTCCAAGGTAAAGACCAATAGATCACTGCTATGTTTGATCACGTGAAGGCCATTGAAACAAAGTTGCGACTTTGGGAATCATAAATAGAAAGCGACAACCTTGTGCATTTCCCAGCCCTACAAAACTGCAATAATCAAAATTCTCAAGCGTACGCAGAATTCCGCGTTAGATTTCAAGACTCCAAGGAGAATGTTTCAAGAATAAGTTTCAATCTGTTTTCTTGCCCTTTGTCCATTAAGAAAGACGAGGCCCCCGAAGATCTGCAAATGGAGTGCGTTGATTTTCAATGTGCGTCAGACCTAAACAATAGGTTTAAAAAAGTCCCCTTACTATAATTCTATCGCGACTACTTTCCCAGAGAAAAATATCCGAGCATTAATAAACAAGTGTTCTCCATGATGGAACATGTGGAGTGCGCGATGAGAACGCGAATCATCGACAGTCGCCTCGAGCTGCTACAACTTCAATCAAACGGATATTGGATGCCTTGTTCATGAGAAGCAGTGCCAGGTGTCGCATTGGCAGATAGAATGTTATTCATTAATTTTAATATAACAATATGCATATTTAATGTTAAAAATAACTTGACTAGTAACATTTTATTGATAACATATTAGTTATGTTTTAAATTAATTCGCTTACTTTAGAATTTAGAGCATATTTAATACGGTAAAATACTCGAATCACGTGAGCCCGCAAACCAATTCATCTTAACGACAGAGGCCCTTTTCCAAAAAAGATTGGACAGGACATCAATATAGTTAGATCATTTTTATTTTCTTTACACGTACTATGTAAATAGTGTATTCCTCATAAAAATTCCATATCAAGGATTCACGCGAAATATATATATATTTTTTTTCATTCATATAGCCCCCTTTAACATCTAAGGTCATATCGGGGGCTTTGCACTTGAAACAATTCGATCCGGGAATCGAACCCGGCACCTCTGGGTGGGAAGTTAGCTCGCTGACCACGCGACCACGGAGGCAGTCGGAAATACGTTTTGAAATTCTTTGAGTCCATAAAAAGCATTTTTAGAAAAGATCGTTAAATACCAAAACATGGTATTCTTCCAAGAATAGGACACGAAAATTTGCAAGAAAATCCCCCCACCTGCAACTACCCTTTACTAGGAACTTTTTTCCGAATATCTTGATTCTCTCTAAAATGGCTCTAAATATTTTGATTAAAATACATTAAACATGTTTACATGACAAATAAACTGTAGGGGAGAGGTGGTTAAGAGTACTCACGTAACAGTTTTTCCATTTGAATGTTATTTAATTTAGTGACTGCAAAATATTTCATGTCTTATGAGCTTTACTCTCCTCGTATAAAGGGCTTACATTCTTCTCCCAGGACTTACAAGTCCCAGCCTGGGGTCAGGTACTCTTTTAGGAGCAGATGGATTCTGGATCAGAGAATTACCAGAATGGTGATCAGCCCTAATGGCTCAGTTGGTTAGGCGTTGGCCTATTGGTCCCAAGATCATGGGCTCAAATCCGGCCCAGACCCATGGTTTTACCATGTCAGTAGATTTACTGGAATGTTAATGAACTCATGCGGGCCGAAATTTCGACACACCGGCACCGCTGATAGATTCTGGCAATACATACTCGGTAACGGTCAACTCTACAATAAAAATGTATGACATTAATTGGTGTTTAACCGAGATCTGTTTTTGTGTAGTAAATGTTTGTCTATTTCTTTTGGCTGACCAGTTAAGACAAAATTCAGCAGAATTCATCTAAAATGAACAGGTCTTTTTCCCAGAAAATTTGAGATATAAATATCTCATATACGTAAATATGCGGTGTGGGGGGATTTTCTTGAAAACCTTCGTGTAGCACTCTTGGAAGATACCTACTAAACTTTGATATCAAGTTTGGTATTTAACGGTCTTTTAGTTTTTGAGCTTTGCTGTCCAGACACAACACACGCGCGCACATTCTTTTCTAATTTTTTTAATCAGGCCACCTCAAAACATATATTTCCGGCGAAATCTCGATATCGAATTTTTAGGAGGAATCCAATACATGTACATAATGCGTGTAGAGAAAGTAAAAATATTACATTAACTTATTTAGCCTGGTAGGTATGGGAGTGACAAAGAATGATATAAAATTATGGTGAAATGGATAAAAAGAACGGTGATTATGGGGCAGGTATGAATGCCTGGGGAAACCGGAGAAAGATGCCTCAAGCGGTTCCCTGGGATCGAACTTGGGCAACCACTCGGCCATGTCTACTATAGGCTGGTGACCGCATTAATCATCCAACAATAAACAGATTCATATTTGCGATAATACCTTAAAATAGATACCGAAGGCGCCGAAACGGGGCTAAGATGGTGACCTACCTCACCTTATTGTTGTGCATGACCTATCAAGTAATAACACGTGATAAAACGCGTATTACATGAACTTTGTAACACTGCGTCACACTAGCTTGCACCATAAATGATTTCCTCTACTAGGAGACAAGCTGTTGATAAAACTGTCTGCTGAGCGCTTCAAACAAACTTTAAATGACTGGCTTAATGTTAGCTTCCTTGCCGCCTCCTCCTCTAAATTATTTTGATTCAGCCGGGGCCGGGATCTTTACACAACCCCGAGCCCATTTCGCCAAAATGGTAGACTAGACCGCTTTTCTAGTCGGAATGATTTCCATAAGTTAACTGTAATTCGCGTAGCAGTACGAAGATATAAACGGATCCTTTTGACCCCTGCTAACGTCTATATATGTTCGTGAGATTGATAGCGTGAATAGAACACAAGATCTCGTATACTTGGTATACACATACAAAACGAACCAACCATATTATAGTCATTTAATAAGTCATATTTATGCATATATGGAAATTTCTTTGTGCTATAGCATATTTTAGTGGTATATATATCATATTATTGTTCTTTCAATATGTAAATGATTTTTCTTCAGCAATTTCTTTCTACTGTTATCAAATTAGTTATTAAATTCTCAGAATTACACAACGCACTGTTTCCTGGAAAATACTTGGTAAAAAATGTGATGTTTTCCCCAAACATGATTTTCCATACAGTGTTCTATAGCCAAATAAAAAAATACAATATTATTTTTCTTTCTACCTCACGTTAATCAAGATAAGCATTAGTAGAATGGTCTTAGGTATTACTTGAAAAGAAGGGAATGCACTATGTTAAAACGATAGCCAAATGTTTTAAAAGATGTCGCTATGCAATTGTCATTGAAATTCGCTTCTTTGCTTGGCCAGGAGTAAAACAGGGGAAAGATGGAAGACTTCCCGTTTGAGTAACGTATAAGTATTCTTAAAATTGAACCAATAACAAGTAGTATCTCAGGAACGGTTACTTCCACAACAAAAATGCGTTAACTGTGTGTTTTGACAAGGTCTACATTTTTGTGGAGAATGCTTTTGTCTACTTCTTACGGTTCACCAGTAATAAAAGACTCATCCACAATGAAGATGTCTTCAGAGACTATTCCCAAAAGTTCAGGATATACATTTTATTTATCATCTAAATATCTTTAATATACAGTATTTTAATCAAAATCGGTAGTAGTCATTTTTGAGAAACACAATTTTTAAACATTTTTCTTGTAAAGGGTAGTTTGGGGTACGGAGATTTTCTTGAAAATCTTAAGAGTCCCATCCTTGGAATACACTGAACTTGAATAGCAAATTTGGTATTTAGCCGTCTTTACGTTTTTCAGCTATGCGCCCACAGACACACAAGCACACGCACATAATTTCCTAAAAGTGTTTATTTTGTAATCCGGATACATCAAAACATATATTTCCGGTGAAATATCGAGTTACAAATTTTTGGGTAGAATATAAGATTATATTTATTAATTATTATATGCACAGTACGTGTAGAGAAAGTAACAACACTACCTTCCTTCCGGATTTCGTTTGGATATTTTTTTTTATCTTTTGCAGTTTGTGAAGTAGCTTTAGGTTTATCTATTTTGGTGTCAATAATTCGTACTCATGGTAATGATTATTTTAATTCATTTGGTTTATTACAATGTTAATATATATTTTTTGTATAATTTTTATAATTCCTTTTACTTTACTCTTACATATAAGCGAGTTTGTGTGGAGTAATGTTACACTCTAGGTAATGACAGATATTTAATTATTTAAACTGTCGTTTTATAACTTGGTACCGTACTGCAGACAGGGTCTCCTCACTATGATATACCTAATCTTAAGTCGGAAGTGTTTGCAATTTATTTCAGAAAACATGCCTAAACTGACACGAAAAGTATTCAATAAAATTACAACACAGTTTGTCTCGGTATGAGGAGAAAGAGTTTTCCACCAATGGTAAAATACTGTACGAGGGGTAAAATACTCTTTTTTCAAAATATTCTCACTTTTGCATGCGTTCGAACCATTTTCATAGCATTTTTTCCAAACTACATTTTCATAGCATTTTTCCAATCTACTTGAGACGTCTCCAATCTTTGGGTTTTGAACGCATCCAACGGCTTCTTCTGCCGACGAAAATCGTTGTCCACCCATTTTATTCTTGATGCTCTTTGTTTTCCTTATTTCACCGAAGACTTCCAGCAAACAAATGGTTGTGTACCATTGTGAGTTGATAGTTTTAAGTCACTCAAAAGGCAATGTTGCCACATGACCAGTTTTTCGGAACTAAACAAAACAAAAACAAAAAACAGGCGACAATTTGTATCGAGGTGCTTCAAGTGCGAGCAACTTATGTCGGATTTTGTTCATCTTGAAATATCCCTTACAGTCGAAGGCTGTTTACGCTCCGGCTCATATGCATAGATCCCAAATCGTCACCTGTTACAATGTTATATACTATATCAGTTTTTAAACAGCATCAACGTTTTCTGGCACAACAACTGATTTTGGATGACCTTTGAATTTCATCAGTGAGCGAATGGCACCCCGATTAAACTCGTCATACCAGCGTTTCACAGTGGCAAAGGATGGAGCTTCACCGCCAAATGTGGTAGTAAGTTGATCAATACACTTGTCTTGATAATCCACATCACAATTATAATAAATCATCGCATGAACATTTCGAGCGTTAATTCTATATTTTCACTGGGACACAATTTTAAAGTCACAGTAAACAACACAAATAACAGTCTATTGACAAAATATCTGAAGTAGGTTAGGATCATCAATGTCAAACTTCATAGTGGAAATACCAGACGGTATCTACAACAATCGGTGTTGCCAAGGTTCAAAATATAAATAGTGGCCCTAGTATTGTAAACTGCAACGTAGGTGTTAGAAAACAAATCTGCTTGTGTTACAATCACAAGACTTTCTTTACTCATGCCTCAAGAAACTATTCTTAAAAAGTCTGATGTGTTCCATTCTCATGAATTTCTCTAGCTGTTCCGCAAACACATATTTTATTTTAAAAAAACAAAAATACAGTTTATCTATAACATGCTAATCAAGCTAAATAAAAGCAGAATTAGTATTATTACTTGCTTCCTTATAAGTAGGAGAGAAATAAGGGATTGCACTAGGCTAAAGAGACAGTCAAGTCCTTAAAAGCTGGTCGCTATGTGAAAAAACAATTACAATTCTATTTATTCTCTTTGCTTATATGAGTAAACAAACGAGAAACGATAATTGTTTGAGAAAAATTTAAGTGGCTTAAAATTCGAACAATAATCCGCAATATCTCGAAAATGGTTAACTCTACAAAACAATGCATATAACATTAACTGTGTGTTTTAATGATGTTTAACTTTTTGTGTAGTAAGATTTTGTCTTACTCTTATGGTTTTCCAGTTATACAAAAGTCATATAGAATGAAGAAGACTTCAGAGGCTTTTCCTAGACAATTCAAAATATACATTTCGTTTGTTATAAAAATATCTTAAACATAGGTATTTTAACCAAAATCGTTAGAGCCAATTTACAAAAATAACAAATTTCGAAAAATGTTCCATGTAAAGGGTAGTCGGGGTAGGGGAGATTTTCTTGAAGATCGTGTCGCATCCTTGGAAAATACTCAACTTAAATACCAAGTTTGGTATTAAACCAATTTTTCGTTTTTGAGCTATGCTGAACGCACACAAACATTTTACTAAAAATGCTTTTTGGGGGGGAGGGGGGTCTCAAAGCATGTAAAATCTCGGTATCGAATTTTTTAGTGTCTTACAATATCTTCTCTATACTCTTGGTACACTGTACGTGCAGAGAAAGCAAAAAAGCTTATTCTTCTGCAGTAGTGCCATTAATTCTGGACACCCTTTTGTTAAATTAATTTTCAAATTTGAATATTGCGTTCAACTCTTATTCAGAATCATTCTCATCTGATAAATTACAGCCAGAAACTGTAACATAATAGAGTAATTGAACCTTTTACCATAAACCTGAGCTAAATTGGCCTTTAAATGGTTATGTTGAGCCAACTTTTTAAACATATAATTTTATAAATACACGGACACACATGCATATATAGGTGTGTATATAGCGAACCCAATAGACGTCTTGATCAAAAGTTTTACATCCGAAAATTATAAAACATTTTAAACAGATTGTTATTATTTCTACCGTTTTGATAAAAATATGTGTAAAATAATCACTAAAATACCTGACGCCATCATTGCATACAGTTATCACAACTTGACCTATCAATTACTTGTGAGTATACCTGTATCTTAAATCTGTTAAGCATAAACTTAAAAGTGTTTTAATCAATCATTTTTATGACAGGTATATATATATTTTTAATGTACAAAAACTAAATCTTTATGCATATATAAAAATGAATCGCCGAATGAATGTATGTACGCGCACCACTTCCGAACGACTGCACCAAATTGAACATTTGTGTGTGTGTGTGTGTGTGTGTGTGTGTGTGTGTGTGTGTGTGTGTGTGTGTGTGTGCGTGTGTTCGTTATTGTCACGACAAGGTTTGTGTAAAAGAAAATGTTTAAAAATAGTACAGGAAAATGTTTAAAGTCTCAAAATATGAACGTTTAAAATAAAGAAGCAAAGAAACTTTCCTGGTGACGAACACCTAGAGTAAGTGCTTATGTATTTGCCGCTACATGGCCGTAGTAGTACTTTCCCTCCCCATTCAATGTTAAGGCAACGCACCAGTTTATCGAGACAATGACGCAACGCAGCAGTGAAATTCAAATATATTTTATGTATTAACTGTCTTTTCGTTACTCCTATAGTTTAAAATAAAGACGCAAAGAATATTTCCTGGCGACGAAAACCTAGAGTAAATATGTATTTGCTGCTAGATGGCCGTAGTAGTATTTTCCCTCCCAATTCAATGTTAAGGTAATGCACCAGTTTATCGAGACAATGCAGCAACGCAACATGAAATTCAAACGTTTTTATGTATTAACTGCCCTTTCCTTACTTCTATCGTTTAAAATAAAGAAGCAATGAACAATTTATAAACTACGTACATAACCAATAATCCTTCTTGGAATCTGCAAATGGCGGAGAAATAACGAGACCCGCATAGTAAACCGTATCAGGTTAACTTTCTTTTGCAGCTGTTGCTTATTTGACGCTATGTGTTACATGAGCTAGCTAAAGGTGATTTCATCAGAACATGAAGATACTCCCGTCTATATCACTGTAATTGCGATGTTGTTAATACATTCGATCAAGTCATATTTTGGGTTAAATGGAGAAATGTAATACACAAAGATATCATCAAATAAAAGCTTATCAACTGCCCAATCAGATCTCTTGCTCTTTAGTTGTGTCATAGTTAGCCTTAAAATGGCTGTTTTGACATAGAAGGAAATAAAGAAAGAGGTGAAAAAACATTAGGAGTAAAGGAAAGAAAGAAATTCGGAAGAAGCATGGATGTTACTTTGTGACTTTCTCCTTAATGTAATTCATTACCTATTTCAGCGTTTACCCACCACACTATGTAAGATCTGCTATTACCGTTATTATGCCAACGGCATCCTTGCTTACCCACGCTGTTAACTGCAGATATCATCCTTTTCACACTACCGTATGGGTACCCTGACTTCCTCCTTTTCGCAATACCAACTATATATGCTACATTGCGCAGATTACTGCGCTTCATTACGCTTTTCAAATGCAAAGGTAGGTATTACTAGACATTGGCAATGGGAAAATTCCTGTCGACACTTTTACTGGCTCATTTCGTCTCCAACAAACTTTTATCACTTCACAACGTCAAAGGAAGAATTAATATCAAAAATTTTCTCAAATATTGGTGCAAATTACAAAAATATGCTTGGTTGGGCGAACGAACCATTTTAGCAGCAACTAATAAGAATGTAGATGATTTGAATATAAACATTCAGAGTAAAACTGATGGACAAATGCATTAATTTAAGTTGATCGATTCCATTCCCAATCTAAATGAAGTCATCAATTATCTAACTGAATTCCTAAATTCATTGCCTTTGCCAGGATTACCACCACACAATTTACAGCTCAAGGTTGACTCGGTGGTAATTATGCTACGCAATATCAATCAGCCGAAACTGTCCATCGGAACAAATCTCGCTGTTAAAAAAATTATGAATGATTTAAGCTACTATAATCATAGGGAAGTTCAAAGCAGAGGATGTGTTTATTCCAAGAATACCACTAATACCAACCGACTTTCCTTTTAAATTTAAGCGCGTTCAGTTTCCAGTGTACCTTGCATCAGCATTTACAATAAAGCCCAAGGTCAATTGTTAGAAGTGTAAGGAATATACCTAAATTGCCGTGGTTTTCGCATGGGCAATTGCGCGTTGCGTGCTTGAGAGTCGGCAAACCATCGGCGCTATTTGTACATTACAAGGCATTAAATTAAGTATTGTCAAATTATTTAAATGTAATTTTATTTCATTGCATGGTCGTTCTGTAAGATTTTGTCTCAGTTCTCACTGCAAACCGCTTCACATATTAATTGCACTTTAATTTAATATTTTCAATTACGGCAGAATTTATTTCAGTGTAACAAGATACGACGCAGGTAACGAATGTGCGAAAAAGCAACAAACTTACAGGAAATTTCCTTGAATCCGATCGCAGCACCAGCTACCGGGTCTAGCTGAAATTAAAAAAAAATCTTCAAATATTTCTATACAGCGATCGCAGCACTACCTGCCGGATCCAATGTAAATCATCCAAAAATTAACATATACAATGTATAATTTGTAATTACATTGCAAACGGCTTCACACATTCAATTAGTGCAGAATTTATTTCAATGTAATAAGAATACTAAGCTACGACACAAGTTACGAATGTGCGAAAAAGTAACAAACTTACAGGAAATTTCCTTGACCCCAAACGCAGTGCTGTCTGCCTGATCTAATGTAAATCATACAAAAATTAACATAGAAAAATAGATAAATTAATTTAAAAAATTATATCTCGCATCAAATTGTGAATCTAAACCATTCCTTGAATCCACTTGAACACACAAAACATTTAATCAAAATCGGTCCAACCGTTCAGGAGTTCAGTGCCATACACACAAACAGAAGAATTCTTCTGTTCTTCTGTTCGTGTTATTGTGAAACTTCATCGTTATTATTTGGAGCTGCAATACCAAATACAGCCATGTCGTTTCCTTTCGTGACGTACATATTTGATGAACTTGGCCGAATTGCAGTACTCAACATTGCAATGCGTTTTAAATATTTTGGAAAACAGCGACGAATAAGGAACAATCCATGTATTGTTGACTACGAATCCTTATTTTTGACTTGCAACGTTATTATTCTACCGCTATCTTCTACGGAGCGACGACGATACAGGGGGTAACCATCATTGCCTGTAAATGTATCTGCCAAGAAAGCTCGGGGATAACGCTTCGAGCATTTGTTGCAGATCATGCACGGTGATTCCCGATTGGTCTATGACTCATGTTCTTCGCTATATCATGCAATTCAGGATCTACTTCAGTATCAGGAATTTCTGCGCAAATGATCGAGTCAATTTCATTCGGTGATTTTCGCCAAACGCTGCCAGTCTTTCCTAGATCAACAGCTGATAATGAAATAATTTGCTTGCTCTAAGTCAAATTTATGGAAATACGTGAAAAAACTCAAATTAACAACGAATATGCGAGCGGCGTTACAAAATTACATATCGGCGGAAGTGTTTTCAAAGGCATTATTAGGCATTGGCAATGGGATGACACCTCTACTGGCCTCATTTCGTTTCCACCAAATTTTTGTCACTTCACAACGTAAAAGGAGGAATTAATATTGAACGTGTTCCCAAATATTGGTGCAATTTACAAAAATCATGCTTGATTGAGCGAATAATAAGGATGTAGATGATTTGAATATAAAAATTCAGAGTAAAATTTATGGACAAATGCATTCATTTAAGTCGATAGGTTTCATTACCGATCCAAATGAAATCGTCAATTATCAAACTGAATTCCTAAATTCATTGAATTTGACAGGATTACCGCTACACTTTTTACAGCTCAAGGTTGGTTCGGTGATAATTATGCTACGCAATTTGAATCAGGCGAAATTGTGCAACGGAACCAAACTGTTAACAAAATTATGAAAAGTTTGATTGAAGCTACTATAATCATAGGAAAGTTAAAGGCAAGGATGTGTTATTCCAAGAATGCCACTAATGTCAACCGACATTCCTTTTGAATTTAAGCGTGTTCAATTTCCGGTGCGCCTTGCAATAGCAATGACAAATCCCAAGATCAATCATTAGAGTTGAGAGAAATAAAACTTGAATTGCCGTGTTTTTCGCAAGGGACATTGTATGTTACGTGCTCGAGAGTAGGCAAACCATCGGCGCTATTTGTTTTCTCTCCGAAAGGAAAAACGAAATATATTGCACATTTCAAGGCTTTACAATAAGGTATAGTAAACTCATTTAATTGTAATTCTATTTCATTACATGGTCGAACTGCAAACGGAAGATTTTGTCTCATTTGTTTCATTAGGTACACCACAGGTGCGAGGCAGCTAGTGTGTGTGTGTGTGTGTGTGTGTGTGAAGATATCTTTATTTTATATTCTTGTCCAATGTGAAAATTGGATTTATTCCTCCCATATTACATAGAAGAGCTCACTGTTTGAAGAAATCCAATTTTTGGATTACGATCACCACACTATGAACATTATACCCTTATAAATACCTTCCCCTCAATTTTGCGCTTCCATACTACATGAGAATAATAATCCATTATATTTCACATTGGATACAGTGTAAAATAAAAAGTATAATTCCCAATACACTTTTTACTGTGCGTTCAATATGAAATAAAATACATTATCACTCTTACAATAGGGTTCAAAATTGAGAAAATGCAATGCTTTTATGATCATGATTTATGGTGTTGCTCATGGTATTGAAATATCACAATCCAAAAATTACTATATTTCCCAAAATTTGAGCTCCTCTATGTAATATGAAAGCAATAATTTCAATTTTCACATTGAATAAACAAAATAAAATATGTTTATATTCATAAAATTATATATTTTCCAAGCTTGGGTCATAGTAAGCTACTAAAGGACCAAATTAACTCCACTTTATGATAAAAGGTTCAATTACTGTGTTAGGATAACAGTTCCTGACTCTAATTTATCAGAGTATGATACTGAGTGAGAGTTGAATGCAATATTCAAAGCTTAAAGTTAATTTAACAAAAAAGTGTCTATAAGCAATGTCAACAATGTATCTCTTCATTCTAATCGAGATAAACATTTACAGGAATGGTCTTAATAACTACCTTATAGATGCAAAGAAATTAGGATAACGTAAGACTTACGCAATAGTCAATTTTTTAAAGAGCTGGTTCTATTTGATTTCTTTATAATTCCGTTCTCTTTGCTTGACCAGAAGGATGAAAAACGAATGAGTACCCAAGAAAAGTACAATATGGGAAAATTGAAACCAATAACAAAGAGTGCTTCGGAAATGATAAGCTCCATAAAAAATGTATTTCACATAAATTGTGTGTTTTGACGAGATCTACATTTTGGGGGAACTAACCTTTTTGTCTAGTAATGCAAAAGTGATCCAGCATGAAAAAGCCTTCAGAAGCTATTCTCAAGAAAGTCATTGTATATATTTAATTTGCCTTAAAAATACCTTAAATGCAGTATTTTGATCAAAATCGTTAGCGGCATTTTTTGAAAAAATCAAAACTTAAGAAAATCTTTACATATAAAGGGTAGTTTGGTGTGGGGAAGTTTTCTTGAAAATCTTCGTGTCCCATCCTTGGATGGAATTTTCCAAATTTCACAGAAAGTCGTAAGGAGTTTTGTCGAAGCAGACGACTTTGCTGGCTGACAATAGGAATGAGTTATTTGAAAATGTCCTAAGGTATCCATTGTCATTAATTTGGCTACTAATTTACTTTACAACTGAAATTTTGCCTATCATAATATTGTTAGGTCATAATTATGAACAATTTAAGCTATAAGACATATTTTGTTTTGCATATTGTAGTGATAAGAATCCTAGTCCTAGTTATCATTGCACAAAAACATTATTTGGAAGTACTTCTCTGAGAAGTGGAACACTGTTTCAGCCAGTGGCCCCATCAGTAAGAATGTGCTGTTGGTTGTCCTTGCCGTTAGTGCCGGTTGTTGGGGGTGACAGATACACAAGGGCCCTCAGAAAAGTTGACCGACATAGGAAACAATGCAAACAAGCAACACATTATGCAGGTAGCTGCGGCTAGTCTGCCGCCTGGCGACCCAACCACATACTTGGCATTCTCTCGCGTTCCTTCCTTCCTTCTTTCTCACCCGGGCGGCCAGCTTCTGGCCAGGTAGAAACTCTAGCCGACGGACCGACCGACCCAGTGACTTACCGGCTCGTCTTCAGCTAGAGATTGTAATATGAAACACTGAAGTAATCCTCGGAGTTAATGCAAGAAGGATCCAATCTGTGAGGAATATGAGAGTTGCTATAATACCAGTATGTTCCTACAGTTATAAAATTGTTGAAGCATTCTGAGCATTCCTAAGGGGACATGGAAATGATAAAAGTAATTTTCTTTAGTATTAAAGCTAGAGCTGGAATTTTTGTTCAGGCAAAGCAGAAGTATTCATACCAAGTTGCAATCAAATATGTATTCTAACTTATTTGATTTAATTAGCGAAAATCAAAATACTAAACTGCATGCACCAGTTGTTAAAATTATTATTACTTAATCCTTTATAACAGAATGTCTGGTTGAAAATTTCCATCAGAAAATGGACAAAACTATTATACTGTTATTTTGAAAACCAAGCTATGACTATTATAGTGTTTTTAAGAAAGAAAAAAAAAAAAAAACGCCAACCAGACCTTTTTTTACACACTGCAGCTCTTTGGGGAAAATGTTCAGATCTAGCTGTATTTTTGTTGGAGTAGATAGATTTTGAACGCAGGAAGGGGGGGGGGATTGAACCTCAGAAAATAGCGTTTAAGTTTGACATGCAGTCATTTGACCAGCTTTAAAATGGTGTCAAAAACATGTTACATCCGGTCAAGGAGAATCTAATGTGGCAAATATATACTTTAAAGTATGATGAATTTTTTTGCAGTTGAAATAAAAAAAATTGGCGAAAATTGCATTTTACAATAAAAAAAAAATGGGTACCTTAAAGAGTATGGAATGAATATTGAACGTGCCACATGTTTGTATGAATTTTCAAAAAAAAAAAAAAAATACTGTGCTTGCATTGGTGTTTAGTTAATATGTATACCAAATTTTATTCAACTATTTCCACACTTTGAAAGCTATAAACTATTTTATATGCAAATAAATGTGTCGCTTAATCAAAATATCCCACAAGTCTCATAATTTGAGAAATTTTGTTGCAATTTTAGCAATTGAAGCTTGAACATGTATTGTACGAAAACATACTTTAAATTAGTTAGGCGCTGGCCTTCTGAACTCAAGGTCACGGGTTCAAACCCGGTCCAGACCGGTGATTTTTAAGTGTGCTTAAAAATGACAGCCCCATATGAGTAGACTTATTGGCGTGTTAAAGAACTCCTGCGGGTCGAAATTCCGACACACCGACGACGCTGATATCCTAGCAATTGAAAGCGTTGTAAAAACATACAAATAAGCAAGTACACTTTAAATGTATATGGGCGAATTGCAAAAATGTCTATAAACTTATACGAATATGTAATCCTTAAAACTAACGATGTCATTGAAAAACATTATTTTTAAAATAATTATTGATATATTTTATTTTGTCCTGTAGAACGTTAAGGTGGACACTCCTACACAATACAGAGAATTTAATGGAACTTCAACAAAAGCTAGACGCCTGGAACATTTTGAGCCTGTGAAAAACGCTATTTTATAAACTGGTATTCTGTGAAATAGGTTGTTTTATGATCTTTAATGCCTGTAGAGCCGGAGGCAAAACGGGACACACAAAAGTTAACCCTCTGAGGATGCATAAAAGTTCCAACAACCATTTACTACCAAATCATCGATTTTGGTAAAAAAATTCACTTCCAGTGTCCCTAAATATAGGTCGGTATAGTTCAAATCTAATCTTATTTTTCTTTTTGCCTTTCTTTTCCTTTCCTTTTTGTAGCTTAACGTTCTTTAACCTGGCTTGGCCATATGGGACAATAAATGACATCTGAGTAATATGCTTAAATGATCTCGGGGTCATGGAGCTTAGAGTTACTCGACATTCGCCTTCTCAGATTAAGCGTAAACCACGAAAAAAAAAAAAAAAAATAATCTGATGTGTACCATTCACATGACTTTCTCTATATCCCTGCAACAAATTATTCTTAAAAAGCTTATACTTCTATTTACTTTATGCTAATCTGAAAAAATGAGCAGAAATAGTCTTATTACTTGCTTCCTTGTAAGTAGAAGTGAAATAAGGGACAACCATAGGTCAAAATGATAGTCAAAAGCTGGTTTCTATGTCAATGAAGTTCCTTTGTTTATATGGATAGGAGTAGACAAGTTCCTGTATGAGAAAAGTATAACTTTTTCATAGCAGAAACCAAAAATAAGGAATGTCTCAAAAACGACGAACTCACGAAAAAAATGTATATAACATAAATTGTGTGTTTTAACATGTTCTACATTTTTTGCGTAGTATGTTTTTGTCCATTTCTTACGGTTTAGCAGTTATTCAAAATTCAGTAAAATTCATCCACTCTTCAGAGGCTATTCCCAGAAAATTCAAGATACACATTTTATTTGTCAGGTAAATATCTTTAATATACGAAATTTTAAACAAAATCGTTAGAGCCATTTTTGAGAAAATCAAAATTTTTGAAAAAAGTTCCATGTAAAGGGTAGTTGGTGTTGGGAGGATTTTTCTCAAAATCTTCGTGTCGCATCCCTGGAAGATACTAAACTTAAATACCAAGTTTGGTATTTTACTGAATTTTTGTTTTTGAGTTACCGTGTTCCCAGACACACACACACACACACACACACAGACACACACACACACACAGACACACATACACACATGCGGACCTTTTTGTGAAAATGCCTTTTTTGGATATTGGGGATCCTAAAACATATATTTCCGGTAAAATCTCGGTATCGAATTTTTGGGTGGAGTGCAATACCTTCTCTATACACTATGTACATAGTGCGTTTAGAGAAAGTAAAAAATCTTATCCGGGTAATTCACCCTGAGCGAGATCCGATCTCGCAACCTCTTGAGTGTGAGGTAGAAATGCTAACCCCATGCTACCGAGGAGGGCCAGTTTGTCTTTGTTCTTTGTTTAAAACTGCAATATTGTCATACATCTAGGATCTGAGGCTAAATGAAAAATCCTTAACTAGATATGTCAAGATATAATTTTCAACATGGAACAGAAACTCGCAGTAGATGTCACTTCAGAAAATATTACTGAAGAACTCAAAAGTAGTCAACCCCTTTTAAGAGGAGAATGTCACTATAAACAGTCACATCTTTGCCTGGTTTTCTTCAACTTTTGATTTTAACCTATAAACATTGCTTCAGTTCAACTGTAACTTTAAATACAAAAATAAAATATTATTTTAACCTCAATGTGCAATGAAGTTACACATTCTGAAAAACACAGGTTTTAATAATAAATATCTGAGTATTCCGTTCGTATAACTTTCTCTATCGTTCTGCAAACAAACTATTGTTACAAATAATTATTCCTTTAACTACAATTATTAACATAAACATTACTAGAAATGATCTTATTACTTAGTTTCTTATAAGTAGAACGGAAATAAGGTATACGCTAGGCTAAAAGCAACGGTTCAAATGTTTTAAAAGCTGTCGATATGCGATTGCCATTACATTTCGGCTCTTTGTCCAAGACCAGGAGTAAAACTAAAGAGAGATGAAACGGACGAGGAATTCCGAAGAAAGTATCTTAAAACTGAAACCAATGACAGCGGACATCTCGGAAATAGTTCTACAAACAATTAAATACGTATATGACATAAATTGTTTATTTTGACGAGATCTACATTTCCTGTGTATAATTCCTTGTCTATCTCTTATGGTTTACCAGTTATGCAAAAGTTATTCAGAATGAAGAGGGTTTCAGGGCTATTCTCACGAAATTCGGGATACAGTTTTATTTGCCATGGAAACATTTTAATATACGGAATTTTAATCAAAATGTTACGGCTATTTTTTTTTATAGAAAATCGAACATTTGGAAAAATGTTCCATGTAAAGGTTAGCTTAGTGTGTGGAGATTTTCTAAACTTAAGCACCCTAAGCTTACTAAAGTTAAGCACCCAGTTCGGTATTAAACCGACTTTTCGTTTTTGAGTTTGTGCTGTCCACACACCAACCACACGGGCCTTTTTCTAAAAATGGTTTTTAATCAGGGGTCTCAAAACATGCATTTCCGGTGAAATATCAGAATCGAACGTTTGGGTGGAACAGAACACCTTCTCTACCTACTGTGTACATTCGTGCTAGTGAAAGCAAAATACATTTATTTTCGGATGTGGGAAATCTCAACATAGAAACAGAAACTTCCCTTACTTACTTTATACTGTAGGGAAAGTAGCAAGTATAAGCTTAATATTAATAATTTTATTGAATAATTAGTACTTATCAAAATTATAGAGCATATTCCAAACACTTTGAAAGCATAAATGCATGCACATTTTATACATTTCAGTGCATATAAATCCGATGTCTGGTGATAATGGACCAAGTCCGATATACGTAATGTGGACGGAATGTAAAACTCATGCATAAGACGTTACATACCTTGGTTGACTCACTGTCAGTATGACTCGAATTTCGACCTTTGCGTATGACATTGACCTTACTATCTCAGCTGTGGATGACTCAAGACCATCTTATGGTTTTGTTTCCGCGTGACGGACAGGAAATAGCAAGAGCCATTAAGGTCCATGGGACAGACACTCATTGGTCAGTGGCGAAATATTTTCACTCTCGACGCCCAAAAATGATGATCACTGCATTTTATTATACCTTCCGCCTCTTTTCTTTCCTTATTTGAACCTACTATGTTACCATACAAATTAAGATTCCCAGATGCTAATGAAGGTCGTTCAGTAATAACCGATGAACAGTGTTGACCATTTTAGGCGCTAAGCTGTGCTGTAGAGGCGGGTTCGCCTGAATAGTCGGCACTATAAACTTCAGCAAACCCAACGACCGTCTATTTTACTTTCTCTAGTCCGTATGTACAATGTGCATGGTGGATAGAGAAGGTATTGTATTCCACCCAAAAATTCGATATCGAGATTTCACCGGAAGTATGTTTTGAATCCGAAAAAAAAAAAAAATTAGAAAAGGGTTCGAGTGTGTGTGTCTGTGGACAGCATGGTTCAAAAATCCAAAAGTCAGTTAAATCAACTGGCATTTAAATTCAATATATTCCAAGGATGCGTCATGAACGTTTTCAAGAAAATCCCCCAACCCCAACTACTCTTTTACTGGAAAGTTTTATCGAAAAGTCGGGAAAATACCAAACTTGGTATTTAAGTTGAGTATCTTCCAAGCATGCGACACGAAGAATTTCCTGAAAATCCCCCCATTCCCAACTACTTTTTACATGGTACATTTTGAGAAAATTTTAATTTTCTCAAAAATGGCTCTATTTTGATTAAAATAGCGTATGTTTAAGATATTTTTATGACAAACAAAATGCATATCTTGGATTTTCTGGGAATAGCCTCTGAAGACCTCTTCATTCTGAATGACTTTTGTATAAATGACAAACCGTAAGAGATGTACAAAAACTAACTACATAAAAAATGTACATCCCATTAATACACTCAATTTATGTCACATATTATATATGTCATATATGCCATACATATATATATATATATATATATTTTGTAGAGCTAACCGTTTTCGAGATATTCCCGATTATTGTTTTAAATTTTAAGCCACTTAAACTTTTCTCAAAGGGAAGACTCCTCATTTCTTGTTTGTATATTCCTGGCAAGCAAAGAGATTGGAATTTCAATTGTTTCACTTCTACTTACAAGGAAGCAAGTAATAAGATTAATTCTGCTTATGTTTATCTTGATTAGCACGATATACCTAGGTAGGTAAAAGATTAATCTTTTGAATGAAAGGTTTGTTTTTCGAACAGGCAGAGGACATGTGAATAGAAAACTCTCTCTACACGTAAGAGGGCATAAAAAGAAACCAGCACTGTCTTGCTCCGTACACCGCATTCCTTACCGTTTGTAGGATACTTTATTACGTCATGTTTTTATTTTACTGGCTGATACTGTCACCTTGCAGGTGAGTGTTCTATATCTAACCAATAGAGCATACCTATGCTGGGTTTGTCAACTCATTCGCTAATAGGTTTAGCCACGTTCCTCAACTGGACGCGAGAGTAGTAACGTGTCTCCTTTCAAAATGGTGGAGACCGATTTTTGGCGACCTTCGGCATGGTTAATCGAACTACAGAGAAAATGCCTGTTTGGAAATTTACATGAATATAAGCAGGTTGAGAGATGTTTGGAGTTTGCAGAATTGTTTTAAGTGGTCTGGTAGAACATTTTGCTTATGGTATAATGCCTAAAGTTACGGCGGGGATGGGATTTGATCTAATGTAGAACAGTACTGTGAAGTAGGCAGTAATCAGTATTGTTCGTGAACCTCCAAATCTAAAATCCCACACATGCGGCCACTTCTTTTCTTGGCAACTACGTGTTCTGGAACATAGTTGGTTCTGGTCGCCACAAATACATTCGCCCATCCTCATCAGAGAAAAACATCTAAGAAAAATCACTAGCTGCCAAAATCGGTCTGATTTGACCAAGTATCAAGTGCAAACCCCATTCGACTGCTGCGATGCTGTTCAGTCAAGTCTGTTTTCTTTGCTGTCTTTCGATGATGGATGCCAGCTTCATGGAGGCGGTTTCTCACCGTGGTATGGGAGCAAGATAGCTTCAGATCGCGGCGCAATTTTGTAGACGGTTTAAATGGTTCATTTCTGCTTGCATTTATAATCTTAGCATCGATTTCCGTTGCTGCGTTGTTTTTCTTGGCTTTCCCAATTTTGGACGCGTCTTTAATCCATCTTCACCGCGCTCCTGGAAACGTTTAGTCCAATACTGCACAACAGATCTACTCATTTGCAATTTGCTTTACCGTGCGCCCTGCTTCCCACATGCCCAGAATACGGCCGCGGGTCACCTCACTAGTATAAGGCATTGCTGACTTTCACCAAGCACAATAGAAAAAGTATGGAATTACAATTTACTTCAACAGGCAAGCTACAACTCCTCCTCCTTCCCCAATTAGAGTGACGGAGGGGCCAGCGGATATTACAAGACACACCCTATAAGCCCCTACAGATAATCAGAAATTCGATGTCTATTACTATTTGTGTACTGTGTACTATGTACACATATATAGTGTATAGAGATATTGTATTTCACCCACATATTCGATACCGAGATTTCACCGGAAATAAATGTTTTGAGACTCCCTTAAACCAAAAAAGAAGCAACTTTAGAAGAAAAAAATGTCCGTGAGTGTGTGTGTGTGTGTGTGTGTGGTATTTAACGGAATGTCCATTTTTTGAGCTATGATGTCACACCCATGCGCGCGGATATTTTTCTAAAATGCTTCTTGTTTTGGTTTCAGGTGTCGTCAAAATGTGTTTCCCATAAAATTTTGGAATCGAATATGTGGGTGGAATAAAACATCATCTCTACCTTTGTGTACATATTGTTATAGGTGCTAGAGAACGTGAAAATGCTTTTATTGGGGGGGGGGGTTAACACGTGCTAGAGAAAGCAAATAACTTTTATATTTTGTACTATCTATAGGGTTTGTACTATCTACCCAGTTTCGCAATGCTAAGGATTTAACATGTAATAATACAATGCATGTATTCAAAATCTAGTTTATTAATACTTTTCTTACAAATGCAGCTCTAATAGAACATCATAATCTGCACAAATGAGAAATGTACTAACTTAGAAAAAAAAGTCTATATATTATTTCGTCAAAGTCCACTTAATTCCGTGACTTACTGTGCCTAATTCCGTGAACGTTAATGCCCAAGTCACTGTCACTTTTTTCTGCTTCTGCGCATTCGTTACACATAAAACAGTAGGTTGATCTTTGGAATCTACAGATTGGCAATTCATTTTTTTTTTTTTTTTTTTTTTTGTATCTTCCAATTTGTTGTAGAAATCATTGAGCATTTCCCAGCTGGCTCCCTTTGCTCGATATTGTGATGAGATTTCTGGGGTGTTCAGGCACAAGTTGTATCTACCCCTGAAGTCCCTCTATCACTTCCAACTATTACATTCCTTTGCATAACTAAAGGGGAAAGGCCTTGCATTGGTACTGAATTCCTTTTCTACAGTGAATATTCAAGGTGTTGAGTTCTGTCCACAGATGAACCAAAACCAGTTTCTTGTATTGGTTTAACTGTGGACAGAATTCAACATTGTGCATGTCCACAATGAACTTAACTACGGTTGCTTCCACTTTCAGACGACAGAGCAAACGGTCTACCCATCTTTTTAATGTCTGTTGATATTACATGACCATGATTTCTGCTTACATAGTCCTTGAGGGTGCTCCAAAGAATGGAAAATTGCTTAGCAGCTTTGGATAGAGGCCACTTTTCTTCTAAATCCTCTAAGTGCTGCCTGCAGAGACCCAGCATCATACTTTTGCCTTCTTTTGGTGATGGGAAGTTTGTGCTTCATTTTACCTCCATTACGATTGTGTCTTCCAGTGGGAGCCCTTTAGTCTGAAAATTTGGGGGAAAAAAAATCATAAGAAAATCACTCAGTTACGTAAGCCATTCACGACCTCACTGCACTTTTAAATTTGAAAATAGTATAATAGTGCAATACTTACATGTATTAGTTTATAATATTTGAAGAACAGAGTAAATACTCTGTTGCAAAGCGCTGAATAAATTTAGCTTATGACTGCTGCAATTGAAAGCTCTTGTGCACAACAAGTTGCCAAGAATACTGGCTGTAGGAAACCCTTAGAGCAGACTGGTGACCTTCAGGGAGGGAAACCCCAAAGAAACCTAGACCTGTGACAGATGACAAATACTGCTTCACGAAATAACGTATATCACGAAATTGGATAGATTTACCCTATTAAGCAGGGGTACTCTTGTATTTCATCAAAAAAATCGATGGCGAAAATTTCTCATTGAAATAATTGAGCCGTTTTAGAAAAACAACGCGCACGCACGCGTGTGTATGACATAACTCAAAATAAAAGGTTGATTAAATGAAACTTAGTATTTTTGTTCAGCATCTTCCAAGGATGCGACACGAATATGCTCCAACACCCCAGCCTAGTCTACCTTTACATGGATGTTTTTTTTTTCTTTCTTTCTTTCATTCCGAAAATGTTGGTTTCTTCAATAACAGTTTCCAATTCGATTAAATTCCATATGTTGAGAACAAATTGTAATAGCAAATGCAATTTATATCTTGAAATATCTGGTAATAGCTTTTGAAGCCCTCTTCGTTCTGCATAACCTTTACTTATCTGGTAAACTCTAAGAGATAGACAAAATGTTATGGCACAAAAAATATATCTTCTTAAAGCCCACAATTTATGTCGAATTATTATTTTTTTTTTCAACTAACCAATTCACAAAACATGCGTTTGTTGTCGGTTTAAATTGTTCAATATTAATATTTTTCACAAATATCTTCCGTTATTCTCCGTTTTGCATCCGCGTCATTCAAAGAGAACGGAATTTAATATCACATAGTGACCCGCTTTTAAAAGATTCTATTTCGGTTTAACCTACTGTAAACCCTTATTCCCCTTTTAGGGAAAAGTCACCAAAGATGAGATACTTTTTAATTTTAATAATTTATGAATACCTATTGAGTAACAGCCACCTAGAAAATCTCAGATTTAAAACTTATGCATTCGCTTGTATAGGTATAAAATCCCTAACTCAAGTTTCAACTAAAATAAGGTCCAATTTGGGATTGTTGACAGTTCGCAAAGATTATCAAAAGGTCTCCTAATATGAAACAGTATCTCATGTTAGGCTACCTATTACTGTAAAACACAAATTCCTTACAGAAACACGCAAATTACCAATTGAATTTATTTTATTATTAACAAAAGAAATGCTTATGAAAATGCTGTGTGTGCGTGCAAGCTTAATATTAAAATAAGTAATAATTAAACTTTAATATGAAGATTAGGTGCTCATTACTCATGTTAATTAATTAAAACATACATTAATAGCAGCTATACGATAAAATAGTCCGAATTTATCCATTTCTGCAGCAGCAGCAGCAGCAGCAACAACAACAACAACAAACTTATCTGTTTTGTATCACCACAGTCTTTATGTGACCACGTGAAGCACATTTGACATTTTGCCCACTTTTTACCTCGAGTGTCCTCGGAGTATCCATCACAGCAAAGGGTTCTAGCTGTGCACAATGGTATATAATAATGAGAAATTTCTGCTTATCTTCTTTACAAAATATGATCCGTTGTGTGAGGCTGCAAAACTTCTTTTCTGTTTTACGGCTAAACACAAGAACACATTGGACGCTCACAGAGTACTGAAATGTCGGGGATTCCTTGTTCCTACCTGCAAATGCCGGTTTACAATTAGTTCACACGAATGCCATCATATTAAGAAACAATCTCATATACTACTGTATCAAGAAAATTCCGGGAATTTGCCAATAAAACACAAAAAAAAAAAAATGAATTATTCATCCAACTTTATTTTATCTCCTTCAAAGTAGGTTCCTTCTGAAATTATACATTTATGCCAACGAATAATCCAATCATCAAAACATTTTTTGTAGGCACTTTTAGGAATCGATGTCAATTGTCGCCGGGAATTTTCCTTTATGTCTTCTATCGACTGAAAACGGGTGCCTTGACGTGGTAACTTGAGTTTTGGAAACAGAAAGAAATCAGCAGGAGCCAGATCAGGTGAATACGGTGGTTGTTCGATGAAATTTGTTGAGTTTTTGGCCACAAATTCGTTCACAATAATAGCCTTGAGATCTGAAAGATATCGTGGTGCAGAATCCATGAGTTTTTTTTTTTTTTCTTTTTTATTGCTTCATTTGTACCTTTAACATGAATGGTCATATCGGGGGCTTTCACTTGTGAAACTGTAGATTCAGAACATTAGGTTAAACTTTATGTTACTAAACACACGCACATTCACTCTCACATTCATACTTCCAGACTCTATGGGGGATAGGGAATAATTCCGGTTAAAGAAAAATTCCCCGCCCCAGCCGGGAATCGAACCCGGGACCTCCGGGTGAGAAGCCAGCTTGCTGACCATTCGGAGGCAGTCGAATCCATGAGTTGTTCCACAAATCTGGCCATATTTGTTCTCTCAAACGCCGCATAACGCTCAGATAAGTCTTTATTTACCATCTGACCTTCTGGCAAAAACTCTGAGTGCACGACTCCGCGATAATCGAAAAAAACTGTCAACATGACCTTCAGTTTTGATCGAGTTTGAGAAGCCCTTTTAGGTGTCGGTTCAGTTGGAAGGCGCCATTCGGAACCTTGTTGACTGCTTTGAGTGTCAAACTCGTAAACCCACGTCTCATCACCAGTTACAATGCGTTTCATGAATGTGGGGTCGGAACTCGCTCGTTCTAGCATGTCTTCAGCAATCTTTACGCGATTGATTTTTGTAGAAAATTCCAGTCTTTCGGAACTAACCGAGCTGCAACGCGTGTCATGCTCAAACAATCGTTTAAAATGGTACGAATCGGTTGGTTAGACACAGAAAGTGCAGCGGCAATCGCTCTGAGACCTAAATGACGATTTTCAGACACCATTTTCTTCACTTTGGCGATGTTCAATTCAGTTGAAACCGTTGATGGCCGACCAGAGCGAGGCAAATCTTCCACCACATCTCGACCACTTTTGAATGTATTGTACCACTCATATGCACGTGTTTTTGATAAAGTCAATTCACTGTAAGCCCTCTGTAACATTTTCAGCGATTCGGCACACGAAATACTATTGCAATGCAAAATTTGAGACAGATTATTTGTTCAATATGTGTATCCATCCTAAGATCGCAAATCACCTTTGAGATGAACTAACAAAATGGCGTACTGTAAACAAACTAGATGACAGATGACGATCAAACTCCGCGTGGATATAGAGGAAAGTTGTACCAACTTAGCGACAACAATAATTTCGGATCCCCTTTTAAACAGTATTTTTAAATGATCAATTCCCGGTACTTTCTTGACAGAATGTACGTATAAGGGAATACGTGTATGTGAATGTATGTGCATGTATGTGTGTATTTATATAACTATGTATGTATGTTTGTGTATGTAAGTATGCATTATGTGTGCGCTTTATACGAAGGCTCTTCAGCGATGCACCGATTTCGACCAACTTGGCACAAGATACTTTTTGACACAAGGCAAAAAGCACTGTCTACTTTAGAATTCGAAAGTTCACCTCATTTCACAGGACTAATTATTTAATTTCCTGTTATGCCTTCCAAAGCTGGCAAGATCACTTTTATCTGTCAATGGCAATTCGTATAGATATTAATTCTTGTCTTTCTTTTGTTTTGTCTTTTGTATGTTTATTAATATATTTATGTACGCAATGACTAAGAGTAAACAATATTAATTATATTGACGATATCTAAACTGTTATTATTTCTTAGCAACTGAGATGTTCTCTATATACTTACCTGGAGGCTGCCGCAATATAACAAACCCGGATGTCACTCAATTGCATTCATGAGAAGTTATCATTACAAACTGTGGTATTTGTGGTTGTTATAGTGCTTTTGTATTAATATTAAATAACAGTTTACATTAGTTAAACAGCTGATATAACGCATTTCAGAAGTGATAAGTGATCTTATTATTCACGGATCCCTTTGAAAATTAGGAATGTGTAATAATGTCAGTAATAAAATACATATTTATGTACCTATGTAAAAGCCACAATGTTATTATACTATGTCTTGTAATGTATTAATTTTAAAGGTGCAAGGAAAATATTGTTTTCCACCTGAAAAGTGCAATTAGTTACTATTTTGCACCTTGTTTTGCAATTATTTACTATTTCATGCGTTTCTGTTACCATAGCATATAGCATTTTTGCAACTCTACCAAATTCTTCAACGTTATCTTTGGCCACAGCAAGGTTTATGCTTAATGGTTGGTGGCTGACATTTCTCATTAAAAGCGCACACCATGACTCATCAACATCTGAAGCAACAATACCAAGATAGTTTCAGCTTTTACCAATGTAAACTTGAAACACACATTACTTTGGTAACAGTCAAGGACGTTCTGCAGCAGCATCTTTCTTGTCCTGAGAGTTTTAATTAAGTCATTGTTTAAGTGGATTGTGTAGTAACTTTGCTATCGTTTCACGAAACGTCCTTGGGCAAATGCATTAAAATAAACTGTATTATCCACTGTGAAGCGACTGGAAGCCATGCTGTTATCCTTTACTCTTTGAACCAACTCGCCGCACCCGCTTAAATACTAAAAAATTACTTAAATATGCGTAATGGGGAAGAAAATAACGCCATTTTGCCGCTATTCCGCAATTGTGAACGTCGCACACTGAGGGAAACCCGCTAGATTGGCGCCTGCCTGAGTTGCACGATAGTATTAACGATAACGCGAACATTTTCAACATATTAACGTTACTAAATTCAAATATTTGTACAGTTAAACTTCATATTATTATTATTATTATTATTATTATTATTATTATTATTATTGTTGTTGTTGTTGTTGTTGTATATATTGAAGCCACGAAATATTGCGAAATATTTTAATTGTCCGAAACCTTATTTAAAACGTGAAATGTGGGACAATGCTGCAGTTGACGTCGTTTTTATTGTTCGGTTGCGCATTCTAAAGGGTTTGGAATTTGATGAGCTAACATTCGTTGCTGGAGAAACTGATGGCAGAAGATCCTGCAGGGAAAATCTCCACTCGTGCTACCTAATTTATTAGTAGCACCAGGGTTGCCAGATTGAACGCAAAGAAGCGAATAGGCCTACTCTTATTTTGATGCGGCTACACAAATTTTCGACTGGGCTAGGTATCTCAACTTGTTGGGTTACTCAAGAGTATCCCAGAATTCAACCGCACAATTTGAAAGGATTGTAGAGATGTCCTAGATAAACAGTTTGAGATGGGGAACCTATCGTCCCTTTTGCCAAATGTCAAAGTTATGACATGTTTTCTGGACCGCACATCAATGGCCGTAAATTAATAGAATATGTGTGTCATATTTTCATTCAGAATGGCTCATTTGTATGCCAGTAGTCGAAGAAATTCAGTGTTGTGGACAATCAAATGTGTTATTTAAAATTATTGGACTTTCAGCTTTCTCAAAATTGCCTGCTCCTTGAGAGCGTGCAGATCCATTGTTAAGAGTTCCGTAGATTTCAGATCATACCTATATAGTTAGCTAGAGCACTCCGCTGTAACGTACTGTTACCCAAAGCCTATGTCCCACGGTCAAAATTTGGTCTAAAATTGTTTAAACAACGTGAACGTTGTATACAATTTCTCCATTCCATTCCCACGGGAGTGCGTATTGGTCCAAATATTTCTCGCATGCACATGAACGGCACATGATAGAAAATGATGGAAGTTGCTGATCCACAATTATTTATATTCGCTGTCACAAGCTGTTTATGTATCAATTGCAAGAGCATATTATAATAGAAATAAAAATTAATAAAGTGGCGTTGGTGGACCAGACCATGGCTGGAACGTATGAATGCAGGCCAAGGAAGAGGTGTACTACATATGCTGCAAAATGAACTCGTTTCTGACCCTGTAAAATATTTTAACTTCCTTAGAATGGACGAACATTTGTTTGGAAAGTTGCTGTCCTTAGTCGAGGCAAAAATCACTCGCCAAGACACAACTATGAGGCAGTCCATACCAGCAAGTCAACCAGTAATCACGTTTTTATATTTTTGTTGGGAAATGGTTAGATACACATGGATCCGATAAAATACATTTCCAGGGGTTATAAATACCCGAGTCATTATTTCATAAATCTCTGCCGTACAAAAAATGTGTATTTCAAACATAGCTCAGCTATTATAACGCTATTATTTAGGACAAAGTCTACAAGATACAGCAAGGTTTCACACAAACAATCACGTGGGCGGGAAGGAAGACCCAGCGCTAGCTGCCATCTTATTACGTCATTACCACCAGGTCACTCATTGGTTGATTTCATACGTTTGGACCAAATATTAGAAACCGCTGTATCCTTTTGCAAACTTGGACCAAAAAATAGGACGGAAATTGTATACAATAAAATTATCGGATGTCCCACGATAAAATTTGTAGTTTGAAGAGTATTGGACCCTAATATTTGACCGTGGGACATCGGCTGAAGTCGGTAGAGCATTGGTGGATGAATCTCAGGATACATAGATCGCACCGCTATCTGAGGTTTCCGTTTCTTGGTTATTTTTCTTATTTTTCTCAAAGAGGTACACAATTTGAACACTAATTACATTTCTGAAGCAACGACGATAAACCCTTCAGTAGAAATTACTTTCAAAAGACCTATAATGATATTTGCGTAGCATTCAATATTAAATGCGGTACTTGCCAAGGAACCTGAGTAGAGTATTAATAGTTATGATCTTTAAACTTCAGAATTTGGCGGCATAATGATCTATTAATGCAACAGAACAATTTTATGAGGTTTATTGAAAACATTTATATAATATGTGCCTTGAAACGTAGAAACTGAACTATGATTTTAGCGGTGGAAGGAAAAAAACAAAAAACTGGACCAGTGCTAGGATTCAATTTCGGTACTTAGACTTTTTCTGTGTGCAGGTATTATACCGTTTTAACCACTTGCGCTACTGTGGCCCGCGAGACTGTGCTTCTGAAAATCTTGTCCAATGCCTATACTATGAGAACCACGAATTGCTAAACATTGTGTCCATATTCTAAAGTATACACATTATGTGCACGGATATAAATTGTTTCAATTAAGAGCCTAGCTTATCAGGTAGCCGTTGAATCAGATGGACAATTACTGATATGAACTTTAACGTCAGTTCACAACTCTCCTGGAATTTTTGACAGGGTGCGAAGTTCATTTTTCGCTGGTGCATTCTCCGCAAGGATGTTGCAGGTTGTCACATCGAAAGGTTCCTCTGGTGGCTGTTGTATTTTATGCTTCGGATATTGTATGATTTTTCGAGGTCTCTTTTTATTTGCCTTTCGTGCAGAACAAGCGAATATTATTGATAAAGAATATTATCTCATATTTTAATAATTAAAGGATTTAAAATATAGTATGCATTCAAAGGTAGAATACACTTTCCTGACTAGTACATAGTTCTTAATTAGTTTTACGTAGGTACTTGTTCCACTACACAGATAGTTCATTTTTATTTCATTTGAAGTTCATTTAACTCAGTAATGCGAGGGCGTTCAATAGGTCCTTAGAAAAAGGTAGAAAAGCAAATTAGTTTTGGTAGATTTTTTCAATATAATCTCCTTTTAGCTCGATATAGTTTTACTAGCTTTTCTCTAACTTAAGCTTTCCAAAATGCAGAGTTTCGGAAAGTGCTCAAAATAGGTATCTGTTTAGAAGATAACCGCTTCGTTAGACGTGATTCGTTTTCCGCTGAGCCGCCTTTTCAAGTTGGAAAATAATAAATAAATAAATAAATAAATAAAAAAAAGGCGCTGCGGGGCCAAATCTGTGAATACCAATGTAGTAATTCGAACCTTAATTCTACAATTTTAGCCATCGAAACTGCGAAAGTGTGCACCCTTTTATTGTCTTGATGGAAGAAATGGAAATGGAGTTTACTTATGGACGCTCTTTAGCTGCTGTGGGTCTCAGTGGACGTGAAAGACAAATATTTTTCTTTGCCAGATGAGGGCGTTTTTCCTTCATTTCTCCGTTCAACCGGTGCAACAACGATATAAAATCTCCATTATTCTTTTTCAAGAACCAATGTAGATGATTCCGTGTGCATCCCTAAAAATCGAGGTCATCACCTTGTCTGCAAATTTCACCACCTTTGCCTTCTTCGGAGACGGTTCGCTTTTAAAAACCAACTTTTTCGACTGTACTTTTGTTTGTGGAGGTAATAGTGGATCCATGTTTCATTCACGTTATGTATCGACGCAGAAACTCGTCAGGATCGCGACGGAAAAGTGTCAAACCAGCTTCCGAATCGATCACACGATCACACGATTGCGTATATTCTCCTTGAGAGCAAACGGTACCCACCTTGCCGAAACCTTTGTCAGACCTAATTTTTTATGTAAAACTGAGAACACTGTATTTTGTAATATACCTGTGGTCTCTACTATTTCGCGAACTTTCATTCGTCGATCACTCAAAACCATATCCTGGATTTTGTCAAAAATGTCGGAGGAAGTCACTTCTACTGGACGTCCAGAGCGATGCACATCATTTGTGGATGTACGGCCACGTTTAAATTCATTTATCCTATTGTAAATTGTTGCAAACGCAGGAGCAGATGTGCCGTGAACTTCATCCAACTCGGTTTTAATCTCTTTCGGTGTTAAGCCTTTTAACTAGAAATGTTTAATCACTGCACGAAACTCGTCCCCCCCCCATATTTCTAAACAAGCACAAGAGTGGTGATTCAATCGCCTATAGCAACGAAACCATGTGATGGATACAGCTGAAACTTTAACTGTTATCTGGTGAGAGACGACGATTACCAAATACAAACTGTTTCGATGCTACGAGTGTAATTTCTGGTATTTTCTGAGGACTTATTGTTCGCCCCTCGTAATACTGTTTCGCAATTTGTGAATCGTGCCTACAATTGTAATGTGCACGTAATAACACATCAACGTATGACACTGAATTTCAGAAACTCCTTCGAGGGGTATGGAGAAATGTACCCGTACAGGTGTTAAGTGCAATTGTTATTGAAACATTCTCCGTTGAACCTATATGTCAATCGTGCATTATATTTAGTTTATTTGTCAGTACAATAAAATCATATTGCGTAACGCAGCAAAATTTGAATGGCTGATTATAAAATGCAAACAAACAACAATATAAAAGTAAAGGTGCCTCCGGAGGCTTGGGCCTCAACTCCTTCAACATTTTAACCCGATGCACACACGCTAACCATAGCACTAAATAACGTCATTGTATCTACGCAATTTCTGAAATTGGGTGTTTAGGTCACGGTGGCGTGCTAACTCTTAATACATGTTATGCTGTAGCAAAGAATTTAGAACTGATAGCCCTACAATCAACTCCTTTCCATAGAAACAAAGGAACTTCAGTCTTAGAGCAACCAGCTTTAGACTAATACTTAGCCTATGCTACTCCCTTATTTACCTTTTACTTGCATGGAAGCAAGTAATACGACTATTTCTGCTAATTTTTTTCTCGATTACCATAAAGTATAAAGAAAGATAAGCTTTTTAACAATAATTTGTTGCAGAGATGCAGAGAAAGTCATATGAATTTTACGCATCAGATTATTTATTTATTGTTTCATTTCTGTGGCTTGAACTTGTGAAACAACTCGTATATTAACCTTAGGTTATTAACATTAGGTTAAATATTGTATATAATTAAACACGTGCACATTCACTTCCACAATCATACTGCCAGACCCTGTAGGGATTGGGAATAATTGCGATTAAAGAAAACTATTCCGCCATCGCCGAGATTCGAGCCCGGGACCTCCGGATGAAACGTCAGCTTACTGACCACCACTTTTTTTTTTTGGTTTTATTTCACCACTCATTCTGGTCTCTAGCTCTGAGTAACAATATTTAATTATTAAATGTAAATACATTATATAAGACGTCTGATGAATCTGTGGCCACGAACAAATCTCAGTAGATAAACCACTTTGTAGTTTTTATAGCACTTAACCAAATAAATGAATAAGTATAAATATATTTTGAAATTCCGCATTTCCATAAAGACTAGATTGGAAAACTAGCACGACAGAACCTGGATGAAACATCATTTCGGCGTTCAATTGTCCGTAAAGATAAATGCGGTAGTACACGTGGATACGAGTTCTAGGAAGCCACAATGCAGAACAACCTTGCCAATAATCTGTTACGGTGATTCTCAATGATCGAGCAAATGTATTCTCTCTAAATTCGTTTCCTGTTGCCTGCAAATATAATTAACATTTCATGTCCTTACAATTAAATATAGAACTGCGGCGTGGTCGAGTAGTCAGTGAGCTGACTTCTCATCCAGGCTTCGCGGGTTCGATTCCCGGCTGGGGCAAGGAAGGTTTTCCATATCCCCCACAGTGTCTGGAAGTGAGTGTGTGTGTGTGTGTGTGTGTGTGTGTGTGTGTGTGTGTGTGTGGACAGCATAGCTCAAAAATAAAAAGACAGTTAAATACCAAACTTGGTATTTAGGTTTGGTATCTTCCAAGGATGTGACATGAAGATTTTCAAGAAAATCCCCTCACCATAAACTAACCTTTACATGGACAAAATTTCCAACGTTTTGAATTTCTAAAAAACGGCTTTAACGATTTTTATTAAAATCCCGTATATTAACGGTATTTACATCCCAAATGTATATCTTGAATTTTCTGGGAATAACCTCTGAAGACCTATTTATTCTGGATGAATTTGTTTAACTGATAAATCGTAAGAGATAGGAAAAAACTTGCTGTACAAAAAATGTAGATCTCGTCAAAAGACACTTTAGGTTCTATACGTTTTTGTTGTGGAGGTAACCGTTTCCGAGATTGCTTGTTATTAGTTTCAATTGTAAAGTACTTATACTTTTCTCTGGCAGGAAGTGTCAGTTTTTCTTTTGTTCTACTCCTGGTCAAGCAAAGAAGCGATTTGCAATAACAATCGCATAACGACAGCTTTTAAACATTTGACTATCACTTTAGTATAGCGCATTCCTTTAGTTCCCACCTACTTATAAGGAACTAAGTAATAAGAACATTCTACTAATGTCTATCTCGATTAGCATGATGCAGGAAGAAGAATAATCTTTTGTAAGAAGTTTGTTTGTAGAGCAGTTGGAAAAAGTCATGTGAGTGTAACATCTGTCATTAAGAAACATTCACTTCAGTGACATTCTTTGCTTAGCAACTCCCACAGCACTGAAGGTATACGGAGCAACAACTATCTACGGTAAAAATTGAGTATATTGAAAAAGAGATAAGATTTGTGTGGGTCGTACGTAACCCCACAGTGTGGTTTTCCAGGGTTAAAAACTCGTGATAAACTTACATATGAGGAAAAAGAATAAAATAACTGGGACGTCTTCAACCCGACTTGGTAATTGAGCATGTGACAAAAACTCAGAAGCGGGACTACAATATACATTTAATAAATAAAACAAACAAACAAACAAACAAACACACACACACACACACACACACACAATATGCAAAATGGCTAATGGCAGTGCATAATTCACTGTTTTTTTTTTCCCCTTGCCTTATGCTTAGCTCCGATGCGATAGGTTCGTCAACTCTGATACGATGGCGATACATCGTCAACGTTGTTGGTGTTGTTGTTGTACTGCAATTTGTACTCACAATTACTATGGAGCGGATGCATTATGAGCCACTACTGCATGGAGCGCTTAATGGACGTTCTTTAACTATTGTGGTTCTCAGCCTCCCATTCTATATTGGGCGTGAAAGACCGTTTAATTTTGCTTAAAGGTTTCTTTTATCAGGCTTGAAGTTCTTTTACGTGCTGTAAATCTACGACACGGGACCAACAGCTTTACTTCCCTTCCGAAGCTAAGGCTTCCATGCTAAGGATTTTTACGCCCGGAAAAATCCATCGTCCTCCGCATGAACCCGCGACCTTGAGTATATGAAGTTAGTATGGTAACCTTTACACCATGGAGGGCGACTCGTTACTCCATGTAAAGGTAGTGGGGTGGGGGAGTTTCCTAAAAATCTAGGAAGATACTAAACTTAAATGCCAAGTCTGACATTTAACTGTTTTTTTTTTTTTTTTCATTTTTGAGCTATGCTGTCCAGACACATATACATACGGATCTTTTTGAAAAGGCTTTTTTATTCAGGGGTCCTCGAAACATGTATTTCCGGCGAAATCTCGGTATGATTTTTGGGTGAAACAGAACCTTCTTTACCTACTATGTACAATGTAGATGCGTGGTAGAGTAGTAAAAACACGCATTTAAAGTTGCAGACATATCTAATTCAACATTGTAGATAATATCCATGGGGATTCGCACAGACTCGAACTTGAAGGACCGTCCCTTGTCCCGAAGAATATTTCTGTGCTTTGAAAAATGTATTCCCACTCCAACTGTTATCACGGTTGCATAGGTGAGGTCTTCCACGAAGACATCAAATTCGAAATTTTCATCTTGCAGAATTTTAATGATTTTACACTGTCTAGTTTTTTGCAGTATGCTCTCAATTGTCTTGCTAATATTTTGAACAATGTTCCCTGCAGAATTCCCAATGGCTGTTCGACAGTTTCCAGTTTTTGAGAACTGAGTGCATCCTATCTGCTTTTTTATATTATGGAGAAGGGCATTTTTTGATATGTTTAAAGCCCACTTTCACTACAGACGGCACCGCAGGCGATATCACTGATACATAGAATGAAGATGGAGCACCGATGGAATGCAATGACGGAGGAAACCGGAGAACCCGGAGAAAACCCGCCCCTTTGTCCACCACAAATCCCACATGCGGTCCCCTGGAATCAAAACCGGTCGCCTTGGTGAGGCTGTCATCAGAATAGTAAAGTTATATTAAGGTATGCCAAACTTTTCAACTCAGAATCAATCAGTAAGTGCTGACAAACTGCTATTTTGCTGGAAAACTATCAAGCCGATTTCAGTAATAAAAAATTGTCAGAATAACAGTAAAAGTAACATTCCCATGAGCTATCACTTCACCTAACTTTTAAGCAATTACGAGATTAGTATGTTTGCAGTGTTGTAAAAATCTCTTCTGAAGGAGAGAAGAAATAAAAAATGGAAATAGAATCAACATTCCTAAAGGATAACTAAGATAATAAAACGGCAAAAAATGCAAAATAAAACTGAGACATTAATGTAACAATATTTTGTACAAAACTTCACTTATCTTTATGAATAGACTTAATTCAAAGGACTAGTTTCGGAATCACAATTCTACTACATCATCTTAACTTCTTGTTGCTGATGTTCATTACTCTACATTTATTTGGTATATAAACAACACTAACAATACGAAGTTAAGTTGATTGTGGAACAGAATTGTGATTGCGAGATTAGTTTGAATTTGATTTTATTTATAAAGATAAGCGAAGTTGTATTACAAATTAAATCTGAGACATTTTTATTCATCTTGAGACGAAGCGAATTTATGTCACATTTGGAATGTTCTATGATGTGTTATGGGAGAAAAAAAACTGATGTGTTCCATTCACATGACTTTCTCTTCATCTCTGTAATAAATTGTTAAAAGCTTATTCTTCTATCTACTTCATGCTAATCGAGATAAATATTAGCGGAAATGGTCTTACTACTTGCTTCCTTGTACATACGAGAAAACGGAAATAAGAGAATACATCAGACTAAAGCGATAGTCAAATCTTTTAAAAGCTGTTGCTATAGGATTGTAATTCGTTTCATGCATAGTCAGGCAGTTGATAAGTTCCCATATGAAAAAACCTTATATGTTCCATTCACATAACTTTCTCTACTTATTCCATATGCAAACTATTCTTATAAAATAGCATTCTTTTATATACAGCATGCTAATCAAGATAAACATTAGCAGAATCTGTCTTATTATTTGCTTCCTTATAAGTAGAAGGGAAATAAGGGGACACATTAGGCTAAAGCGATAGTCAAATATTTTAAAAGCTGTCGCTATGTGAAACAATTGAGGTTCGGTTCGCTCTGTATGATCAGCTACAAAACAAAAGAGATGAAACGTAAGGTGTCTTCCGTTTGAGAAGAGTTGAGTAGTTTAAAATTGAAACCAATAAAAGGGAATATCTCAAACATGGTCAACTCTACGAAGGGGGGAAATAAATAAATAAATAAATAAAATTGTATAACAGGGATATCTAAATTTTTAAGCATAACTACATTTTTTGTGTGCAGCAAGGTTTTGCATATCTCTTACGGTTTAACAGTTATATAAAATTCTGCAAAATTCATTCAGAATAAAGGGGTCTTCAGAGGCTATTCCCAAAAAAATTCAAAATATAATTTTATTTGTGATGTAAATATCTTTAGTAGGTGGTATATTAATCAAAATCATTAGAGCTATTTTTGAGAAAACAAAATTTTAAAAATTGTTCCATGTAAAGGGTAATTCTTGTTGGGGAGATTATCTTGAAAATTCAAAATATCATTTTATTTGTGATGTAAATATCTTTAGTACGTGGTGTATTAATCTAAATTATTAGAGCTATTTTTCAGAGAAACAAAATGTTCAAAATTGTTCCATGTAAAGGGTAATTCGTGTTGGGGAGATTATCTTGAAAAACTTCGTGTTGAATCCTTGTAAGATACTGAATATAAATTCCAAGTTTGGTATTAAGTGGTATTTTCGTTTCTGAGCTATGCTCTCCACGGGCACACACCTACCATACACATGGACCTTTTTCAAAAAATTATTTTTGGACTCCAGGGACCTCAAAACATATTTCCGGTGAAATTTTGCTTTAGGTGGAACACACCTTCTCTCACTACTATGTATATTATATGTAAATGCGTGCTAGAGAAAGTAAAAAGTATTTTAAAACTGAAACCAATAACAAGGAATACCTCGCAAAATGGTAAACTACACACAAAAAAATGTATGTAGCATAAATTATGTAATTTAACGAGATCTACTTTTTTGTGTGTGGTACGTTTTTTTCTATCTCTTGCGGTTTATCAGTTATGCAAAAATCATCCAGAATAAACAGCGTCTTCAGAGGCTATTCTCAGAAAATTCAAGATATACATTTTACTAGCAGCCCGCCCCCGCTTCGGACGGGTGGTGTACCTAATGAAAAAACTGAGACAAAATCTTCCGTTTAAGTGCGACCATGCAATGAAATAAAATTACAATTAAACAATTTGACAATACTTTATTGTAATGCCTTGTAATGTAAAATTTTCTTTCCTGAGAGAAAACAAATAGCGCCGATGGTTTGCCGACCCTCGAGCACGCAACGTACAACTGTCCATGCAAAAAACACAGCAATTCAAGGTATATTCCACATATTTCTAACGACTGACCTTGGGATTTATTGTCATTGCGAATGCAAAGCGCATCGGAAACTGAACACGCTTAAATTCAAAAGGAAAGTCGGTTGGCATTAATGGTATTCTTGGAATAAGCAAATCCTCGCTTTTGAACTTTGTTATGATCATAGTAGCTTAAAAAAATTGTTCATATTTTTTTAACAGCGAGTCTTGTTCTGTTGCACAATTTCGGCTGACTGATATTGTCACACCCAACTGCTAAGTAATCAAGGGACTCGCTTGGCAGCGAGAGGTTAGACTACACACTTATAAAGAGGCAAATCCCACCCTGTTGTTTTTATGAAAGCTAAAGTTGGCAATGTTGCCAACATATGAGAATTATATATTTTCAATGTTACCACATCCTTGTCCACAGCCAGAATGTGACATCTCCCCCTAGATCAACAAATTTGACGACCACGTCAAAATACAAAATGTTTACATTGTACATGAGGAATTTAAATACATAAAAAAGAATGAATGCTCATGTTTATGAATAGACAGAATACAAATTTATGGAAAAAAAATTCTTCTCTAGTGTCCTGCTACCGTAAAAGTTAATGTATATTTGGGGTTTAAGCCACGCACACGTATATAGTATCAAGTTATCACTGCACTGCACCTATAAGGAGGCAATGTTAATGTATAAGCCTCAAAAATTAAGCGAATCACCACTCACAACACTCTTGTCACCAGTTGCTACCTCCAATGGTTTATAAAATGTATGGACAATAACAGGGGGGGGGGGGAACACCCGCTGTCGTGGGATGCCGCCCAATAAGTGGCCCTCTGTCACATCTGTGTAGTGGTGTACCAAGGGAACGCGCCCAGTCAGTTCAGCCGATAGACGCCGTCCGTCGGCTTATCTTCACCGTCGTGCGTATCGAAAGATACCACGGCAAAGAGGGACCTGTGCAGTGCCATAGGTGCATGGGCTTCAACCACTCTAGTAGTGTGTGCGAGCGCAAGCTCGCATGCCTGCGGTGCGGTGAAGCCCATCTACTGAGGGACTGCACAAAGCCCCATGAAGCTCGCCACTGTGTGAACTGTGGTGAGGCGCACGTGGGCTCATATAAAGGATGTAAGGTGCGGAAGCGCCTTGTTGAGAGCCGCCGTGGAGGCCCCCAGGAGCCAGCTAAAGTGCGCCCTGGGGTGTCCTTCTCCTCGGCACTGAACCGCGCTGAGGGAGCACTGCGCGCCGCTGAGGCAGCAGCAACTCCCAGCCCCGCAGTCACTGCAGAGACCGTGCCAGCTCCGTCCTTGACGGAGACCCCAACGCCCCAACCTGGTCCGCCTACTTCAACGGAGGAAGCCGCCCCGACGCCCTCGACAGAGGGCCCACGCCGGACTTCTCCAAAAAAGAAGTCCAGGAGGAGAGGTAAGAAGAACCGTCGGGCGGCTGGCCAGACGGGCCAAACAGAGGCTCCCACCTCTGTGAGACCCGAGGCCACGCCCCCAGCACCCCAGCAGCTACCAGTGGCGGAAGCTCCAGTAGCGGCCGCCACAGTACCTACTCCAGTAGCAGAGGCTCCTGCTGCACCTACCACCACAGCGGCTTCCTCGGCCTTTACAGCGGCCATCCCACAGGCGGACCTGGATGAACTTCAGGACCTAGCCCTGTGGTTCGGTGACCTCCTAAGTAAGGTCCTACCTGTACTGCGAAATTTCAAGTTGCAGTACAGCAACCCCAGACTCTCCCCCCTCCAGAAACACACCCTGTTCCTCCAAACCTTGGAACAGTTGTACCCGGGTTCCGCTAAGTAATGGCCTCTAGACTCGTTCGGAGACCATTGCGACTCGCGTACTGGAACGCGAACGGAATCCGGGGGCAACGCCCAGGCGTCATTGAGTTTGTACAATCGTACGGAATTGACATCCTGATGGTTTGCGAAACCCATCTGGATGCTGCTACTGACTTCTCGCTGCCTAGTTACGTCACCCATCGGTCCGATCGGGTCGGCCGACAGGGTGGCGGTACAGCTATCTTCATTAAGAACCACATAACCCATACTCCTGTCCAACTCCCAGCACTACAGCACGTGGAGGCCTGTGCAATCCGGCTTGCCGTTGCCGGGCTAGACGCGCTGCTGATAGCTGCATATGACCCACCAAACCACCGCTTCCATGAAGCGGACTACACCACCCTACTCAACCTTCACCCAGTGGTATGCATCGCAGGAGATCTCAACGCGAAACATGCCCTCTGGCACAGCCGCACCAACAACCCCCGAGGCCGCGGGCTCTACCGCCTCATCAGCGGCAACCCCGCCCTCGTCGCGCACGGACCGAGAGGACCTACGTGTCATCCGGCTCGCGGCAGACCGGATGTTCTTGACATCATGATCACCAAGAACACACCATTTCATCTAGACCTCTCGGCGGTCAACGAGTTGGACTCCGACCATGACCCTGTCGTGGTGGATACAACCGAGACCGTATCAGCTCTGGTAACACCAGACTGGATAAATGAGATCGACTGGGACGCAGCCGTCCTAGACCTAAACCAAACCGTGGACCCGCGACCGCGCATCGATTCCATCGAAGCGCTGGAAGCGGCAGCCACGGCCTTCTCCCGCCAACTCCTGAATGTGGTACGCGCGCATACCTACCGCATCCCATCTAACAAACCTAACCCGAGAACCATACCGAATGAACTCCGGCAGCTGCTAAAAGCCAAGGCAACCGTACGGAAGCTATGGCAGCGCTTCCGCCATCCCAGGATCCAAGCAGTGTACCAGCGGTTAAAATCCCTGGCAAGGCGCCTGCTTCGCGCGCACCGCAAAGCGGCCTGGGAACACACAATGGCACATATAAACCTGGAAGAGAAACAACCCTGGAGGATCATCCGATCCCTCAGGAAAGACAAAAGTCAGTTTCAGCATCCCATCCATGGCTCCCGTGGGAGACTCTCTTTTGAGCCCCAGGATAAAGCCACGGATTTCGCAGATTATCTGGAGTCCCAATTCGAACCCCGTGAAGACCCCCAGGATGAGGACTTTACTGAGCTCGTGGAAGCGACGGTAGACTACCTCTATGAGGAGCCCCCGCCGCCCCACGAGGAGATCCGCATTCCTATAGTCACCCCGAAAGAGGTGGCTTCCCAACTCAACCACCTAAAACCTAACAAAGCCCCTGGACATGACGGCGTTACGGCGCCTATGCTCCAGCACCTACCCAGAAAGGCCATAATCCACCTGACGCGGATTTACAATGCATGCCTGCACCTACGTCACTTTCCAACGTGTTGGAAGGAGGCGCGGGTGGTATGCATTTTGAAACCCGGCAAGGACCCGGTCTTCCCGTCAAGCTACAGATCTATTAGCTTACTTCCGATCGTCTCGAAAGTATTCGAGCGGTTACTCCTACCTCGCCTCACCCCTCTCTTCGAAGAGAGACTCCTACTCCCGGATCATCAGTTTGGTTTCCGTACTGGACATTCCACAACCCTGCAGTTGCTGCGACTGGCTGAGAAGGCTGCCCTGGGCTTCCAGGACAACTTCAAAACAGTCGCGGTGCTCTTGGACGTGGAAAAGGCCTTCGCCACCACGTGGCATCAGGGACTCTTGTACAAGCTCAAGAACGCAGAAATTCCTCCCCCCTACCTTCACCTGCTTAGTAGCTTCCTTCGGGACCGCACTTTCAGGGTGAGGGTGGAGGGGAGGCATTCCACAGTCAGACCCATAGCGGCGGGAGTGCCGGAAGGCAGCGTGCTGTCGCCGTTACTCTTTGCTGCCTACATGTCCGACTTCCCCACAGAACCCAGTACAGTTACGTGCCAGTATGCCGACGATGTCCTCATAATGGCGCGTAACAAGAACGACCGATATTGCTTCCCCCCGCTACAGAGACAGCTCCAGGCCATAGGCAGATGGAGTGAACAGTGGCGGATGGCCATCAGCCCGCAGAAGAGCTCAGCTCTACTGCTGGCTAAAGTCTGTGGCTGGCGACCGGAGAGGTCGCTGAGGTTGCGGCGGCGGCGGATCCCCTGGGTCCGCTCCGCCAAATACCTCGGAGTCCTCCTCGACCGCGGCCTTACTTTCACTCCACATGTCAGGGAGAAGGTCGGCTTGGGACACGCTGCCCTGCGGCAGTTGTTTCCCATCTTCCGCTCCACCATGCCTACACACCTTAAACTGCGGCTGTACCGCGCAGTCATCCCGCCCCTGATGCTGTACGGCTGTGAGGTCTGGGGTTCGGTGGCTCGTTCCACCATCCGCAGGCTGCAGGCCGTGCAGAACAGGGCATTGAGGATGATATACGGCACAGACCGCAGATTCCCGTCCCACATTCTCCATTCCCACTCCGGAATCCCCTACATAGTGGACGTTGTGCGAGAAAGAGCTCGCACAATATACACTAAACTTGCTCCCCACCCAAATCCCCAGGTGAACACTCTCGGTCTTTACGACCACACGCTACCAAGGAGACGCGTAAGCTACCGCCTTCCCAAGGACGCCTTGGGATGGTAGTTTTCCGGCCGCCTCTCCCTTTATTGTTCTACCCGCCAAGTTAAGCAGCATCGGGCATGGTCACGACTCGGACGGGTGACCATCCAGTCGTACTCCGACCAGATCTGCAACACTGGCTTCCCCCACCCCGTACCTATATCCCTTCATGTCTCCCCGCTAGCCGGCACTGCTTTCCTTGACAGCCCGCAAGCGGCTGGCCAAGGTAAGCAGCATCGGGCCTGGTCCCTCTCTGGGTGGGTGGCCACTCGGATAGGTAAGCCAGCCCGCGCCGGCTGCACAGAGGGAACACCCTGCCCAATTACTTTGACATGACAAAAACGCTTGCATATGACTACATCTACTATATCACACGGGTAAATCCGCAAGAAAAGCGGATAGGTACCGTGGTGATTTGCCCCCGCCCGAGTACACTCGGGCGACTAGTTCCTGCTCCTGGCTCCTGGCTCCTGTGTAGTGGTGCACAGGTTATCCTGGTGGTGCAGGCTGAAAACTGTAGACGATCCGGAACTGCAAATGATGATGCGTGGCAACTCGTGACTTCCCCTCCAATTGGCAGGCACTTAAGCTCTCCAAAACAGCAAATGTGTACTAAAACAAGGTTTCATAAACTTGTATTCTGTCCATTCATAAAAGTCAACATTAATGTTTTTTATGTATTTAAACTCCTCGTGTGCAATGTACCATGTAAGCATTTTGTATTTTGACGCGGTCGTCAAACTTGATGACCTAGGGGGAGATGTCACATCCTGGTTGTGGGCACAGGATGTGGTAACATTGGAAATATATAATTCTCAAATGTTGGCTACATTGCCAACTTTAGCTTTCGTAAAAACAACAGTTAGGATGGGATTTGCCCCTTTATAAGCGTGAACTTCGGATGGCACCTCCTGGACGCCAAGCTTGGCCTTGCTCCAAGATGGTGGTGGCATGTATTAAGCACAAGGCAACAATATATTTGCTATTGATTTGAAGTGTTTATTTTTAAATTAGTAAAATTAGTTAACCCATTCACGTCCTTTTTATTGAATCATGTAATTTAGTTTCCCTGTTGTAAGCTAGACTAGCTGTGTCCCTATATGCACACCCAACTGTAGCAAAAAGTGAATTTTTCTTAGTCTAGCCTCTCGCTTCCAAGCGAGTCCCTTGATTATTTAGTAGTTGGGTGTGACAATATTGCGTAGCATAATTATCACCGAGTCAACCTTGAGCTGTAAATTATGTGGCAATGATCCTGGCAAATTCAATGAATTTAGGAGTTCAGTTGGATGATTGGCGACTTCATTTAGATCGGTAATGGAATCGACCGACTTAAAGTATGCATATGTCCATCAATTTTACTCTGAATTTTTATATTCAAATCATCTACATTCTTATTAGTTGCTACTAAAATGGCTCGTTCGCTGAACCAAGCATAGTTTTTATAATTTGCACCAATATTTGCATTAATTCTTCTTTTGACGTTGTGAAGTGACAAAAATTTGGTAGAAACGAAATGAAGTCAGTAGAAGTATCAACAGGAATTTCCCCATTGCAATGTCTAATAATGCCTTTGCATCTGCAAAGCGCAATGATCTACACAATGTAGCATATATAGTTGGTATTGCGAAAAGGAGGAACTCAATGCACTCATGATGTAGTGTGGAAAGGATTACATATGCAGTTAACAGCGTGTGTAAGCAATAATAACAGTAATGGCAGCGCCTCCATGTGGCTGGTAAACGCTGAAATAGATAATGAATTACATTAAGGAGGAATTCACAAAGTAACATTCATTGGTCTTCCGAATCTCTTTATTTCCTAGGCTCCTAATGCTTTCCGCCTCTTTCTTTATTTTCTTCTATGTCAAAACAGCCATTTTAAGGCTACCAATGACATAACTAAAGAGAAAGTAGATCAGGTTGGGCAATTGATAAGTTTTTATTTGATGATAGCTTTGTGTATTAAATTTCTCCATTTAACCCAAAATATTGATCAAATGTAATAAGAGCACCGGAATTGCAGTGTGATGATGACGGGGGTATCTTCATGTTCTGATGAAATCACCTTCAGTTAGCTCATGTACCACATAACCTCAAATAACCAGCATCTACAATAGGAGTTAACCTAAAACGGTTTACTATCCGGGTCCCGTCATTTCTCCGCCATTTTCGGATTCCAAGAAAGATTATTTGGTTATGTGCACTTGTTCATTTTACAGAATTACAACAAAAATATACATATTTCTTATTTCTTTATTTAAACGTGTGACCAAGGGTACGATGGTTAATACATAAGAAATACATTTTATTTTGTTATCTTGCGCCATTGACTCTATAGCTGGGTGCATTCCCTTACCATTGAATGGGGGAAAATAGAGCAGCACTACGACCATCTAGCGGCAAATAAATAAGTACATACTCTAGGTGTTCATCGCCAGGAAAGCTTCTTTGTTTCTTTATTTTAAACGATAGGAGTAAGGAAAGGGCAGTTATTACATAAAGATGTATTTGAATTTCACGCTGCGTTGCGTCATTGTCTCGATAAACTGGTGCGTTACCTTAAAATTCATTGGGAGGAAAAATAGACAACTGCCATTTAGAAATAAATAACCGTGGTACCACTGCCATCTGGCGGGTATTAACCGATTGCGTTCCCTTGGTACTATATGCGGATTCATATTATGAGACTTTCAAAACTTTCCTGTACGATTTTTAAACATTTTCTTTTACACAAACCTTGTGATAATAACAGGGGGGGGGGGTTCAATTTGGTGCAGACGTTCGGAAGTGACGCGCGTACATACATTTCGACGATTTATATATGTGCGTGTGTCATGAAAACATATATCTTAATATACGGCATTTTTATCAAAATCGTTGGTGCAATTTTTGATTAAATTAACATTTTCGAATTTTGTTGAAAATCTTCGTGTCGCATCCTTGGGAGATACTGAACTTAAATATCAAGTACCTTCTCTATACACTATGTACATAGTACATGTGGAGAAAGTAAAAAGAGGATATTTCGTCATTTTTCGAGCCGTAGTTAAGAGTCAAGTGATTGTGCAATAGCATACAAAAGCCTTACTGATATATGAACTTAACGTTTCGGTTGGTATAAAAAAGTTTATCTGAACTGTCCTCTTTCAACGTCTGTCAACCTTAGCTAAACAAGTTCCACACTTACCGGGTCTCCCATGTAAACCCATATCGTATGCACGTTGTTGTGGTGCTCTGCAATATGGCAGTTGCCTCAGCCCTGCTGCTTTAAACGTAAATACCGTGTATGCGACTGCTCTTATGTCCGCTGTGATATGCGGAGGAGATTGAATGTGAGATATGGCAGCTGGATGCGTAAACAACGGCGCGACGAAACAGGAGACTTCGGAACGTGACACATCGACATGATTCTTTCCGATTTTCGAGATGTTTCTCCAAGCTTCGGTTTCTAGTACCTCCGACAAGTTTCCAGAAAGTCCGTGACTTCATTTTCTAACTATAAAAGGAGGAAGGAATGCAGTGTGTGTTGTGAACTGTAATGAGTCATGAGTGATTGAAGTATTAGCGCACAGTGATGCGCGAGCCATGGATGGCGTGCAGGCATAAACTGTTAACTCTCTAACGTCGAGTTAAAGACTTTACTTGTAACTAATTGTTTGGTCAATAAAGACTTATGTTACAAATCAATCTTATTGTAATCGAACCTAATAAAAGATACTAGAAGTGTCCATTCCTAAGTTATAGAGGCATTGAATCTGGAAACCACATCCTGGCTAACGTGTCCTGTTCTATCACTATATGTTCCTGATTTCATTCGTAATGTTTTCTTTCAGTTCCTCCAATGGGTGCGGATTTGTTCCATACACTTTTTCTTTTAGAGGAGACCCGATACAAGTTGCCTGAATGGGCCAGCTGATTCCGCTTATAATTTATTCCAAAATATGATGACCCTCAAACGGGAGCGCTCCCCCTTTCTACTGGGCATTAACCATTAGCAAACAAAGATGAATCTGTGCTAGTGGCGAGAGGCAACGGTAAAATTTGTTTCTTGGAGACACTGCTTGCAAGCCGAGAATCTCGCTTCAGTTACGGGACCAGTAAACGGAAAAAAACAACAACGAGGGTTGGTTTCCAAATGCAAACTTTGGAAGGAGAGTGGGGCAGGGCCATCATGATCTGAAAAATACTGTATTTCCATGACATTTATTGGCTAATTTTACTGAACGAAATGGCTCCATGTCTATTGCCATTTGGCCGGTCACTCTAACCTGTCCCCCCCCCCCCGCGATTTTCCCTGCTTGATAAACGAATGTTGGGGTAGATTATAGAATGCCGAGGATATTTCTGTCAGCTATTTCCTTATCATGCTTCAAGATAGAAGGATTACACGAGTTGACCGTGAGCGGTGGAATCTGCTTTATGAAATTCTCTACCCTCGCGATCGCGCATGACGTGCCTTTCCGTGCGGATCACGTATGCGCAAGCAGAAGTGAGATATCCCGCCTACCGCCCCGGATCTGGTCGTCCAACGTGTTTTTCGTTTCACCCCTTTTTCGTGGAAGTTTTCATAAGCATAATAGATCTTCATTGCGCTTCTCCGTTTCTCAATAATAATTAAAATAGATAAAGTAATATGATTGTAACACATTCAGACTTTTTTGGAACTCCCTGTCCTTCTTTAAGAACTTCATTCGTCGTAAAACATTTATATGCATAGGGAATTTACGCAAACTCTTGGCTTCGTTTGTGAAGACAGCCGACTGATACACTGCATAAGAAATAACAGCTGCACCATGTTATTCTGCGAAGGTGCTCCTCGTATGTTGTTGGATCTGCAGTTTCTTTCTACGTGGAAGTTGGCACTTCATGCTTAGAAATATAATTCCTCTCTTTCTAGAGTCGCACAAGGTCAGAACATTCGTCTGCATTTCCCTTGTTTGCTTCATTCTCTAGTCCATAGAGCAGTTATTTTCCTCCTGTAGAGAGGTGTTATATTATGTTGCTCAAATCTCAGCAATTCCGACGACCTCATCGATGAAATCATGTTCCTGTTCTCTTCTATCGCGAGGTTTGTGCTCCGCAAACACAGATGTCAAATCATTGCTTCGATAATGTTTTAATGGCAGGGCAAATATGGATGTGAAAAACATGTTGCATATGACTCTCTCTACTCATTCTTCTACAAAACTTATTCTTTCTTCTAGTCCTTCTTAATCGAAAATAATATTCATTAACATTTACACATTTCATTGTAGGTTAAGCGAGTCAGATATTTAAAAGCTGGGTTTGCATATCATGGCTCTTAAATGTCATTCTCTTCGTATGACCACGAGAAGATTGAATAGCGACAAGTACATTTGAAAACTTTAACCAATAACGCAGAATATCCGTGAAATGATTAATACTATGAACTATTTTATTTCATATGAATTGCATGCTTCAACGAGATGTATGAATATCTGTCTGTGTCTGTCTGTATCTACCTATTGTCACTTCTCTAGTACAGTGTACATGGAGAAAGTATTGCAGGTATTCCACCCAAAAATTCGATACCCACATTTCAAGGGAAATATCTACATATTTTGAGGACTCCTTGTTCTATAAAAAAAACATTTTAAGAGATCCTAGTGTGTGTGTGTGTGTGTGTGTGTGTGTGTGTGTGTGTGTGTGTGTGTGTGTGGTGTCTAGTATAACTCAAAAACGAAATGTCGGTTAAATACAAACTTGATTATTGAAGTTTAGTACGTACCTTTCAAGGGTGCGACATGAAGATGTTCAAGGAAATCCCCCAGCCCAAGTTGCCATACACCATGGAACATATATCATGAACATTTTCGAAATTTTAGATTTTCTAAACACAACGATTTTGATTACAATTCCGTATATTAAGGGTATTTACATGGCATAAAATGTATATCCTAAATTTCTTGGAAATAACCTCTGAAGTCCTCGTCATTCTGTGACCTTTCATAACTGGCTTTCTTCTTTTGATCAGTGATAATTTGATGTACTTGTTTGTAATTCAATAAACTGGGACAGAGGAAAGAGAAATCGTTGAATTAGTAGAATACACCTTTTGTCCCCCCCCCCTTTTTTTAACCTTATTTGAGCACTTTTCCCCTTCCTTTTTCGTTTCACTACACGTAATATGTACATAGTGCATAGAAAAGGTATTGCATTCCACCCAAAAAATTTGATACCGAGATTTCACCAGAAATACATGTCTTGAGACCCCCTGAATTTAAAAAACAATTTTTAGAAAAATGTCCATGCGTGTATGTGTGTGTGTGTGTCTGTGGGCAGCATAGCTCAAAAACGAAAAGTCCGTTAAATACCAAACTTAGTATTTAAGTACAATATCTTCCGATGATGCGACACAAAGATTTTCAAGAAAATCCCCCCACACCCAACTACCTTTTAGTTGGAACATTTTTTGAAAATTTTGATTTTCTCAAAAACGGCTCTAACGATTTTGATTAAACTGTCATATAGTTAAGATATTTACATGACAAATAAAACGATTATCTTGAATTTTCTGGGAATGGCCTCTGAAGACATCTTTATTCTGGATGAATTTTGCCGAACTTCACATAACTGGTAAACCATAAGAGATCGACAAAAACCTACTTAACAAAATATGCAGAGCTCGTTAAAACACGCAATTTGTTACACACATTTTTTCATGGAGTTGACCGTTTTTAAGATATTCCTTGTTATTGGCTTCAGTTTTAAAATACTTATTCTTTTCTCGTACGGGAATCTGTCAACTCCTGTCCATACAAAGGAACTTCAGTCTCATAGTAACCGGCTTTTAAAATATTTGGCTATCCCTCTAGCCTATTGTACTCTCTTATTTCACTTCCACTACATGTAAGAAAGTAAATACGAACCATTTCTGCTAATATTTCCTTAATTAGCATGAAGTAAATAGAAGAATAAGCTTTTTAACAATAATTTGTGGCAGAGATATAGACAAAGCCATGTGAATGGAACACATATTTTCCCTTAATTAGCATGAAGTAAATAGAAGAATAAGCTTTTTAAAAATAATTTGTGGCACAGATGTAGACAAAATCATATGAATGGAACACATATTTTTTCATCTGAAATTTGCACCTAAAAATCCTAACTCTGGTAATGATATTATAAAGTGCCTGGAACACTGAAGCAAATAATATTCTCCACTGTTTTTGGTAGCGTCAAATATAAAGTGTGAGCAATCTAACCATGATAAGTTCATACAGCCACAGTATACTTCTATATCATCTTTCAACTGACTGTTTTGTTTATGTATGCGCACTCTCTTTCCTCTTGCATGGTTCTATCCCGCGCCTACAGTGGAAATACCGCCTACCGTACAGCAAAGGCGGAGTAGTTGCTGCTCTATAGGCGCTTTTTTCTTGTACAACTGACCGTTGAAATGTTAAATAATAAAGGGAACAAAGAAGCATCCCTAGTGAAGAGGGTGACTTGCGAATGTTATCTTTCTTTTACGAGCAGAACGAAACGAAGGATTAGCCTCTGCAAGTGACTGCCTGTGGTTCGCTAAATCCCTAAACTGTTAGCAATAAGGAGACGCTTCTGTGAAATTGGAAACTCCATGGTATGTAAGCTATCCTATTAGAAATTTATACCAGTTATTGTACACAACGACAATAATAATGATAATATCTGCCATGAATCAACATTCTAGCTTGCATGGTTATTTAAATAACAATTGTTTCCTGATTCATTATCCTAGCAAAAATAAGCCATCTGAAGATTTTTCAAAACTGATCAATTCAGTTCAGTTTTTACAGTAAATGAATTTACAAATAGATCTGTCATATTATGTTTTATATTATCCCTAATTAATGTGGAAAAATCATTACTTTTGGTACTCTGCAAAAGTATTGGTTTTTCAGAATTTAATAATTTATTTATTTATTAAAATTGGAGCATTATTTGCTTTAATATGCTTTTGAGTTACAGTATAAACATTTAAGAAATATTAAAAAAATTAGTATAAAAGAGCATCGTATGTGAAATTTTGAGTATGGAAAGGTGGTGGAAAAAGGTTTAATAGAAAATAATATTTTAAGTTGGGAATGTCCTTAGGCATGCGTCTGTCCTTCTATAGCTTCATTTAATGAGCAGTTAAACTTCGTGAAGTGGAAAACAAACGATATATTTTTCTTAAAGTTTAAAATTCATATATTACTTTCTCGACATGTACAATGTGCACAGTGATTAGAGAAGGTATTCTAATGCACCCAAAATTCAAAACCGAGATTTCACCGGAAATACATGTTTTGGGACCCCCTGAATAAAAAGCATTTTAGAAAAATGTACGTTTGTGTGTGTGTGTGTGTGTGCGCGCGTGTGTGTGTGTGTGCCTGTGGACAGTATAGCTCAAAAACGAAAAGACCGTTAAATACATAACTTGGTATTTAAGTTTGGTATCTTTCAAGAATGCGGCACGAAAATTTTCAAGAAAACCCCCCACCCCAAACTACCTTTACATAGAACATTTTTCGAAAATTTTAATTTTCTCAAAAATGGCTCTAGCAATTTTGATTCAAATATCTTATGTATAAGACATTTTTATGACAAACGAAATGTACATCTTCAATTTTCTGAGAATAGACTCTGAAGACCTCTTCATTCTGGATGGCTTTTATATAATCGGGAAAACGTAAGAATATACAAATCCTTACTACACAAAAAATGTAGATCTTATTAAAACACACAAATTATGTCATATACATTTTGTTTTTTTTTTGTTTTTGTAGAGTTAAACTGTTTTCGAGATATTCCAGGTTTTTGGTTTCAATTTTAAACCACTTAAACTTTTCGATTATCATGAAGTACAAGGAAGAATAAGCCTTTTAACTATAAATTGTTACAAAGATGTAGAGAAAGGCATGTGAATGAAATACATCAGATTTTTTTTAAAAATATTTCACCATTTTAGGTCAAATTTCACAGACGCACCACGAAACAATGGCAAAATGATGCTCTAATGATCTCGGGGTCCATGGATCTTAAAGTTACTCGACGTTTGTCTTCTCAGGATTAGGGAAAAACCCATATACGGGTAACTCACCCTAAGCGAGAGATTGGAACTCGCAACGTGTTGAAACATGAGACTGCACTACCCAGGCGGGCTACATTATTACTATCATTATTTATTAAATACCTACACGTTCAAAAATACTGGTTTGAAATTAAAACACGCTATTTTCGGAGCTTACCAATTTATTCATATATGTGAACTCCCAATGTGGCTAGAGAACTAAAGGTGAGTCACTCCGGGTTGAGAAGCTGCTATTGGCTCTCTGCCTGTGACGTTGCAGAGAGCGAAGACGAGCGCGCGGAATACATATGCAGTGCAGCGAAAGCACTGTTTCTTCACTAATTATCAACTGTTAAAACACATTTTTAAAAGACATACTACATCATGTACATTGTGGACATATATAGAAAATCAAAGTGAGTGAAAACTGCATTATATTAGTAATGTCTAACCATAGGAATAAGGAGTACGGGAGAGTAAACTGTAGGTGCTACAACAGATTTAAGACACGCATTTCATTAAGAGCGATAAAGGATAAATTTACAACTACTCAGAGAATACGTTAAATAGACATGCTGGTACAATTTTTACTTGTGTCGGTTTTTGAAGTTTTGGAAGATGATGCGGCCCACTGTTTATTCTTCCTTTCTGTGTATTTATTTTTTTAATTTAAATATTCAATTCTAGTAAACGTTCTAGTTCGAACATAGAGAGCAAACTCGTCTGGAAAATTGTCTTTTAGCAAAACCAGTAAAGCCTTTAAACACATTTGACTTTTAAAACGGTTTGCCCGTGAAATGCAGAAAACACTATTTCAAATTGGCGAATTGCTTCCATTTGGACGAGTAGGAAAAAGCAGGTATCCAGTCTTTTGTTGGTTCGGGTGGCACTGAATAAGTTTCATTTGGGGTACACAGGCTTCCATCTATTGTTTTGCATTTAAACGCTATGTAGCCTGCTAAATATTGCTAACTCCGTAGCTTCTTCAACTGGACTGTCACCTCTTAGAATATCTGTTGTTTCTTACTCCACCTCCGATGAAAGTTTGTGATTGAAAATCCTAGTCCACAATGTCGATGCATAATTCATTTGATATGAAGTGCTCAAATCCTCTTCATTGTCAGATGGATGGAGAAAACTGATTCTATACGCAAGACTCTATCTTTAAACATCTGTGTACAGCTTGTTTGTTGAAGTGGGGATGTATACCTGAGCGGTAAAGATCAATGCACTTTCGTACATCTGTTGTTAATTTGTGAAATGTCCACCAACATAGCGAGGTAGAGTAAGATAATTTCACCAAAACGGCAACAAACACAGTATGCCTTCAAAATAAAGTATAAACATAAGTTCCCTTCCGACATGAGACCATAATGTTTTATTGCACTTCTATGTGACCTTCAAAACGAAGAGAAGCTGAGACAAATGCATATTGGCTTTTAGGAGGTTGAGCGGCATAATTATTTAAAAAAAAAATAAAAAAGTGTTGTTTCTCTTAGAGGTAACGTTTAAGAAACTTTCCCATTCACTCTAGGTTTCGGGTTATACAGGTGGAAAAGCTTTGTTTGCTTTGGCCTGCAATACTTTATTTGGTCATCATTTTGCATTTATATTCACTATGTCAACATTTGTGTAATTACTTTCTCTACACGTACTATGTACATAGTGCATAGTGAAGGTATTGTATTGCACCCAAAAATTCGATAACTAAATTTCACCGGAAATATGTTGAGACCGCCTGAGTAAAAAGAAAGCAATGCGACACCATGATTTAAAAACACACACACACACACTCCAAACTGCCCTTTACATGGCCATTTTTTTTAAAATGTATTTCTCAAAAATACCAACGATTTTGATTAAAATACCATATATTATAGATAAATGACAAATTTTTCTCTGAAATTTGAATAACTAATAAATGTAAGAGATACAAAAAAATTACTGCACAAAATATGCGGATCTCGTTAAAACACGTGATTTATGTCAAATGCATTTTTGTTGTACAGCTGACAGTTTCCGATATATTCATTCTTATTGGCTTCAATTTTAAAATACTCATACCTTTTTCAGGCAGGAAGTGTCCGTTTTGCTTTTGTTCTACTCCTGTTCTTACTCGTACAGTTATGGAAAAATATATGGGAATTATATGCAATTATCTTATTACTTGCTTCCTGGTAAGTAGAAGGGAAATAAGGGAATACACTAGGCTAAATCTATAGTTAAAGCTTTTAAAAGCTGGTTGCTATGTGATTGAAGTTCCTTTGTTTGTATGGACAGGAGTTGACAAATTCCCGTATGAGAAAATACAAGTTTTTGCTTTCTCTACACGTACTATGTACATAGTGTATAAAGAAGGCATAGCATCCACTCAAAATTTCAATACCGAGATTTTACCGGAAATAAACGTTTTAGTCTCTCCTGTATCCAAAAAAAGAGAGAAAAAGGTCCGTGTGCGTGTGTGTGTCCCTGGGTCTGTAAACACGTTAACTCAAAAACGAAGTCGGTAAAATACCTAACTTCGTATTTAAGTTTAGTATGTTCCCCAAACTACCGTTTACTTGGAAAAATTTCGAAAATTTTGATTTTCTCAAAAATGGCTCTTAACGAGTTTGATTAAAATGCCGTATAAAGATATTTTATATGGTAAATAAAATGTATATTTGAATTTTTTAAGAATAGCCTCTAAAGACCTCTTCATTCTGGATTAATTTTGCGTAAACTGGTAAACCATAAGAGACAGAAAAAAACTTACAGCACAAAAAATGTAGATCGCGTTAAAATACACAATTTATATCATAAGTCTTTTTCGTTAAATTGACCATTTCTGAGATATTGCTTATTTGTTTCAGATTCAAAATACTTATTAAACTTTACTCACACGAAAAGTTATAAACTCCATATCATGAGTAGAAACAGAATTCAACCACATGGAAACCAGCTTTTATAAAATTTGACTGTTGTTTTAGTACTTTCCTTGTACTTAAACGAAGCAAGTAGTTAAGACAATTTCTGTTATTTATCTCGGTTATCATAAGGTAGATAGATGAATGTGATTTTTAACAATAATGTGTTACAGTGATGTAGAGAAAGTCATGTGAATGAAACACAAGTTATTTTAAAGCTGAAACTAATAACAAGGGATATCTAAAAAACGGCCAACCTCACGAAAAAATGTATATAACATAAATTATGTGTTTAAACGAGCTCTACATTTTTGTGGTAAGTTTTTGTCGATCTCTTACGACTTACCAGTTATGGAAAATTCCGCAAATTTAATCCAGAATAAACATGTCTTCAGAGGTTATTCCCAGAAAATTCAAGGGGTGATGTGAATAAAAATAAGTATTTGCTTGTACTACCCAGTTTTTAAGCATTTACTCGAGTTTGGTGTAAATGCTAAGCCTAGTAAAACCTAAGATTTTTCCGGGAGCTAGTATTTGTTAGACATAACTTTGTGAATAAAACTTAGGTAATACAAAACGAGGTAGTAAAATCCCAAGTCTTCCATCAGGCATGCTAGCTAGCTTTTTGCTTAGTATCTGCTTTGGCCGTGTTCATGCAAGTACGAACAGGAAGATGTATCCTGAGCGTAGGCAAATTGATGACTGTAAAAGGTTATTACGATTTGAAGAAAATAGTATCAATTTTTAACGACTGAATTTTTGCCTGAGCACGACACTAGATGTGGCGCGCTTTCTCCAAAAGTCAGTATTGTTGCGTTACTTTGCTGACCCAGGTGAGCATTTACATAATTCTACAGTTCGGTGAATGGTCAATGCATATTGAAATATACAGCAGCTCTATTAAGACAAAACATGTGAACTATAAGAGTGAAATAATTTCATTGCAGGTTTCCAGAGTCGGGTGGTCAATGATTTCGGTATTCATCGCAGTACCGTAACAAAAACTGACATGTGGTCATCGATCGCACTGTCGATAAATGTGACAACTGGGTCAAGTTCCCTTCAAGGAAATGAATGAGGCTCAACTTCTGTGGCAAATACGATTTTCAATGCCTACAGTAATCGGATTGTACACATATAGAAATTAAAAAACCCAATTTCCATGGAGATGAATACATAAATCGCAAGGGTTATCCCAGTATAAATGTACAGGCATATCGGTGAATTGTAAGTGTTCATTTGGCGGAGCAGGCCTATTAGAGGATTGATATCCCAATTTTATGGTGCCATTTGCATTTTAGGTGATTCGGGGTTTGGGATATCAACTTGGTTTATTACACTCTTTAAGCCACCAAGAAATGAAGATGAAAGGTATTTTAAGTATCGCATTCCAAGAAAAGAGTGATAGTTGAAAGGATATTTGGACAAATGAAAAAAAGGTTTCCAATCCTCGGCAACTGTGTTAGAGTGTCACTTGTAAATGTTCCCAAAGTGGGGATATCTTGTGCTGTCTTACATAATGTAGCAAAGAGTCTAAATGATGTTTTTGATGATGGCGTGGTTCAAGTGGAAGAAAATAATGAGGTTTACATAGAGCAATGCGAGAACATGGTGACAGGAAAGAGGACAAATCAAACGCAACGAAATGTTACAGAATATCATAGCTAACAGAATTGTGTAAAAGAAATGACATTTGTAAAATTCTAATACATGTCTTAAAAATAAAATTTATTTCCTAGCACCTCTCTCCCGCTTATTAAATTACTGAGAATATTAATATCCGTTCCCACTATTGCAATGTAGCCCTCCCACTATGTATTAAAAACAAAATATATTTTCAAAAGATTTAGGTAAAATAGAGAAAAAGTATAAAGCAACAAATATACAAGCACCCACATGCATGGTTGTACGAATGTACAAGAATGAACGACGTGCCCCATACATTAAAAGTGCATTTGTATAAAGCATGTTATTTCTTTTTCTTTTTACTTTAATCTTTATTTTCTTATTATTTATTTTTGTTTTATCTAAGGATTAAGGAGCGGGTATGATTAATGTATTTATTTTACAACTAATAATTTACAAATTCGTAAAAACTAAAAATTCCTCCAAGTCTGCATCAGTCTGGGTCTATTTAACACGTGATGTTTGCTTATTGGCTTCTTTTTCAGTTTTCATTTTTTTATTTTGAATTGCTGTAGTAAAATTACTCTTTGTAATTCCGAGACTGATAGCAGCTTAGTTTCTTCAGTTTCATGTGCTGCAACGTTGCTGTCTTGCTTATTTTGGAGGGATGTGTTATTTCCATACTCTCTGCAGTGTTGTCATTTTGACTACTCATCCCTTGACTTGTATTTTCTACTACTGCTTTTCTGTCAACGCTTATGATCCCGCCAAATAAAGCGCCTGGTATTTTGTGGAAAACTGGATTTTTTAGCCTGTATATCTGTTGTTGTTTTTTTCAGGGTCGATTTCATATTATTTAATAATTTCTTAAGCTGGCCAACATCCATTTTCTTTTCAAATGTATTCGAGTATTCGTCAGCCAGTATACTCCAGGATCTTCTTTTTGATGAAACAACGGCAGGTATCTGTGATTTAGATAGTATAACAGAAAATTTATCAACTAATGTCATCAACAAAGCCCTATCCAGATATTTTGCATTTTCAACGTCTGTATAAGCGCCTGTATCAACAGTCTCCTCTTCAGATGATGCCATTGCTCCATAACACGCATCACTCAGTTTGAGGTTCCTACTGTTGTCATGGAGGAGGCATTTTCAGGTTTAGTATTAACATTAACCGCAGTTGACATTGTTATGGAATATAACGACAATGTCTCCGCCTATTTTAATGCGGAGAAGTTGTAATTTATTTGTAAAACAAAAGTAAAATAATTTCTATATTTTAAAACCTACGTGTTACTGTACATTTGTGAGCAATTATAAGGAGGGGAAGAGTAGGACAGCATAATTTGGGAGGGAAATTAGTAAACGCTATGTGTTAACAAATACTAGGGCTTAGTATTTACTAATTGTTTTTTTCTAGGTAGCCTAGCATTTACTACCTGTTTTTAATAAAAGACTATTCACCTCGTTTTTAGCAAGTTCTAAAACTACCTAGTTTTTACTAGCTAGCATTTACTTATTTTATTCACTTCGCCCAAGGTATATATTTTATTTGTGATGTAAATATCTTAGATATGAAATTTTAATCAAAATCGTTAGGGAGAAAATCAGAAATTTCGAAATTTTTCCATGTAAAGGATAGTTGGGGGTGGGGGGATTTTCTAGAAAAGTTCGAGTCGCATCCTTGGAAGATAACAAACTTAAATACCAAGTTTGGTACTTAACAATCTTTTCGTTTTTGCGCTATGCTGTCCACAGACACACACAGACACACACACACACACACACACACACACACACACACACACACACGCGGATATTTTACTAAAAACGCTTTCTTTGGATTCAGGGGGACCGAAAACAAGTATTTCCCGTGAAATCTCGGTATCAAATTTTTGGGTGCAATATAATACCTTCTCTATACACTATGTACATAGTAGGTGTAGAGAAAGTAAAAATGTATGTCAAGTTTTCAACTATCCTGGCTATTAAATGTGCTTTGTTCTGATCATATTTGCATGATAATATGAGCTATATAAAGTTTCCTTATTAAGCTTGTTCTTCCCAATATTTAGGGAACAAAACATACGATTATAATTTTGAAATAAGATTCACGACTCGAAAGCGTACATCTTGAAGATACTTTCCTCGTTAAAATTCGTCTATTAATACCATCCTTTATTTTTATAACATAATACACTTAAAGTCGAGCAATAACATAAACTAACAAAAGCAGTTTTAAAGTTTACGGCGTAGAACTTGGAATAAATTTAAGAAAAAATATTTGCTTCCTGGCTCTGTTTCTCTTTCTGTGAATACCAAACACCACCTACCGCATGCCAAATAAAATCCTAATATTATGTAAGCCATATCGCAGGTTTAATTTCCATACATCTACAGGTTTTAGGTTTTAAAGAGAAAAACGTAATTGTTGCCATTTTGGTATTTATGCTATTTAGCCGTAAAAAAGGACAGATTTATACTTCTTGTTTCTAAGATGAGGTGAATTATTATAGATGCAATTTAGTTTCAGTTGTGATCAAATTATATCATAACGCGAATGTTATCTGAAAATGCCAAGTACTGAATAGCTATGTGACTTCACTCTCGATGGCGTCACGCACCAGGCCAGTCGAAAGCAAAGCAAGCAAGAAGGATGTGGGAAGAGACCCCCCCCTGGTGAACACCAGCCGACGCTCCTTTATCAAGATTCCTCAATGACATCATGAAACGCGGAAGATGAATTTCTTCTCATTGAAAATGATTTGAGTCTTTAACTACTGCGGTTCTATATTGGGCGTGAAAGACGCTTAATTTTGCTCAGAGGCATCTTTATCATGCTTGAGGTTCTTTTATGTGCATAAATTTACGATACGGGATCAACGGCTTTACTTCCCTTCCAAAGTAAGCCATGCATGCTAAGGATTTTACACTCGAAAAAATCCATCGCCCTCCGCCGGGTTTGAACCCGCGACCTTGGGAACCAAAGGTGCCCCCAGACCACGAGGACGGCTTTCTTCTCATTGATTTAGTAGTTCTTTCTCAATGAAGATAACAGCAAGACCACTCAAACAGTTTTCACTCATCACATTTCGAGCATGTGCATTAATACGGCGCGCCGTGGCCTAGTGGTTAGACCACTTGCCTCTCACCAAAGCGGGCCGGGTTCGATTGTAGGCGACCGAACGTGGTTATTGAAAATTAAACGAAGCTTTATTACATGACATTATTGCTGCTGATTTCGCCAAGTTGTGGCAAAGTCTTCGGGGAGAAGTGTGCTGGTAGTGGTCGGTACATCCATGCTCTTCTGACACCGGTAGGGCCAAGGTCACCTCTGTGCCTCAAATCCTACAGGCTATCCATACATCTTATAGCACCATGTTTGACACCACTGACCTACGCCATGACGCCATGGAGGAGCTCTTCCAATATGTTGACACCGATATCACTGCCGAGGAACAACGTTCCTTGGAGCAGCGATATTCTGCCACCGGGATTCTGCACACCATTAATTCCGCTAGCCTCCATTCCTGCCCAGGAGAAGACGGCATGACATATTCCTTCTACAAGACCTTTTGGAGTATAATCAAAGCAGAAGCTGTAGAGTTAGTAAATGAGATCCTTATTGGATCGAACTGTTGCCCTGGATTCGCAGATGGCATCGTCATCTTAATCCCAAAGAAAAGGTCTCCAAAGAGTGTCTGGGACTATAGACCCATAAAACTTTTAAACACCGACTACAAAATTGTGATGAAAGTACTTGCATCCAGAATAAGGATTATTCTGCCTACAATTGTAACCTCCGGACAAACATGTGGCATCCCGGGCAGGACTTTAATTGACAACCTTCTGGTCCTCCGAGATACAATTCTCCATTATGAACGGAATCCGTCGGAGGCTGCTGCGTTGGTCAGTCTGGATTTTGATAAAGCCTTTAATAGAGTTGGCTATGCTTATATGTTTAAAGTGCTTCACCGTTGCTAATATCTGCAATCAGAACCGTCTACAGTGAGATGACTTCGAAGGTGCAAGTCAATGGATACTTCAGTAAGCCTATAAAGCTTACTAACTCTGTACGCCAGGGATGTCCACTATCAATGATTCTCTTCTCCTTTTTTTTTTAGAACCCTTTCTTCGCTGTCTTCAGGCTAAGCTGACTGGGACTGTCACACCAGCTCGATTATTTTGTGCCAGAGCGTATGCTGATGACGTCACGCTGCTCATCCGTAGACGTGAGGCCTTACCCTTGGTACATTCCGCCACCACACTTTATGAGGCAGCTTCTAATGCCAAAATGAACACCGCGAAGTCGCAACTGCTCCCTCTTGGATCGTGGCCGCCCGATCATACATTTCTCGATATCCCGAAACAATATAATGTCAAGATTCTCGGCATCATCTTCTCCAAGCCGTTTACATCGACGATTGCTTGCAACTGGGAACACAAAATAAATTTGCTTCGGCTGAATACCACTGCACATCTTCGTCGGAACTTGAGTCTTCTACAGAAAGTGTGGCATATCAATCAGTTTGTTTTGGCAAAATTATGGTATATGGCGCAGATACTACCCATGCCTGAAAAATACGAATCCGAATTGAGCGACTTATTGGATACTATCTATGGAGAGCACAGCCCTTTAGTGTAGCTAAAACCCAATTGTGGCGAAAACGTAACGAAGGCGGCTTAGGTTTAATTGCAGTGGGACCTGAGTAAAGCGCTTCTTGTTAAATCTATTATGCTTGCCGCTAGGGGATATGGAGAGGAACAAGAATTAGCATTTTGGGAACCCTTCAAGAGTTCTCTTGGAATTCCAGTTCGGGCTGTTCCTGCGGGTTTTAAGAGAGCATTCCATGTTTTGGATGGCTTTGATGTCGATGTCCTACCTCAGCAACCTAGAGGACTATCAACTGAGGTCTACAAGCTTTTCCTACAGCGGCTGCTTGCACCAATTCATGTGGAGGATAGGATGCCCAACAGACCCTGGTGTCAGGTATGGCGGAACATCCATTTGCGCAACATATCTACGGAGTGGACTACGTGTGCATATTTGGTCATCAATGATGTGGCTACAGAGGATAAACAAAATTCCGATACAACATGGTGAGGACCACCACATGCAACATTTGCGGTGTGCGGGATACTCTGCGCCATCGTTTTGTTACCTGCACAACAGCACGACAGATCTGGCACTGGGTTGTTTCGCAATTGCACCGTCTTGCTCCTTCGCAAAATCCCAACGATTATGCACGCACATTACTACAACTAGAGACTCGAAGTACTACCGACCGCTTCGCACAGGTGTAGCTCGCACTTGGCTTTCAGCATTATATGCTGTCTGAAACGCATCCCAGTTTCGACGGTTTACGTTGTCATCTTAGAGCAGCAAGAGAAGGTCTGCAAAAACATAAGCGTCTTTCACTGCAGTCGGCAACAGCTTTTGCCTTGTTCATTCTATAGCGATTACAAAACCTTCTCATTTTGTTACCATCTTCCTGCACATGTTTAATTGAAACGCACATACAACATAGTTCATAACTACATATAAAAAAATTGTGAACTGATATACTGTATTTATAATACAACTTATACCTTTTGTAATTAACAAAATGAATAAATAAATTTACAAAAAAACGTGGAATTTGTGCTGGATAAAGCGGCGGGGGGACGGGTGTTCTCCGGGTTCCCCCGCCATCACATTCCACTGGTGCTCCATCTTCATTCCATGTATCACCAGTGTCATCGCCTGTGGTGCCATCTGTAGTAAAAGAGGGCTTTAAACGCACAGAAAAAATGGTTTAATATGTTTCAGGTTGGAAAACGAGCGTCGTTCGACATCGACTGTCCTTTGAGATGGATTAACGCCCACGTGAATAAGCGCATAACCAATATTTGTAATTGTTTAGGTTAATTAGTAAGTAAGATATAATGTATTTATTGCATATTGGATTGTTCCTGGAAAGCGTTTCTAACTTCAATCCCAGAGTTCTCAAGCGACGAATTCAGTTGTTTACGCTATTTCTTTGTCTATTGCAAGAGGGGAAAGACGCTATTGCGTGGTCACGTCTCCGCAAGAGAAAGCGAAGACGACATAATCCGGGGAACCACGAGGAAATTTAGGCCAAGAATCACGTGAAAGACGCCTGGACCAATTACAATTAATCACGTCACGGCAGAAGCGCAACCCAAGCCACCTTCGGCGCCAAAAATGGGTCAATGAGATTACGAGTTGAGGGTTTTGCGCGTGGGTAGAATTTGTTATAAATATAGAGTATTCGCCGCAATTTGCACGCAGTTGAGATGTAACTCCAAGGGGAAACCTGCGACGCATTAAGCCAGAGTATACGCGAATTAGTCGAGTTATTATAGTGAGTGACGCAGTTGAGATGTAACTCCAAGGGGAGAGATCTGTGACGCCAAAAACAAGAAGTATGCGCGAATTAGTAGAGTTATTACAGTGATTGAGGCAGTTGGAATGTAACTACACGTAGACTCTCTGATGCTCGAAACAAGAATCCTCGTAAATATAGTAAAGTTATTACAGTGGTTCACCCAGTTGAAATAAATGTTACGCGTAAGGAAGCCACTTGTAAAGTGTTTACAAGTATTCTGCATGTAACCGTTGCACTCGTCGCCGCGTAAAGTTTAGTTACCTTCATGCGCCTTACGCTCTTGTTCGAGGGAAATTATCGAAACTCAATCGCGTCAAGAACATTCTCGGGAACGCTTGAAAAAGAGAAATAAACCTTGATTGAACGAAAGGTGCCGACGTTATTTACGTTAATTCCCGTACCACTCCCTGGAGATCACCGTAGCTAAATACCAAAGCTAGATATAAATATGTCTCAATTGCTTGTCGCTGAGCACACCAATAGCCGAGGAGCATCGAGAATCGACTTTAGCAGCTGCAATGCCGGAGAGAGGACCGGTCGTTGCTGCGCAGCCAAGCCCCACCAGGTACATCCACCACCACCACCACCATACGCCCACACCTTGCTGGTATTGTGAGGAGATAGTATACGTTTTTGTATGATCTGTCCATTCTTACTTCACCGGCGATGTAAACAAATCAAAATGTATTCTTCTGCGAACGCATGTGCTCACACCACATGGTGCTAATCTGGTTCGTCTGCCGTAAAACTGTAATACCGCATACCTGTTTGGCAGGAAAAGAAATAGCTACCTTCTTTCACTGTTCACAGTGAAAGAAGGTAGCTATGCGAATTAATAAAACACAATACCGACTGCCTCCGCGGTCGAGTGGTCAGCGAGCTGATTTCTCACCCGGAGGTCCCGGGTTCGATTCCCGGCTGGGGTGGGGAATTTTTCTTTAACCAGATTGAAGTTAAAGGGGGCTATACAAACGAAACAACTAAAATAAAAATAAAAAAAAAATAAAAAAAAAGCACACACAATACCAGGTAGGCGAGTCGTTATATTCAGTACGAAATGTAAAATTCTACAACAGGGTTTTTCTTCTTTTTTTTTTTTTACATATACCGTACATACCATATACCGTACATTTCTATAATATAATGCAGTGACGTACTAGAAGAGCAAATCTGAACATTGAACTGTCCCCACTCCTTCAAAATACGAGTCATTTGTTGCAGTTGCAATTGATTGTCTGAATCTCACAGAGATTGATGTGGGCCAACGACAAGGTCCACTATTCCTTCAAAATCTTTGTTTACTCTTTTCCAACAATGTGTGATACACATTCACTGCATTTTTGGCTGTCACTTGTAAAGCTGCTAGCAAAAGATGTCGCATCTCGGCTAATTTAAAAGTTTTGCACACTTTATGCTGCTTTCGGATACACCAGTAAATTCTACCGTTAGGCTAGAACATTGTTTAATGAAAAAGTAAGATATTTTACACAAAACTTATTATATATGTACACTAGAAATAATTCTTTCCTTGCTTATTTTCACACACAGGTATTACATGTTTCCGCCATTACTTGCTGACTAAAAGCAGCCATTAGATACGAACTGCTTAATTGATACGCATTGTTATCTACATAAAGAAATAATGATTAAACAATATATCATTCTACTATACTATTTAAACAACATTGTGTAGTATAATACGATTTTTCTGTACTCACTCAGCAATTTAAGAGAAACTATTTTGTAATGGAGAAAAGTAAGACCACGTGTTACACGTTCAGCAACAATCATAGCCATTGCAACCTGTTGCTTTTGTTTATATTACCGGTGAATAATCCTGGCAACACATCTTCTTGGTATGACATTCTTGAGAAACTCACGCATGTTATTTGTGACACGAAAATCCTATTTCACATAGCTTTTGTATTGAAATGATGACTGAGTCACCCTCCGTGGGGTAATGTTTACTATGCTAACTTCATATACCCAAGGTCGCGGGTTCAAACCCGGCGGAGGGCGATGGATTTTTTCGGGCGTAAAAATCATTAGCATGGTTTCCTTCGGCAGAGAAGTTAAGCCGTTGGTCCCGTGTCATAGATTTACGGCACGTAAAAGAACCTCCAGCCTGATAGAGAGGCCTCTGAGCAAAATTAAGTGGTCTTTCACGCCCAGCATAGAATGGGATACTGAGAACCACAGCAGTTAAAGAGCGTCCATAAATAAAACGCCATTTCATTTCCTTTCTCTTTGTTACTTTAGAGTGAGGTACTGGTCTATTCCGAGAATTAATTAATTGTCCTAGCAGGAAAAGTTTAATTTGAAGTTTTCCTACATCGCATTGACACGCATCAGTTGACTCGGCCATTTCAGAACTAATTAATTAACTTACAACTTTACTGGGACCTCACACAATTAAACCGAGCCATTTAATTTCACAACCACTAAAGTAAGTGACCAGGGTAACTAGAATACTGAAGAATTGTTCAGAACAAAACCGTGAAAGACTGCTATTGTGTTTGAGTGGTCAGCGAGCTGACTTCTCACCCAGAGGTCCCGGGTTCGATTCCCGGCTGGGGCGAGGAATTTTTCTTTAACCAGAATTATTCCCTATCCCCCATAGAGTCTCAAAGTATGAATGTGAGAGTTAATGTGCGTGTGTTTAGTAATATAAAATTGTTCTGAACCTAGTTTCACAAGACAAAGCCCCTGATATGACCATTGAAGCTAAAATAGGATATACAAATAAAACAATAGAAAAAAAAAAAAAAGAAAAAAAAAACACGGTGATAGAATGAAGCGCTGAATGTCTGCTTATGAAAGGGGACTAACAGTACTGAAAGAGGAGGGGGCTGCCAAAAGTATCTTAGTGTCGGAATGACCATGGCAAAATGCTGTAAGACTGGCACGTACTTTCACTTGCAGCTTTTCTGGGAGTGGAAACTCCCGTTTCTCACACCCCATCCTTTTTCTCTTTGTAAAGTATTCTGCAAGCTGTACAGAGCATGTGTATACAGCGTTGCAATCTAATATGCTGATATTTGGCTCTAACGTAAGCCGAAATAATTAAGGTAATACTGAGTATGTATGTGTAATATTAAATAAAATCTGATATATTCCAATCACATGAATTTCTCTACATCTCTATAACAAAATATTGTTAAAACGCTTATTCTTCTATTTACTTCGTAATAATTGAGGTAAATATTAGCAGAAATGGTCTTATTACTTATTTTCTTGTAAGTAAGAGGCGTGTCCGTAAAATAAGGTCTTCAATTTGTTTTCATATAGAAAACATGTTTATTGTCAATGAATAATTGATGGAAAGGCGAAATTTTCAGATTTTTCAAGGTAATGGCCATTGCGATCGATACACTTTTGCATGCGCTGTGCCATTTTTTGTACATTCTTGTCATAGCACTCTCCCGCCAAGTTGCGCAGGTAGCGCTCGACCTCGTTTTTCAAGTCATCGCCGGTCTGGAAATGTGTTCCACCCAGGTGTGACCAACTCAGGAAACAGATGATAATCACTAGGTGCTAAGTCTGGAGTGTAGGGAAGATGAGTGAGGATATCCCATTCGAACTGGGCCAGGAGATCAGCCGCTCCTTGGCAGTACGGTGACGAGCGTTGTCGTGATGAAAAATCACTCCCTTCATCAGCATTCCCCTGCTTCGATTTTGAATGGTATGACGCGATTTTTTTAAAGTCTCACAGTAGCAAGCAGCATATTTTTGTTGTGCCGGTATGCATAAACTCCCACAGCAATACACCTTTTCTGTCCCAGAACTCTCTGGCCATCATTTGCCGGCTGTAAATGTGTTTGAACTTTCGCCTCTTCGGCGAATTCGAATGCCGCCACAGACGAGAACGTTCCTTAGTTTCTGGTCTTGTGTAGTGCACCCAGTTTCGTCGCCAGTGACAAAAGAATCCAAAAATTCCTCGCCCTATTCTGCATGGCGCTCCAGGAATCCGTGGGCCGTTTAAGGTCTTCGGTGAGCACTTTGGGGACCCACCTCGCACGCGATAATGCAAATGTTCGGTCAAAATCTTGTCAATCGTAGTCTTACTGACTTCAGGGATAAGTTCGCACAGCTCACGAACTGTCACACGCCGATCTTTAAGCATTTCTTGCTTCACTTTGGCAATTGTTTCGGCCGAACAGAACGCTGCTGGTCATGGACGTCTGTACGTCCGTCTTTGAACTCCCTGGACCAATTTCGCACGTTTTTGACGTCCATATACTGTAGCCCATAGACTTCGTATAACTGATTATGAATGTCATGGATCACTGCAGGCAACTCGCACTTGGTGGCGGAAGCGAGAGGAAGCTCCATCACGAACGGCTGCCCAGCCAAGACTAATAATTAAGGGTGTGTTGGGGATTTGAAGGGGTGAATCCAAGCTACACGCCAGTGCTACGCGATCTCGCGTAAAAGCGTTCCTCACGGCTCCAGCGCTTTGGAGACTTATTTTACGGACACGCCTCGTAGAAGGTAAATAAGGGAATTCACTAGGCTAAAGACATGGTCAAATCTTTTAGAAGCTCGTTGATTGAAATTCGTTTCTTTGCTTTGCCAGGAGTTGACTAATTCTCTTATGAGAAAAGTTTAAAGTTTTTTAAAACTGAAACCAATAACAAGAAATATTTAAAACATGGTCAATTCCACGAAAAAACAAAATGCATATGACATAAATTGTGTGCTTTAATGAGGTCTACATTTTTGTGTATTACGTTTTTGTCTATTTGTTACGGTTTAGCAGCTATGCAAAACTCACCCAGAATGAAAAAATGTTCAGAAGCAATTTCCAAAAAATTCTAAATATAAATTTTATTTGTCATGGGAATATCATTAATATAGAGTATTTTAATGAAAATTGTTTGAGCCATTTTTTAGGAAATCAACATTTCCGAAACATTTTCCATGCAAAGAGTAGTTCGGGATAGAGGGCTTCTCAATATGTTTGTGTGTCGCAACCTTGGAAAATACTAAACAAAAATACCAAGTTTGGTATTTTATCGACTTTTCGTTTTTGAATTATCGTATTCAGACAGACACAACACACACGGACCTTTTTCCAAACCTGCTTTTTATAGATACATGGGACTCTAAACCCTGTATTTCCGGCAAAATTTCGGTATCGAATTTTTGTGTGGAGTGCATTGTACCTATGTACAATGAGGAGAAAGTAAAAATTGTTAAAATAATTTGGTAGCAACTAACTACACAGCAAATTGTTAGGACATGCAGTACATGCGAGGCACAGGATGAAATGTTATATTGCTTCTTAACTTATTGCGTGGGAGGCGTGGTTTAAAATTACAACACCGAGAGTTGCTTTTCCAGGCAATAGAAAATCTTCCATTTCCATCTTCCAGGCAATGGATGTTCCCCACGTTCTCGCGAAGCACTACCTTAATACAAGGAGGTTATCATGGCCTCGAATCGCTCCACTTTGTCTAAGTAACGAAAGCTAATAACCGCTGCACCTCTCAGAGTAACATGGCAATCGGGTGTATACCGTTACTGCACCATAGGAACTTGCAGCGAAGTCTCTGTAGGCGGGCAGGCGGCTTCCCCAAAAAGCAACTTTTGATATGACGTCATTTTCAAGAGACAACGTTCACAGAGGGCGTAGCAAGGTTAACAATATACAACTGCAGCTCAAACGGACTCGTGGGAAAATCTTTTTGTGAAAGGTAATGGTTGCAAGGTATCTGTTCCGGGTTTGACCATATCTCTATAGGTATGCAGTCGCTCTCTCCATCACTGGCATAATTAACCATTTTCTACATTCAGATAATATCAAAGTAATGCACGATGGATTTTGAGTTAATGTATGTATAGCATACTCTTGGATTTCAGCTGCTGTATAATTTATCATAACTGTCTTTTCGATTACCTTAAAAAAAGTTTTTGACGTGACTTCTGCAACAAACTATTCTTACAAAAATTTAATCTTCATCCTAATCATTAGTAGAAATGGTGCCTACTGTCTGTGTACACTATGTACATAGTACGTGTAGAGAAAGTAAAAAATTAATTACGATGGAAACATCAGGTGTAATCAATACTTACTGCACTACTATTAGCTCCCCATAATGATAAATAGCTAGTGGTATAATAATGAACATGACAGGTAACACAGGTATAAGATTCTATTCCATATACCTATTGTTAAACATGTTTGTGGGTCTTGTGTAGAAATCTGTTAAACACAAAATATGTTAACGACAACATATAAATGATGCAGTTGTGCAGTTAAGCAACAGATAATGCGTATATTGCCGTTTACATTTGTGTTAACAGAAGAATGTGACATGAACTTTTCGCTGAAGGTTTATAAGCTACCCATACACTTCGTTTTTAGATTACGTTAATTTTAAAGTTGAAACTATTGAGATGATTCTTCCGAAAACGAAAAGCATGAATTTCAGCGGGCGCCTCGTGGAGAATGCAGACATTGAGCTTAATGAAAAACAGTGTAAAGTGAGGCCACTTTTTAACGGTTTTCCGTGTTTATGTTTCTCCAAAACGAACAGAATATTTCTGAGCCACGGCCCTATAGAAGGCAATGTTTTCACAACATTAACCATGTGGCAAAAAGTAAACTAAACTGCTTAAACGGAAACTGGAAATTAATTACAATATTTGTAATGCTTATAGATGAGTCTGGACAAATACATTTTGTTTTATAAAATTAACTTTTACAATAATAAGGGTTTTTAATTTCTCTGCATCCCCCAAAAAACATTACGATCTGAACTGAACTGTTTTATGTGGAGCAAGGGAAAGAAGGAAAAGATATGTTTATTATTGGTTTCAATTTTAAAATTCTTATATTTTCCTCAAAAGGAATGTTATTAGTTTTTCTTGCTCATGGTCAAGCAGAGTTACCAACCAGTTGTTACAAGAGTTGACTACAGTTTAAGCCTCATGTACTCCCTAATTCCCATTGTACCTACAAGAAAATAACGGCATTTCTGTTAACGTTTACCTCGATTAGCATGAAGTAGGTAGAAGATTAAGCTTTTGCTAGAATATTTTGTTGTAAAATAGGTAGAGAGTGTCATGTGAATGCAACATCAGATTTTTTAAGAAAATAAGCTGCATTACGCGTGGTCTGGTTCATCCTGTATGTAGCCCTTGCATATTGTCCCGATTCGGAACAAGTTCTGTTGGACATAACCGGGTTGGCACAGCAGGATAGCGATTCCCGACTCCGATAGATCCGGTAAGTCTCTGCCAAATGCCAGGATCAACATACAAGTACAATGTGATGCTGCAATTATGGAGCTGGCATTGATCTTTTAAATTAATTTAGCTCTCCCGTTCTTTGTTAAATTACTTTTATTTTCTCCACCAACATATAAATAAATAAAGGAAAGGTTCGTGGAAACAAAATTTAGTTCAAAAGAGGTCATCGTTAAGAGAGGCGTAGACTTGACAATTCCTATTTTTGGAGGGGTTAAAAATGGCAGAACGTTAAGAACTATATTGAGAAATAAAGAATATGTGCTTGAAAAAAAAAATGCTGTCTTATTGCTAACACAGGTGTTTAATAAACTCTAGAGGAGGTTTTATGCTGAATCCCTACCTTGTATGTAAATCCATACAGACCAGCTTTCTAAATCTTCTGACATTGGCGCAAAAAATGTGAAATAAATATCTAAAGTCTAAGTGATTGTGTAAGGGGAACTTTAAACCTTTAGAGAGTTGCAGACCTCAACGGGGCTATTTCAAGTTAAAACCGGGCAGTGGGGAACTGGGTGAGCAGCCTTCATTTTACTCCCCTTGCTTCTCAGCGGAGACGGTAAGCGGATTGCGCACTCTGAGAGTTCCAGTTCCTCACTCACAACTTTTAATCTTAAATAGCCCCGTTGATATCTGCAACTCTCTTAACGCTCGAAGGGATATCTGCACACGCCAAATACGGGGCAGTTGTGCCCCCTGGTACATTGGAAAGAGAACACCGCTTAATTTTGCCCAGAGGTTCTTTTATGTGCCGTAAATCTACGAGACGGAACCAACGGCTTTACCTCTCTTCCGAAGGAAGTCATTTCACGGATTTTTATCCTGAAAAAATTCTTCATCGACCTCAGAAACCAGTAGCTACAGAGGCCGGCACCGACGAGCTTTTGTGTGTGTGTGCGCGCGCGCGCGCGCGCGCGTGTGTGTGTGTGTGTGTGTGTGTGTGTGTAAGGGTATAGTTTTCAAGTTGAAATAATACTTGCTACGAGAGATATAAGGCTACATAATAATTATGTTTTTATACTGATACATTGAAATGTGTCCTTTACTGTTAAAAATCTGTCTCGAAATGAAGAACATTTCCATACTGATTCTCATGCTTGCGCGCTACCCTACTAATGGCTGTTCACTATCTGCTACGCTGCATAAAATTACAGATATAACATACGCGTACAATAACCTCCAAGAATATTCAATTATATATAAGAATATATAATTATTTCCCGAATCTAAACTCATAATATTACGAAAGCATCGCAAAATAGGTCTGGTATTGGCATCACGGAGACGCGGAAAACAATAACCCAGGGCATGCGCGCTAGCTCTACTTCCAACAAAATATTTATTTTTGCGAGAATAGTTATATTTACATACCTTTATCATCAGGTGCTTCATCAATGAAGATTTTAATTTCATTGGAAATATTTTCGTTTTCTTTCCCCAACTGTACCCTACCGATTTCTGTTTTAACGGGCAGTACAACTTCTTATATTGGGATATATCAATTCCATGCTTCACATTTAGACTAGTTTTCAATGAATAATTTGTCCACAAGGTCGGGGATTTCATTGTTTTTTATATTTCTTCAAAGTAAACTGTGAGGACATTTTCCGACAGTGAAGTTACATTTTTTATTTTTCTCCATGCCATGAATTTATCATATAACTTTACGTAGATCGCTTTTGAGTTCTGTGGAAGTAAATTGTTAACAACATTACTCGTCTCCCCTCATACATCAGGAGGCGTGGAAATAAATCCCATATCATTATCACTACACCAAAATACCTCAGTCTCTATGTTGCAAGTCAACTATCATTGTGAATCGAATTTCAGCCGGTATGTAAATTTCCAAGGGAGAGTAATAAACATAGGAATTCTTATAGCAACTGACTTCAACTTATCACCGTAACGAACGCGGACAATGGGGTCCAGGGAGATTAATCTCGGCTTGAGTGCAGGAAAGAATTTCAGCAGCTATAAGAGCAATGTGCAACATCAAAAACATCACATCACTGAAATTAGAAAAAGCTATGAGGAGAACTTTTTGAAACGACAATCGTCCCAATCACTAATTATGGAATTGAACTGATTTGGGAAAAACTAAAAAACTAGTGGTATGGAAAAAATTTAAAAGTTAAAGCAAGAGTTATAAAGAGGGCGTAGTTATAAAGAGGGCGTTAGGGGCAAGCAAGTATGCACCAAACGGACTGGCATGTGTACTAACAAGAGAAACATTCTTAGAAGATTTATAAGGATCAAGACACCGCTACCAAACACAGAAGCGTATAAAGAAGCAATAACAAGAAAGAAACAGAATCAGAAAGAGATAGACGGATACCAGGATAAACATACAGTGGACGAATAGCAACCAAACGCAGATACACAATCATAAGGCTTGCGGTACACGGTTTAATATATACAAATAAAAATACTATCAAGCTCAAGAACAATGTGTTTGCAAATTATGTGAACTATGGTACTTTAACAAGTGTAAAAAACGGACATACACTCTAAATGCAAGTAAATAGCCAAAACTCTGTATTTGTATTCTGTATGCTCGTTCAATCTCACTTTTATTTATATAAAATATAAAATCCTAGTAGGAAAAAGCGGAGGATTTCAACACTATGGCCAAAGCAAGGCCTATTGCCGTTATATAAACTCAGAGAAGCGCTTACTAAAGTTCCGAAAAGAAGGGATGATGTGAGACAATATGAAAGTCGGCCAGATCCCTAACGTTTCCAAATGGAACATCCCCGACCGCCCCTTCTCCCAACTGATCATGTACAGATTCGCGCAGGTTTCACGCCAGGAAAGAAATAGTTCGATTCTCAAAGCACATACACCGCAAACCATGGTCCACCGCGTGTGACCTTAGAATTATGAAAGATATGTTGGGAAGTGACATCAGAAAAAACGTGAGTTAGCAAACTTTCTAATATTCGTGTTAGTGTATACTGCAGCATTTGTCTACCGACCTGGGAAAATCACACAATATAAGACTGGCTGACCTTCCAGAACTCTCAGACGCTATTGCCTAAGCCATCCCTCTCGATAGTCCATTCCCAAAAAATAAAGCAAAAAGCATCTCTTGTTATTTTTGTCTGATTTTTTTTTTTTTTTTTTTTTTTTTTTTGCATACACTTCCCAAAATAATGTTTTGCAAGAGTAATCCAGAAACGCCACATCGTGACCAAACAGTTAGATGCCCGCCTCCCGCTAAAGCGGCCCGAGTTCTATCCCGGGGGACCGCATGTGGGACTTGAGGTGGATAAAGCGCGTCCAGATGGGTGTTCTTCGGGTTTCCCCGTCATTCCTTCCACATCCAGTTCCATAATTGTTTTTCCTTTCATCTATTTCACCGTCATTTCATATCATCTTCCTCGCTCTTATTTCAGGCACCGCACAGATCACCCATCCTGGGTATAAGATCTGTCTGATCAAGAGTCCTCTGTTCCTCAACAAGTATCTTACCCCAGGAGCTGGTTTATAAGTCCTGGGGGTGCAAGTCACCCATACGAGGGTATCTAGCGAAAGAGGAAATAAGCTAGGATGTAACTAGCCACCATTTGCAGATTTCCATTGCACAGAACAAATTTAAACAATACGAATCATGGCTAATAATGTTTACCTTCTTCAAAGAAATAATTTTCTATTATAAGCTGGAGCACGCTCTGCTACACCAAGATACTCTTACTTCGAGGCGTTCATTCCTAACTCCATTATAGGCATAGTCTTTAACAGTTATAATTACCAAAAATATTTATGATTTAAAATACAGTGTGCTCTCGATTATCCGGGGTATGTGGGGGAGAAGCACGAATAATTGAAAAACACAAATAATCGAGAAGCCCGGAATTTAATGATTTTAAGGTACAACACACATGTATAGGAAATTACGTTTAAGAGATTTTTTCAACATGTAGGTATTCTTTGTTCGAACGTTTATTCTACTTCTGTGCATAGGTATTGTAGGCCTGTTTATTTCTTAAAATAGTCCATGATATTGGTCTGCTTCTGAGTGGAGTTAACATTTTTTCGCACAGCACTTCGAATTTTTCTTGCAGCAATAAAGTCATTATACACAAACCTCCTCTGCCCTATAGGTATAATCTAGGAAGTATCAACACATTGCAATTCAGTAAAATACTGATAAAGCGACTGTGTTCATCCTCATTTCCACATTTACTGCCATCATCTTTGTTTTGTTGTGAAGCAACAGTCACAATTTCGGCGTCACTCATGTACTAAAGCCGGGTTCACATGCATCGATCTTCAGCCACTTATTCAAGTTTTCTTCATCGACATCTTCAAAGCCATTTAAACCCGTTACCAGTTTCATTAATTGTGCAGTTGCTTCTTCTTCATCATCACTGAAAGTATGAACTTTCTTCTCAATCTGGATGAATTTTCCTCCTTCAGCGAACTAGATGTTTGTGGCTTGACATCAGAAATCTCGTGTATGGCATCTAGAATCGTCTAATTGTTCCAGAACGCGACCAAATTATCTTTATCTCTGTGGCGCGTTTTACTGTTGCAATTCCGCTTTGGTCCATAGTAAGCATAATGACAAATGTTAGGTGGCAAAAGCTTAATTGCGATGTGTCCATCATCAGATACGAGAGTGCTCTAATTGGAATGACAAGGAGCGTTATTAAGCAAGACGAGAACATCCTTTTCCTTCTAGAAATCGCCCAACTTCTGGTACAAAATTTTTGTGGAACCAGTTTTTGAAAATTGCACTAATCATCTATGCACAGGGAGATCAAATGCACAGGGATGATGCACAGGGAGATCGAAGCTAAGCTTTGAATGCTCGTTGTTTTCTCCCCCAATCATTAGTAGTTTTACTTTGTGGTTCCCAGAAGCAATAGCAACGCACAAAATTGTAATACATTCTTTAGGCGACTTTATATAGGAGCACGAACTTCGCTCTTAAAAGCAAGGATTCTGGTTGGTATACATTTCCAATTCAGACCACTTTCGTCTACATTATAAATTTGGTCCGGTGTGAAATTTTCTTCCACAAATTTCTGGAACTTTACGCGGAAGGAATCGGCTATAGCAGCATTAGAATCAAGCCGCTTTCTTTGCATAGTAAGTACGCGAATCCCATGAATCTGGTTAGCCAACCAGATGAGGCATCAAATTCTCCCTCTAACCCTAGAGCTTCATGAAAAAATGTAGCCTGAAACAAATACCTTCTGCTCGTTTTTGGCTGAACCATTGTAAAATAGCAGCGTCGGCTTTTTCGTGCAGATGGTCCAAAATTAAAAGCACAGTTCCTGATAAAATCCTGTATTTTCTGCTTGTTTTTTATGTCCTGAACAGTCAGCATTCCAATCCCATAATCAGCACTTAGTTTTGCAACAGTTTCCGGGCTTCTCAAATCTTTCAATTAATTCTAATTTTTGTTTTAATGTCAACACGTTTCTCCGTCATCTTTTTTTACAAATTTCTTTTAATGTGCTTCGTTCATACATAAACGCTGATTAACATCAGAAAAACTGAACTTGTTTTTAATTTGCACGGAACAGGCCGGCCCATAACAATGGAGCAATACTCTGTTGTCACACGGTGATCGTTTAAACAATGGAAATGACACTTATTGTCGTGCGGTGGGTCTTTTATTGCTGTTTCCTAAAGAAAAACAATCTACAATAATTGTTCAAGTAGTTTAAATTCTACTTAGATAAGTTAAAGATTTCTTTCTCGAAAACTTATCGTTCCATATTTGGTGTAATTGTTTCTTAACATGTTGGCTTAACAGATTTTCGGTAGCCGACTATAACACAGAAACGTTATAGCTCGTGGAACAGATATGACAAATTCTTAATAACCCAGTTTATGCGGAGAAATAAAAAATACGCTTCAATTTTAAGACAAGTATTCTTAATTCTTTTTTTCCTGAGTACATTTAAACCGAGCGGTCGTTACTTCCTGGATTATCCTCATATTTTAAACATTTGGTATCATCTTTTTTGGAGGAGCTATGTATTTGGAACTGATAAAATATTGAGTCAACGGGATTCTAATTTTTTCCACGCGTCTAGCCCTCTTCTGCAGTGAAAGGGACTCTTCATAGCGGTAAACTCCACTTTTCCCCCGGCGCGGCGCCCCTGCTGGCTGTTATCCGGAACAGGAGTGACATAAGAGTGACCGTGTGAGGTCTAACTCGTGGGTGGCTAACAGACGGTCGGGTGAGACTGCTCTAAAAATATCGCACCCAGCGCCCCCTACTCTCCCACTCCGATTGCAGTGGTCTCTCATTACCTACCCTCCCAACGCAACAGGTGTATACGGAAACGATAACGAAAACAAGTGCGAGCATTTGAAGAATTTTAATTCAGAATAAACAGCGCGGAAAGCAAGATGGCAAGTAATTGTTAGCACAAGCTTTCTAAAACAGCTGCTTGTCGGCTGTTAACATGCTGAAAAAATCTGATGTGTTCCATTCACATGACTTTCTCTACATCTCCCCAACAAATTATTGTTGAAAAGCTTATGCATCTATTTACTTCATGCTAATTGAGAAAAATTAGCAAAAATAGTCTTATTACTTGCTTACTTGTAAGTAGAAGCGAAATAAGGGAATACCATAGGTTAAAGTGATAGTCAAAAGCTGGTTGCTATGTAACTGAAGTTTCTTTGTTTGTATGGGCAGGAGTTGAAAAATTGCTGTATGAGAAAAGTATACGTTTTTTAAAGCTGAAACCAATAACAAGGAACATCCAAAAACGATCAACTCCACAAAAAAATATATGTAACATAAATTGTGTGTTTTATTGTGATTACATTTTTTGTGCAGTAAGTTTTTGTCTATCACTTATGGTTTATCAGTTATGCAAAATTAATCGTTAGAGCCATTTTTGAGAAAATAAAAAAATTCGAAATATTTTCCACGTAAAGGGTAGTTTGTGGTGGGGGGATTTTCTTGAAAATCTTCGTGTCGCATCCTTGGAAGATACCAAACTTAAATACCACGGTTGGTATTTAACGGTCTTTTCGTTTTTGAGCTCTGCTGTCCAAACACATACACGCGCGCGCGGACATTCTTCCAAAAATGATTTTTTTTATTTAGGGCACCCAAAACATGTGTTTTTTCGGTGAAATCTCGATATCGAACTTTTGTGTGGAATACAATACCTTCTCTATACACTGTACATAGTACGTGTAGAGAAAGTAAAACAGTGCCTTCGCGTCCTAGACATTAAAATCGTCATTTAAACTTTTAGTGGCTTAGAAAACGAAAATGATAGTAACGAGCCATACCAATCTTAATGTGTACTCTGCACCAGACAATATTATATTCTTCCCATGCTGCTGCCTAGATTTTGCTGGAAGCAGTTCTGATTGAAACTCCTAAAGATTTTTAGTCACAAGCTTGTTGTTTAGAAACGAGTGCTCATAATCGCATATAGTACGTTTACTGTTAACGCTTCCTAGAACTGTACAGTCGTATGTTATATTTATATCTACTTACATGTATTTCATGTATTTTATTTTATTTAACTAGCTGAAACGCCCAGCGGTAATTTGACGGTCCCACTTGCTCAATAGCATTGCGTTTAGAGGCACTTAAAAAGTATACTGCTATTCCACACAGTCTCACATGTAAATCTATTAATGTATTACTTCTAGACTGGTACTGTAAAGCTTTAGAAATTCCCAAGACTATTTTTGGTCATTCAATGCAAACACATGATTTCTATTCTAATACACCAAAAGTTCGTCATTTACTTTGGCGGCTTTATTGTGCTATGTGAGTCACAATTGCAGAGCTGCCAACATGCTTTACTAAACTCATTCGCGTGCGCTATTTGCAGTCTCGGTTACTGTGTGTTGACTCTGATTTTCGTGCAATTCAGGCGTCAATCTAACTGTATTACGTACGCAATTGTTCAATAGCGACAAAGTGGCGTGATTTTCTTCCCCACTATGCATATTTTCTTAATGTCGGCATTTAAATAAGTACCTTAACACAACGGATGCGTAGTATTCATTCAAAGCGTAAAGAATATCATGGCTTCCAGATGCTCCGCAGTAGATATAACAGTTTATTTTTAATTGCCTTATTTCCCCTGGGACTATTCGAAAAGTGGTAGCAAAATTACTTCACAATTCACTTAAACATTGACTTAATTAAAACTCTCCGGATCAGAAAGATGTTATTGCATATGTCCCTGACTGTTACCAAAGTATGTATGTATATATATATATATATACAGTTGAAACTCTTGGTTATGTTACCTCAGAGGTCATGGTATACGCTTTTAATGAGAAATGTCAGCTACCAATGTTAAGCATAAACTTTGCTGTGGCCAAAGGAAAAGCTTGAAATACTAAGTAAAATGTAAAACAATGTGCAAAACTGTAATTGCAATTTTTCAGGAACAATACTATCTTTTCCTTGCATCTTAAAAATTAACGCATTACAAAACGTTATATAACAATGTGACTTCTAAATGCTTCGCAGTGGATAACGTCTGTGTCACTTCCTGAATGCGCTATATAAAGCATCTTCCTTTCTTTGTACCATTCCCTTCAAATAGATGTATTAAAATGCAAAACTATCCTCTCCTTGCACCTTTAAAATGAATATTACGAAACATATAACACCGTGGCTTCTACAATAAATAAAAATCTGATATGTACCATTCACATGACTTTCTCCATATCCCTGCAACCAATAATTCTTAAAAAACTTATAATTCTATTTACTTTATGCTAATCAGATAAAAAAATTAGCAGAAAAAGTCTTATTTCTCGCATCCTTGTAAGTAGAAGCGAAATAAGGGACAACCGTAGGTTAAAGTGATAGTCAAAAGCTGGTTCCTATGTCAATGAAGTTCCTTTGTTTATATGGATAGGAGTTGACAAGTTCCAGTATGAGAAAAGTATACGTTTTTCATAGCAGAAACCAAAAATAAGGAATGTCACAAAAACGACGAACTCCACGAAAAAAATGTATATAACATAAATTGCTCTACATTTTTTGTGTAGTAAGTTTTTGTCCATCTCTTACAGTTTAACAGTTATTCAAAATTTAGTAAAATTCATCCAGAATAAACTACTCTTCAGAGGCTATTCCCAGAAAATTCAAGATATACATTTCATTTGTCAGGTAAATATGTTTAATATCCGAAATTTTAATCAAAATCGTTAGAGCCATTTTTGAGAAAATCAAAATTTTCGAAAAAAATTCCAAGTAAAGGGTAGTTGGGGGTGGGGGGATTTTTCTCAAGATCTTCGTGTCGCATCCCTGGAAGATACTAAACTTAAATACCAAGTTTGGTATTTTACCGACTTTTCGTTTTTGAGTTATCGTGTTCACAGGCACACGGACACACACACACACACACGGACCTTTTTGTGAAAATGCTTTTTTTTTTTGGATATTGCGGACCCTAAAACATATATTTCCGGTGAGATCTCGGTATCGAATTTTTGGTGGACTGCAATACTTTCTCTATACACTATGTACATAGTGCGTATGGAGAAAGTAAAAATGAGTTATTTAATACTTTATTATTAAAATATTTAATGTTCCTAATTTTGAAAGGGATCACTTTCACTTCTGAAATGCGTTATATTAGCTGTTTAATCAATGTGATCAGTTGGGAAGAAATAATAACAGTTAAAGTAACGTCAACATAACCTTGTTTATTCTTAGTAAATACGTGCATAGAAATACTAATAAAATGTACAGAAGACAAAACAAAAGTAAAGGAAAAATTAATACGCAAATTAGTAGGTATTCCAACTATGACCACTGTGGTTTGGAAAGATACAGATAGTCTTGTTAGTTTTGGTAGGTATAACATGAAATTAAATAATTAATCCTGTAAAATGGGACGGAATTTCGATTTTAAGCTAGACAACGCTTTTCGCCTCATGTCAAAAGGTAACGTGCCCAGTTAGTCAAAATCGGTACAACGGTATTGAAACGCTTTACAAAAAAAAATCTGATGTGTACCATTCACATGACTTTATATCCCTGCAACAAATTATCCTTAAAAAGCTTATACTTCTATCTACTTTATGCTAATCAGAAAAAATTAGCAGAAATAGTTTTATTACTTGCTTCCTTGTAAGTAGAAGCGAAATAAGGGAATAGCATAGGTTAAAGTGAAAGCCAAAAGTTGGTTGCTATGTGACTGATCTTCCTTTGTTTGTATGGACAGGAGTTGACAAATTCCTATATGAGAAAGTATAAGTTTTTCAAGACTGAAACCAAGAAAACGGAATATCTCAAAAACGATCAACTCCACGAAAAAAATGTGTGTAACATAAATTGTGTGTTTTAATGTGCTCTACATTTGTTGTGGGTTAAGTTTTTGTCAATCTCTTACGGTTTAGCAGTTATTCAAAATTTAGTAAAATGCATCCAGAATAAACTACTCTTCAGAAGCTATTCCCAGAAAATTCAAGATATACATTTTATTTTTCGGGTAATTATCTTTAATATACGAAATTTTAATCAAAATCGTTAGAGCCATTTTTGAGAAAATCAAAATTTTCGAAAAAAGTTCCATGTAAAGGGTAGTTGGGGGTGGGGGGATTTTTCTCAAAATCTTCGTGTCGCATCCTTGGAAGATACTAAACTTAAATACCAAGTTTGGTATTTTACCTACTTTTCGTTTTTGAGTTATCGTGTTCACAGACACACGGACACACACACACACGGACCTTTTTCCGAAAATGGTTTTTTTAGATAAAGGAGACCCTAAAACATATATTTCCGGTGAAATCTCGGTATCGAATTTTTTGGTGGAGTGCAATACTTCCTCTATACACTATGTACATAGTGCCTATAGAGAAAGTAATAAATACCTACAAACATACACGCATGCATGCATGCATGCATGCACTGAATTTTATATATTGATGTATAGTTTAAAGAGCTCTTAGTAAGGCACCACGTACGATAAAGATATAGCAGACTCATCCATGTTTCATCCGGCTTTATTTTGCGTACTTAAAAAAAAATCTGATGTGTACCATTCACATGACTTTCTCCATATCCCTGCAACAAATAATTCTTAAAAAGCTTATACTTCTATTTACTGTATGCTAATCAGAAAAATTAGCAGAAATAGTCTTATTACTCGCTGCCTTGTAAGTAGAAGCGAAATAAGGGACAAACGTAGGTTAAAGTGATAGTCAAAAGCTGGTTGCTATGTCAATGAAGTTCCTTTGTTTATATGGATAGGAGTTGACAAGTTCCTGTATGAGAAAAGTATACGTTTTTCATAGCAGAAACCAAAAATAAGGAATGTCACAAAAACGACGAACTCCACGAAAAAAAAAATGTATATAACATAGATTGTGTGTTTTAATGTGCTCTACATTTTTTGTGTAGTAAGTTTTCGTCCATCTCTTACGGTTTAGCAGTTATTCAAAATTTAGTAAAATTCATCCAGAATAAACTACTCTTCAGAGGCTATTCCCAGAAAATTCAAGATATACATTTCATTTGTCAGGTAAATATGTTTAATATACGAAATTTTAATCAAAATCGTTAGAGCTATTTTTGAGAAAATCAAAATTTTCGAAAAAAGTTCCATGTAAAGGGTAGTTACGGGTGGGGGGATTTTTCTCAAAATTTTCGTATCGCATCCCTGGAAGATACTAAACTTAAATACCAAGTTTGGTATTTTACCGACTTTTCGTTTTTGAGTTATCGTGTTCACAGACACACGGACACACACACACACACACACACACACACACACACACACGGACCTTTTTGTGAAAATACTTTTTTGGGTATTGGGGACCCTAAAACATATATTTCCGGTGAAATCTCGGTATCGAATTTTTGGTGGAGTGCACTTTCTCTATACACTATGTACATAGTGCGTATGGAGAAAGTAAAAATCGGTATTTGTACATTCGCAAACATATGTTTATAGGTGACCTACTTAAGATTCGCTCATCATGACGCATATATCGCCCCCCTGGTGTAATGGTTACCCAAGGTCGCGGGTTCAAACCCAGCGGAGGGTGATGGATTCTTTCTGGGGTAAAATCGTTAGCATGGCTTCCTTCGGAAGGGAAGTAAAGCCGTTGGTCCCGTGTCGTAGATTTGCGGCACGTAAATTCACCTCAAGCGTGATAGAGAGGCCTCTGAGCAAAATTAATTGGTCTTTCACCCAGTATAGAATGGGACGCTGAGAACCACAGCAGTTAAAGAGCGTCCATAAATAAAACTCCATTCTTTTTTTCATGACGCAAATTATCCGACGAAGTCCTGTATCGTAGCCGATCACGGAAGGGGCGACTTAAGAAAGGATATAATCGCCCTCTTAAAAAGAAGGTAGCTGTTGCAGTCAAGGTTACAGTGTTCTTTGCTTTCCCTTCTTAGTATATAGGTCGACTAACCTTTACATCGAAAAAATCTAAAATTTTGATTTTCTAAAAAATAGCTTAACTATGTTGATTAAATACCGTATACTAATGATATTTACAACACAAAATTTATATCTTGAATTTACTGGGAATGACCTCTGGATTCTGGTGACTTTTGTATAAGATAGACAAAACCGTAAAAGATATACAAAAACTTGCTGCATAAAAAACGTAGATCTCGTTAAAACACAAAATTTATATCATATACATTTTTTCGTGGAGTTGACAATTTCCGAGATAATTTTCATACGGATCTTTGTCAACTCCTGCCCATACAAAGAAACGGATTTCAATCACATAGGAACCAGTTTTTAAAAGATTTGACTATCGCTTTAGCCTAGTGCATTGCCTTATTTCCCTTCTACTTACAAGGAGGCAAGTGTTAGACCATATCTGCTAATGTTTATTTAGATTAGCACGAAGTAGATAGAAGTATAAGCTTTTTAACAATAATTTGTTACAGAGAAATAGGGAAAGTCATATGAGTGGAACCATCAGGTTTATTGTTTAATTGGCTTGAACTTTAATGTCCTTTAGACGGAGAATTAGCGAGATGATTGAAACTATGCTCAAATGGAATCGTTGGTTGATCAAACTGATTAAGTTACCCCACATTCATCAAGATAAAAGAAAATGCCGGAAAAATACTTATCCAGGTAACTTGACCTGAGATGCGAGCTCGGGACCTCTTGAATGTGAGGCAGACACGTTACAGTGCTACTTATCGAGTAACATGAGACTCGCATTAAGCTTTGTTTCCCCTCAGGAAGACCATGACCATGTGGTGTCCCCTGGTTTACGCGAATTTAGATCCCACCAATATCCTTTCATCTATTTAACCTCACGTGCCAATTGTAGCGACAAGTGACGGCCGCAGGGCGGTGAAATCTGCGTTCTGTGAAGTTTTCTGCCTGGCGATTGACCGGAACGTTGAAGGCTCCCTTATTTCCTGAGAGGTGTATCATCACCCAGAACCCCCAATGCAATACATACAAGGCAATGACTTTTCACTAAATTACTGAAACAGATAGGTTATATCTGTTTATTTAATATACCACTTTCTGCATCTTTTACCATTAATGTGTGCAAGCTTTTAAATATTTAATGATAATGAGGCATTGTTTATTGAACAGTATATTCAAAAGATCATGCAGCTTATACATACTTAAAATTGTCTGGTATTAATTCAAAATCTTCTCGGGCTTCAGTTCTTATTTTGTCTGGTATTATTTATATTCTTTTAACAGCAGCAAAGTACTCCATTTTGGTGTAGCTTATACAAGATGAGAAGAGCTCCTAGGGCCTGCATAAATCTATATGCAGTGAATAGCTTGCGGCTTGTATTTTAATACATATAAAAATGAATCGCCGGAATGTATGTACGCCTATCACTTCCGAATGCCTGCACCAAAATGAACAATTCGTTTTTTGTTCCGTTCGTTATAGTCAAGATATGGTTTGTGAGAAAACAAATTATTTAAACATCGTATGGGAAAGTTTTTAAAGTCTCATAATGTGAATCTGCAAACGGTACCAAGGGAACGCAATCGGTTATTAGCCGCCAGATGGCAGTGGTTGTTGCTAAATGGCAGTTGTCCATTTTCCTTCCCAATCAATGTTAAAGAAACGCACCAGTTTGTCGAGATATTGACGCAACGCAGCAGTGAAAATTAAAAACATTTGTATGTATTAACTGTCCTTTCCTTACTCCTATCGTTTAAAATAAAGCAAAGAAGCTTTCCTGGCGACGAACATCTAGAGTGCGCACTTATTTATTTGCCGCTAGATGGCCATAGTGCTGCTCTATATTTCCTCCCCATTCAATGTTAAGGTAATACGCCAGTTTATCGAGACAATAATGCAATGCAGCAGTGAATTTTAAATACATTTGTATCGTTTAAAATAAAGAAGCTTTTCTGGCGACAAACACCTAAAGTAAGTACTTATTTGTTTGTCGTTAGATGGCCGTAGTACTGCTCTATTTTCCTTCTCAATGTTAAGGTAACGCACCAGTTTATCGAGACAATGATGCAAAGCAGCAGTGAAATTTAAATACATTTTTATGTATTAACTGTCTTTTCCTTACTTCTGTCGTTTAAAATAAAGAAGCAAAGAAGTTTTCCTAGCGGCGAACACTTATGGTACGTACTTATTATTTGCTGTTGGATGGCCGTAGTAGTTCTATTTATCTTCCCCATTCAATGCTAAGGGAATGCATCAGGTTATGGAGTCAATGACGCAAGATAACAGTGAAAATCAAATATATATATCTTATGTATTAAATATCGTTCCATTAGCCACAGCGTTTAAATAAAGAAATAAGTATATTTTGTTGTAATTCTTTAAAATGAACAACTTTGCACATGAGCAATAATCCTTCTTGGAATCTGGAAATGGCGAACCCGGATACTAAACCGTTTTAGGTTAACTTCCTATTGCAGATGTTGGTTATTTGATTATGTCGTACACGAGCTACACAATGTACAGCTCAAGGTTGACTCGGTGATAATTATGCTACGCAATATCAATCAGCCGAAATTGTGCAACGGAACAAGACTCGCTGTTAAATAAATTATGAAAATTTTGATTAAGCTACTATAATCATAGGAAAGTTCAAATGCAAGGATGTGCCTATTCCAAGAATACCACTAATGACAACCGACTTACCTTTTGAATTTAAGGGGGTTCAGTTTCCGGTGTGCCTTGCATTCGCAATGACAATACATCCCAAGGTCCATGTTAGAAGTATGTAAAGTATACCGTGAACTGCCGTATTTTTCGCATGGGCATTACAATAACGTATTGTCAAATGATTTAATTGTAATTTTATTTCATTGCATGGTCGTACTGTAAACGGGCTTTTTTTGTATCGTTTTTTCATTCGACACACCACCACCCTGCCAAGCCGGCGCGCGCAGTTAGTATATAATGTAATAAAATTATATCATATTTTAAATCAATGCCAAGATGACACAATTTTTCTTCAGGATTTTGACATTGAGGAGTAATAACTATCTAATAACCGTCGTATTTAGTTATCTATGCTATGTATTGATATACTTAGCTTGGTATGTGAAACACATGAATGTCTGCTGCAGAAAAGAATTGAACTGTATGGTAAATATTGTAAAATGTTGATTCCTGTGTCTATAAATAAATATAAATAAATAAAACAATGTGTATCTTGGAGGTTCACGAAGTTAAATGAATCAGATGGGATACGTTCAGTGCGCATTCTGCATGCTTTACGGTATCTAAGAGATAAGAGCATTCGCACTATCGTCGTCCTCCGCGGTCTAGGTGCAACATTTTAGTCTCTGGTCCCCAAGGTCGCGAGGTTCAAACCTGAGCGAAAAAATTGTTCGGAAGGGAGATGCTAAGATCTATGCCTCGAATTGATGACATTGATAGCATTCTTATATTATTTTACTTATTTATTAAACTGCTTCTTTGTATATATGACCGCGAGAAAGAGGAAACATTACATTGGTATATTGTTCGAAAGTATTTCATTGTGAACCGTTCACTTATGTAATTTCAGAATCGACGTTGCTACACGATGAATTTAAGGGTTAAGAAGCGTGTTTATGAATACAACAAAGGATAAACTAATTAAGATTGAAACAAATAAGCTCAGAAGTGCAAGTGGAAAGTTTAAATTACATCATCATAGATCCAGTACAGCCTGGATCATGTCCAAGCCTCAGGAATTACGAAAGAAACCTGACTGTACAAGAGTACTTGGAACATTTCATTCAGTGCTCGGCAGGTTCTTTTCAAGTTACAGTTGGTGATATAACGCGAACACTTTAATCCGGTTTTGGGCTGAATTTAAATTCCACGGACTTAAGAGTCTGTCGACTGGTTAGATTAGTTCTGTATTATTTTGTGGTCATAAACAACTGTGTCATCAGAAATAATACCCAATAATTGGTTACACATTTTATTTTTACTTTCTCTATCACGTTAAAGTAGGTAATAGCTTTGCATTTGACCCAAAAATGCGATATCGAGTATTCATCCAAAATGCTGAATAAATAATAATACAAAAAAAAAGTTTTCATAGAAAAAGGCGCGAGCGCGCGCGTGTGTATGTGTAAATAGCATAAATCTGAAATGAAAGTCAGATAATAGATACCTACCACACTTGATATTTTAAGTTTCGGATATTCCAAAGATGCGATATGAATATTTTAAAAGTAATTCCCTCACAATCAACTACTCTCTATATTTACATGAACATTTTCCGAACTGTTTCATTTTTTTGAAAACATGCTATAATGATTTTGATTAAAATATCACATGTTAAAGATATCTACATGACAAGTAAAATGATGTTTTGAATTTTCTGGGGATAGCCTGCTAAGCTCTTTTCATTCGGAAGGAATTTTGTATACTCTTGTATATAATTGATGTGCATTAAGCGATAGTCGTAGATGCACTACATAAAGACCGATGTGTTCCATCCAAATGACTTTTTCTACCTGATCTGCAAACAAGTTATTCTTAAAAATATTATTCATTTATCTATATCATGCCAATCGAGATAAACGTTAACAGAAATGATCTGATTACTTACTTGAGAAATATAGGAGTACACTAGGCTAAAACAATAATCAAATCTTTTAAAAGTTATCGCTATGTGGAGCAATAGAAAGTTGGTGCTCTTTGCATGGCTAGGAGTAAAACAAAAGCGATATGAAACGAAAGATATATTCCCGTTTGAGAAAAATTTATATACTTAGCGTAAAACTAAAACCAATAACAAGGAATATCTTGGAAACGGTTTACTCCACATTAACATAAATAAATACATATATACATAAAGATAAATAAATATATAGGTATATATGACAAATTGTGTTTTAGGAAGTCTACTCTTTGTGTAGTAAGTTTTTGTCTATCTCTGACGGTTTACCAGTTACACAAAAGTCATGCAGAATGAAGTGATCTTCAGAAGCTATTCTCAGAAAATTCATGATATACATTTCGTTTGTCATAAGAATATTTAAAACTTGCGGTACATTAATCGAAAACGTTAGAGTCATTTTTGATAAAACCAACATTTCAAGATGCGAACTCGGCTCCTCTTGAATTTGCGGTGGACACTATAACCGCACAGCACAGAGGTGGAGAAATGCGTATTGTAGCTGTTTCTACTATGGTTTGTCTCGATTAAAATGAAGTAGTTAAAAAAGCATATTTCGTAAGAATAATAGTGGGTATACCTACTAGTAAGCGATACAGGGTAGAGAAAGTCTGCAGTTTTTCCATCTACTTGCCTTAACATTTTTCAAAATCATCCTCAGAATTGAACGACTGTTTACCGACGTTGTGATATCTATTGAATGTTCCACAGGGGTCAACATATGACATTTAGAAATATTGCAATTTGCATATATGTTTGACAATACATTTATAATGCTTTCTGCAACAAATCGTCAAACTTCAGAAAATGCGCTCAGTAGCTGCGTTTAATCCGATTTAAGACCTGGTTTATGCAGCCATTATTCAAACTTTGGGAACAGCATTTCAAATCCGGGACCCAAAGATATTTTTCTAACAAACATACCTACCATGGATAATATTTACATATAAAATAGGTACAAGAAAAATAGTTAACAGACTGCTTGTTTTTATTTATTTTCGTTAAAAAGTTTCTAAAAGCATGTGTATTTTTACTTTCTTTACAGTACCAGGTGCACAGTGTATAGAGAAGGTATTGCATTTCTCCCAAAAACTCGATATAGAGATTTCACTGGAAATATCTGTTTTAGGGTACATTGTGTAAAAGAAATCTGATGCGTTCAATATACATGACTTTCTCTACATCTCTGCAACAAATTATTGTTAAAAAGCTTATGCTTCTATTTAGTTCATTTTAATCGAGAAAAAAATAGCAGATATAATCTTATTACTTGCTACCTTGTAAGTAGAAGGGAAATAACGGAGCACTATAGACTAAACTGATAATTAAAAGCTGGTTGCTATGTGACTGAAGTTCCTTTGTTTGTATGGACAGGAGTTGACAAATTTCTGTATGAGAAATGTATAAGTTTTCAGTTCACCCTGAAGACGAGGAAGATGCACTTCTTCGAAACGTTGGTGTCAAGCCAAGTTTTTACCTGGCTAGAAGCCCGAGAAGATTTGGAATTAAGTTTTTCATAGCTCAAACCAAAAAGCAAGGAATATGTCAAAAACGATCAACTCCCCGAAAAAAATGTATATGACATAAATTGTGTGTTTTAATGTGCTCCACATTGTGTGCTAAGTTTTTCCCCATCTCTTACGGTTTAGCAGTTATGCAAAATTCCGGAAAATTCACTTAGAATAAAGAAGTCTTCAGAGGCTATTCCCAGAAAATTCAAGATATATTTTATTTGTCAGGTAAATATCTTTAATATTTGACATTTTAATCATAATCGTTAGAGCCATGTTTGAGAAAATCAAAATTTTCCAAAAAAATTCCATGTAAAGGATAGTTTGGGTTGGGGGAATTTTTCTCAAAATCTTCGTGTCGCATCCCTGGAAGCTTGGTATTTTACCGACTTTTCGTTTTTGAGTTATCGTGTTTACAGACACACGGACACACACACACGGATCTTTTTCTGAAAATACTTTTTTTGGATACAGGGAACCCTAAAACATATATTTCCCGTGAAATCTCGGTATCGAATTTTCTGGTGGAGTGTAATACCTTCTCTATACACTATGTATATAGTACGTATAGAGAATGTAAAAATAAAAAATCTGATGTGTACCATTCACATGACTTTCTCCATATCCCTGCAACAAATAATTCTTAAAAAGCTTATACCTCTATTTACTTTATGCTAGTCAGAAAAAATTAGCAGAAATAGTCTAATTACTCGCTTCCTTGTAAGTAGAAGCGAAATAAGGGACAACCGTAGGTTAAAGTGATAGTCAAAAGCTGGTTGCTATGTCAATGAAGTTCCTTTGTTTCCTGTATGAGAAAAGTATACGTTTTTCATAGCAGAAACCAAAAATAAGGAATGTCACAAAAACGACGAACTCCACGAAAAAAATGTATATAACATAAATTTTGTGTTTTAATGTGCTCTACATTTTTTGTATAGTAAGTTTTTGTCCATGTCTTACAGTTTAGCAGTTATTCAAAATTTAGTAAAATTCACCTAGAATAAACTACTCTTCAGAGGCTATTCCCAGAAAATTCAAGATATACATTTCATTTGCCGGGTAAATATGTTTAATATACGAAATTTTAATCAAAATCGTTAGAGCCATTTTTGAGAAAATAAAAATTTTCGAAAAAAGTTCCATGTAAAGGGTAGTTGCGGGTGGGGGGATTTTTCTCAAAATCTTCGTGTCGCATCCCTGGAAGATACTAAACTTAAATACCAAGTTTGGTACTTTACCGACTTTTCGTTTTTGAGTTATCGTGTTCACAGACACACGGACACACACACACACGGACCTTTTTGTGAAAATGCTTTTTTTGGATATTGGGGACCCTAAAACATATATTTCCGGTGAAATCTCGGTATCGAATTTTTGGTGGAGTGCAATACTTTCTCTATACACTATGTACATAGTGCGTATGGAGAAAGTAAAAAAGCATCTTTAGAAAAAGGTCCAGGTGTATATGTCCGTGTCTGTGAACACGATAACTCAAAAACGAAAACTCAGTAAAATACCAAACTTAATATTTAAATTTAGTATCTTCCAAGAATGCGACACGAAGCTTTTCAAGAAAATCCCCCAGCCCCCAACTACCCTTTACATGGAAAACATTTCGAAAATTTTAGCTTTCTCAAAAAATGGCTCTAACGATTTCGATTAAAATTTCTTATATTTAAGATATTTACATGACAAATAAAATGTATATCATGACTTTTCTGAAGACCTCTTTATTCTGGATGAATTGTTCTCAATTGGTAAACCGTAACAAATAGACAAAAATTACTACACAAAATATGTAGATCTTGTTAAAACACACAATTTGTGTCATATAAACTTTTTTTCGTGGAGTTAACCATTTTCGAGATATTCCTTGTTATTGGTTTCAGCTTTAAAATACTTAAACTTGTCTCATACTCGAACTTGTCAACACCTGGCCACACAAAGAAACGGATTTCAACCACAGAGCAATAACATTTTAAAACATTTGATATCGGTTTAGCCTAGTGTATTCCCATATTTCCGTTCTACTAATAAGGAACTAAGTAAAAAACAGTTTCTGTTAATGTTTATCTCGATTAGCAAAGTAGATACAAGAATACAGCATTTGTTACAGAGATGTAGAGAAAGTCATGTGAATGGGGCACATTAGACTTTTAATTTTATTTTCCTTAGAATAAAACCAGATAATATAGTACTATTAATGCTTGAGTTGAGCTCATTCTTCAAAACTGCACTGTTTATATATTCCCTGTTACCGGAACCGATATTTATTAATGTTTTTCTCACAGTTTTCGACGACAAACAGGTTCCTTTATTACTTTGATATTGGATTCTATACCACCTTAGATCACTAAAGGGACACTGGAATTTTGACAATCTAAAATCGAAATTGATAGTAAATAGTTGCTGGAATCTTTGGGTATCTAGCTAATTAAAATTTAGCTGACCTCCCCTTGCTTTGGGTTGTACAGCCATTTAAAAATCGTATAATACGCCTTTTTCCTAGCATGTTATTTCATTAATAGCATTTCTCACAAAACTACATTTTATACTTTCAAAATGTTGCAGATTTTATTTAAATAAAACTAAAAACTACCATAGTATGCAGTACCTACTGTAATATTATAAAGGAAATGATCCAAATGCCAATAATTATTCAAAAAATATACTTGTATGACAAAATTCTTAGTTTTAGAGATTAAATTAGCTATTTAAAAATACTTATGATACAAGTGGTAAAAATGGTATTTCATACTGTGACAATACAAAATTTAACTTATAAAACAATTTTAACACGTTTGTCATACGCTATTTTTAGACAGTTGTCAATATAGACATATTATAATTATAAATAGATTGTTTTGCCTAATTCACGGAGTTCATGCTTAATGGTCTGCGACATTCAATTGTGCCTTGCTTAGCATCAGTCTGACAATATGATGACTTACTCGTACAGAACGAAAACATTCTATACAGTGTAGCAGTTTTAATTTTGCTCTCTCCGCTGCTTGCATAATTTCGCCTGGTTCAGTAGATTCCATGTTCATCACATTCAAATCATCCCCCATTTTATGGATCGATACGAGCTTTCAGTCATAGCCTACTTGAATGAGGCCGTGGACGCATAAACCAAAGTTGGCTACATTGGAGTGTTATAATTGTATAACACTTAAACATTTTTTTTTTTTTCACTTTTAACACTACTGACATCTGCTAAAAGACCTACTTTTAGCATCAGCTGTCTAAAAAAACTATAATATTCGTAGATAATCAAAGTTACAGAAATATCCCCATTTAAAGCTTTTCTGTATGTGGTTCAAATCAAACATTACCAAGCAATTTTCTCAAATTTTGAAGTGTGGGACATTTTGATTATACCACATATTTATATAACACAATTTATGAAAGAATTCATATCTTGCAAAAAAATTATGCAATTTGAATTAAATTTGATTTTAACATACATTACAATCACAGTAAAACTTTCAGAAAAATCTATATAGGAGTAAAGAAGTTTGAAATTTCACGCTAGTGCCCCTTAAAGCTCATTCCGACTTGATTTTTCAGTATAGGAAAGCTAATCCTGACTTTTATTTTTCATTATGGGAAAATTTAACGGGCTCATTTAAGCAGGGTTCAAATCCCGCGGAGGGTGGTGGATTTTTTTGGACGCAAACATCCTTAGCAGTCCTTAGCACGGGAAAGAATCCCATACCTTGGCAGAAGACGGTTTTCTGGGTAAACTTCCGTCATTTCGCGTCCGCAAGACGGATTTCGTCCTACAGTGCCATCTGAGGGAAACGAGCCGATCCCTCGTCACCATGAAGCATAGCGGCAAACTCACGAACTAGAAATTCAAATCCGGTCAAGGAAACATCGTAACGATCTCAGGAGCTACATAAATTAACTAACATTTTCTCAGGGTGTGAGAATGTTTCCCAATTGTAATCAGCCTATATGCAGTTTATGTTATCATGCAGAAGTAGAACAACGAATTACAATAACCCCAATTTTTGCGAGTAATTTCTTAGGTAAAAACAATCTGATTTGAAAATACCAGATTCATGTCATCTCTTCCCGTATCATCCGTCTTCAAAAATATAACAGCGATCTCCGCTCTTCTTCAATACGGAGGGCAACAAGTGCAGTGGGGTACACTGATTCGTCCCGAAGAAGGCCGTTGCCAGGAGCGACAGGGCGGTCTTCATTCTCGCAATCAGCCGAAGTCGGTGGACGAAGAGAATCACAATGAGCATCCTTTTTCCCTGTCACGCCGCATCAAGCACCATCGCCGACACTTCCAATCCTGAAATAAACTAACCGGATGAAGCATGAATGAAATGATAATGAAAACGATAGGGACAGGAAATTCGGGGGATAAAAGACCCAGGGGAATACCAAAAAAAAAAAAAAAAAACCATGGATCAGGTAGGCCGGCCACGGGTATCGCACCCGCGGCCTTACGAATAGACGAAACCGCCTACGCCCTCGGTTATAAAAACCTAATTAGTTAAAGTATGCAACCTATCCTATTTATTTTTGTTCTAAAGCGATATTTTCCCTTGAAAGACATTGGATAATCTAAGGATACACACAATTATAAAACTAACTGATTTGTTGGAGTTTAAACATACTTTTGCAGATCTTGTATGATTGTCAAATCGTCTACATACAATGAAACATTTTTGTAAATTATATTCCTAGGTTGATGCCTAGAACGAATTGCACGTTTAAATAGTTGCAGTCGTTTTAAAATAACGTAAGTAGGGCTCGGAACATGACGAAGTCGCATCTTATTTCAGTGACATCACAGAAAATGCCAGATGCAATATACATCCTTAAGATGAATGAAAATTGCGTAATTTTCTTTTGTATTTTACTATTACTTTCTTCATTTTTAGATATTTCATTCTTTACGGGTTATCCTTTAAGAAAATGTTTTTCTTTTGTAGATTTTCTCCCTTTTCGCCGTCAAAATAGATTCAACGTGCAGAAAAAGCGATCTAGTTTTAACTAGGAAGCAAAAGCTACATCATTCTTTGGTCCTGTTACATTATCCTAGCAACCTTCATGTAGTGACTGACATTTTTTACAAGAAAAGTGCAGCAGCAATAGCAATTTTTCATTCTCAAAAGGAAATCCTCGTTTGTTTGTTTTTTTTCCTTTAGTTTTATTCATAGCCATTCAAACAGAAGCGAATTCTAATGCCGTTATAAGAGTTTTTTAAAAAGTTTACTCTCGCTTTATCCTAGTGTATTTCTTTATTTCCCTGCTACTTACAAGGAAGCAAGAAGATAATAGAGATTTCTGGTAAAGTTTATCTCGATTTGCATGAAGTAGGCAAGAGATCTTTTGTAAGAATAGTTCTTTTGCAGAATAGGTAGAGAAAGTTGTGAATGTAGCACGAGATGTTTAGAAAAAAGTCCGTGTGAGAAAAAAAAAAACAAAAGAAAAACATGACTCAAAAATAAACAAATATTTGGTTGAACACATTTCGTCATGCAAATTATGGTACTTTAATAAAACTTGTTAGCCATTTTTGAGAAAATCAAAATGTTCAACAAATGTTCCATGTAAAGGATAGCTGGGAGTGCGGGGTTTTTCCTGAAAACCTTCGCATTGCATCCTTGGACGACGCTGAATTTAAATAACATCTTTGGCTTTGAGCACTCAACCTTTTATTAATTTTTTTTTTTTATGCAGGGGTTTTCTTAGATGTATTTTCGGTGAAATCTCAGTAATGAATTTTTGCGTGGAATATAATACTCTATATCTACTGTGAACATTGTATATACGTGCTAGAAAAAGTAATAAAAAAAATGAATATGACATATTTAGAATGCTTCGAATTTATTTTATTTTGTTATGATACTTTTGATTCTCTCTCTCTTTAATTTTCCACATATGCATCATTTAAAGAAACCAAATTTCACATAAATCTCGCAAGCATACTCACTGTTGACAGGCAAGAATATTTTGTAATGAATATGGTTGAAACTTAAGAAGAAATTTGGCCTCCCGTTAGTTAAGGTGACATTACATTAACGAAAGTTGATGTTGACGCACTTTGTTCCAGTGGCACCGCAAGCAAGCTGAGAGGCGATATAAAGGCTGCTGGAGCAGGCGAGATGCTGGGAACATGCTGGCAGACACATTCCCAGATCCCTTCCTCCCTCCCCCCATTCACTCTTTCTCCTTACTCCAGCCGACAAGCCTGTACATTCATAAAAACGCTGGCCTCCCTTCCACATACAAGCCCCTGGGCCCGCAAAACTTTTGTGAGCCGCATGGCATTTGTCTTCTACTCCCTACGAGGAATTATACCTCAATGATGCCAGCCGTAAACTCGTGCCTTGAGGTGGCACATACCAGCGGCGAGCTAACGGCCCGAGTATCCCCTCTGCCGCAACCTTTAACAACTGAGAAATTACTGCATTCCACCTTAAAGTTCTGTTTCCAGATATCACTCGCAACACATACGTGACTCCAGAAAATATTCATCTCCAGTATAATACGTTCAGAATTACGGAAAAAAAAATCATTTTTACAAAAGCTTATTCGTCTATCTGCTGCACATTTATCAAGATAAACATTAACAGAAATTCTTTTATTTTAATATTATTTCCTTGTACAAGAGGAATAAGGATGAGCTTAGTGATAGTCAAATCTTTTCAAAACAGATCACTATGTTATAGTTTTGAAACGCCGTTCTCTCTGCTTGACCAGAAGAAAGAAAAACTAATTACAACTTCCCATTTGAGAAAAGTTAAAGTATTGCAAATTGGATCCAATATCAAAGAATGTTTAAAATGGTTATCTCTAAAAAAAAAAAAATTGCGCATGACATAAACTGTGTCTATAAACGAGATTTATTTATTTATATATACATTTTTTTGAGTAGTCTTTCTTACGGTTTACCAGTTATGCAAGGTCACCCAAAATGAAGAGCGTCTCAGAATTTTCCCAGAAAATTTAAGATACACATTTTATTTGATATGTAATCTTTAATATAATACGAAATCATTTGAGGTGGAGAGATTTTCTGAAAATCTTTGTCTCTCATCCTTGTAAGATATTTAACTTAATTTGGAATTTAACCGAATTTTTGTTTTGAGTTATACTTTCGGATACAGGGACGTTTTTCTATAAAAATGTCTTTTTGGGGAGGATTCTGGGGCCCTTAAATCATTGATTTTCGGTCAAGTATCTGTATCGAGTTTTTGGGTGAATGCAACACCTTTTCTTTCTATGTATACTGTAGTTGGTAGAGAAAGCAAAAGTGAATATCTGTTATAAATACCTGTGTTTGGGATTCTGCACATTAAAATAAAAGGTATGAAAACAAAAAAAACCTAGAGCCATTTCCAAAGCAGAAATAAGGTGAACATACGAGCTTTTCTACTATTTGTGCCGCAAATAGCCGTTCCGGAACATGAAGAAAACGGTTGTCATATGCCCGCAGAGTCAAATATTTAGCCTATTAGAAAACATTTTTACCAAAATGTGCTACGCTTAAAAAACCAATAGTATTAATTACTATATGAATGGCAGTCAACTTCTGAACTTTGTTACCATCTCGTTTAGATACTTGACCAGTTTCATTAAGTCCAAAGATCAGCCAGCCCACTACTTCCTACCGGCTTCCTACACTTCTCTATTTATAGACTGTATCTAGCCATGCATCCCATTCATCTCCACTACATCAAGCGCTGGCTTTTAACTTTTAAAAAGGCTTTTTGCTTACCTGTTTCCTGCAGATTATACAACCTGAAATTCCAAAGGAAGGCCAGCGCTTTAAGAATACGAGAAAAATCAATTTGTTTTTGCAACTTTAAATTGAAAAATTCTACGTTGATGAAAGCTTGCCTCAGCTAATTTCTGGGTGCATTTACTGGATATGCTTTTCTATGCTATTCCACCATTGTTTGTTGTTTATCACGGACAGGTCCTTCAATGCATATAGCCCCCTTCATTCTTCCCTGCTTTCAGCTTTCACCTTTGTTTTTTGGCCTCGAAGATTTTCCCATTCGTCCGTCATTGCTTTCAGTTCATCTGGAACCTTTTAAAGCACAGGCCATAGGTGTGTTGAGGGGTACAGCAGTTCATATTTTACATGATAAGTTGGAGAGGAACAGGCAAGGAACAATTAAAACAATGGGTTACTTCCGGTGCATCTACTCCAAAGAAGTCAAATTCGGTTCCATGGGCCTGCAAAATGGCGACGATCTTTTGGGATGTTAAGGATGACATAATTATTGACTTCTTAGAAAACCATGACGATTACTGGACAATGCTATATACAGTGAGTTATTCGTTCGATTCGACAAGAGTGATGGAGAGACTGTCCCATTTGGTGAAGAAGAACGTGCTGTTTCACAACACACATTCATCCGGAGTTGTCGCCAAACTCCATGAATTGCGTTATGAAATCTGCCGCACTTACCCCCATATTGGCCTGATTTGGCTCCATGTTATTTTTTCTTGTTCCCAAATATGAAGAAATGTCTTTCGGGAACAAAATTTAGATAAAATGAGATCACATTTTGCAAAAGATGAAAATTTCTATTTCTTGGGGAGGTTAAACATTTCCAATTACATTGGTAGTAGTGTCTATCCCTAAAAGCGGACTATGTTGAAACAAATAATTTCTGTTCAAACCATGGCATCTTCATCCCTAATATGAGTACTTGAACCGCCCTCACACTGCTCTCCACTCATGATAAGCTTACGTGATATCATGAATAGCTCTTAATAAATAAGATACGTTCGTCGTAAGCATTCAGTGTTGCAGGTGCAAGCTGTAGACATCTAAACATAATGTAAGCCTTGAAGATGTATTCTGAGCCATGTCTAGCATTTCGCCATTGCTGGTTCTTTAAATACTTATCTCCCGGATTTTAGTAATAAAATGTAAGGTATTAGTAGCCACACAAAGATAAAGCAAATATATCCGTGTAAATAGAGTATACAGGTATATATAGTGTATATACATATGTTGGGTTTTTTCATTCTTTCGATCGGTTAGATTTGCCCAATAAAGGGCATTTTTATGAGAAAATGTCGCATTTAGCGCCATTCAGGAGACAAGTAAAGGTAAGTAGCCTTATAATTTTTTTTAAGACCTTACCCAGGACAAATGCTGGTTTTCTTTGCTACAAACCCAGGGTACTTGCTGTAGGATGCTAATTTTTCAATGATTATCATTTTTGTTTCCCAGAAATAATTAATTAATCATTTTATAATGCACTATACGTATTGTTCATTTTAAAATAACCGAAAATCTTTTTAGTACTGAGTGAGTAGATATTTCATAAAAATGTAAAGTACTTTCCTAAGCATAATCGGAAGCAGATAACTACTTATTCATGGTTGCATATAATTAAGTAATACAAGGAATAAGAACATTATAATCTGCATTTTTAGATAAGCCGCAATATTTGATTATAAAGCAGAAAGCTTTCTTATGAATATCTGTTTTTTAGGGATCTTCGGTGTCTCCCCTGACTTTCTGAACAACAGAGCACACCCCCTTACAATGTAAACACTGCTCACGATCGCTACAAATAATGTTTGCTACTCGAATACGGATTCACGGTATACAAAACGGAACATTCCTTTTCGCAAAAGGCAAATATTTTTTTCCTTTCTTTCTTTCTTCAAATTTACTGATCCAAACCGCGGGCATTTTTCAACCACAGACTTCACTCCAGACAGGTAGGTCTGTTTGATCAAATCCCGGACGGATGATAACCCTAAGGCTAATGAGGCGAGTAACTTGCCATTCTGTGTTATTTTCCATATTATCAATAACACCAGTTCATGTATTGACTTTTAAACGGGCCGTAAAACCTACTCCCGTGCTACATACCTGTGAGTCGCTTTTTTAAGTTTATATTTTTGTTTCAGAAACATCGCGGTGTACCATTAGTGATTCACCCCATATAGATATATAAGATGCTTTTATATGGATTAATTCCAAACATATTACCAATTTACTGTACCAGTATGAAATGTTTCATTTATCTTTAAATATAGCTTTATGAGAAAAAAATGGTTCACTTCGCAAGGCTTTCACAATCCATTCTATTACAAAATACTTACAAAGATGATTCTTCTGTCTACCTCATGCCTATATTGAAATTTACATTTGCAAAAATGATTTTATTACATATTTCCTTATAGACACAATGCGGACTGCTGAATATAGCAGGCTTGAGCCATTCTCAAATGTTTAAGAGCCTGTCGTTAAGTGTCGTCTTTGAAATTCAGGTGTCTTCGCATGACAAGACGAAAGAAAAAAACAAATAACGACTTCCCCTTTTGCAAAAGTATAAGTCTTTGAAAATTCAAATCAATAACAAGGAATATATTGGAGATGGTCGCCCTCCGTTGGCCGAGTAGTTAGACCACTTGACTCTTACTAAGGCACCCATCATAGTCCCACCATCAAACTTGGTACATGATTTAACAACAGCACAACCTATTTCCTAAAATTATTTGAAAATTTTTCAGAATGCGTTTTTTTTTTCAAAATTTGAATTTAAATTTTTATTTAAGAATTTGTAAAAAAAAAATGTTTTCACAACCTATAGTATGTTGGAGGGATTTTAAAATGCTACAAGATGATACCTTTCTCATTCTAGCTCAATAATAGAGGATCTATGATCGTTTAAAAAGTTACCCATCATGCAATTTTGAGCGATTTTTGAAAACTTTACATAGCTGTATTTTGGAAACCGTTTAAGATAAAAAATTGCAATTTGGTATTTTTCTTAGTTTTAACACCTACTTAGAGAGTATAAAATTACATCAAAATCTGAGATAGTGAAGTAAAATTTTAATTTAAACATAACTAACATAACTCCATGGCACGACAGCTCACGGGGAGCCTTGGCCTACCGCCCGGCCGCTGCGTCCCCCATCTCAGTCCACTACAGACGTCATGGATGGGGTGCAGTATTGGAGGGTGAGACGTGGTCAGCGCCTCGAGCCCCTCCCGGCCGGTTAATGCGGTCCTCACGACCTGGAGCCGCTACTTCTCCATCAAGTAGCTCCTCAATTGGCCCCCCAGGGACCTCACGAGGCTGAGTGCACCCCGGTCCAGGTTTCCCAGCGGGGGAAAAATCCCCACGCCGGTACTGGGGATCGAACCCAGGTCTCCCGCTTGGTAGGCAGCTGCGCTACCACCGCGCTAAGGAGACGACCTTAATTTAAACATGCTGAGATTAAATAAAGTTTGGTATTTAACCGATATTTCGTTTTTGACTTTGTTTATATGTACTGTGTACATAGTATATAGAGAAGGTAGGTATTGCATTCCACCCAAAAACTCGACCGAATATCACCGGAAACCACGTTTTAGGGTACCATATATATAAAAAAAAAGCATTTTTGGAGAAAGGTCCGCGCACGTGTATGTGTCCGTGAACGCGATAACCAAGAAGGAAAAGTCGGTAAAATACCAAACTTGATATTTAAGTTTAGTATCTTCCAGAGATGCGACACGAAGATTTTGAGAAAAATCCTCCCACCACAAACTCCATTTACATGGAAAAAAGTTCGAAAATTTCGATTTTCTCAAAAATGGCTCTAACGATTTTTATTAAAATACCGTATTTATATAGCAAATACAATATATATCTCGAAATTTCTGGGAATAGCCTCTAAAGACCTCTTTATTCTGAATGCATTTTTCTGAATTTGGCGTAAGTGGTAAACCGTATGTTTTTTACTATTTCTGAGATATTCCTTGTTATAGTTTTTAGATTTAAAATACTTAATACTTTTCTCACACGGAAAGTCGTAATTTCCTGGCCCTGCATAGAAACGGATTTCAACCACATGGCAATCAGCGTTTAAGAGATTTGACATTCATTTTAGCTTAGCGTATTCCATTATTTTTCTTCTACTTAAAAGAAGCAAGTCATTAAGAAACTGTCTACTTGTGTTTATCTTGATTATCATAAAGTAAATAGAAGAATATGCTTTTTAACAATAATTTGTTACAACGATGTGAATGGAACACATCATAATTTTGAGTTATGCAAACAAGCTGTTTCCAATAATGTTTTTTTTGGGGGGAGAGAGGGCCTTAAATCTTATATTTCTGATGAATTTTGGATTGTTGGGTAGAACACAATACTTCTTATACATGGTGGAGGAAGCAAAAAGTATTAAAAGCAGCTAGTACGAAAATTGTAGAGTGCCAAATTTAGGGTGGCTATCCAGTGACCATTATCTAAATAACTGTTCCAGCTCGTCATGTAAAGTGCATTTAATGTCCCGAGTTCCGAGAAAATGTTGCAGCACAGTTGAGAAATGTCAACAGAAGAACAGGTATAGCAGATTAACAATACGGAAATGCTGGATGCATGACGTAAACTATGATTTTAGCGCTAGCAATGTTTAACGATATACAGATGCTTGTATATGCACTGTTTAACAAATGCGTAGCTACATTTTAGACAGGTTTGGGAAATATAATAGTGGGACGAATCACGCACCTTCAACTGCTGCTAAGTGACGACGTCTAGGTTGTGTGCCAACGTTAAATGTTATTATACCTAATTATGAATTTCTTTGCTTCCAACATCATTTCTTTGCTCAACAGTAATCTCAGATTTCTAAAATTTCTCTACTGAATTTTATACGTCATTTCGAGTCAAAACAATTTTCAAAATTGTTTGTTGAAAAAATCTTCAAACATTTTAGAATCATGAACCAATTGAATGTTTGGTTTTCTGGAGATTTAAAAAGGCAAAAACATTTAAATGAACGTACGTGTGTGAAATTGTGGAACTTTTATTTTTTCGCACCAGTTTACTCTTGTACTTCACGAAGCAATTTATGTTCTCTTTCGTTCAGATTTTCCTTGTAGGTTCTTACGAATCTGATGCATTACATTCACATGGCTCTTCAAAAATATTTGTACAAAGACCTGCTCTTCTATAATTAGTTTGTACCTTAATTCTATCAATATATTAATCTTTCAATATATTTCAATTAAATAAACTAATATCCTCCAAAGTTACAAACAAGAATTTATTTTAGTCTTAGTACTTACTTACACTATTAGAACTGCATTCTAATATATATATATATATATATATATATATATATATATATTAGCATGCATATATATAAGGAATATAAGACCCTTAAATTATATCCGTCATGCTAATTGAGGAAAACATTATCAGAAATCGTTTAATGTCGTATTTCCTTGTTTACACAAGGGGAATAAGGGAATCACTATGCTAAAGCGACAGTCAAACCTTTTAAGAGCGGTTCAATATGTGATGGCATTGAAATTCCGTTCTCCTTTCATGACCACCATAATGGAAATAAAGAATAAAAAAATGGAATAACGATTGATATAATCTTGTGTTTCATTCATGTTTCAAGCTAATAGAGATAAAGGGAGCGAAAATGATCTTATTGCTTAATTCCTTGTAGGTACAAGGGAAATAAAGGAATACACTAGCTTAAGCGACAGTCAACTCTTTTGAGAGCTTTATAAAGTAAAGTATGGTTTACGAGATCTACATATTTTGCCAGTTACGGAAAGGCTATGCTTAGAAAAGTCAAGATAAATACTTAATTTATCTTACAAAGACCTTAAAATATATTATGGTATTTAATCAAAATCCTTAAGAACATTTTTGAAAAAATAAACATTTTTGAAACTTGCACTTTTTTTCTAAAACTCTACTCAATCTATGTGTGGGATAAGGGTTGGATAAGTGGGAGATTTAAGGTTTAAATCCCGGCTGTGCCATTACATTTTTCAGTCTGCCTCTGACTATCCAATTCAGTAATCATTATCACACATTTTTTCAAAACTTTCATAGAAGCAAACGAAGATCACACCCCTCAAAATTGATGTATGAACTATCTGGCAGAGCTTCGTATTAGACTTTGATACCCTCTACCTCTGGATATACGCACCCTGCACGCTAATCTGGCGGCAAGTTTGATTACTAACAAGAGGATAACAGGGACAGTGGAGTAAGAATATTAGCGTGTGCTATAAGATATGAAGTATCGAACCTCCCGAAAATGTAAATACTACAAGAAGGCGGAAAGGGAACAATAACTGCTGTGTTGTAGGATGTAATAATACTTACAAGAATACTTCGCCAGCTATTGCCTTTTATTCTTTTCTCACGCGGAAAACTGAAGAGCAAAGAAGAAATCTATGGATTCAAGCTGTACATCGAAAGCAGTACACTAATTTTATAGTGTACCTTAAAGCAGTAACATATGCTTAAAAATCTGATGTGTACCATTCACATGACTTTCTCCATATCCCTGCAACAAATAATTCTTAAAAAGTTTATACTTCTATTTACTTTATGCTAATCAGATAAAAAAAATTAGCAGAAATAGTCTTATTACTCGCATCCTTGTAAGCAGAAGCGAAATAAGGGACAACCGTAGGTTAAAGTGATAGTCAAAAGCTGGTTGTTATGTCAATGAAGTTCCTTTGTTTATATGGATAGGAGTTGACAAGTTCCAGTATGAGAAAAGTATACCTTTTTCATAGCAGAAACCAAAAATAAGGAATGGCACAAAAACGACGAACTCCACGAAAAAAATGTATATAACATAAATTGTGTGTTTTAATGTGCTCTACATTTTTTGTGTAGTAAGTTTTCGTCCATCTCTTACGGTTTAGCAGTTATTCAAAATTTAGTAAAATGCATCCAGAATAAACTACTCTTCAGAGGCTATTCCCAGAAAATTCAAGATATACATTTCATTTGTCAGGTAAATATGTTTAATATCCGAAATTTTAATCAAAATCGTTAGAGCCATTTTTGAGAAAATCAAAATTTTCGAAAAAAATTCCATGTAAAGGGTAGTTGCGGGTGGGGGGATTTTTCTCAAAATCTTCGTGTCGCATCCCTGGAAGATACTAAACTTAAATACCAAGTTTGGTATTTTACCGACTTTTCGTTTTTGAGTTATCGTGTTCACAGACACACGGACACACACACACACACACACACACACACACACACGGACCTTTTTGTGAAAATGCTTTTTTTGGATATTGGGGACCCTAAAACATATATTTCCGGTGAAATCTCGGTATCGAATATTTGGTGGAGTGCAGTACTTTCTCTATACACTATGTACATAGTGCGTATGGAGAAAGTAAAAATTAACTGAAGCATGGATAATGTTGTTTGGAAAGTAATGCAAACGTTTTTTAAGTTAACAAATAGAAACTCTAAATACTGTGAGTATTAGATTGAAGGACACATTATGGGAACAGTCTGTCTATTATTATTATTATTATTATTATTACTATTATTACTTTTATTTTTATTATTAATATTTATGTATGTATTGTTATGATGTGCTTATTCATACTTTGTATTTTATTTAAGTCCTGAGGGATCATCGTGAGTACCAGAGCCCGCAACAAAAATTAGCAGCATTCACTTCATCGGAAATAAAAGGTTCAGAACTTCCTCACAGTTCAGCCTGTTCCCAGAATATTTCCAGATGTGTACAAAAAGATTTCGACCTTTTGAAACAGAACTTTCAGCCAAACGTATGCACTTTATAGGCAGAAAACCACAAATAATACCTAAATCGCACTTGGCTTCCGCTTTTAACTACCCTGCTAATATGTATAAAGCATGACACGTAGCGGCGCCACCAGTACCATTTTCTAATCAGTGCAAAAAAAATGGAAATGGCGTGTTATTTATGGACGCTCTTTAACTGCTGTGGTTCTCAGCGTCCTATTTTATACTGGGCGTGAAAGACCACTTAATTTTGCTCAGAGGTCTCTCTTATCAGGATTGAGGTTCTTTTACGTGCCGTAAATCTACGACACGGGACCAACGGCTTTACTTCCCTTCCGAAGGAAGCCATGCTAAGGATTTTTACACCCGAAAAAATCCATCGTCCTCCGCCGGGTTTGAACCCGCGACCATGGGTCAGTGCTCGGTGCCTATAAGCAATTCATGGAGAAGCTAACAATGAAGAAGCGAAAGCTATGGAACGATTTCTACACAACTGATGAGCAATTCCAAGTGATGTTTATCAATAGATAACAATCAATATTTTATATTTTACGTAATGGCATATTCTGATGGTGCCTTATTCAATAGTAAAATACTCACAAATTGCAAATAAGACGGTAATACTATAGAATCTGGTCAGTCGATATACAGACCTTGGCTAAAACATCGGCAGAAAAAAGTAGGTTTGCCAGGTTTTCTAACTGAAAAAAGAGAGATTTCAGGAATGATTTCCCCAACACTTTGACACGGCCTTTCAGTTCATTGTGGTCATCGCCTTCCATGATTTTACTTGCTTTATAGAACCACAAACAAACAAAACACATGTTCCTCTCTTGAATTCAAAGACGCTAGTGAAAGAGACGCGCGCTACCATTGCTACCAACAGCTAATTAAAATACTGCTGCCAACATTGGGAAACAGGAACTACCACTTCGATATATCGCATATTCCAAATATCCTTCTAAAACCAATTCATGGCAGTTTCTGAAATACGGAGAAATAGTCCAAAATACGGGAGTCGGAGACTCAATAAAATAAGGCTGAAATACGGGAGAACCTGGGGAATACGGGAGACCTGGCAATCCTAGCAGAAAGACAAACGAATATACACTGAGTGTTTAAGAGAGCAAGATCCATAAGGAAAACCTAAAAGTAAAGTAAATATTACTAAGAAAGAGAAAATCGTAAATGTTACACTCACATGACTTTCTCTAGCTGCTCTATAAACTTCCCACAAAAGATTCTTCTTCTTTCTACACCATGCTAATCGAGATAAACATTAGCAGAATGTTATTACTTAGTTCCTTATAAGTAGAAGAGAACTAAAGGAATGCGCTATGCTTAAGTGATAATCAAATGTTTTAAAAGCTATCGTTATGCGAAGGTCATTGCAAATCGCTTCTTTCCATGGCCAGGAGTAGAACAAAAGAAAAACGGACACTTCCTGTCTGAGAAACAATTGAAACCAATAATAAGGAATATCTCCGAAACGGTTACTTCCACAACAAAATCCTAAAGGACATAAATTATATGCTTTGACGAGATCTACATTTTCTTGTAGTAAGTTTTTGTCTATATCTTACGGTTTAGCAGCAATACAAAATTCCGCAAAATTCATCCAGAATAAAGACGTAAATGGTAGTCTGTGGTGGGGGGATTTTCTTGAAAATCTTCGTGTCGCATTCCTGAAAGATTCGAACGGTTTGGTATTTAACGTTTTTCTTTTCGTTTTTGAACTATGCTGTCTATAGACACACACGGACCATTTTCTAAAAATGGCTTTCTCGGACTCAGGGGACTCCAAAACATATGAAGGGTACAGGGGAAAAACGATGAATGACACAAGAAACTCAAACTGAGGTAAATGAAATTTAAGATTTGAAACGCTATAACTCTCTCTTAATATATTTTTACATTATTCTGAAGCATATGACATCTTGAGCATTATATTGGTTTGTAAATTGGGTAACATCCATCTGAGAATGTAAAGCTCTTGGACATTTATGTTACACTGTTGTATCTAAGTACACAACTTACAGGGAAAAAAGGATGAATGCCCATTTTTTGGCAAAAAGAACTCAAAAGGTGGATGGTTATTTTTCCACAAATTATGAAAAGAATATTATTTATGTTAGAGCAAAGAATAAACAAAAATTGATACTTTACAAATCACACAATCTAAAAACAGTAATAAAATATTTTACTCTTATTTGTGGAAGAGTCACACATTTTTATGTTTATTCAAGTCTTTACATTTTTAATGATTTAGTAGTCTATCATATTGTAGAAAATATTATATCGGTCAGCACTTAATCTAAGAGTGTAAAGCATTATTTGATAAATAGTCACTTCACAATTTACACAAACTTATGAAGCCTACAACATAATGACATACTTTATTTGGCTGTTATTTTAAATGGAAGGTTGTTATAAAACATTTTGCAGATTCTTCTCAAAACTTTTTAAGTCCTTAAATGCCTCATTAGTTAAAGGTAAGAGGTCCATCATAGCTTCTTGGTGGATACAGAAATTCGACTTCCTGTAAATGTGGTTGAATATTTCTCTTCTGTTTTGGAAGTGTTTATAACACTTGAAGACCAGGCACCGTTGTATGTAGTTCGATTAAAGACTAGTTGGGGTTGAATATGTACAATCTGAAGCTCACGAATTGGTCTTGTAGGAAATGGACACTTGGCTTTAAAATACGTATTGAAGTGTTTTCCCCAGCTTCTGAGCAAATTTTGCTGACATTCTTCTACAATAAAAGGGCTTGGCTTCTGTCTTGTGGCTCTGATATGGTCTCTCCAATGTGCAGGAACTTCAGTTCTAATTCTCTGATTAATGAGACCCATATTCCGAACGCATTCCATAAAGGAATGTCCCCTGACTGGATTTACTACAGTGGTGGTTTTTAAACACTTTCGAACATGAACAAGATAGTAGACAACACAGGAGGCCGTGGTTTCATTGTAACGCTCCAAGTTTATTTTAAAATTTGTTATATAAACAAGGTAAGAAACACAAATAACATTCACATCGTAGATAATTACGCTAGTATTAATGCCACATGGGAAATTACAACGGCTAGTTGTCTAACTGTAGATTTATTTGCTATTTTCGAGGCTACTGACTACGGTAGCTTTTCCAACCAAGATCCAACATGGCCAAAGCTCTCACAGACGCTAATGCTGTCCAACCTGCACCCCAAAAGAACCAAGCTATCATAATTGGATCTCAGAGTGGCATACCCCTTCGAGAATATGTTATTGCAATAAGTAAAATCACTGGTGCTTCCAACAGCCATTTTGCCTCACGCACATCAATATGGATCGACCACTTCTAACACCAATAAGAAGGTTGTTATATCAAACGTTTGCCTCATAATACCAAAGCATGTTACTGAACAGCAACTAGGGGAATGTGGGGTGAAACCTGCTTCTCGTATGACCTTCGTGCAGGCATCTCTGAACCTGGTTTAACGCATGTGTTAAGCTTCCGTCGACAGGTGTACGTTGCCCCACAGGAACTTGACCTGCTATCACTAAGGATGCAGATAGGTTTTGAAGGGACTAATTATTGACACCCTAGTGTGCTTTACCTGTAAACAAGGTCACATTTCCAAGCACTGCAAGGAAGAACAACCAATAGAACATTTAACTGACACTTCATCTGATCCTGATAACAGTCAGGGTAGTCCAACAATAAACCAGCACAATCTCGCCAAACAATGATATACCTGCTCCACCTAACACCACTACCAAAATCACAAAAAGTGCAGTAGGGGAAGAGAATGTAAATCCATCGTCGCCTAAGCCTGTAACAAAAGACCAATCTAAAACCTCTGCTAATATTACAGCCGAGCCTAATCTCTCGTGAAACCACATATGATGAGGTGATAAATAATGAGAATGTCAAAAAAATTTCTAATGAAGCTAATGACAACCATAAACATGACGTCATCTCAAAACAGCACCTACCACGAAGAAAATAATCATCGTCCATTTTGTAACCTCTATTGCCTGTATAGTCTTTAATGGAGGCAAATCCTGAGAAGTTTGCATTGAATTTCCTCCAACTTCAGAGTCTTTATAAAAGGACAACCGATAACGAAGACGTCATTGCGGTAGTCCTTGAATACACTGAAGATTAAGTCCCTTATAAATTCATTCAGGCTGCTATATCCACATTATGTCAATCGGAACACAAAGAATAATACCACACGTTTGAAAAAAAAAAGTGTTGCGTGCCGTAATTAATGAAAATATCGATTACAACAGCGTCTCTACAGATACTGAGTGTGCACTCAAGAAACAAACTTCCGTGATGGGCATGCAGCTCAATTAAATCACTATTCTATCTTCATCAGAAACCGTATGCAGGTACATCCTGTCAGCAGAGGATTATTATTAAAAATATTGTTCCACATAAACACATTCCATTAAATACCACACTAGAAGCAGTAATAGTATTTCTAACTCTATTTCTCTGTATATATGCAATATCTGCTTACCGAACAGTACTGACTTGGATCCCACAGTCTGCAAGATCTATTTAGTCAACTACCTCAATCATTCTTATTAGTATGTGATTTTAATAGTCACAGTGCTCTCTGGGGTTGTACCAACACAGACATCAGAGGTAAAAACCATAGAAAATATAATGCTTCAAAATAATTTAACCATCCTATATACGTTACCACCCACACACTTCAATACTGCTACATCAACCTTCAGCAGAGTAGATCTAACCATATCATCTCCCTCAATTAGGCCTAAGCTCACCTGGTCACAGGGTATCGACATTTTCCTATTATCGCCAACCTCGACAGTCCTACATCCTCCTAAATAATTTATTCCAAATGGATATTCGATAATTCCAATTGGTCACACTACAAAAAAAAAAAAAAAAAAAAAAAAAAATCTGATGTGTTCCATTCACATGACTTTCTCTACATCTCCGCAAAGAAGTATTGTTAAAATGCTTAGGCTTCTATTTACTTCATGCTAATTGAGAAAACATTAGCAGAAATAGTCTTATTACTTGCTTCCTTGTAAGTAGAAGGAAAATAACGGAGTACCATAGGTTAAAGTAATAATCAAAAGCTGGTTGATATGTGACTGAAGTTCTTTGTATGGACAGTAGTTGACAAATTCCTGTATGAGAAAAGTACAAGTTTTTCAAAGCTGAAACAAAAAACAAGGGATACCTTAAAAACGATCAACTCCACGAAAAAATGTATGCAGCATAAATTGTGTGTTTTAATGTGCTCTACATTTTCTCTGTGGTAAGTTTTTGTCCATCTCTTACGGTTTAGCTGTTGAGTAAAATTCCGTAAAAATCATCCCGAATAAAGTAGTCTTCAGAGGCTATTCACAGAAAATTCAAGATATACATTTTATTTGTCATTTAAATATCTTTAATATACGACATTTTAAACAAAATCGTTAGAGCCATTTTGAGACAATCAAAACGTTTTAAAAAAGTTCCATGAAACGGGTAGTTTGGTGTGGGGGGATTTTTCTCAAAATCTTCGTGTCGCATCCCTGGAAGATGCTGAACTTAAATACCAAGTTTGGTATTTTGCCGACTTTTCGTTTTTGAGTTATCGTATTCACAGACATACAGACCCACACACACACATACACGGAACTTTTTCCGAAAATGTTTTTTTTTTATACAGGGGACCCTAAAACATATATTTCCGGTGAAATCTCGGTATCGAATTTTTTGGGAGTGCAATGCCTTCTCTATACTCTATGTACATAGTAGTATAGAGAAAGTAATATAACTTCAAATGGCTTCCAGAGGTTACCTCCTCTCGGAAATAGAGATCCTATTGACAAAGATATTATGATGACTGAAATAACAGATAAATTATATTGTTAAAAAAGGGCAGTTGAAAAATCTTGGGACTGTATAGTTCTTGTTTTGTCCGCAGCAAGAGTCATGAAGAATGTCAAGGCTTCAACATCATCCCCAAGAGCATGACCAACATCACCAGCACCTTTTGTTCCTATAGGCTCGCTGTAAGTGTAAAAGACTGAGTTACTATTCAAAAGAGCGTGGACATTAAATAGATAAAGTGACAATTGTCGTTTATTGTACACACCATTGGTACGAACACTGGCAATTTTAAGTTCTTTTGAAAAGCAAAACACACAGCTTCATGTGAAGCGAACTTCTGACTTGACAGACGAGCTTGGCTTTTTTCTTCTTAAGGAAGATTCTGCCCTCCGTAAGTGAAATTCATGTTGTGTGGCGACGAATTCTTGAAATTCTGAATTTATCTCAAGTTTCTCTACAGGATTAGATAAAGCCAACGGTGTTTTTTTTTTTTTTTTTTTTTCCAAGAACTTCCTTTTTAACTTTGAACTCACCAAATGCACTGCATGCATCGGTACGCGGGTAACCGAAGGAGATGTTATATTTTGTGTTGAAGATGTGACGGTAAGTTTCATAAGATACAGGATTAGTTTCCAAAAACACAGCTTCTTTACATTCAATTCTTCTGGTAGATAAATACGCTGACTTTTATGGAGACCAATAAGATTTTCTGCCTCTAAATGATTGAATGTGAGAATTAATGACATCCTCGGTTTGCTGCTTTAATTTGTTTGGCCTAATTGTCTCCAACAATACGCACTTTATAACTGTAGGATTGAGTGTAAATTGGAATCATTCTGGTTTTTTCTTGGTCTTCTTCGCGACACAAAGTTTACATTTATCAGTCCTCCTAGATAGCTGTTTTGGGCTTCACAATTATCCATGGCGTTAAATTTCGAAATTAAATTATTTCTATCCCTTGATGTTATAATTTCAAAGCGGGAACAGTGGCAATCTGGTCCAAGCCTGGGCCTCTTCTTCGGCAGTCTTGTACTATCTCCCACTTCTGTGTCAATCATGAATAAGACGGTGCTAACTCTTACAAAACAGCAAACATACTGACAATGGCAGCTTTCTTAGCAGGTTTTGTACTTTTAAACGTTACTGGGGAACTTTACAATACTTAGGAATGCAAGATTCAATGTTTTTTTATTTTGTGACATTCATCATTTTTCCCTGAACATTTACGGGGAAATCCCGACATAGAATTTTTGGATGGAATACAATACCTTCTCTATCCACTTGTACATTGCACATGCGGGCTAGAGAAAGTAAAAAGGTCTAAACTCAGCAAAGCTAAAAGAGGAAAACAATTGATTAAGCCTAATTAAGGCAAAGCAAGAAGGCTCAAACAGATGCGTCAGTCAGTGAAAAGATGAACGGAAAGCAGCAATGAAGAGATATTGCCATAATTAACTACACCTGCAAATGCATTTAGATCTAGGCAGCTTTTGAAAAAGTGCAGAAAACGCGTTGCGGAAGCACTTCCCAAGTCTCCACGGAAGAGATTATTTAAAACGTCCTAGCAACTTTTGGTAAACCAGGGAAAATATCATCAAAGCATAAACTACAAAACGTTAAACCTGAATATTATCACTGAAAAGGAGCTGTGGATGTAAATGGCAGGCACGTAAAAAGGATAGCATTGGCGACTGTTTCATCTGCAACTAGAATGGAAAATTCAGAAGAATTCATTCGTGGTGCACGTAATAAAACCAAACATGTTAGTGTTTAGGAGATATCTTGAGGCTAGAAAAAATATCTTCAGAAAAAGTTTTTACATCTTTCGCCTATTCCTGCCAAACATAGATTTCACTAAGCGAAAGTGACATGTGTATGAACATCTCAGCGAGTTTGCTGAACCTGCAGGCGAACACCTGATCTAAAAGTTCTCGGTTCGGCATCAAGACAATAGCAGAACTTCTGTGTACATGTCTGCTGCGTTTAGTTATCCTGCAATGCAGCCTTGATTTGTAATCTGTTACACAATAAATTACGTGATTCAGTTGTACAATGTGTTTATCTGCAATTATCTGAAACTCTTGATTCGTAGAACCGTGCAAGTGCGTGCATGCATAAAGTGCAATGTCATCAAAACAATGCACTTTTATTGAAAATAAAAGCTAACATTTCATATTTCTCTCTCTCTCTCTCTCTCTCTCTCTCTCTCTCTCTCTCTCTCTCTCTCTCTCTCTCTCTCTCTCTGTGCTGTTTTTACGTGTCAGATAAAGAAATGTTAATGAATGCTTTTTTAAATAAATAAATCGGATTGCAAACTACAATTGCCTGAAACGTACTAAACTTAGTATTACTTTAAACAACCCTATACAAACTTCAATAACAGCGAATAAATATAACATATTTTACTATGTACCTTTAAGCTCGAGTCAGTTTTTCTTTTAATTATAGGTATATTGCCTTTATTCTGAGAACCAAATATGCATATTTTAAAAAGTCAGGTTACGAAACAATGCCAGTCTGTTAAGAAGCACATTCTGGATCCTAACTTCTTTAACAATTGAGATATTTTGATTTTTAAAAAAATGTAATAAAGCTTAAATCCTCCCCTATACACGGATGTTTTATTAAAAATTAAATTTTGATTCAAACCTTCAGAAAAATTCGGAATTACGCCACTGGATCTATAGAGAGAGTTCGCAAAATTTTCAATCTGCTATGAAATGCTTATGAATAAATATTTCATATACATTTAAACATATTTTTAATCTTCTGTGTTTTCTCTGGTTTATTCGGGAAAATATCTCTGATGCTGTGACTTTTAACATTGGACGCGTATTGTTACGCGCAAGATGAGTTGCCCGATGTATTGTGAACGATCTACTGCTCACAGAAACGAATCTTCTGCAGTGACCATGCCATTGGGTGTCATTTCTCTTTCATTTACTCATAGAAGGAAACACAACCATTTAATAATATAATTTCAACCTTGAAATCCCTTTTTATTTACAATTTCTCAAAATTAGTTGTAATTTTTATTTGTACAGAACAAGTATATCACCAATGAGCAAAATATGCATCTGTAATAGTTTAACTCTAATTTATTCTTAATAACATCCATGAGAAAAAGTTTACCTAGAAATTTAAGTGAGAAAACTGCATAATACTACTCATGTCTACATAAGGCAAGTTCGTGAATTTCTGAAAGCCGTCTGAAGGGACAATTTCCAAAATTCAGTCGAATTCGAAAAGTAGGTAATTCACAATACTCTTTATAATGATAAATAGCTCGCATCTGATCTTGACTTTTGGAGGATCATTCAAAATGTTGTGACGAGCCATTACTTACTTGGCCTGCGGCCTTACGGTTGGCCCGCCTGTATGAATGCATTTTAAAACAGAACAGACAGGTACGAAGCTCATTTTTAATTCACCTCCAAATCAACAAAACTTAAGTTTGCACATGTTCTTTCTTTTTTGGAACTGTCATTGCAAAGCTTTCTGTTTCAGTCATTCAATGCTTTCGTTATTATTTTCTCAGCACGTACTATGGCGGTGATTGGTTGGTGTATTGCGGCTGAACAAGTGGGATTTGCACTCTGGAAAGATTTCTCCCTGTGTTTGGTGGGTCAAGTAAAATTATGTTATTAACAATGCTGTTAATCCTTTTACGCTTTGCCAGTTACATAAAAGTCATCCAGAATGAAGAGGTCTTGAGAGGCTATTCCCAGAAAATCCAAGAAATACATTTCATTTGTCATAAAAATATCTTAAACATAAGGTATTTTAATCAAACTCGTGAGAGTCATTTTTGAGAAAATCAACATTCTCAAAAATGTTCCATGTAAAGGGTAGTTTGGAATGGGGGGATTTTCTTGAAAATCTTCGTGTCGCATCCTTGGAAGATACCAAACTTAAATACCAAGTTTAGTGTTTAACGGCCTTTTCGTTTTTGAGAGCACTTTTGTCTTTTCGTTTGAGCAGCATAGACAACATATACACACGGACCTTTTTCTAAAAATGCTTTTTTTTGGATTCAGGGGGACAAAAAACATGTATTTCCGGTGAAACTCGGTATCGAGTTTTTGGCTGCATTACAACACCTTCTCTAATCACTATGTACATGGTATGTGTAGAGCAAGTAAAAACGGACTCTTCCTATGTGAGAAAAGCGTAAGTACCACTTTACAATAACAAGGAACATCTCGGAAACGGTCACCTCCACAACAAAAACGTAAAGGACATAGATTGTGTGCAGTAAGGTTTTGTCTATCTGTGAAGCATAATTCGACAAAGTTCATCCAGAATAAAGAGGTCTTCAGAGATTATTCAAAATATACATTTTATTTGGGATGTAAATATGTTTATTATACGGTATTTTAATCAAAATCGTTAGAGCCATTTTTGAAGAAATCAAACATTTCGAATTCTTTTTTCATGTTAAGGGTAGCTTGTGGTGAAGGGGTTTTCTTGAAAATCTTTGCGTTGCAGGATACTAAACCTAAATACAAAGTTTGATATTTTACGTTCTTTTCGTTTTTGAGCTCTGCTGTCCACAGGAACACACGGACCTTTTTCTAAAAATGTTTTTTTTTCGGACTTATGAGACTCCAAAACATATATTTCCGGTGAAATGTCGACATCGAATTTTTGGGTGGAATACAATACTTTCTTTCTCTATCCATTATGTGCACTGTACATGCGGGCTAGAGCAAGTAAACATATCAAACTAAAGGGCAGTTTGAGACAGTGAGGCCTCCACAACTTCATGAGCTCTGTAAAATGACTAGCATGCCCAAAACGATGTGAACAGCAAAGGCCTGCAGTTGCTATTATTACTTATTTACGTGGCTATCTTGAACAGTTTTATAAATGCCTCCCCCTGTATTTATTCATGCTGTTATCTGTATTTGTGCATGCGATTATCTGTATTTATGCTTATGAAGTACTTTACAATAATAAATGCCATGAGGAAGTAGCACGGAATCTTGACAACAGAAAGAAGGAAAGGATGTTATTTTGAGCTTAAACCATCCAAACATTTTGCTTCTAAGCTATAATTCAGAAACTTTATCAAGGAGATTTTCAGCAAGATAGAATCTATTATATCTCGCAAATTTGTAATTTCAGATGTCATTGTTTTCATTTAGGGTAGTGAATGTTTATGCTAACTATATAATATTTTGGACTTTAGAGCGATTATCTTCAGGATACGTTGCTTTCTGAAATGACAAACAATGTAGCTTTTGCATCCCCGAACTTTTTCTCTCAACCCTGCTTATGGATAGATTGGTGTTTAATACCGTTTAGTTCATTTTACTTTTATTTCTAAGTTTCCCTCGCCTTGTTGAGAGAATCGGCAAGTGACATTTATAGTCAGCAAATTATTTCTCTTCGAAGATTCTGTAATAAACGATTAGGCGAAAAAGATATTAACATTACTTTTATATTATTTTAAATACTAAAAGCTCCCTTAAATAGCACAATACATAATATAAAACTATGTACTATGTAGTTTGTCTTCAAGAAAAATGTGTCTTATTTATTTCAATACTCTTCAATTTTCATTGATACCATTAATTGTTGCTACAGTCAATTATATTATCTTATCAACAATAAATACATGTATTGATCGACACCTTACGACACAGTCAATATTTAGAAATTCTTTGAACTGGTTTACCATCTGCAGTTTAAATCCGATTGCCCGCCCTAGGAAGGAAAGCTTCCAAATTATTTGCAAAATATTAAGCGATATAGTCCTATAAATGCAGTGTTTATCATTTTTTTTTGTATCACTGTCACTCTAAAATTATAACCAAAGTTTCATAATTTAGATTAATCACATAAATTAAACCGCATTTGGTCGGGGTTCAAAATAACCACTAAAATATCATTTTGCAGAGTAGATTCACAAATATATTACAAGTATGAAAGAAAAACACATAATGGGTTCATTTCTAGTATTGTTTTGAGTACTAATCTAAGGAAATATAAACATAGGATCTATACCTGAAATTTCCTATGTCAATGTGCTCAGGGTTCAGAACAGTTTCCTGGAACTCAAGGTCTGCAACAACGCCGTTGGCAAACGAATACGTCTTAACATTCTTTGTTGCAAAAATAAGGCGCAATACACGACCAGGATTGTTGAGCCTCCGACAATAATGCATTTCAAGATGTAATGTAAAAAACTACTACTAAAACCATAAGGTTAAAACAAATTGATTTTCTAGCATTTACAAGCAAATCTCGTGGCTCCCAAAATGGAATATTTCATGATCTTTATGTTACAACAGTGCACGTCAAATTGTAGTTTCTGCTGTACTTGTCGCGCGGCTGATTGGGAATTAACAATGATTATCTGAGTCAAAATTATTGAATTTTAAGAAACAATTGCGGTTCAGCTATTATTAAAAACGAGATGAATAATTAAATAACATTGTGTAAACTTAACTAATTTGGAGTCACTTTCACCTTGTTATATGTTTCTACGAATTGCATTAAGAGTGTGTTGTCTCCACTCAATATATTTTTATTTCTATTTTCGCTGTCAGCAATGTATAGTTTTCTATTTTTATGTCTGTGGGTTCAAGGGTGCCTTTTAAATGACATGCACAATGCGATAAAATGCGCTGGAGGCATAAGTTTACCGTATGGCTCGCTAGGCCTAGCAGATGGCCCGTAAGTCAAAATCAGCTGGGATCCCGCCGGGCCAAGGCACATGGTTTCCCAGCCCAGCAGCAGATGAGTAGACAGACAACTGTTTCGTCTCACACGCCTCAAATAAATGACAGAAAAACAAAAAGACTTTGGACGTTTACAGTCCAAACATTCTATTAGCGGTCCTCGCCGGCTAGGTCTAACTGAACAAAGAGAAATAACTTACTGTAAAAGAAAGAGGAAGATTCTCCTAGTTGCCCGAAGAGGATGGCGCTGACGTCTGCACAGAGTAACTCGTATATCGCACTTTTCACCTATCACTTTCAATTTCCACGGGCTATTTGCAACCTGTTAACTTGACAACCGACAAGAGATCACTAAAGCATTGCCGCACTACTGCACGGACCGGCACACACTGTCTCAGTCTGACCCAGTCGCAAGCAAATGAATGGAATTCCCTACATGCCTACCAAACATCTTATTCTAGAAAGACGTACCACTCCGCTAACCTTCGGTATATCCCGCTCGCTGCCGGAAATGCAACGCTACTCGCTTTAACAACATTCAAACAACGCTTTCTGCAGCGTAACCTGAAATTGATGTATAGTATTTGAAGTCTTTAGCTCCCAAGAACGATCTTTAGAAGAGTTGGAAGACACAGAAACAATAGTCTTTGCCATCTTAGGCATAACCACCCGTCTGCCCGACATCTGTTGGCCGACATCTCCACTTTCATTCAAAACTATAAGAGCGCGCTTCGTTGAAAGCCACTGACGGGGCTGAATGCTGGTGGAATGCTGAAAATGAAATGGCGTTTTATTTTGGAAATCACTTACTCTCGCTGGCTTCAAGATTTAATAGCAAACATCTGATATTTGTCCATCTATGACAGAAGAATCTTTTACACACAAATGCAGAGTTTCTATCCATGTTCAGATGTTAAAGTACAACAGTCCCATAAAGATATCCTATTGTCATTTATTTGCATATGTATTCTGCAATTATATTAATATGTTTTCTTCTTCTTCTTAATCACGATAAATATTGTCTAGAAATGGTTTCAATACATTTTTGGACTATTTTGTGGTCAGGAGGTAGGCATGAGCTCAGAGGTTCAGAGTCTCAGGTTCGATCCCCGGCTGGAGGGTGTGAATGTTTCTTAAGAAGATTTAAGCCCCATCCTCTCTCTAAGGTTTAAGTACGAGTGAGATTGAAAATGTGTGTATGTTAGTGTGTGTGAGTGTGAGAGAGGGAGGGAGGGAGATATGAGAGAGAATTTTATGTTTAATATAATTACATAGAAAGTCCAAAGTAAGCAAAAAATCAAAAGATTAACACGATATTAAACGAGTGAACACCATTGCTGATGAGCAATTGGATATGAAAAGCGGCATATAAATGAAATAAAGAATATATGGTAGATAAATTATAGATAAACAAGGGCATACAGGAAACTCTTCGGCTGTCAACTATTTCAAATATACTTATATATCTATTATAAGTTGATATTGAATGTTTCGTCTCCGAAATAATCTACTGTCCTCGATTTCAATTTCCATACACATTGAAATGTAGTTGCAATCCAAATAAAATAATAAATATGTGACTGGGAAATGTTTTGTAACGTCAGCAGTGAATGCACTTCTAAACACATTATAGAGCAAGATGTTTAGAAATTGTAGTTATGTGATACTCAAGAACACTACCGTAACACCATCACAAAATCAGTAAATATCCAAACAGAGCAGTAATGTAAGCTTTCTATATTATTTTGTACTACTTGTAATCAATGGACATTCCTCTCTTATATATGTACCTTACTAATGCTATATGAAGTTTACTAAGAGGTTGATTATTATACATACAAGCTAGTTTAGAGGAAGCAATGATATTAATAAGAATAGGGGAAGGTCGGGTAGTATCGGACACTTAAACTTTTACAAACTTATAAAATTTGTTAAGGATTAAAATGGAATATACTATACTCTATTATAAACTTCAACATGTTATTTCAATATCTTTAGAAGTTCATTTATGTTAGAGTCCTCTTTAAAGGTTTCCTTTGACATTTTATAAACCTTGCGTTTTGACCTTTCTGATTTCTGGAGGGTTGTATCGGATACAGTTATGTGCTTGAAATAACGTCGTTTTTTAAATCATAAAACAACTTTTTATTGCTAAACATACATGGTTATACAAAATAATATCAAAAAGGTAACCTCCTATACATTACTTATTATAAGTATAGAAAAATCATATTATAATAATTGAATCGATGCCATTTGTGTGTTTATATATATATATATATATATAGAAAGACACGACTCACACTCAAAATAAAGGCTGTTAATTTCAAGATCCACGCAGTTTTCAAGGGGCCAACTTTTGCAAATATTGCACTGTATCCAGTCCTCTTGAAAAGTTTTGTCTGAGATAACACTATTAGTCCATCCATCCCCTTCCTGCAATTTTTCCTCAATCAGTTGGATTGGCCCGTTCTACAAAAACCTTGAGCCACTTTAAAAATCCAGCTGCTGTTATTCACCCATTTGGTTGAGCATCGAATACACTTCCTACTGGTGCATCCCTTTCAACTCGTCGGGAGAACGAAGTAAGGAGGAATAAACAGATTCCCTGAAGCATTTATCAATAGAAGTAGTGTGACTTCCCTGCCTCTTTCTGCTGAGGTAAGTTTGCTCACTTGTGTTTTGCCTTTGACAGACATTACTTTAAGTTTGTTGATGTGACACCAGTTTCGTCGGCATTAAAAATCTTCGAACGACAAAACCTAAAGTTTTCCATTACGTCATTTAGCTTGAAAAAATCGATCGATCTATTCCTTAGAGAAACATGCTGCTCTCTGAAGGTTGATTTAGCAGTTCTTAATCGCAAGGCTGTATGCCTCTGCATAAAGTCTTTCCCAGCTTTCATCATAGTTTTGTTGAATCTATGCTTGATTTTCAGTTTCTCTGCATTGTGATAAACAAGGGTTAAAAACTCAATTTTACTCAAAGGTAAGAGCTTCAAGTTTATCACCTAAGGTACTTTTAGGTACACAATATCTTTTACTAACTTCCCTAATTGTCATTTCATGAAGTCGAACTTTTTCTACGGCTTCCTTCATGTGATTTTCATCCCAATTATGAACATTTTTCTCCATCCTAATAAAATAAAATGATAATATTCAGAATTTAACCTTTTAAACGTGTAAATATTGTCCGGTACAACCCTCCGATTGTTTGTCGATATAACCCGAACGTTCCACTCCGAAGCTTTGTTTTATAGCATGCATTCTCAGGCCTAGGCATATTTATCGCTTACAGTATAAAGAATAGTAACCCACACATCTAACAAAGCACTAAAAATATTATTTTACTCAATTTCAGAAAGCTACGTAGCTCCAAAGTTTTCTTCGTGCAGTAGAAAATTAACAAAAAACAAATAACTGATTGTCATTTGCAAACGCCTTAGCCGCTCGATCCAAAATGGTGACAGTGGCAGTATTCTACCTTAGTACGCACGTTAATGGTTTGATATGTGCTGCTGCAGATGGTTATAAGTTGTAACCCTACTTGTCCGATACAATCCGCTGTCCGATACAACCCGACCTTCCCCTAATAATTAGTCATTTACAAGCGATTAAAGAACACAAGAATACACCGCGATATACATTTCGGGATAAGTGATTAAGTAGGTTCCTTCATAAAGGATATCAAAAAACTCTGACGTGTTCAATTTACATGACTTTGTCTGCCTCTTCTGTCTTATTACTTGTTCATCATAAGTACAAGGCAAATAAGGAAATAAACTAGCTGGTCGGTGTGAAACAATTGAAACTCGATTCTCTTCGCATGGCCAGAGGCAAAATAAAAGAGATATGAAACGAAAAATGTAAATACCAATAACAAAGAACATCTCGCAAACGCTTAATTCTACAATAAAAAAGAGTATAACATAAATTGTTGTTTTAACGATATCTATAATTTTTGAGAAGTAAGTTTTTCTGTCTCTTACTGTTTATCAGTTATGCACAATTCGTATTGAATGAAGAGGTTTCAGAGGCTATTCCCAGAATATTCAACATCTATCTAAGTTACGTTTGTCCTTAAAATATTTTAAACATATAGTTTTTTAATCATAATTGTTAGAGCCATTTTTGAGAAAATGTTATTTTCTGAAAGTATTCTATGTAAAGAGTAGTTGTGAATGGGGAATTTTCCTGTAAATCTTAGTATCGCATCCTTGGAAGATACTGAACTTAAATATCAAGTTTGGTATTTATTCAACTTTTCGTTTTTGAGTTGAAGAAAAGAAACACAAATGCAGAGCTATATTAGTTAGAAATGGAGGTCATCTCTAAATGTAAGTTGGCTTGATACATCTGAAGGTTGAAACTACTCAGATCACTTAATTTCACAACTCGAGAGGTGTTATTAGTGTTTAGTATTGTTGGTCAAGTAATTGCGAAATAGTATTATAGTACTTATTGTATGAAATAGCGGAACTAACCTCTGTTCAATAATATATGTTTCTTTAAATTCAAACTTTTTCAAAGGAGTTCCGACAGTTAGCCACATAACCCGACATAACTATTAAAGCATATTCTCTCTCGTGTCTGCAATATTAAATTAACCTTAATCCCTGAGTTTTTCGCAATTATTAAATTAATCCTAACATCTGAATGTTTCGTAATTATTAAATTAGCCTTAAAATCTGAAGGTTTCATAATTATTAAAGTAGCCTTAAAATCGGGACGTTTCGTAATTATTAAATTTATGCATTAAAAACTTAATGTTTCGTAATTATTAAGTTAATCTTAAAATCTGGATGTTTCGAAATGTTATTATAAAATTAACCTTAAAATCTGGATGTTATATCTAATTATTAAATTAGCCTTTAAATCTGGATATTTTGTAATTATTAAATTAATCTTAAAATCTGAATGTTTCCAAATGTTATTATCAAATTAACCTTAAAATCTGGATGTTTCGAAATGTTATTATCAAATTAGCCTTAAAATCTGGATGTTTCGAAATGTTATTATCAAATTAACCTTAAAATCTGGATGTTTCGAAATTTTATTATCAAATTAACCTTAAAATCTGGATGTTTCGAAATATTATTATCAAATTAACCTTAAAATCTGGATGTTATACCTAATTATTAAATTAGGCTTTAAATCTGGATATTTTGTAATTATTAAATTAATCTTAAAATCTGAATGTGTTTAAATATTAAATTAGGTAATCTTAAAATCACGATGTTGCGTAATTATTAAATTAGCCTTAAATTTGAATGTTTCGTAATACACGTTATGAAAATGCTAAAGAACATCGCAGAAGAAATGACATATTTTAAAGGAATGGAGAAGACTATAAAGATAAAACAATAGAGCAATTTGATGGGATAAAATCTACAGGGGCAAGCTTCGAACTTGAGGTGAATAAAGAATTTGTGGAATGTAGTATAAGAATGTCACAACTGGAGAGAGCCGAGGAAAGGAGGAGAAGATTGAGTGTCATAATATTTGGAATAGACGAAACAAGAGGAAAAGAGTCTTGGATGATGGATTGAGGGAATGCACCTGTGTTAATTATAGTGTGGTTGATTATGTTATATTCAGCAGATATAAATTTTGCTGATTTTGAAGTTATGAATATAATTTATTCCAGTAATCATTTACCTTTAAGGGCAAAGTTTATAAGCACATATAAAGAAGAATAAAAACGAGAACACAAAGGAGGAGTAAAAATTGAAAAATACAAATGGAGGGGAGAGGAGATAGAAGCATTTCTAAAGGAATTAAAGGTCAGTTAGAGGGGTATGTAGCATGTATTACGTATTTACGACAGTATATAACAGATTAATGCAAAATAACTCGTTATCTTGAGAGAAAGGTATAACAAAATGATTTTCACCAGTTTAGAATTTTAGTGGCTCAATTCCATCCAAGTCTCCGTCGTCATCATTCTGGAAAGGATCATCGCCATTGTCATCAACATCGTCGTCGTCACCAAGACATATCATTAGTGGTTCACATTCACTGATGTGTCCGTCTAATTCCTGTGCTTTTCGTATTATTTTGTGAACTTGATTCACTTTCTTCTTCCATGTGGTCGCGTCCACCCTCGCCACACCTTCCCGCAAAAGTCTATCCACCTCTGATTGTGAAAGTCTTGTTTTGTTCCCTCACGTATAAACAAACACCAAAACACTATCAACAAATATAAATAACAAGGAATAATACGTATCTTGTACAGAACAGCTCAACGCACATGTTAGGAGTTCACAAACTGAGCACGTGGTTGGAAATATACAGATATTGCAACGGTGTAGCATCTAGATGCGTTTCCTTTGTCTGACCGACCGACCGGAATGCTTCTTTGTGATTGGTTCGGAAAATCAAACGGTAAATCTTTTCATCTGTTTTCTGTGGATGTACCAACTTAACTCCTAACTGTCAAGTGCAGGGGTTTAGCGGCGGGGATATAGTTGTGGTGGCAGGATTTTCTTGAAAATCTTCGTGTCGCATCCTTGGAAGATACTAAGCATAAATACCAAATTTGTTATTTAACGGAATTTTCGATTTTGTGCTATGCTGTCCACACACACATACATACACAGACCTTTTTCTAAAACAAATTCGGACTCAGAGTACTTCGAATCATATATTTCTGCTGAAATCTCGACATCAAATTTTTGGGTGGAATACAGTATCTTCTGTATCCACTATGTACACTGTACTTACGGACTAAAGAAAGTAAAAACGTGATACGACCTCATGATAACTCCCCAGTTGAAATAGCAGATAGGAAACAAATAATAAGACCATTTCTCCTAATTTTATCTCAATAAGCTTGAAGTAGACAGAAGAATAATCTTTTTAACGTTAAAACACATTGTTGTTAAAATTAGCAGAAATGGTCTTATTATTTGTTTCCTTGTGAGTGGAAGGGAAATGAGACTAACACTAAGCTAAAGCGATAGTCAAATCTTTTGAAAGCTGGTGCCTATGTTTATGGACAGGAGTTGACAAATAACCGTACGAGAAAAATATAAGTATTTTAAAGCGGAAACCAATAACAAGGGATCTCACAGAAACGGTCAGCTATGCTAAAAAAGACGTAAATGACATAAAGTTCGTGTTTTAACGTAATCTACATTTTTGTATGCTAAGTTTTTATCTATCTTTATCGTTTACGGCGGCGCCATGGTCGAGTGGTTAGACCACTTGTCTCGCACTTTGCCCCGGGTTCAATCCCAAGCGACTGCATGTGAGATATGTGGTGGATAAAGCGGCGCAGAGACGGGTTTTCTCCGATTCTCCGGTTTCCCCCGCAATCGCATTCCCCCGCCCCATCAACATTCCATGTATCATCAGTGTCACCGCCTGCGGTGCCGTATGTAGTAAAATCGGATGTTAAACACTATAGAAACAAAGTCTTACCGTTTACCAGTTATTCTGAAAATTCATCCAGAATAAAGAGGTCTTCAGTGACTATTCCCACAAAATGCAAGGTACACCTTATATTTGTCATGTAAATATCTTTAATATACAGTATTTTAATAAAATTCGTTAGAGCCATTTTGGAGAAAATCAAATTTTTGGAAACTTTTTCCATGTAAAGGGTTGTTTGGTATGGAGGGATTTTCTTGAAAATCTTCACGTCGCATCCTTGAAAGATACTAAAATTAAATACCAAGTTTGATATTAAACGGACTTTACTTAGCTATGCTGTCCAAACACACAGGGCCTTTTTCTAGAAATCCTTTTTTTGTGGGGGGGGGGATTCAGTGGGTCTCAAAACATTTATTTCCGGTGAAATCTCGGTATCGAATTTTTGAGTGGAGTACAATATCTTCTTTATTCACTATTTAGGTACATAGTACATGTAGAGAGAGAGAGAGAGTAAAAAGGACCCTATAAAACATTATTTTTATTTTCTCTATACATACTATGTATGTACATAGTGTATAGAGAAGGTATTGTATTGCACCCAAAATTCGACATCCAGATTTCATCGGAAATACATGTTTTTGGGATCCCCCTGAATAAAAAAACAGCATTTTTAGAAAAGAGGTCCGCGCGCGCGTGTGTGTATGTCTGTGGGCAGCATAGCTCAAAAAACGAAAAGGTCGTTAATTACCAAACTTGATAAGTTCAGTATCTCCCAAGAATGCGACATGAAGATTTTCAAGAAAATCCCCCGATACCAACTACCCTTTACATAGACAAGATTTCGAAAATTTTGATTTTCCCAAAAATGTCTCTAACAATTTTGATTAAAAGCTCTTATATTTACATGACAAATAAAATATATATCTTGAATTTTAAGGAGATAACTTCTAAACAGCTCTTTATTCTGGATTAATTTTTTCGAATTTTGCATAACTAGTAAACAGTAAGAGTTAGACAAAGATTTACCACACAAAAAATGTAGAGCTCCTTATAACACAGAATTAATGTCTTATACATTTTTTCCTGGGATTAACCGTTTTCGAGATATTACCTGTTATTGGTGTCAGTGTTAAAATACTTAAACTTTTCTCATACAGGAACTTGTCAGCTCCTGGCCACGCAAAGAAACAGATTTCAATCCCATAGCAACCATCTTTTAAAACATTTGACTGGCGGCTAGCCTAGTGTATTTCCTTATGTCCCTTCTACTTATAAGGAACTAAATAATAAATAATTGTCTGCTAGTGTTTAACTCGATTAGCATGAGGTGGATAAAAGAATAAACTTACTAACAATAATTTATTACAGAGATGTAGAGAAAGTCATGAGAATGAAAATTTTCTGTTTGCACTCATAAGTTTAAAACCTGTCACGAAGAATCATGTGGAAACTGGTTTTCCTAAAGTTTGGCAAATGGGGTCTGTGTTTACAGCTTGTGTTTCTCCCGTACCAAAAAGTGATGACTCTTATGAGATGACGAATAGCACTCCATTCCACAAATTCATCGCATTCATCTGCCACTATGAGTTTGTTTCTTTTGCAAGTTTCTGTAGGTGTTGGGAGCCGATCTGTTTTCACTATTTCACTGCGTGAAACACGAAAACTCTACTGAAAAATCAACTCGTCCTCAATTAACTAATTTTTAGTGATTTCCCTCTAGAGTATTTCACTACTGCACGGAAGAGGCCATCTTGTACAAACTGAATATTGCGCTTTCTTGTCTGTTTTAATTATTGTACACGCATAATTTTTCGTCCTCAGAACAATACACATGGTTTCTTTTATGTTTATGAAACAGAATACAGCTTGAGACTATTTCACTGTTGTATTTGTAACAGAGCAGTAATTTTATTTGTTTATTTATTTTGCAGTAAATATAAGAAATATGTGACATAAGATTGCGAATTGTATTTTCCTTCTATAAGGGTTAAAAGGCTGATTCAACCAATGGCGTCGCTCTCATGCCGGTATAATTGTAGGTATAGGCACCAGTCTCTTTCAAGTTTAGAAAACCTTGTCCTAGCGTTAACCTCACATCTGTACTCGTTCCTCTTTCACTGAGAATCTGTTCCTCCCTCATTCCCTCCTTAGCAATGTTTGCAAAAGCCAAGAACTGACAACGGTCAGATTGATCTTTTGGCTTATCCCACCTAAATGAGACTGTGCCTGTTGATTTCTAGTTAAGAAACTCAGAATAGCCTAGTTTAAAATGTTTCTATTCACTTAGGAGACATTCTATTCACATTAAGATTCATTACATTAAGAAGTGATCTACAGAAGAATCTCTTACCCATATGGGCGGCGCTGTGGCTGAATTGTTAGACCCGCTCGCCTCTCGCCCGATTTCGATCCCAGGGGACTGCATGGGGGATTTGTAGTGCATGGGTTTTCTCCGGGGTATCCGGTTTCCCCCGCTATTCATTCTCCCAATTGCTCCCTAATCATCTTTCCTGTCATCCATTTCACTGTCACTTCATATCACCCATTTCCTCACTTTCAGGCTTCGAGCTGACCACCCATCCTGGTTTATCTCTGATACAGGCTTGACGCTACATACTAAGTCTTCGAGTCTGCAAAGAATTCTGAATATTTACGATTCCATACTACGGAATAATAAAACTGGTGTAGTATGTCCTGTAAAGATAGGAGTCATTCAAGATTAAGACGGAGTATACAAAGTCAAATTTGTTTCGACTCATGTCGGCCACCAACATGAAGTAGCTCACTTGGGATTGACGAATAAAGAAAGAAACAGTATAGCTGCGGATATTACTATAAAAATCCGTTTCAAAATATACTTCATAATATATGAGATTCGATATCTGTTTCTAATCTAGAAAGTGTCATTTTAGTAAACCATTGTTCTCAAACTTAAAAAGACTGAAACTAAATATACAGAAAGATATGCGCACTCTTGCTTGCAAGAGAGAAAAGCACCAATAAGTAATAGTGTAAGCCATAATTTTTCGTAAATAATCACTTTAAACGAACAATTGCACTTAAAGCAACTAATAAAAATTATTCCGTTTAACTGAATAGACTGGTAGGCGTACGATTTGCTTTTCTGCGTTATTGTTTATGAGGAAAGAGCATAAATAACAATGAACTGAAAATACGTATGTGCCCAGGACTCTTGCTTTCTGTGATTGAGGTCACTGTGCCCTGTCTGTAACATCAAGAGATCCAGAACCTCCTCAACAGGCGTCTATCACCTAAGTCCTGGGGGTTTACAGGGTAAACAAAGAACCTGTATGAATAGTACAATCTGTGAAACGATAAGTGATAAGGCTACTGGCCCCAAGCGGGCTTGTAAGTCGTTGGGGGAGGGGGTGCAAGTACAACACAGAGCAGGATAATACTAGGAAGAAGAAGATAATACATAAGATTATGACAAATATTTGTGATATATTTCCTCATAAGAGGGAACAATTTAGATTTTATATTAATCATTTCCACTCTAGTATTTATTTAATTCAAAAGATGTATTTGATATAAAACGCTGCTCTCAGGAAATTCAAGATATATATTTAATTTATATCAACATCATAAGGGCAGTTTACCAGTAATTATTTAAGTTGAACAATAGTTTGGAGTGATGGAAATTGCACGAAAATCTACGCCTTGCATCTTTAAAAGACGATGGACTTATACACCAAGTTTGGTATGCCCACTTTGTCGTTTTTACTGATAACACGCAATCGCGGAGATTTTAATATTCTTTTGAGGGGAGGTCTCCGAAATCCCAAAGCGCGTTTTTCTGGTTAAACCTCCATTTAGTTATTTTTGGATTACAATACATTGCTACTCTGACAAACATATTTAAGTGGCAGATAAAATAATAATTTAAGATATTAGATTGTTGGAACTGAACCAAACTTTTGGAACTATTTCAATCAATGGAAAACTGTAGTCTAAGTTTGCAAGATCCCACATTTAATTTTGATTTTGACTGTGCTCAACGAAATCAAGGGAATCTACTTAATACTTGATACATTACAGTTATGGGTTTATTAATGTTGTTTTGGTAATCATGGTGAAAATAAATAATTCCAAAAGTATAGAGAGCATAAGGAACAGACGGTAATATCTCCAATAGGGCAAGAGTGTTCCCGGTCTGCTAATGCTAGTTGCATATGAAACAGTAATTTTATGTGTGCGCACTACATAATGTAGAATTCTCATTTCAATATAATAAAGAAAATAAAACTAATAAGCAAATGAATATAAAAGAACGGGGGGAAAGAGATTGCAGTAACAAATAAATAAATGATTAAAATTAAAACCAGAGATTTAGGAATATTAGCTGCAAGGTTTATTTGGTAATGTGGGTCAGAAAGTCATTAGCAGAACGTATATACAATAGAATTGTGGAAAGTTTGTGTTCCGAGTGTTAACAAAGAAGACACATTAAACATTAATAACCAAGGGTACTTTGGACCTGAAGGAAGCAAACTGGAGTCTAATGCTTTTGCTGCGGTGCCAAACTTATTCGGTGAGAGGAGACCGATTTGGAAAAACCTTTGACTGAAAATACTGACCAATAGAAATTAAGAAATGTTTAACTTCGGATCCATTCGTGTCCGATCATAGAAAATAGGAGGGGCCATAAGAAATTTGTCTAGGCCCGAAGAGAGGTTACGGCCACGAATGGTAGAAGGGAAGAGGTTACTTATAAATTATCAATGGTGCTGAGCAGACGTGTTGCATATAGTAACTTCATGCTGCGATATAAAGTATGTGTCTTTATTTTAGGAAAGTGAGTTGTCATTTCTCCGAGTTCACATGGGAATTAGAGCAGGGAATAGTTGGGAAATAGGGTAAATCTGCAAAAAAAAGTTTAATTGTAAGAATCTTATTCAGTGTGGGGGAATAACATTGTAAATGAGAAAATCCCTAAAAGAGATCCTAGTTTTAAGCCCTTCTTATCCTTCCAAATCCTGCCATAAAATGGCATATAAACCATAAAATTCCCACCACAAATGGCGCCCAACGTTTCTTGAAACCCACAATCCAGATACCCAACATTCCTGAACTCGACACTCACAGAGCAAGCTACAAGACCACACATACATAGATCAAGGATTAATGCAGCTCGCAGCCACACCAAAGGACACCAGCAGGGAACACCTGTAAGTACAAATTTTTTCAACACCAGTGCAGTGCAACGACACCGTATGATTTTACGAAGTAAGAAACTAGTCAAGATGGCCGAAAATAATGCTTCTGAGAATAACGTAAATGCTTCAAACTCACAAGACACAGTTCCAGTAAATTGCAATGACCCTTCAGTAAATCTTATGTTGCAACAAATACTTTTGCAATTTGCACAATTACAATCTCAATTAGAATTACAATCACAAAAAAGTGAAAGTTTAAATAATGCAGTAACTCAATTGCAATCACAACAAAATGAAAATTTAAACAATGCAGTGGCTCAATTACAGCTGCAACAAAGTAAATCTTTAAACAATGTAAGTGCAACTTTGAATGACAATTTGAACACAGTAGCTTCACAATTAAAAACCCAACTAGAGGAATAAGCATCTCAACAGGGCGAAATCCTAGACCATAAAATTCAAGAACTTAGTTCAAATTTGGAGAAATCCTTAGGTTCACATTTTGAATTAAAATTCCAAGAACACCAAAAGGCTTTGCAAGCCCACATCAGCCAACAAACACAAGTACTAGACAGTGTGCGTCTAGAAAATTTAACAGTGCAGGCTGAAGTACAAAATATACATACACAACTGTATGACTCGCAACAGCAGAACACAACATTGCGAGAAGAAATGACTAGCTTTACAAATGAATGCAATAACCAAAGGGCTCAGTTGCGAAGTGAAATGCAAGCAGCTTGCGAGGAAATAAAATCCCAAAATTCAGTGGAATTCAATTCTATAAAACAAACATTTGATCTCACTGAAGCGCAAACACTTGCATCTCAACAAGGCGGTCCCCATGGCCGCGCTCGCAAAGGCTTTGGTGCTTCGTAGAGCTGGGGATCGTGGGTTCGAGTCCCGCCTTGGGCATGGGTGTTATATGTTTGTGTTTATGTGTGTGTTGTAACAGTAAGAAACCAGCAATCCAGTAATAATACAGAAAAACAAGGTGAAAAAAGGTAAATAAAAGTAGGGTATACAGTGGCGGAGTCCCGATCAGGCTCCGGTATCGTATTTAAAAAAATAATTAAAAAAAAAATGATCAGTTAAATATGTGTTCACGAGAGATTACTACTCTGAAACAATCAGTGGCGCATTTTCAGGAGAGTCGTGTGTCAAATCACACGACCACGCCCATTGCAATCTCTGGCGCACACATGCCTGAGGAAATACAACCAGTAGAGAATGCTATTCTTGTATCTCCTTCAACAACTTTTAATGTGACTCAGGGTTCCTCATCTAGGTTAAATAACTTACCAGTTCACCATACTTTGCCTCTACACTACAATTTGTTAACTCAGATAGCCGTGCCTCAATTTGTCGATACGCGTGACAATGCGAAAAGATTCATCATGGATCTTGAATCTTATTTTGATTTGAAGCAGGTCCCAGAACACTTAAAACTATTAATTGTTAAGAAGGGTTTACAAGGTAGATCACTATCGTGGTTTAGGCTAGTAGTAGGAGAGCATGCAAGTTACACAGAATTTAGAAACTTGTTTTTACTAAATTACTGGAACAGTACAACTCAACACACAGTTAGAAGTAAAATAAATAATGGTCGATATATCCCAGGAAGAGGACAGCCGATTATAGATTATTTCTTAACTTTAGCACAACAGAGTACATTACTCGAACCACCGATGGGAGAGGAAGAATTTGTCAGACTGATAGCGAGGCATTTTCCACCCAGCTTTGCAACAATTTAATTGTGGCAAGGTCGACAACAATTCCAGAAACATTGGATTTGTTGACAGCACTGCAGGAGCAAGAGCAAACAGCTGACAGACTCAGGGAGCCTCATTCTTGTGGGTTAAGGGCACACCCTTACACAGGCAACAGTGGACGTAACCAACCATACCAAACGTCAGAGCGACCACGCCCACCATACCAGCATGCACAGGGAAATTATAGAGAACCACAAAGGCCGATGCACCAGCGAGAACAACAAAGAACACACAGAATAAACCATTTAAATTTCAGGCAACATGGCGACCACAGACAGCGTTGGGGTGACATCCGGCGCAGGCCTGATTTTCGCCAACAGAGCAGATCGCCGCAGAACAGCCCGCCTCGACACAGCAAAACCATGCCAGCACATGGGAAAGTAACGTCACCAAGAAAGGACCAACGGCAACAGAACAATGAAACTTAGAACAACGCAACCACAGAATGGCCGAGGAATGGCGGAATAATGAGCCACGAACAAAGAAAGGAAACGCCAACAAACAACGGAGCCATAAGGAAGACCACGTGGTTCGGCAACAACATGAACTATCAAAGTGACAGCGGCGGAGGTAGCGCATCCGGCTACCAGCAGCCTCCATTACACTAAACGGGGCATGCTTAACATTCCCGCCAGCAAGCCCAAGACCAGTGAGCAGATACGCGATCAAGGCTGTTTCTTGAGAATTATGTGTCACAAAAAGCACACAGCGTGGACGAAGCACTTAGCAACAACTGAAAAGATTTTCAATAATGTGCCAAACGCAAATACAGGAATTTCCCCGAAACTGCTGCACTTGGGACAAATGCCGGAAGAAATTGTCATGGGAATGCCATCAACTTTGACCTACCAAGAAGAAGATGACGAGGAGAGGACCTTAAAACAGGCATATGAGCGAATGATGCGCCATATTGAGCGATACGCTAAAACTTGGAATCCGGAGCTGGGAACATTGGTGCTATATAAAGCATATCATCTATCTTCGAAATTGAAGAAGTTGACGATTAAAATGCATCTCCTTTGGCATGGCCCTGCTAAGATTATTCAAGTACTTAGTGATCGATCTTTTGAGTTAACGCACCATAGGACGGGAAAAATAATTGGGAGGTGCAATATATCTCTTTTGAAGCCGTTTAAAGGACCTCCAAATGTCGGAGAAAATCCATGATGAAAATTTTCGTTATGAGGGAAGCCAATTGTCTTAATTAGATCAAAATTTATTTTTTCTGTATTTTCTTACAACCAAGTCAACATTTATGGCTTATTAGGTATATAATTTTTTACTATAGCCAAACTTTAGGACATAACTAGAAAACTCAATTGGTATGAGAGAGCAAAGATCAGTGAGCTTGTACAAGCCTGACAATTGTACTTTGTATGTGCAATGTGTTAATAGTTTATGTAATATGCACTTAAAATGAAACCGCAAAGGAGGGTTCATAATGCTCAAGTTAACGACGAAGATTAAAATGTATCGGAGAACAGGTAATTTATGTAAGGGAGAAAAACAGGTTTTTGTACGGCCAGATCTGGTCAGCTGATCTCACAATGGAGCAAAAATAGGGGTGTACTTTCAGTGCGGCCGTAGATACATTAAAGTGCCTCAAATTCGCAGAAAAGTATGTAAAGACGTATTGTTTATGTTGGGAAAAGACGGACGTAAATCACTAAAATGTGCTAGGGCAAGGTCAATAAAAGTAAATTAAGGAAGGGAAATAATCTGTGACAATGTACAACTTAATAATTTATATTTGTAACATGATTTAAAATGTAAACAAGTGTACTGAGATGTAGGCGGCTAGGGAATAGGAGGAATATGTTAAATAAAATGAAGGGTTCACCAAGCACATGTAATAACCCATGCATTTTATAAAGGGTAACAAGGTGATCAAACTAAATATACAAAAATCCTGTTAATGAGATTTTGAAATTAAATGAGTCAGAAATAATAATAGAAGAAACAACCTTAAACAAGAGTATTTCAAAGTTGATGATGTGCATCGCAGAATAGATACTTTTATTTTATTTTAATTTAAAGCCTTGCAAATTAGGGGGTTTACAATGTAATTTGAATGTAGATTAAATACCAAATCATATTAACATGTAACTATATAAGGGTATCTTTGTATGTATATTTGTATTTATGTATGTGACTAGGCTAAGAATTTAGTATTAAATTAATTCTCAACCTTGAGTCACAGGGGTCAGGAAAACTGATTAAAAATAAAAAATGCCCACACAATTTGTAAATAATGTAGCATTCACTCATAAAAACACTAAATAGTAATTTCTCGCAACCAGGTGCAACGACCTTGAGTGACGTGTGATATACAAACGTGTGAAATTCTTTCTCAAATTAAAAAAAAAAAAAATGCGTGTGCAACAGTGAAAGGACATTTTCTCTTACAGGCTACATTTAAAACAACAAGAACATACAAGTGACAAAGAGAATACAATTTCTTATAGAAAGTTTATATAACTTCACACTTCATGAAGAAAAGTAAACTTTTGTTAAATAGGTTAAGTTAAAATATAAGGAATTTATGTAAATAGAGTTCCCCTCTGATGACTTCCAAAAAGGGTATGAATATTTTAAACACTATGTGACGAAACAGGAAACTACGGATAGCTCTGTAGTGGGTTTTCAAGCGACGAGTGAATTTCAATACAGTTGAAATTAACACCTCGCTTGAAGGGCATTTAATGTAGAATTCTCATTTCAATATAATAAAGAAAATAAAACTAATAATCAAATGAATGTAAAAGAACGGGGGGAAAGAGATTGCAGTAACAAATAAATAAATGATTAAAATTAAAACCAGAGATTTAGGAATATTAGCTGCAAGGTTTATTTGGTAATGTGGGTCAGAAAGTCATTAGCAGAACGTATATACAGTAGAATTGTGGAAATTTTGTGTTCCGAGTGTTACAAAGAAGAAACATTAAACATTAATAACCAAGGGTACTTTGGACCTGAAGGGAACAAACTGGAGTCTAATGCTTTTGCTGTGGTGCCAAACTTATTTGGTGAGAGGAGACCGATTTGGAAAAACCTTTGACTGAAAATACTGACCAATAGAAATTAAGAAATGTTTAACTTCGGATCCATTCGTGTCCGATCATAGAAAATAGGAGGGGCCATAAGAAATTTGTCTAGGCCCGAAGAGAGGTTACGGCCACGAATGGTAGAAGGGAAGAGGTTACTTATAAATTATCAATGGTGCTGAGCAGACGTGTTGCATATAGTAACTTCATGCTGCGATATAAAGTATGTGTCTTTATTTTAGGAAAGTGAGTGGTTATTTCTCCGAGTTCACATGGGAATTAGAGCAGGGAATAGTTGGGAAATAGGGTAAATCTGCAAAAAAAAGTTTAATTGTAAGAATCTTATTCAGTGTGGGGGAATAACATTGTAAATGAAAAAATCCCTAAAAGAGATCCTATTTTTAAGTCCTTCTTATCCTTCCAAATCCTGCCAAAAATGGCATATAAACCATAAAATTCCCACCACATACAGTAAGGTAAGTTCTACTACAGCGTATGAAAAACAAAATTGTCAACAATCAACGCTCATATCATCTATTCTGTAAACAAAATATTCTTGAGAAAGCTTATTATTCTATCTACTTCATGCTAATATAGATAAGCATTAACAGAAATAGTTTGAATATGCATTTTCTTGTAGCTTCAAGTAATACACTGCGCTAAAGCGATAGTGAAATCTTTTAAGAGCTGATCGCTATGTGATGACTTTGAAATTCTGTTCTATTTGTATTACCAGGATAAATAAAAATAAAATCTGATGTGTTACACTCACATGCTTTTTCTACCTATTTCACAACAAACTATTCACAACTTCTACCTACTTCGAATTAAACACTAGCAGAAATTGTCTTATGACTTATTTACTTGTAGGAATAAGGGTAATAAGAGAAGATATCAAACTAAAGTTAAATATTTTAAGAGCTGGTCGCTATGCGATGATCTTGAAATTTTGGACACGTTGCACGGTCAGGAGTTAAAAGAAAAAAATATGACTTCTCATTTGAAAAAAAAGTGTAAGCACTGGACAATTTAAACCAATAACAAAGAATATCTCAGAAACAGTAGAAATGCTTGACTCCACGAAAAATATACTTTACATACCTTCTGAGATTTGACGAGATCTAAATTTTTTGGGTAGTACGCTGTCTATCTCTTACGGTTTACCAGTTATGCAAAAGTCATTCAGAATGACGAGAACTACAGAGGCTATTGCCAGTAAGTTGAAGATATGCATTTTATATATACGGTATTTGAATCAAAGTCGGTACACTCATTTTTGAGAAAATGAGAATTTTCAAAAATTTTCCACATTAATGGTGGTTTAATGTGGGGGAACTTTCTTGAAAATCTTCGTGTCGCGTCCTTGGAAGATACTAAACGTAATGGATACCAATGTTGGTGTTTAATGGACTTGTCCACAGAGAGAGTGAGAGAGAGAGAGACAGTCAGACAGACACACACGCGCGCGCGCGCGCGCGCGCACACACACACACACACACACACACACACACACACACACATTGGCCCTTTTCTAAACATCCGGTGAAATCTGGTATCGAATTTTTGGGTGGAATACAAAAACTTCTCTATCTACTATGTATGCACTACATTGTACATAGGTGATAAAGAAAGTACAATATTCTTAGTATTACTTTAAAATGTATAACTGTATTTTATTGCACTCTGTACAACAAAAAAAAATCCATGCTATTTATCTAAGAATCAGCAACCACCACTGCACTCATAGTCTGTTGGGTTTACTTTCTCTATCATGTATGCACAATGTACATAGAGGATAGAGAAGGTATCGTACGCCACTGAAAAATTCAATACCGAGATTTCAGCGGATATACATGTTTTGAGACCCCTGACCCAAAACATTTTTTTTAGAAACATCTGTGTGTGTGTGTGTGTGTGTGTGTGTGTGTGTCCCTGTGTGTTATCTTCTAAGGATGCGACTCAAACATCCGCAAGAAGAAATGTTCCATGGAACATTTTTTGAAAAGTTTGATTTCCTCAAAAAAATCGTGTTATTTTGATTAAAATGCCCATCCATATGTTTAAGATATTTTCATGACAAACCGAATGTGTGTTTGGAATTTTGTAAGAATAGCCTCTGAAGACCTGTTCATTCTGGATGACTTTTGCATAACTTTTATGTAATTGGTAAACAGTAGGATAGACAAAAACTTACTACACAAAAATGTAATTTCTTTAAAACACACAATTTAGGTCATATACTTTTGTTTCGTAGAGTTAAATGTTTACTAGATATTCCGAGTTATTGTTTCAGTTTTAAGGTACCTACTCAAACTTTTCTCAAACGGGAGGTATCTTTCGTTTCGTCTCTTTTGTTTACTCCTAACATGCTAAGAGAACTGAATTTTAATTGTTTTGCATAGCGACCGCTTTTAAAATATTTCACTATCACTTTAGCCTGTGCATTCCCTTATTTCCCTTCTACTTACAAAGAAGCAAGCAATAAGAGTATGTTGCTAATGTTTATCATGGTGTAGATAAAAGAACAACCTTTTGTAAGAAACCTTTGTACAGGAACAGCTAGAGAAAGTCATGTGAATGGAACACATCAGAGATTTTTATCTACCGGATCGTGTCAAAACTATGTGGTCTTAGGCAACTTTGCGGATTGCGTTGTTATGTGGTTCGGGGTTTTCCTGTCCTTGGTGAGCAGTCTCGAACGCACCGCAGAGGAATAGCATAAGCCATACACTCATAGAGTCATTTGTAATTAAACATAAGATATTCATATTTACCGCATAATCAATTTGATGTGCAATGAAATAGCGAGGAAACGCCATTCATGTCGAGAAAGGTCGTAATTTCACTTGTTACAGCAAATGTGAAATGGCAGTAGGAGAGTCAAACCCGTGTTGCCGCACAGCAGTCAGTGAAGTGAACGCTTCTAGTGGTCTACGAAGGTCTTGGATTCCCGCAACCTAATGCTTCCGGCTGGACTACAACCGGAATAAGCACAACCGAAATCTCAAGATAAGGAAACAGCTGATATTCTGCTGTGGGAATTCCGTTATCTTCATTCATTGCCACACGAACATTGAGAACTCTTGGCCATGGTGCTACACACTTCTCCAGTAACGGAAGCTTTCCAGCGACAATAAGGAATCCTGCCAGAAATAACACTCTTCACTACAAGTGTGAGAAAACATCATCATAATCATCATCATCATCATCATCAGAGCTCAGCATTTGTGTATTTTGTTGCTTTATTTAGAATAATAAGATTTCTTACATGTTTCATTTAATAAAATGTTAATTTTATAGTCTATTTTCATGGCCTATGCCTTCTTGTAGCTAAAGAGCCGACTATGCCTTTTTACCTTCTCTAGGGCGTATGAACGAATAAATTCCATACCAAGATTTCACCAGAAACACATGATTTGAGACCTTCTGAATCCCAATAAAGGAGTTTTAGAAACATGCCCGTCTGTGTCTGGGTGTGTATGTCTGTGGACAGCATTACCCAAAAACAAAAAGTAGGTTAAATACCAAACTTGGTATTTAAGTTCATTATCTTCCAAAGCTGCGACACGAAGATTTTGGGAAAATCCTCCGACCGCTAACTACTCATTACATGGAATATTTTTTTGAAAATGTGTAACGATTTTGATTAAAATACCATATGACTAAGATATTTTCAACACAAATAAAGTGCATATCTTGAAATTTCTGGGAAGACCTCTTCATTCTGGTTGACTTTTGTCTAATTGGTGAACCGTAAGAGACAAGACAAAAACGTGTTACACACAAAATATAGATGTTGTTAAAAATACATACAATTTTACTTTCTCTCCGCGTACTATGTATCTGAATAGTGTATAGAGCAGGCATTGTATTCCACCCAAAAGTTCTATACCGTGATTTCACCGAAAATGAACTTTTTGAGATCCCCTGAATCCAAAATAAACATTTTTAGAAAAAGGTCAGTATGTGTCTGCGTGTCTGTCTGTCTCTTTGTCTGTCTGTAGACAGCAGAGCTGAAAAACGAAACGTCTGTTGAATAGCAAACTTGGTACTTAAGTTTTTATCTCCCAAGAAGATTTTCAAGAAATTCCCCCCTTCCCAACCACTCTTACATGGAAAGATTTTCGAAAATATTTCGAATTTCTCAAAACTGTCTCTAATTATTTTGATTAAAAAATCGTACGCTAAAGATATTCATATGGCAAATAATATATTATATAATTTGACTTTTCTGGGAATAGCCTCTAAAGAGGTCTTTATTCAAGATGAATTCTGCTAAATTTTGCATAACTGGTAAACCGTAAGATATACACAGAAATTTACTACATAAAATGAGATATTCCTTGTTGTTGGTTTCAGCTTTAAAACACAAATACTTTTCTCATACGGAAATTTGTCAACTCAGGCCATACAAATAAAGGAATTTCAATGACATAGCAACCAGCTTTTAAAAGGTTTGACTATGACTTTAGCCTATGGTACTCCCTTATTTGCCTTCTGCTTAGAAGAAAGCAAGCAAAGACCATTGCTGCTGATGCTTATCTGGGTTAGCATGAAGTGGATAGAAGAAAAATCTTTTTACCTATTTGTAACAGAAATGTAGAGAAAGTCATATGGATGAATACATGCGATTTTTACGTTTTCTACTTAGCACATAGGTAGAGAGGGTATTGCACTCCAGCCAAAATTGCAATACCGAGGTTTCACCCGGAAATTCACGTTTTAGGGTCTACTGAACCCCCCAAAAAGTATTTTAGGAATAGTATTTTAGGCGTGTCTGTGAATACGATGACTCAAAAACGAAAAGTCGCTATAACAACAATTTGATATTTAAGTTTAGTACATTTCAAGGATGCGACGCAAAGATTTATAGGAAAATCCCCCCCCCCAAATCTACCCTTTACATGGAAAATTTTTCGATAGTTGTATTCTAAAAAATGGCTCAAACGAATTTGATTAATATGCCGTATATTAGAGATATTTACATGACAAATAACTGGGAAACAACTGGGTGAGAGATAGAAAACAACTTACTACACATGAAATGTAGATCTCGTTAAAATACACAATTTATGTCATACACATTTTCTTCATGCAGTTGAACATTACCGAGATATTCCTTGCTTTTGATTCAGTTTTAAAATACTTAACATTTCTCAACTCCTGACCATGCAAAGAAACGGATTTCAGTCACATTGCAATACATTTTTAAATAATTTGACCAACGCTTTAGCCCTATGTACTCCCTTCTACTTACAAGGAAGCAAGAAATAAGACCATTTCTGATAATGTTTATCTCGATTAGCATGAAGTAGAGAGAGTAAGCTTTGTAACAATCATTTGTTACAAAGATTAGAGAAAACTCATGTGTATGGAACTTATTAGATTTCTTTTTTATCTTGTGTACTACTTAGCTGTAATAAACAAAGAAGGTATTGTACTCCATAAAATTATACAAAGAGATTTCACCGGAAGTACGCGTTTAGAGATCCCCTGAATTAAAAAGTGACCATTATATTTAATTAAAAGCAGGATCTATCAAACATGTGGCTATTTTCCCGAACCCTCCTTTTGATACATTGAAAATCTTTCGTTATTTGTAAAAATGCCTGTAACGCTTCTTTTAAAATGCCAGATACTTAGGATATTTGTATGGCAAATAAGATGTGAATTTGTTTCGTGTAACCTATGAGGTCTGTTTTGTTTCATCCTGAATGATATGACAATCGCAAAGTCTTGCGAAGAGTAATGACATCAAATTATATTAAAACAAATATCCAAAGGAACAAACTTTAATTACAGATCTCTAAAGCCAAAATGCAATGCAGTAAGCTTTAAATATATACACAAATAAAAGAACAGTTATGGTTTTAATAGGGAAGAATCCTATTAATATAAAACAAGCAACTTTCAATATAAATTGTAGAAAAGCTTCCAATATCTCACATGTGAATTGTTTTAAATTTGACAAATATATTGAGATGAAGGCTAATAAATTCCGGGCCATTTGCGAAACAACTATTGAAAGAGCTTTAGGGGGAAACTAGACAAGAAGCACAAATTAAGCTTACAAGGTGATGGTTGTGGCCACTGCTATATATGGTACGAATCATGGACAAAAATAAAAGAAAACGTCTGCGAAAATAATTAAAAGCAATTTGCGCAAACGACGCAAGAGAAAAAAAGATGTTACAGAGGGACAGAATCTTATTACACAAATCATTAGATTTTGTTAAAGCACACAATTTAAGTCAAATGCATTTTTGCTTTGTCTGCTAACTATAGTAAGTAGGGGAAGTATTGTTCCACCCAAAAATTAGATGTCGAGATTTCATCGGAAATATATGTTTTGAGGTCCCCCTGAATAACAACTTTAGTAAAAGGTCCGTTTGTGTATATGAATGTGTGTGTATTTGTGTGAATAGTTTGTAGATGAGTAAGTGGAAAAAGTCAGTAAATGCAAGACATCAGATGGAGCAAGAACATTTCAAGCCTCAAAAGCAATAGACATAAAAACATTGTAACCAGAAAATAAAATACAAAGGCTGTGTGAGAAATAATATAAGTGTAGCTAAACATTCGCGCAAAGGGTATTCTCATCTTGACTAGAGTTAAGGGTAGGAGTAGAGTAGAGTAATTTCAATAAATTTGTCGGTTCTAAGCACATAATATATCGATAGTTAAATATCGATAATTTTTAGTGAAACATGAATCTTATTGGTACATAGGTATCAAATAACTTATCTATTGTGTGGAATAAAATATAAGAATACAGATTTCAAAGTGTAAGGGCATTTTCTATACCGTCAATAATGACTAATCTGAAAAGCTACATCTCGGGTCTATCCATAAAATGCATGATCATCTTTCTGTTTTCGAATTTTAAATAACTTCTCAAGATTTACAATTAATGTAAACTGTATTATTTGGAATATTTAGCTTTGCAATTTGAAATGTTACGCTTGAAATACTAATGCAATATACTTAGTTCATTAATATGCAAATGACAGATTTAAGAAAACACTATCCTAGGTTATACAACCCTTTTAAACTGTTGAATTTTTCTCTGGCTTCCATTTGGTGTGTTTGTCATTGCTACTTGTTAAGCAATTACCGTCATGTACTTGTTTTATCTCATTGCTGAAAGCCCTCTCGTGGCTTTTAAAGCGGTCCTTAAAATCAAGGATATCGAAACTAGAAAAGCGAGCAGAACGCGATGTAGGTACGTGGCAAGACTATTAATGGGCATGAGCATCGTAACTGCGAATAACGACAGCTAGTGGGAAACCTATCTGCCAGTGCCTTCGTGCTATTCTTCACAAATCTGATTACATTCAGGCAGGCAGGCAGCTATGTATGTATGTATGTATGTATGTATGTATGTATGTATGTATGTATGTATGTATGTATGTATGTATGTATGTATGTATGTATGTATGTATGTATGTATGTATGTATGTATGTATGTATGTATGTATGTATGTATGTATGTATGTATGTATGTATGTATGTATGTATGTATGTATGTATGTATGTATGTATGTATGTATGTATGTATGTATGTATGTATGTATGTATGTATGTATGTATGTATGTATGTATGTATGTATGTATGTATGTATGTATGTATGTATGTATGTATGTATGTATGTATGTATGTATGTATGTATGTATGTATGTATGTATGTATGTATGTATGTATGTATGTATGTATGTATGTATGTATGTATGTATGTATGTATGTATGTATGTATGTATGTATGTATGTATGTATGTATGTATGTATGTATGTATGTATGTATGTATGTATGTATGTATGTATGTATGTATGTATGTATGTATGTATGTATGTATGTATGTATGTATGTATGTATGTATGTATGTATGTATGTATGTATGTATGTATGTATGTATGTATGTATGTATGTATGTATGTATGTATGTATGTATGTATGTATGTATGTATGTATGTATGTATGTATGTATGTATGTATGTATGTATGTATGTATGTATGTATGTATGTATGTATGTATGTATGTATGTATGTATGTATGTATGTATGTATGTATGTATGTATGTATGTATGTATGTATGTATGTATGTATGTATGTATGTATGTATGTATGTATGTATGTATGTATGTATGTATGTATGTATGTATGTATGTATGTATGTATGTATGTATGTATGTATGTATGTATGTATGTATGTATGTATGTATGTATGTATGTATGTATGTATGTATGTATGTATGTATGTATGTATGTATGTATGTATGTATGTATGTATGTATGTATGTATGTATGTATGTATGTATGTATGTATGTATGTATGTATGTATGTATGTATGTATGTATGTATGTATGTATGTATGTATGTATGTATGTATGTATGTATGTATGTATGTATGTATGTATGTATGTATGTATGTATGTATGTATGTATGTATGTATGTATGTATGTATGTATGTATGTATGTATGTATGTATGTATGTATGTATGTATGTATGTATGTATGTATGTATGTATGTATGTATGTATGTATGTATGTATGTATGTATGTATGTATGTATGTATGTATGTATGTATGTATGTATGTATGTATGTATGTATGTATGTATGTATGTATGTATGTATGTATGTATGTATGTATGTATGTATGTATGTATGTATGTATGTATGTATGTATGTATGTATGTATGTATGTATGTATGTATGTATGTATGTATGTATGTATGTATGTATGTATGTATGTATGTATGTATGTATGTATGTATGTATGTATGTATGTATGTATGTATGTATGTATGTATGTATGTATGTATGTATGTATGTATGTATGTATGTATGTATGTATGTATGTATGTATGTATGTATGTATGTATGTATGTATGTATGTATGTATGTATGTATGTATGTATGTATGTATGTATGTATGTATGTATGTATGTATGTATGTATGTATGTATGTATGTATGTATGTATGTATGTTCTCTGTAATTGGGTGCTGCCCGGTGGCAGAGTTAAATGTACAAAATTCACTTACAATAATAATCTTAAGTTAAATTAACAATAGTAATACAACTAACATATTACATATGCATGCTTTTTTTAAATACCTGACTACCTGTTATTCAGTATAGCAATACTTATGTCATCTACCAGCTAATTTATAAACAGTAATTTTGAAGCCTCAACATTAATACTATACATTAATAATATATACATTAATAATAATATACACTAATACAGTTTTTGAGATCCTTAATTACTTCACAATATTTACTCAAATTAAATAACATTTATTCTCTTTAAATTATTCCTAAACTGGTTTAAGGTCAGAGAGCAGCCCTGAAAGGCTGCTACAAGCAATTCATTCTATTCTTCAATGGTCCTATAAACAAAAGAAATTTTTCCTACGTCGGTTCTATATCCTCTACCCTTAATTTATACAAATGATCGTTTCGTGCGTAGTATGCTGGGTTTTCTAACCTCTTTCTAACGTCCACCCATGCATTTGTGCGACTAACCTATGTGTCTTACGCCTAGCTTTTCGCGGCTCCCATTTATTCTCTTCGCCTTCGCAAGTCCAAAATCTTTACCTCTCTTTATCTTTTCCAGCGAATCACTTTGATTAACCCTGTATGGGTCCCAGCATGCTACTCCATATTCAATAACTGGCCGCATTAAGGACTTGTAGGCAATTTCCCTGGACTTTGCACTCCCATTTTTCAGTGTTCTCATTACGAAGTGCAATGTCTTCCTCGCTTTCCTAGATGAAGAATTTATCTGATCCTCCCATCCGGCATTACTTGACAAGCACACTCCCAAATATTTGCAGCTGTCCACCTGTGGAATTTGTTAGCTATGAAGAACTTTCCCCTTAGTACGACTAAAAACAATTGACTTACTTTTCCTAGCATTAATTGTCATTTTGTTTACGGCGGTCCACCTACTTATTTCATTTAGGTCATCCTGAAGAGCGGTCTCATGCATGGTATTTCGAATCTTATTGTAAATAATACAATCATCTGCGAACAATTTAATATTTATAATTATATTATTAACAAAGATAAGAAAAAGTAACGGACCCAGTACCGAGCCTTGAGGCACGCCCGAACTTACAAAACCCTTTTCAGATAGTTCTTTACCTACTCTTACTCTCTGTGTCCTTCCTTTCAAAAAATATTCTATCCACGATACTACGTGATTATCGATTCCTGTTTTTGCTAGCTTTCGGAAGAGTAAATTATGCGGTACTACGTCAAAAGCTTTAGAAAAGTCTATCACCACTGCATCAATCCTTCCCCCTGCATCCACTCGTCTGCCAAATCCTGAAATAATGAGGTTATTTGAATTTCACACGAATACCCAGATCTAAATCCATGTTGTGCTTCTTTGTACCATTTCTTTTTTTCTAACTCCTCCCGTATGTATTCTGTAATTAAATGTACCATTACGTTACACACTACTGAAGTTAGGCTAACAGGTCGGTAATTGTTTATTTCTGTTTTATTACCCCTTTTATATATTGGAGCTACAATGCCGGTTTTCCAGTCTTCCGGTATAGCACAGTTGTTAATTGACATATTAAGCAAGAGCATTAGATAAGGAATTATGGCTTCTCTCCCTATTTTTAAAATTTCTGCAGGTATATTTTCCGGTCCTCTCGATTTTCCATTCTGTAGCAGCTTGATTCTTTCCTGTAATTTGGATGCCACTATTTGAAAAAAGCGATTCTCCACCATCCCCAAATTCCTGTTCAGAACTATCATCCAATTTATGAAAAACCGATACAAAATGCGGATTTAATATGTTGGGCTTGTCCTTATCGCTTACTACAGCAATTCCATTCACTTTAAAGTCTAGTAGGTCCTCTTTATCACCCCTGCGTCTTCTCACTTGATTGTAAAAAGCTTTCCAGCTATTATTTTTCCCGTTAAGGATTTCTTCTAAGAACCGTTCCTGAGCTTGCAACGTTTAGTCTTTTAATTGCTTGGTTAGTTCTTTAAATTTATTAAAATGCCATTTTGATTTCCTCCTTTTGTGATACGCGTGCCTTGTCTTCCTTTTAAGTGACCTAACGCGTTTTGTATAAAATTCTGGATTGGCGTTATTTTTTAAAACTTTAAAACTTTCTTCATACAAGACTTTCACAAGTATACTTTGTGTTTTAGGCTGGCATTACGCTGTTACAGGCGTGTGTCAAAGAGGTTTTATAAAAAACATTTTATAAAATATTTGATTGTCTAATAGTCGTTATAAAACTTTGTGATAAAATTTCTATGAAAAAATATTTGGATAGTTGGTTGCCTTTTATAAAACGTTATTGACTACTGAAGCAACTAGCTGAAAATAAATTGACAGAATTAAGCAAATGTTAATCTTCAAGTATGGAGCTAACAAATTCCTGTGCAACACAATGCATATGGAAAAAAAAAAAAATATACGAGATATACAAAAAATCTTATGTGCTCCATTCAACAGCTTTCTCTGCCTATTTTGTAACAAATTGTTTTACAAACGCTTATTCTTCAATCTATGGCATGCTATTCGAGATAAACATCAGCAGAAATTGTCTTATTACTTAGTTCCTTATAAGTAGGAGGTAAATAAGGGAATACACTATGATAAAACAATAGTCAAATCTTTGAAAAGCTGGTTGCTATGATATTGAAGTTGGTTATTTTTAAATGACAAAGAGTAAAATACAAGAAACAGGAACGTCAAATTCCGTTTGAGAAAAAAATTAAAAAATTGAAGCCAATAACAAAGAATATCTCGAAAGTGGTTAACTGCACATATCAATGAATATGACATAGGTAAATCGTGTGTTTTTATGTTATATAAACGTGCTATATACGTAGTGTATAGAGAAGGTATTGTATTGCACCCAAAATTCGATATCGAGATTTCGCCGGAAATACACGGTAAGTTGAGTATATTCAGCATTCCGTGCGGAAATATACATTTTAAAACCCCCTGTATAAAAATAAGAATTTTTAGAAAAATATCCGTGTGTCTGTCTACTTTGTCTATCAGTGTGTGTGTATGTGTGTGTGTGTGTGTGTGTGTGTGTGTGTGTGTGTCTGTGGGCTATGCTCAAAAACGAAAAGTTCGTGAAACACCAAACTTGGTATTTAAGACCAATAACTTCCAAGGATGCGACACAAAGATTTTCAAGGAAATTAGCCCGCCCCAAATACCCTTTGCATGCAGAAATTTTCGAAAATGTTGATTTTCTCAAAATGGCTCTAACGATTTTGATTAAAATACGGTATATTAAAGACATTCACATGACAAATAAAATGTATATCTTGAATTTTCTGGGAATGGCCTCTGAAGACATCTTTATTCTGGATGAATTTTGCGGAATTATGCATAACTGGTAAACCGTAAGGGATAGACAAAAAACTTACTACTACACAAAAAATGTAGATCTCATTAAAACACGCAATTTAGGTATGTTATTTGCATTTGTTCGTGGGGTTGACCGTTTTTGAGATGTTCCTTGTTATTGGTTTCAGTTTTAAAATACTTATATTTTTCTCATACGTGAATTTTTCATCTCCTGGCCGGGGCCGCGCCGTGGCCGAGTGGTTAGACCACTTGCCTCTCACCTAGACGGCCGGGTTCGATCCCAAGCGACCGCATGTGAGATTTGTGGTGGACAAAGCGGCGCTGTCGCGGGTTTTCTCCGGGTACCCCGGTTTCCCCCGCCATTGCATTCCACCGGTGCTCCATCATCATTCATGCATCATCAATGTCACAGCCTGCGGTGCCATAAGTAGTTAAAGCAGGCGATAAACACTACAAAAAAAAACAAAAACTCCTGGCTATACTAATAAAGGAACTTCAATTACATAGCAATCAGCTTTTAAAACATTTGACTAGCGTTTTAGCCAATGTACTCCCTTATTTCCCTCCTACTTACAAGGAAGCAGGTAATAAGACCCTGTTTCCTAATTTTTTCTCTATTAGCATGAAATAAATGGAAGAATAAGCTTTCTAACAATAATTTGCTGCAGGGATGTAGAGAAAGTCATATGAATGGAAAACATCTCAGATTTGTTTCTCTTAGAGGTTACCAGTTATGCAAAATTTGGTCAGAATGAAGAGGATTTCAAGGCTATTTCCAGAAAATTCAGATATATTTATTTATGATGTAAATATCTGTAATTTGTAATAGAATCATTTTTGAGAAAATGAAAATAGTCGATTTTTTTTCCATGTAAAGGGTAATTTGGGGTGGGAGACTTTCTTGAAATGTTTTATAAAAGCTGAATGTTTTATAAAAGCTGAATGTTTTATAAAAGTTACCTTATACAATCTTTCACTAAAAGCATTTGTTACAGATCTTTGACATAGATTTTTTACAGTGTAATGCCGTAATACTTATTCAAAACGTGATTATTATATCCATGTCTCATTAATCACGTCAAATATCACCTACAAATGATTTCAAATCAACCAGAGCGAATTTACCTAGAAGTAACTCTTTAGCTTTTGCTACTGATAAGTAAACTGGCGTTCATAAAATGTGCCTATAATGGAACGCAGCTGTAGCTGTAATACAGTATTGGATATCTACTCTACATGTACTATATACAGTATACGTAGTCTGTACAGAAGATCCTGTCCCAAAATTCGATATCGAGATTTCATCGGGAATACATACATTGAGTCCCCCTGAATAAAAAAAAACATTCTTTTAAAAAGTTCGGTGTGTATGTGTGTCTGTATATGTATGTGTCTGTGGATAGCATAGCTCAAAAACGAAAAATCTATAAAATACCAAATTTGATATTTAAGTTTAGTTATCTCCCAACGATACGACATGAAGATTTTCAAGAAAATCCCCCCACCCCAAACTACCCTTTACATAGAACATTTTCCTAAATTTTGATTTTCTCAAAAATGGCTGTAACGATTTTGAATAACTTATTTAAAACATATTTATATGATAAATAAAATATGCATCATGAATTTTCTGGGATCAGCCTCTGAAGAACTCTTTATTCTGCATAAATTTTCTGAATTTTACAAAAATGATAAACTATAAGAAATAGACCTAAACTTACTACACAAAAAATGAAAATTTCGTTAAAACATGTAATTTATGCCAAATACGGGTTGTTTTTTAATTGTGTAAAGCTGATCTTTTCTGAGATATTCTTGCTTTTGGTTTCAGCTTTAAAGTACTTAAACTTTTCTCTTACGGAAATTTGTCAACTCTTGACCATACAAACAAAGGAATTTCAATCACATAGCAACCAGCTTTTAAAGTATTTGACTATCGCTTTAGCCTTAGTATACTCCCTTATTTCCAGTCTACTTACAAAGAAGAAAGTAATAAGACCATTTCTGTTAATCTTTACCTCAACTAGCATGGAGTAAATAGAAGAATAAGGTTTTTAACAATACTTTGTTACAGAGAGGTAGAGAAAGTTATGTGAATGGAACACATCAACTTTCTGTTTGTTATGAATTAAATATATCAGCCGTGAAATGAATAAAAATAATTTCGAAAATAATCTAAAGTATATTGCTTCGTAAATACAAAGACATCTGGCTACGTGATGTTTGATATCGATTAAGTGCAGTGTAGTTTCAGTAAATAATTCTGTGGCTGGGCATATGTAAACATAATAATTCAAAAACGAAAAATGAGCTAATACCTAACTTAATATTTTAAGTATAGCATTTTACAAAGATTAAACAAGAAGATTTTCAAGAAAACACTCTTGTCTCAAACTAGGTTTTCCATGGAATATTTTTCGAAACTTTTAATTTGAAAAATGGCTGTAACGATTTTGATTAAAATACCCATGTTTGAAATACCTTCATGATAAATGAAATATGTATCTTGAATTTTCTGGGAATAATCTCTGAAGTCCTCTTCGTTCTTGGCATAATTGGTAAATCTTAAAAGTCAAAATCATATTACAAATAAATAAATAAATAAATAAATAATAGCAACATGTGTAGATGCCGTTTAGGCACAGAGTTGATATCACATACGGAAATTAAAAGCCATCACATTGCTTACAGCTGTTAAAAGACTTTGACTAACGCTTTAGCTTTAGTCTACTGTACGAGCATGTCCCTATTCCCATTGTACCTATAAGGAAACAGAAAAATCTGATGTGTTCCATCACATGACTTTCTCTAGCTATTACACATACAACTTTCCTTACAAAAGATTTTTCTTTTACCTACGACATGCTAATCAAGGTAAACATTAGCAGAAATTATCTTACTGCTTGCTTCCTTGTTAGTAGAAGGGAAGAGAATACACTGAAGCGATAGTCAGATCTTTTAAAAGCTGGTCCTATGTGAAACAACTGAAGCTCGGTTCGCTTTGCATGACTTACAGTAAAACAGATGGACCGAAACGTCACTTCACGTTACAGAAAAGTTTAAATTGAATTCTATAACAAGGAATATCTCAGAAAATGCCAGTTCTATACAAAAACATATATGACATAAATTATGTGTTTTAACGAGATATACATTTTTTGTGTAGTAAGTTTCTGTTTATATATTTCTGTTTAACCGCTAGGCAAAATTCTGCAAAACTGATCCAGAATAAAGAGGTCTTCAGAGGCAATTTCCGAAAATTAAAAATTCACATTTTATTTGTGATGTAAATATCTATAATATACGAAATTTTAATCAAAATCGTTACAGGCATTTTTGAGAAATACAAAATTTTCAAAAAAATTTCATGTAAAGGGTAGTTTGTGTTGGGGGGGTTCTTGAAAATCTTTTTGCCGCATCCTTGGAAGATACTAAAATTAAATATCAAGTCTGGTATTTAACGGTCTTTTCTTTTTTGAGCCATGCTGTCCACAGACACACGGACCTTTTTCTAAAGATGTTTTTTTCGGACTCAGGGGACCTTAAAACACATATTTCCGGTGAAGTCTCAGCATTGAATTTTTGGGTGCAATACAATACCCTCTCTATCTACTATGTGCATTGTACATACAGGCTAGAGAAAATAAAAACAAATTCTACAAATGCTTACTCGATTAACTTGTTCCGGATTGGTGAATAAATTGCCGTAAGAATTGTTTTTAAGAATAAATAGAAAAAGTCTTGTGAATATACATATGTTGTTGCTTTAGTTATTGATCAGATATATGAAAGTTGTTATGACAGCCTGGTGATGTATCACTTTTGACATATACTTAAACAAATGGCAGTATATCATAGTTCAGTACAAACAGTCCTTCACAGGAACACTATACTTAAGAAACATGGCAAGTTGAATGCTGAATGTACTCGTCATTAGTAACACCAAACGCACAGTAACTAAATATGACTTGGACCGCGTAGGTGTCGTGTCGTTGACATATGACGTCAACTGTCCAATTGAAGTTGTTAAATTCACTAGCTAATTCAAACTGGTTGATCTCGTCACTTTATTATATTTCGTGTAGAATTTTTCTTAACCGGACATTTTTGCATCTGATCAAAGATTAGTTAATCATGTTTACTAAGGATTAGAGAAATGTGTGAATGTGTGCGTGCGTGTGTTCTTCATCCCTAAGCGGGGAGCGCTATGAACCCGCGCCCCAGGTCCGACCAAACTCCCTGGGTCCCACAGACGAATCCAACGCCACCCTGCCGCCGAAAGCTGTATTTGCAAACCGCTGTCACCATCACGGAAGGATTGCGATCCTCGCCGACACTTACAACCCTTAAAGAGACCGATTGGATGAAATGAAGGAACAGGAAGTTCGGGAGAATGAAGAAACCTATTCAGCATTTGCCTAGTGACTCAGGGGAATCTGCGAAAAAGCCCATGGGTCAGGGTGATCGGCCGTGGGAATCGAACTCACGATCTTCCGGATATAGTTAACGAAAAGCATAGTCACCTGGCTCGGCATAAAGAAATACATTTCATATCCTATCCTATTTAAATCCCAACCTGAAGCAAGTGCTTATACGAGTAACATTGGGACCGAGTATTGGCGGAATTACCAGAACATCACAACATAGCTTGCAAAGGAAATCCTGCAAGGATTGGATCCCCTCGGGATTAGCTTTCAATTACTAGCCGTGGATGGATAACCCTGTTGGATGCGACGAATAGAGTTCTCAAAGTCACGCTTCGTTGTCTCCGAACAGGGAAGGAAGCGCTCAACAAAACATCCTCTTTCAGATCGTAACAAGAAGATTATTGCCGACTTGTGATTAATTTATTTGATGCTCCAAATATTATGCTCAGTCAAATGAGTGAAAATAAAAATGTTTTGAAATACAACCGAACACTTTTAGAAAATCAAATAAACGTAAGTTAAAAAACTCTGACGTGTTCTATTCACATTACTTTCTCCACCTGTAATACAAACAAAATTCTTACCAAAGATTATTTTTCATTCTACTCCATGCTAATCGAGATAAACGTTAATAGAAATGGTCTTGTTACTCGCTTTCTTGTAAGTAGAAGGGAAATAAATCTAATGCGACACTCAAATTTTTAAAAGCTATGACTGTATGATTTTTATGAATTTCGCTTCTTTGCATGGCAAGGAGTAAAACAAAAGAAATGCGTACGACTTCCTGTTTGAGAAAAGAATTTTAAGATTGAAGCCAATAACAAGGAATATTTTGGAAATGGCTACACGAAAAATGGGTACAAGACATAAAGTATGTGTTTTGATGAGATCTACAAAAGTCATCCAGAATGAAGAAGTCTTCAGAGACTATTCCCAAAAAATTAAAGATATACATTTCGTTTGTCATGAAAATATCTTAAACATTTTAACAAAACTCGATAGAGCTATTTTTGAGAAAATCAAAATTATAGCAAAATGTCCAATGTAAAGGGTATTTGGGAGTGAGGGGATTTTCTTGAAAATCTTCGTATTGCATCCTTGTTAGATACTAAACTTAAATACCAAGTTTTGTATTTAACTAACCTTTTGTTTTTGAGCTATCCACTATCCACTTCTCTACCCACTATGTAGGTACATTATACATACGTGCTATAGAAAATAACTAGTTCATTACATGATGGTTTGAAACGACTCTCTTCCTTACTGGACAACTTAACCTGTAAGTCCCTACCGATAATTTACTACCGATAGTTGGAACAGGAAAGCAGTAATTAACTTACACCAAGAATCAAGTTAAGTTAAATAATTACTATATTCATGGCAGTGTAATTGCGTTACTTTCAATCCTAGTTGGACATGAGGAAACTGAAAACATCATTGGTTTCCAATGGAAGTAATTCCAGCGTCTGTAACTTTGTAGTCACTATATCTCCAGGTAGGATAATAATAATAATAATAATAATAATAATAATAATAATAATAATAATAATAATAATAATAATAATAATAATAATAATAATAATACGTTCTGAGTAAGATAAGTTTGGAGGTAGAACTAAAGCTTCTTCACTTAGCTTTATGTTGACCTCACTTTGTATTTGGAGAAGTATTAGCCCAAAGCTGTCACATAATATAAGTGATACTACGTTACTGGACTCCATCGAGAGGGATGACTCTTGCAGTTTTGTCTGTGCCCCACATTCGGGAGGTCACTGGTTCGGTATCCATGGCAGGCCTAAGATCCATAGTTTTTTTCAGCGATTTCCCCGGATCACTAAACGCATATTGGATAGGTTTATTTTACCCCCTTCCAAACTTGCTGTCCCTTCATGTCATTTTAATTCTCTTTTCATTCATCCCGTTGATTTCTTTCAGGGTTGGAAATCTCGGCCATTGTGCTCGGTGCGGCGTGCCAGAGAAAAAGTATCTCCATTACCCGGCTGAGCGAGCACCGCTTCTGAGGGGCGCCTCGGTGTGTTTGTCCGGCTCCTGTGGAGCTCCTATCTGGAAACTGCAAGGATTCTGTCATTGATGTGCCTTCGATCCGGTTCCGGCCATCCCGTGTATCCTCTCATACCCTACCCGGTTTAGGTACAATAACCTCAGGTTCGGTGCCGAGTCCCCTCCGGCCGTATTCTATCCTACTGTAATCTCGTCTGAAGCAACTGCTGAATTTCTTTCAGTTATTGTATTAACGGGATGCATCACCCAAAATCCTAAATCCAACAGTTTTCAACTAATCAGGCTGAAAATTTTAACATGCATTTATGGTGAACAGCAGTTACAGGATTTAAAATTTAGTTTATGTGTCATTAGTAGTTTTTGAGTTATTAATTTTTAAATTAAAAATCTGGCGCCAAATTCAAATCACTCCGCACAATGAAAATAATGAACATTTTTATTTTTTTATATTTAAAAATATGCATTTAAATATCAGGAACAGAATTGTCTTATGAATTTATTATATCACAATTAGTTCTACAGGTAAATTAAAGCAGGAAAGAGACAAAATAAAAAAAAAATATTATAATACAATTGGTTTTAAAATCAATATCTAAAACAATATTAGGAAGTTTGAAAAATCATATGACAGAAACCCTTTTTTGTTTGTTAAGAACTTATCCTAAAAATTTAAGAGAGCTTGAATAAAACCTGCATCGCGTGGAACATTTTGAATGACAAAAAATGTTGAAAAAACTGGAAACGAGTAAATCAAGCTTTAAAGTACAAAACATTTTCCCTCTAAGTTGCATACCTTCAAACAGGAAGATTTTGTCTATCGCTTACAGTTTATCAGTTATACAAGATTTTATTTCAGAATAGAGAGGAGTTCAGAGGTTATTCCCAGAAAATTCAAGATACTTATACATTTCATATGTCATTATAGTATCCTTAACATTTGGCATTTGAATCAAAACAAACATTTTGAACACGTTTTACATGGGTAAAGTTAGTTGTTTTTTTATTTGTTATTTTATAGGTGTCCCATTTATTCGCCGCCTCTAACTGCGGGGCCCTACCGGCGGCGCTTCCTGTAGACTCGTAGAGCATATTGCCTATCGCCAGTGGTATTAACTCGTATACTGATATCGTTGGCTTTCTATTTATTTTTAATTTGGATGATTAGATCATACACAAATTTACACTTCCAGACTTTGGGAAGAATAGGGAGTAATTCTGGAATATAGAAAAATTCCTAACCCAAGCCGGGAATCGAACCTTGCACAGCAGGCAGGTGCTCTACCGACTGAGCTACGGGACCAGACACACATTAGTTTGAGATGGGGGATTTTGTTGAGAAGCTTCGTCTTTCAGCCTTGGGAAATGGTGAACATAAATACTATGTTTAGCATTTAATTGAGTTTTCATTTTTGAGTTTATTCTGTTCATACAAAAACACACGGATCTTTATAAAAGTGTTTTTATTCAGGGGGTCTCAAAACATATATCAAATGCTATACTTCCCCTACTTACTATATGCAGTAGAAAAGATTGAATGCTTTTGTAGGAATAGTTTATAGAGAAGAGATTGCTGGGTAAACAATATCTAGAGAACGGGACACATAAGATTTTTGATGCAGCAAAAGCTTTTAAAAGAAAAAATCTGATGTGTTCCATTCACATGACTTTCTCTACATCTTTGCAACAAATTATTGTTAAAAAGCTTATGCTTTAGTTACTTCATTTTAAACGAGAAAAAATAGCAGAAATAGTCTTATTACTTGCTTCCTTGTAAGCAGAAGGGAAATAAGGGAGTATTATAGGCTTAACTGATAATCAAAAGCTGGTTGCTATGTGACTGAACTTCCTTTGTTTGAATGCACAGGAGTTGACAAATTCCTGTATGAGAAATGTATAAGTTTTTCATAGCTGAAAGAAAAAACAAGAAATATGTCAAAACAATCAACTCCACGAAAACAAATGTATATAACATAAATTGTGTGTTTTAATATGCTCTACATTTTCTGTGTGTTAAATTTTTGTCCATCTAGTATGCAAAATTCCGTGAAATTCATCCAGAATAAAGTAGTCTTCAGAGGCTATTCCCAGAAAATTCAAGATATACATTTTGTCAGATAAATATCTTTAATGTTTGACATTTTAATCAAAATCGTTAGCGCCATTTTTGAGAAAATCAAAATTTTTGAAAACATTTCTATGTAAAGGGTAATTGGGGGTGGGGGATTTTCTTGAAAGTCTTCGTGTCGCATCCTTAGAAGATACCAAACTTAAATACCAAGTTTGGTATTTAACGGTCTTTTCGTTTTTGAGCTATACTACCCACAGACACACACTTGCGCGCGCGCGCACGCACACACACGGACCTTTTTGTAAAAATGCTTTTTTTGGTTCAGGGGGACCCAAAACATGTATTTCCGGTGAAATCTCGGTATCGAATTTTTGGGTGTAAAGCAATACCTTCTCTATACACTATGTTCATAGTACGTGTAGAGAAAGTAAAAAGGTTTTCTCTGCTGTTATATAAGAGGACGTGTCCAAAATACGATGATTAAAAGATGCAGCAAGGAGAAGTATTTTGTTTAATTAGCGAGTAGAGTGACCCTCCTCTCCCTTTTGGCAGATATTTGCTTCATCAGCTGAGCATGTGCTCTTCCAAGAAACGTCACCACCACTAATACAAGCCGCCCTTGTTTAAAAACAGCCTTGAATAACGCAGACGAGTCATGAATGAATGATGCATCAATGAATAAATAAACGAAGGAATGCAATTAGAATGAAATCATCAGCTGCTACAACTTAGCCTTTCGCCTGCCACTCGATGTTGAGTCATTGACATGAACGGGATCTGGTCAATAGCCGGACTTTCCGAACAAGTCCATGGTCGCAAGCCAAGGCGATTGTGAAGTAAACAAGGAATTCCTTTACATAGTGGTAAACAGTACATTTTTATGGATTCATTGTTTGAATGATTTTTACTTTCCCCTCACATATTATGTACACAGTGTACAGAGAAGATATTTCACTCCTCCCAAAAATTAGAAGTCAAGATTTCACCGGAAATATAGGTTTTGAGGTCCCCTTAGTCGAAAAAGGCATTTTAGAAAAAGGTCCGTCTGTGCATATGTATCTGTGAATACGATAACTAAAAAACGAAAGGTCCATTAAATACCAAACTTTATATTTAAGTACGGTGTCTCCCAAGATTGCCAAAAGAAGGTTTTAAAGAAAATCCCCCTTCCCGAACCACCCTTTACATGGAAATTTATTTGAAATTGTTGATTTTCTTAAAAATGGATCTAACGATTTTGATTAAAATGTTGTATATTAAACATACTTATATGACAAATAAAATGTATATCTTGAATCTTCTGGGAATAGCCTATAAAGACTTTTATTCTGGACGTGTTTTGCGGTATTTTGCAGAACTAGAAAACCGTAAGAGATAGACAAAAACTTGCTACACACAAAATGTATATTTCGTTAAAACACACAATTTATGCTATGTACATTATTTTCGTGGAGTTGACCGTCTTTGAGATATTACTTGTTATAGGTTTTAGTATTTACATACTTAAAACTTTTCTCTTACGGGAACTTGTCAACTCCTTATCACGCAAAGAAACGGATATCAATTCCCATAGCAACCACATTTTAAAACATTTTTTGTCGGTTTAGCCTAGTGTATTCCCTTATTTCTCTTCTACTTATAAGGAACTAAGTAATAAGATCGTTTGTGCCAACATTTATCTCGATTAGCATGGAGAGGATAGAATAATAAGTGTATTAACAATCATTTATTACAGAGATGTGAATGGAACACATCAGGTTTTTTTAACACCATGTTCATTTGTTTGAACCAATAGCTCATTTTTAAAAATACTGTCTTCTTGCTTTTAAAGAAAACCTTTGTATTAAAAATCGACATAGAGTTTTATTTATGGACGCTCTTTAACTGCTGTGGTTCCCAGCGTTCCATTCTATACTGGACGTGAAAGACCGCTTAATTTTGCACAGAAGCCTCTTTAATCAGCTTGAGGTTCTTTTAGGTGCTTTAACTCTATGACAACGGGACCAACGGCTTTACTTCCCTTCCGAAGGAGGCCATGCTAAGGATTTTTACGCCCGAAAATATCCAACGTAAAATGTTCAAACATTTTTCCATGTAAAGGGTAGTTTGGGGTGGGGGGATTATCTCAAAAATCTTCATGTTGCATTCTTGAAAGATACCAAACTTAAATACTAAGTTTGGTATTTAACGGTATTTTAGTATGTTGCCCACAGACACACATGGACCTTTTTCTGAAAATTATTTTTCGGACACAGGGGACTTCAAAATATACATTTCCGGTGAAATCTCTGTATCGATTTCTTGGGTGGAATGCATACTTCCTCTAGACACTATGTACTTAGTACATGTAGAGAAACTAATAAGCTCCTTAACTTGGTAATTAAATTGTAATTAAATTGTATCCCAACAGTATGAGAATTAATTTTAGCGAATAACTTTCACATTTATAGTAGTGAATATGAGTAGTTTGGAAGAAGGGATCCTAGAGATGGGAGGATCTTAACTTAGGCCCAAAGTATTGGATATACTTAATGCAGCCCTTTAAGTACCTTTTTAAGCTAGTATGCCTTATTTCACAGTTATTATTTTCTCTGTACGTAGTATGGTACTCCCTTATTTCGCTTTTACTTGAAAGGAAACAAGTAATAAGACTATTTCTGACACTTTTGTTTCTCGATTAGCATGAAGTAAATAGAAGCATAAGCTTTTTAACAATAATTTGTTGCAGAGATATACGTAGAGAAAGTCACGTGAATGGAACACATCAGATTTTTATTTAAGGTATGATGCAGAATAACATAGCGTATAGAGAAGGTATTGTAATGCACCCAAAAATTCGATACCGAGATTTTACCGGAAATACATGTTTTAAGACACCCTGAATATAAAAAAAAAACATTTTTAGAAAAATGTCCGTGTGTGTGTGTGTGTAAGGGGGGGGCAGCTTAGCTTAAAAACGAAAAGACCGTTAAATACCAAACTAGGTATTTAAGTTCAATATCTTCCAAGGATGCGACACGAAGATTTTCAAGAAAATCCCCCCACCCCAAACTACCCTTTACATGGAAAAAATTTAGAAAATTTTGATTTTCTAAAAAATGGCTCTAACGATATTGATTAAAATATCGTATATTAAAGATGTATATCTGACAAATAATATGTATATATTGAGTTTTCTGGGAATAGCCCCAGAGGACTACTTTATTCTGGATGAATTTTACGGAATTTTGTATAACTGGTAAACCATATGAGATAGACAGAAACTTACCACACAAAAAATTAAGAGCACATTAAAACACACAATTTATGTTATATAATTTTTTTCGTGGAGTTGATCGTTTTTTAGATATTCCTTATTTTTGGTTTCAGCCTTGAAAAACTTATACTTTTCTCATATAGGAATTTGTCAACTCCTGTCTATACAAACAAAGGAACTTCAGTCACATAGCAACCAGCTTTTGACGATCACTTTAACCTTATGGTACTCCCTTATTTCGCTTCTACTTACAAGGAAGCCAGTAATAAGACTATTTCTACTAATATTTTCTCGATGATCATGAAGTAAATAGAAGCATAAGCTTTTTACAATATTTGTTGCAAAGTTGTAGACAAAGTCATGTGAATGGACCACATCAGATTTTTACTTTCTCTACACGTACTATAGAGGAAGTGATGTATTCCACCCATAAATGTAATACCGAGATTTCTGTGGAAATACATGTTTTAGGATCCCCTGAATCCAAATAAAGCATTTTTAGAGAAAGGTCCGCGCGCGCGCGGGTGTGTGTGTCTGGACAACATAGCTCAAACACGAAAAGACCATTAAATACCAAATTTGGTATTTAGGTATAGTGTCTTTTAAGGATGCGACACGAAGATTTTCAAGAAAATCCCCCCACCACAAACTACACTTTACATGGAAACATTTTGGAAAATTTTGATTTTCTTAAAAATGGCTCTAATGATTTTGATTAAAATCACGCATATTAAAGTTATTTGCACCCCAAATAAACTGTATATCTGGGAATAGCTTCTGATGACCTCTTTATTCTGGTTGAATTTTGCCGAATTTTGCATAACTGTTAAACCGTAAGAGATGGACAAAAACTTACCACACAGAAAATGCAGAGCACATTAAAACACGCACATTAAAACACGCACTTTATGTTATATATATATTTTTTCGTGGAATTGATCGTTTTTAAGATATTCCTTGTTATTAGTTTCCGCTTTGAAAAACTTATACTTTTCTCATACAGGAATTTGTCAACACCTGTCCATACAACAAAGGAACTTCAGTCACATAGCAACTAGCTTTTGACTATGATTTTAACCCATGGTACTCCCTTATTTCCCTTATACTACAAGGAAGCAAGTAATAAGATTATTTCTGCTAATTTTTTCTCGATTAGCTTGAAGAAAATAGAAGCATAAGCTTTTTAACAATAAATTGTCGCAGAGATGTAGAGAAAGTCATGTGCATTGAACACATCAGATTTTTTACTTTCTGTATACGAACTATGTACTTAGTGAATAGAGAAGTTATTACATTGCACCAAAAAATTCGATACCGAGATTTCACCGGAAATATATGTTTTGAAACTCCCTGAATCCAAAAAAATACATTTTTAGAAAAATGTCCGTGTGTGTGTATGTGTGTGTGTCTGTGGGCAGCATAGCTCAAAAACGAAAAGACCGTTAAAGCCCAAACTTGGTATTTAAGTTTGCTATCTTCCAAGGATGCGACACGAAGATTTTCAAGAAAATCCCCCCACCCCAAACTACCCTTTACATGGAAAAAATTTTGAAACTTTTGATTTTCTTAAAAATGGTTCTAACGATTTTGATTAAAATATCGTATATTAATGCTATTTACCTGACAAATAAAATGTATATCTTGAATTTTCTGGGAATAGTCCCTGAAGAATACTTTATTCTGGATGAATTTTACGGAATTGTGCATAACTGCTAAACCGTAAGAGATGGGGGAAAACTTACTATACAGAAAATGTAGCTCACAATAAAACACACAATTTATGTCGCCTTCCTTTTTTTTGTGGAGTTGGTCATTTTTAAGATATTCCTGGTTTTTCGTTTTAGCTTTGAAAAACTTTTACTTTTCTCATACAGGAATTTCTTAACTCCTGCCCATGCAAACAAAGGAACTTCAGTTACATAGCAACCAGCTTTTGGCTATCATTTTAACCTATGGAACTCCCTCATTTCGCTTCTATTTAGAAGGAAGCAAGTAATAAGACTATTTCTGCTAATTAGCATGAAGTAAATAGAAGCATAAGGTAAATAGAAGCATAAGGTAAATAGAAGCATAAGCTTTTTAACTACAATTTGTTGCAGAGATGTAGAGAAAGTCATGTGAATGGAAACATCTGATTATTTTTACGGTTTTCCCAGAATTACGCCATTTTTTGAACGATTTTATACCTTCTGATGCATTGTGGGATATATGTTTAGGGCCTTTTTCTGTTATTTTCCGGTATTTTGTTCTTCTTTTTTTTGTGTGTGTTTGCAGTTCTGACCGTTAGGACTGCTGTTTAGAGTGCTTATCAAACGCTTGCATGCCATCTGGAGGGTGTTTAGAACACCATAACAGATAGTTTTAAGATATACATCAGGCATTTAGCTCTTTTCCCACTCATTTTTCGCATTTTGATGGTATTTTGGAGTCCAAAACATATTTTAGGATTTTTGAGTCGATTTTTTACATTATTTTGTAGTGTTTTCTATTGCTTTTAACACTTTCCAGGCATTTAGTACATTTTGAGGCTATCTTTCAGTGTTTATGGTGCTTACACACATTTTCAGGATTTTAAGGTGATTTTAGTGTTGCCACAGTGGTTTCGATAGCTTTTAAGACATTCTATGCCATTTGTAGGGCTTTTAGGACAGCCAGTTTAAGCCAGTATCGGCCATTTTAACTCTTTTTCAACTCATTTCACGATATTTTGAGGGTATTTAGGGCACCAAAACAGGTATTTTAGGCTTTTTCGGATGTTGTTACTGATATTTTATATTACTTTGCGGTATTTTTTTAATGATTTTAATACTTTTATTGATATTTTAACATATTTTGGGGACTATTTTCCAGGGTCTGTTGTGCTTTCAATGCATTTTTCAAGATGTTTAAGGCGATTTTGGCAATGACACAGTGTTTAGAATGCTTTTAAAGAAATTCAAACTCATTTTTGAGGGTATTTGGAACTGTAGGACAGGTCGCTCCAGAGTATGTATCATGTATTTTTAACACATTATCCACTAATTTATGGCGTTTTGAGTGCTGCAACAAGTGCTTTCGTACGCTTTTAAAGCCATTCCTTTTAGGGCATTTATGGATCTGAAAAAGGTATTTTATGCTTTGTTTTACACATTTGTCATTTTATATTATGTTGCAGTGTTTTCCACTACTTTTAACAATTATACAGGCATTTTAACACGTTTTAGGACTATTTTTCAGTTTGTAGTGCTTTCACGTACATTTTAAGAATTTTTAAGGGCTTTTAGCTTTGTCGCTGTTGTTTAGATTGGTTTTAATGTCATGCCATGCCATTTGGAGAGGATGTTTAGGACTCTGGGCTAGACAGTTTATGTATTAATCAGGTCTTTTATTTCTTTTCCAGCCACTTCGAGTCATTTTGTGAGTATATAGGGCTCTAAAACAGGCATTTTAACCTTTTTCAGTCGGTTTTGCTCATATTCTACAATAGTCTTCAGTGTTTTATAATGGTTTTAATTCTTTTACAAACATTTAAGAACCATCTAGGCTTTTTTGTTTTTTTTAAGCATTTTGCAGTGTTTTATAGTGCTTACAGATCATTTATGTCTTTTAAGGTGTTCAGAACTATAGAGTAGTGTTAAGCTCTCATGTAATAGGTATTTTAGCCCATTTGAATGAACGTGTAGGGTTCTCTTTTAAGGACTTGGTAGCAGCGGTCAAAGTATATTGACGATATTTAAGTAACTTTAAGCCTATTTTTAGACAATAACCTTTACTTGCTGTCTTGTAGCCCATTTTCATATGTATGATAGTAATTGGCCACAATTTATGCCAGTTTATGTCCTTTCTGCAACCATTTTCTACATTTCTGCAGTAGTTTCTGTAATAGTTTCAGTATTTCTGGCATATTCACACTATTTGTTACATTTTATAGCATATCCATATGTTCTCGGCTGGTTTATCTAATTTGTAGACACATACACGTCGTTACAGTTTTGCAACATTATTTTCTAGTTTGGACCCTTTTATGAACATTTATGCATTCTGATTCAGTATTTTTCACAGTCCTTTAATGGTCATATTGTATCCTTTTGCAAACTTCTACATTTGCAGATGCTAACTTGTGAATTGAGGGGATATGTTTGCATGGTTTACAGTTTTTCTTCGGTTGTAGATTTAACATGACCTATCTTTTCGTTTCTTCACCTTTTTTGTTTGTCTGTTTTGTTTAACGTCTCCCTTTTCAAGGCTAACACTAGAAGAATGATCTAAGCCTTTGTTGTCGAAGTGCTAACAGTTTAGTGAACGCTAAGCTTCTTTATGTATTTATTCATCTTTTGTTATTTTTCAAATCTTTTTCTTTTAAACAAGATTTTTTTTCCTCAAAGCTAATACTATAATAATACCCCCCTCTCAACCTCTTTGTTGCTGCTGTTGCTATTGGAACCTTAAGCATATTTTGTGAGGTGTCAGTATTTTCAGCTTTTTTTAATTCCATTAATATTTTATATGAAGATAATTAGCATTAGAGGTTAGGCATCTCTCCTCTTTTACTCGGGCTTGAGACCGACTTCGAAGCTCTTTCTAAGGCAGAGTTTCCGCCGTCCCTCATTCCTATGCTTTCTTATTCTCTTTTTGTGTGTCCTTTGCTAGGTGTATGGGAGTGTTTGTAGTGTAATCCTCAATTTCCCCTACCATGCCATCATTGACGAGCAATGTATGTAATATTCTCTCATGATGCGGTTACAACTTCGTAATGTCCATAAGCTTAGGTTGACACTTCATCTGAGCAAGCAGTATTTTATTATCATAAGGCGATAGAGCGATTTTGTTGACTTTTACACCCGAAACGTCGTGCTGTTATGGCATTATCAAATTCATTGGAGTTTTTATTATTTCATTGTTTTTAATTCAATTTACATGGCTGTCAAATGTGATGTACTGCTAAATAGCGCTTCGTTTCATGCCCTTAATCTTTTTTATCATCCCTCCATCAATATCGAGAGCATACATCTTAAGTTTCAGTCCAACAAAACGTTGGATGATTTTTTCGCTAGCTTCATCTTTAAACTTTTCCAACTTTTTTGTTTTGAGAGGAGTGACACATGTGGCTTGCTGGGTAATCAGATGTATATAGATGTTCCAAAAATCGTAGTTTATCCCTGTATACGTCAGCTGTTGTAACTCGATGAATAAAGGCAATATCCATGAACATAAGCTTCAGGTTTTCAGTTCCATAATACGGCAATAGTACATCATATTGGTAGGAGTTTTTGAGATATCCAGCACGGTCATTCCGATGTATATTGGCTTTTGAATATAATCTCTCGTGATGCCACATGAATAGCTGCCAAGTTATGTCCATATATGCTTCTATCGATGAATGTAGGCTTAACAATCTGCTTTTCCAATGTTTTCGCGTTTGTCACAAGACGTATATCCATTCGATTTCGTATATTCTCCATGATTTTTCCAAACATAGCATTGTTGAACAGTTTGTACAGATCCTTTTCAAAGTCATTTCTAGCCTGTTGCCGCAGTTTGTTATTAAACGCCATGTAAGGTTTCAACCAACACGATTGTCGAAACTGTAGCATACGATGGATTTTTGTTAGTCACAGACCATGTCAGAGTGCCTGTTTAAACGCCATATAAAGTACAACATACTTCTTTCTGCTTCCAAGATGCGCAATTAGCTTCTTTACACCTGAATTATCAGGTTTCAGATACTCAGGCAGGAAGGGCAAATCATTATGAAGATCATTGAGCTCTCTAGGATAATCCACATCAACTTCGAATATATATCCAAGAGGACCATCTTCTTTTAGTGATTTTTATGTTAACACTGTCAGAAGAAACCCACTGAAATCCTTCATAAGGTAGCAAACCCAGCATTGCCCAGCCATGTTATTTGCGACTTCGTAAGTAATAAATTGAGCTGGTTTATTAGGATCGAACTTTTCCATTTAGGCATTGTTAGCTTGAGCATACCGATAGGAAACCTCACGTAATCCTCCTTTTATGCCAGACTCCACCATGAGAAGCTGCTCATATTTCAATAACAATTCTAGCTCAATTCCGGTATACAAAAGCATAGAATTCCAGGTAAGCCCTGGAGATGTAAAGTAATGAGCAGGATCAACTTTATGCGTATTCAAAGTTTGCTCTCTGAAGGCTTCAAAAACATCGGCAAGAAGAAGTACATCACAGGTTCAGTAGAGGTCACTAAATTCTCCAAGATTTCGGATATTAAACTGCTCATATACATTTTTAGCATGCTCATAGTCTTGTTCATTGATTTCCTCCTCATTTAACCTATTATGGAACGCTTCCTCAGGAAGCAAGCATGTTTCTTTCAATTCATACCAAGACCTGATGTAGTCGTAGGGGAATACTCCTTTACGCGTCACCAAACCAATCTTCTCCTCTCCAAAGTGTTTACACGTATCAGGAAACGATATTACGGGTTTTGTTACTTTATCCAAGCTTGAGCTGAGTAAACGGTATGTATCCACAAACCTAAGCTTACGTTCTGTCGCCGTTCCGTATCCTCGGCCTTTGGTCGCTTTTGCTGCACTCCTCCCCCTATAAAAACATTCCTTGGCTACGCTTTGCGGCTTAGGGCGATATTGTCATGTTGCGTCGAATGGGGAGTTAGTTACGTTTATGAAGGAAAGTGTGACAAATGTGAAAACATTATGTTCATAAAGATGTTATAAGTGAAAAACATAAGTGAATAAGTCTGGTAAAGTGTTTTAGTGTGTAGTCTCCGCATTTTGAAACACTACGTAATGAGATGGAAATATCGATTTGTAGCTGTTCCCCAGGATCGGGAGTTTTGTCATAAGTGTAACGAGATATCCAACTTTTATCTAGAGAAAAGTTGTAGCTTGAGTGGTATTTAATAAGACTATTCGTGAATAAAGTAACAATGATTAGTCTATATGAACACGAGGAATAATACTTGTAAAATCCCATTTGCTCCGAAATCACTGCAACTTGATGTTCGTTTCATAAAGTGCAAGAGGATATCTTTGTTTTGCTACATTATATTAACAATTAACATTAAAAACCAACAATACAAACCCGTAAACTCAAAAGGTTTCCTCCTTCAGAATAGCATTCGTCAAGTTCAAGCTTTGAGCATCAACGATCGTTAATTCAACTAAGGCTCGAGAAAAAGTTTTCCACATCAATGAGAGCGAACACTTCAGTGTAACTAATTAGAAACGTTTTAATACCGTAACTTCAAGATCTCTATTCTAAAAGGAGATATTTAGGTTTGTAATCAAAACAATGACACTAATGAAATAACGTGAAAATGCAAGAACCTATAACCTCAAATATTAAGTGATTATAAATGTAAAATAACTTTTAAAAAAAACTAGTATTCTACCAACAGATACAGCTCGCTGAGTAATTATATTTGCTGCTATTCATTGCTCTCAGTGGCGGCTGCTGTATAAGAGCATGTGAACACCCTAATTTTTGACACTTTGTGCTTTTATTTGTAATTATATTTGCTGCTATTCATTGTTCTCAGTGGCGGCTGCTGTATAAGAGCATGTGAACACCCTAATTTTTGACACTTTGTGCTTTTATTTGATAATGTTTCTTTGAATGTCGTCACACCTTTTATGCGGTAATTTAAAATATACGGCGGTGTTTGAATCTGCCACGCCAACCCTCTAAACTTGATGAAAAGTGGCATCAATGGCGGTAGCACATCTTGGATTGTGCACATTTTAAGTAAGCTTTTGCGCATGCGTGGCTGGTTAGACGTAATTGTCTTATGGATCAAACACATTCCTGGCGTGCGTGAGGTTCACGAAATCTATTTTCCCGCACTTTATCAGTACAATTTGTACATTAATGACACAATATGGTAATTCACGCGGTAGAAGTGAAGATTGCTTTAGGGAAGCATAGTTAGTGCTTCATAGCACCTGTAATAGTGTGTTAATGCTGCCATCTTGCAACTTCGGCAGAAGTAGGTAAGAACATGCGCGCGGAACCTCATATTTCAGACTATCCATGTTCTCAACTGCAATTTAATTTCCACATTACTTCGCTTTGGTCTTAGAACTCCATACTTAATGAAGTACGCAACAAACATCCACAAAACTACCCTTTCTTTCGTAAGGCAACTTAAGCATCAGTATCACCATCGTCGTCGTCGTCGTCGTCGTCTTTGTTGTTCTTGTTGGGATCAGCTGCAGTCGTATTAACTTCTTTCTTTTGTTCCATTTATACCCCGTTTTCAACTACCTGGTCATAGCGGCGGCATTCACTTATGAAACACGTGTTCAGTTGTTGAGTTTTTAATTTTGTAGATTAAATCATTCACACTCTCATTCAAACTTCCATACTCTAAGAGAGATAGGGAATATTCTTAGGTAGAGAAAAATTCCCATCCCCAGTCGGAAATCGAACCTGGGATTCCTCACACAGCATGTTTGAACTTACATCCTACATGTTGTGTTCATTGCAGCAGATGTTATTTCAAATTTACAGAGTCATCCGAGTTTCAAACTTTTGTGAAAACCCAGAATGTGTACCCACGAGCCTTTAATGAGTGTTCTTATTTATACATTTTGTTTTTCAGAACATTGCTACCGATAACTAGTTACTTCGGCCCACTCCCTTTCCATTTTTACCAAAACACGTAAAACACACAATATTGCGTTATTCTGGTTGACACATCACAGGCGCACTCTAAACAACTAACTCATATAACAAAAACAACAAAGGTGCTAACCTATTCTTTCCAAAAAGAATGGACACACAAAAGTTGTTTTAACAGAACACGCGCAACCATTTGCTATTCATAGTCCTAGGCGAGCTGATTGGCTTTTGGTGGTGGCAAACGGGAAGATAGATGTTTCGATCTTTCAGCGTTTTACTGTTGGACTTACTTAACAAAATAGAGATTTACAGTTTAAAGTGTAATCATGACATTTAATAAAGTTTGTATATAAGCTATATGATATCTAGGGGACTAGTCTTGTTAGTCCACTGACACAACGCTCATGATGATGATGATTATTATTATTAATTCTGATAGCAATAGCTGTAATACTTCTCCCTCCACGAAATTGAGATTTCCGCCGCCAAGGTTGTGGGATAAACCCGTGTTTCGGTTGAGTGATTTTGGGATAACCGGCGTTTTATTGCGCTGGGAGTCTGCAGCCAGCAAGAAAAGAACGCAGGGTAATTAAAGTAAAAGATTGTGCCGTCAAGACTGCCTTGCAATGCCAGATCTGGAAGCTGACAGAGGTACGGACTGCATTTCCAATGAACCTGACCAGCTCATGTAGTAAAAGATTGTGCCGTCAAGACTGCCTTGCAATGCCAGATCTGGAAGCTGACAGAGGTACGGACTGCATTTCCAATGAACCTGACCAGCTCATGTCCGCCGACTACATTCATAACAGTATATCGTTACAGCAAGAGCATCTTAAATCAGCTGCACTGGCTTTCCAATCTATCGTCATTGCCAACACATGACTAAGCGCCCGGGTTAATACCAGAAGCAACATCTTGATACATGCACTTGTATTCGTCACCACAGGATCCCAACCTGGAGAATGCAGGCGAGGACAGGGAGGCTACAAGAAGAAACAACAGTACAAGATAAATAGACCTCGGATTTTAGGCCAAATGCCATTTTACTTTCTCTACCATGTAAAAAAATACATCAACAAATAAAAATATAAAATCTGTATACTCCACCCTGGAATCTAATTTCTCATACCATAGCTAATATTCCAGATCTTATTTTTTATGTTCAATTTTGAAATCTACTATTTTTACACAGTTAGTCGTCAGATAATAAACAACTACTAACCAAAAATAAGCTCAAAAAATACTACATTTACAATTGCAACAAATTATGTAACATATAAACCAAACAAAAATTTAATTCCTACAATATTCTTTTTATTTTAATATTTTCATAATTCTTAAGATTACTATAATTTATAATATAATTATAAAGCTATGATACATGTATATAATTATTTATAAAATAATAACCTATTTATAATGTTTTCATTTATTAATATAGTTATTAACTAATAATTTTATTTTGTAACATATATAATTATTTTTACTTTCTCTATAGGTGCTATGTATACCCTGGACAAAAAAAAAAAAAAAAAAAAAAAAAAAAAAAGATTCATGTCTGGAACGCCAAACTCGTATAAGTCCTAAACGGTACAGCGCCTTGTGTACACCATCCGCTATTCAGTTGTGTAGCGGCAGCAACAAGTTATCACAAGCTTCAAATCTGAATATTACTAACCTAATTGATCAATTATCATAATCAAGTACATTACTTAAGTTTCTTCAACAACCGTATTCAACTTATATTGTACGGCATTACAAAACCTGCTACCGTTTATGTGTTCACTGTAACGCTGCGGCAAAACTTAAATTACTCACTTGCACGTTCGTTTCTCTCATGAAGCAAATAGTTTTTTTCCTAAATGATGTTGGATCAACACATAGCGGCTATTTATTTTAGGTATATATACTTATTTCATACACGACATTCGGTAAAATCAATAATATGATACCTATTATGATGCTTCTACTGAACAGCGAAAGCACGTGATGCGCAGAATGGCGTGCAAACGCATCAGGCATGAACAATTCTCTCTCAATGAAAAAACAAAAGTATCTGTATAGTGTGAAACAATACTAAAAGTATTGTTAAGAAAACCAATGTTTTGAACATTTCTAGGAATCGAATGTTGGGCAATTTGATTCTTTTGGGAGGTAAGGTATTTGTTTGTATTTCTTTTTATTTTTTACCTAACACATCCTTCATAAACCAATCCAAAACATCCTTCAAAAACCGATCAATAGGATAATGCCAACCGCAACTGGAATAACGCCGCAATATTCTCAAAAGAGGTGACATTTCTTGCACACATAAAGGAAAGATGATTGTCTATCGTCCAAGGGGGCCCCGATACGTTGCAAAATACATGGTTTCACAATTCCGTCATGGTCGCGTATCTGTAACATGTTAGGGCTGGATATCAAGGGTCGTTCTAGGTGTGTTGCGGCAGCTTGACGATACGCTGAACGTGTGCAGTGTCCAGTAATACTCGATAATATTTTGATTCCCTCTATGAGAATAAGATATTCTGATTGAATTTGTACAGGATAATAATCTCGTTTGGGCCTGAGGAGCTTTTCCCAGGTTTATGAATAACAATAATTATAGCGTGTTTCCAGATTCTGGGGAAGTAGCCCATACGTATCAAACTATTGAAGAGTGAGGCTAGAATAGCAAGTGCTTTGCGAGTCAGATGTTTTAATACAAAATTTGGAATTAGGTCATGACCAGGCGATTTTCTTGCTGGAATTGCTGGATTATGAACAAGATTTCTTTTGGCGAAGTGAAGTCAATGGGAAGTGGAGCAGTGGTATAAGAAACAGGAAAACGTTCAATTTCGTGGTTGAATTCATCGTTTATCACTGGGTTTGGGCTGAAGATACATTGTAGAGTATTTGCGAATAGTTCCGACTTCTCAAAGTCGGTTATGTAGTGTTTTCCATCTTGTATTAAGGGTGGAATAAGCGCCGGTTCTTTTAATATTCTTTTGGTTTCTTTCCACAAGGATGAATCTTCTGGTGAAACGCTGGAGAGGTGCCGTTGGTAAGTCGAGTACCGGTACTCATCCATTTGTTTTTTTACCTTTCTTGTGAGTTGGTTCAAGCGATGAAGTTGCCAGGTTTCTATGTACTTCTGCCAAAGCCGGCGCATTTTGTGTTTTTCTTTCAAGAGAGATCTGATGTTAGAGGGCAAAGTTTCGTGATAGGGTTTTCTTTGTTGCTGAGGTCTAGCTGGAGCTGTGGATTTGTCTATGGCTGAAGTTATGACTTTTGTGAACTCAAGAATTGCTGCTTCTGCATCACTGTGACTTTTCAGGTTGCACGCAGGTTTTAGCTCGTTATCAATTACATGTTGGAAGGTTTCCCAATGTATGAAACCTCTGCTGAGTCTCCTAGTGGACTGTGGACGTAAAATCAGATTGTTGTCAAATGATATCAAGACTGGGGAGTGGTCGGAGTCCATTTCAGGTAGAACAGCCATGGTGGGAAAGCCTAATACATTTTTGTAAAGTACTATGTCTAGTATGTCAGGTGCTACATTTTGCCTAAAGAAAGTAGGACCAGGTGGGGCTAAGATGTTAACTGCATTGCGTTCAGCTGCTGTTAATAGTCGTCTTCCGTTTGGAGTTGTCACACGGCATCCCCATGTTTCATGCTTACTATTTAGATCTCCCACGAGAAGGGTTGGCACTGTGTCAGAGAATATAGTAGTAATAACCTGGTCATTGAGGCAGAGTCCTGGTGGCTTGTATGCTGAGATTATTGTCGTTTTAGTGGAGTTTTGCATGGATATTTGAACTGCGCAAGCTTCGAGGCTAGTTAGTTGGGGTAGTAGGACCGAGTAGTGGTGTATTTCCTTTCGAATGAAGATGGCCACTCCACCCGAGGCGACGAGAGCTTCGCGATCGGACCTATACGCTGCATAACCAGGTACTGAAAACTTTTCCTGTGGTGCTAGATGAGTCTCAGTGACGCAAGCAACTGCGACGTTGTGTCTTGAGATGAATTCCAGAAAGACTTCCCGCTTAGCTTTGATTCCGTTAGCGTTCCAGTTTAGTATAGTTAGTTGAGAGAATGTATATACTTGATTTTTAGTGGCCATTAGCAAACAAACTTGCAAAAAGCTGTAATAAAAAGGATTTGATTTTTGGTAGATATGGTGCTAGAAAATTAATAACTAGCATCGGAGGAAGAAGCAGAAGAAGAATTTTGTGCAAATGCTTGCTGAGTGGAATGTCGGTAACTTTTATCTTCTGGAGGAACTGAGCGTGGCCACTGAGGAGTTTCAGGAGCAGAACAAGAAGAAGTTGGTGTCAGCTTTGGAAAATTCTCCAGGTTTAGCTTTGGTGGTGTAGGTGTTTTTACGGGTTCGGTTACAGTTGCATTGGATTTATTTTTTAATTCCAAGTAAATACGACAATTTGCCGGATGAGCTTCTCCGCAGTTCACGCAGGAGGGCTGAGTATCTTTGTGTTTTGGGCATTCAGAGAAATGATGGTTAGAGGGACACTTTACACATCGAGGTGCAAGTCGACAGAAGTTTTTAGTATGCCCATAGCGCTGGCATCGTGTACATTGTGGGATGCTTGTGGGTTTCTTACGGTATTCAACTTTTATTAAAGCATGGTGAATGTGTTTGACTTCAAAGATCTTCTTTCCTTGTTCATTGTTTTCTAATTCAACAGCGCATAGCGGCATAGGTTGACGATCTTTGTAAAAGAGTCTTGTAACTTTTATCACTGGTAACTTCAGAGTGCTTAATTCTGTGGTTATGTCGTCGTTTGTAAGAGAGTAGGGAACATTTCTCAAGATAACTTCAAGTCTTTTGAAAGTTGGATCACGGAAGGTGTGAAAAGGGAGCTTTGATTCTTTCAGGAATTTTGTAAGGGCTCGGAAGTCATTGACTGAAGTTGTATTTATTTTAAGGACTTTATTTTGCTGTTGTGTTGAGTAGTCATCTTTTACAATAGTACCTATGTCGCGGATAATCTGCTGGTAGTTGTTCACTTCATGGAGAAAAATGGGTGGGATCCTGGTTTTAGAGGCTGTAGTAAAATTTACTTCAGCGACTGTGTCGTTAGCTTCCTCCATTGTTTCCAAAGGGGAAAATTTATTGTGTATGGAGGTTAAGTCCACAATATATTTAAAGTTTACAGCTGAGGCTGAAGTTATATGCTTTTTGTTAGGAGTGAAAAACCCGTCACTTGACATGGAGGCATTACCTTGATTGAGATCTTCAAGCGGGCGTTTATGAACTAACTTGGGTGTTTGTAAGATTGAACGAGATGTAGTAGAAATTTCCACAGGATTAATAGAATGTGAATCTGAGAATGTTTGTTCTTGTTGATTAGATTGCATGGTGTTGGCAACCAGACAAAAGACAGTCTGCTTTGCAGACAAATGACGATCTGCTTCGCAGACAACTGACGATCTGCTTCTTTAACAAAAGGCAATTCTGAAGAGAGCTAACCAAATGAAATTAAATATATAATAAATAATGCGTTATGTACAACGCATGGAATTCCTAACATTTACACTGCTTGTTAAAGGTTTGGGGAAAACTTCTATAAGCGAAATTACTTACAGGTTTAGCTGGTTGTGAAATATTGCACTTTTTAATAACACAGAAATAACACTATTAAAAGCCGTGCTCACCGCCTCCTATACTCCCAAAGCAATTTTATTGGTGATATAGATGCACATAGGATCATATTTTAGTGTCACGTCATATTTTGGGTAAATATACTGACTACACCTTGCTGGACCGCACAGTGTTAGCGGTTTGCTTTGGTGGAATGTTTATAACTGACTGTTGCTCGTTAGAGATCGGCTTCCTTTATGTAGCTATTCTCATTGTTATTGTGACCGAACATTTAACACGAGAAGCGCGGCCGCAATAGTTCAAAGCTTTGGAATACCACAACTGAGCGCGATGGACACGTGCTAGAAAGTTCACGTCATTGACAGCTACAAAAGGGAGAGCTGCAAGTCTGGTAAATCAGTTTTTCGGCTGGAGTTCTGAACGCACTGTTGCGTGAGTGAGTATGTGTGTATGTGTGTGTGTGTGACAGAGAGAGAGAGAGAGAGAAAGAGAGAGAGAGCAGTCGTGTCTATGCGTCGAAATGACGGGAGAAAATTGTATTGCAGAATTGTTGTGAAAGCATTGGAACAAAGACGTTTACTTGTAATGAATTTTTGAAGTAAAATAAAGAATTTTTGTTACAATACGAATAAGACCGTGCGCTTAGTTTTATTTATGTTGAATTTAACATTTCACCAGATATTGTTGTAAACATCGCGCACTTAGCCATAAGGGAGTTCGCAAAAGTAATCCAGACTGAATACGATTTCAAAGGCTATTTGCAGAAAACTCAAGATATACGTTTTGTTTGTTATTAAAATACCTTAAACATATGGTACAGTAATCAAAATCGTTAGAGCCAGTTTAGAGAAAATCAAAACAATTTGAAAAACATTCCAAGAAAAGGGCAGTTTGGGGTGGAGGATTTTCTTGTAAACCGTCGCATTCGTGGAAGATGTTGAACTTAAATATGAAGTTTGGTGTTTAATCGACTCTTCGTATTTCAATTATGCTGTTCACACACATGGACATATTTCTCAAAAGTTCTTTTATTTTTATTTTTTTATTCAGGAAACACTAAAACATGTATTTCCAGTGATATCTCGGTACGCATAATACCTTCTCTACCTTTTAGTACGTGGTAGAGAAAATAAAAATGCGCGATTCTTAAATTTTACTGTCTCATGTTTAGAATCTCTTATCCTCTTAAATAAATATTGTATAATAATCATCATAAATTGCTTGCCCCCTAAACCTTAGGTCGAGAATGGAATGCAGGCCATGGCTAACTCTGACAGTACTTGGGAAATTGAAAATATAGGAGCGATTTTATGTTTCCTTTCGTTTGATGTATAGGTCAGGAGCGTAGGGCCACACATTCCAAGCGTTCCGATCGTGAACCGGAGTTAATTCTCAAGTTATGTATGTTTAGCAATGAAAACGCTGAGGCTATCCAGTTAACGGAACGGGCTGACCCAGTTCTTGCAGTGTAAAAACATTCAGTGACGTTTGATATTGATATGGAACTGTTGCACCTTTCTCCCCGCTCTTTATGATGCATGGGAGAACGGGATTGGCCACTTTCCCACGAGTAACAGCTGCAAAAATCGCCACATTTACTGTCAAATACGGATTCGCTTTGATATCTTTTCTGGTTGATACTGCCTTGATCCAAGCGGCGCTTTCATTTCCTTAGTTTGCTGCATTCAATCCTGGTCACTGCTGACTTTCCTTCCACTTTTTTAAGCATCGCTCCGACACGTTTCCAGCCAAAAAATTTTCTACGTGATTTGCATTTTATTACTTCTTGCATGATTTATTGTACTATTTAGAAACAAAAGAAATTTGCTCTACAATCAAACATTAAAGAACACTAACGTATTTTTACTTTCTCTATACGTACTATATACATAGTGTATAGAGAAGGTATTGCAATCCACCCAAAAATTCGATATCGAGATTTCACCCGAAATATTTGTTTTAGGGTCCCCTGTATTAAAAAAAAGCATTTTCAGAAAAAGGTCTGTGTATGTATGTGTGTGTGTCCGTGTGTCTGTGAACACGATAGCTCAAAAACGAAAAGTCAGTAAAATACCAAAGTTGGTATTTAAGTTTGGTATCTTCCAGGGATATGACACGAAGATTTTGAGAAAAATGCCCCCGCCCCAAACTACCCTTTACATGGAACTTTTTTCGAAAATTTTGATTTTCTCAAAAATGGCTCTAACGAGTTTGATTACAATTTCGCACATTAAAGATATTTCCCTGACAAATGAAATGTATATCTTGAATTTTCTAGAAATAGCCTCTGATGAATTCTGGATGACTTTTACGGAATTTTGCATAACTACTAAACCGTAAGAGATGGACAAAAACTTACAATACAAAACATGTAGAGCACCTTAAAACACACAATTTATCTTATATACATACTTTTTGTGGAGTTGATCGTTTTTGAGAGACTCCTTGTTTTTGGGTTCAGCTTTAAAAAGCATACTTTTCTCATACAGGAATTTAGCAATTCCTGTTCATACAACCAAAGGAACTTCAGTCACATAGCAACCAATTTTTGACTATCGCTTTAACCAACAGTACTCTCTTATTTCGCTTCTACTTACAAAGAAGTAAGTAATAAGGCTATTTCTGCTAATTTTTTTTTCTCGATTAATATGAAGTAAACAGAAGCTTAAGGTTTTTAACAATAATTCGTTGCAGAGAAGTAGAGAAAGCCATGTGAATAGAACACATCAGATTTGTTTTTAATCAAACAACCCGTGAGTACAAGAGAATTGTAAAGATTGAACATTTTAATGCCATAGCGCGGGTTTAAATTACGGAACCCCAGACCTCCGTCAGGTTGTTCTTACAAACTGAGCTACTATTGCAGCATACCGGTATGACATTAATTCCCTAACTGACCTGCATTTTTCTCGGTAAACTACATAGAGATCTCAAATTATTTGAGATGATATGACATTTAAAATGCCGTAAGTACTTTAAGTCCCGGGTTTGATTGTTTTATCAATTATTAGGTCAATAATTGTTATTTAATTGTTTCTCCACACAAGCCGCTGTAGGACAGGAGTTGCTAGTCCGTTAAGGAACTTAATGTCATGTTGCTGTGGTTCAAATTCTGGCAAAAGCATTGCATTTTTCAATTTGATTCTGCCTTTCCAGTTAAACAGGGTGTTTTAATGAAACTATTTTTACTTTCTCTAGCATGAATGTACAATGTACATAGTAGGTAGAGAAGGTATTGTAATCCACTCAAAAATTCGATGTTGATATTTCACCGGAAAATCAAGTTACGAGGACCCCACAATAAATAAGTATCTTTAGGAAAAGGTTGGGCAGTAGAGCTCAAAAACGAAAAGTCCGTCAAAAAACAATCTTGATAAAATTCAATATCTTCCCCAAATGCGACAAGAAAATGTTCAAGAAAATCATCCCATCTCCAACTACCCTTTATACGAAAAAGTTTTCGAAAATGTTGGTTATCTCAAAAATGGCTCCAATGATTTTGTCACATTTACGTGACAGATAAATGGTATATTTTGAATTTTCTGGGAATAGCTTCTGAAGACCTTTTTATTGTGGATGAATTTTTCTGAATTTTGCATAAGTAGTAGACATTCGCTGTTATTGGTTTCAATTTTAAAATACATCTCTTTTGTTTTAAGAATAGTTTGTTAGGAGAACAGATAGAGAAAGTGATTTGAATGGAACACATCGGAATTGTTAATACACCAAGCAATGCTTAAAAACGAAATTTGGAACAAGTTTAGTAAACGAACTGTAAATGGGGAAAGATTATAACATCCAGAAAGAAAAGAAATGTATTTCACTGTATAAATGAATCTTACATAGATAGGTGTTACGGTGAAATGACTATGGTTTCAGTAAGCAAACCTGATGTGTTCCATTCACATGACTTTCTCTTCCTCTATAACAAATTATTGTTAATAAGCTTACTCTTCTATTCACTTCATGCTAATCAAGATAAGATTAGAAACGGTCTTATTACTTAGTTCCTTATAAATAAAAGGGAAATAAGGGAATACACTAGGATAAAGCAATAGTCAAATGCTTTAAAATGTGGTTGCTATAGTATAGAAATCTGATTATTTGCAGGCCAGGTACTGAAAGTTCTCGTATGAGAAATGTATTGAGTATTTTAAAACTGAAATCAGTAACAAGAAATATCTTAGAAACAGTTAACTCCAGCAAAAAAAAAAAAAAAAAAAAAAAAAAAAAAGCCTATAACATAAAGTACGTATTTTAACGAGATCTACATTTTTTGTGCAGTAAGTTTTTGTCTATCTCTTACACTTCACCAGTTATTCAAAATTTCGCAAAATTCATTCAGAATAAATTTGTATTCAGTGGCTATTCTCAGAAAATTCAAGATATACATTCTATTTTTCAGGTAAATATCTTTAACATAGGATATTTTAATTAAAATCATTAAAGCGATTTTTGAGAAAATAAAAAATTTCGAAAATTTTTCCATGTAAAAGATAGTTGGGGTTGGGAGAAATTTCTTGAAAATCGTCGTGTCGCATCCTTGGAAGATACTGAACTTAAATACCAAATTTGGTATTTAATGGACATTTCGTTTTTAGCTATGCTGTCCACAGACAGACACACACACACACACACCTTTTTGTAGACTTCTTTTTTTTGGTCCAGAAGCCCCAAAACATGTATTTCCGGTGAAATCTCGGTATCGAATTTTTGGGTGCAATACAATAAATACCTTCTCTGTACACTATGTACATAGTGCGTGTAGAGGAAGTAATAAGAAATGGTGAAAATATATTAGTAAAAGCTCTTTGTGTATGTGTGTATGATAGACAGAGACTGAGAGAGAGAGAGAGAGAGAGAGAGAGAGAGAGAGAGAGAGAGAGAGAGAGCTGTAATATATAAAAAGACAAGGCATGAGATTGCCTCTGTGGTCAAGTAGTCAGCGTTCTGGTTTCTCAAGCGCCAGAGGTCCCGGGTTGGATTCTCCACTGGGTCTTTAACCGGATCACTCCCTATTTCCCGCAGAGTGTGCAAGTGCGAATGCGACAGTGAATGTGAATCTGTGTAATATTCAAAAGTAATAAAACCTACAGTTCCAAACTCTGATGACCTTTACTACGTAATTTATACAAACTTTCTTATAAAAGTTTATTTTTCTATCTGCTTCAAGCCCGTCGAGATAAATTCATCAGAAATTGTTCTATTACTTAGTTTCTTTTAAGAAAACGGGAAGCAAGGGGATACACAGAGTTAAAACGACTGTACTTTAAAAGCTGGTTATTATGCGATTGAAATTTGGTTCTCTTTGCATGACCAGGAAGTAAACAAAAATAAAAGTAATTACAGTATCCTTTGAGAAAAGTTTAGGTTTAAGTATTTAAGTGAAACCAGTAACAAAGAATATCTCGGAAATGGTTAACTCCACAAAAAAAATATAATGGCATAAATTGTATGTTTTAATGAGATATACATAGGTTGTGTAGCAAGTTTTTGTTTATCTTTTACGGTTTACCAGCTATGCAAAAGTCATTCAGAATTAAGAAGACATCAGAGGCTGTTTCAAGAAAATTTAAGATATAGATTTTACTGTTATCCAAATATCTTTAAAATACGGTATTTTAATGCAAATCGAAAGTTATTTTTGAGAAAATCAATATTTTAGAAAACGTTTTATGTAGATAAAGGGTAGTTTCTTGAAAATCTTCTAGAGGAGGTTACATCCTTGGAAGTTGTAGACTTGCTTTTCGTTTTTACTTTCTCCATACGCATTATGTACATAGTGTATAGAGAAAGTATTGCACTCCACCAAAAATTCGATACCGAGATTTCACCGGAAATATATGTTTTAGGGTCCCCAATATCCAAAAAAAGCATTTTCACAAAAAGGTCCGTGTGTGTGTCCGTGTGTCTGTGAACACGATAACTCAAAAATGAAAAGTCGGTAAAATACCAAACTTGGTATTTAAGTTTAGTATCTTCCAGGGATGCGACACGAAGATTTTGAGAAAAATCCCCCACCCCCAACTACGCTTTACATGGAATTTTTTTAGAAAATTTTGATTTTCTCAAAAATGGCTCTAACGATTTTGATTAAAATTTCGTATATTAAACATATTTACCTGACAAATGGAATGTATATCTTGAATTTTCTGGGAATAGCCTCTGAAGAATGGATGAATTTTACTAAATTTTGAATAATTGCTAAACCGTAAGAGATGGACAAAAACTTACTGCACAAAAAATGTAGAGCACATTAAAACACACAATTTATGTTATATACATTTTTTTCGTGGAGTTCGTCGTTTTTGTGACATTCCTTATTTTTGGTTTCTGCTATGAAAAACGTATACCTTTCTCATACAGGAACTTGTCAACTCCCATCCATATAAACAAAGGAACTTCATTGACATAGCAACCAGCTTTTGACTATCACTTTAACCTACGGTTGTCCCTTATTTCGCTTCTACTTACAAGGAAGCGAGCAATAAGACTATTTCTGCTAATTTTTTCTGATTAGCATAAAGTAAATAGAAGTATAAGCTTTTTAAGAATTATTTGTTGCAGGGATATGGAGAAAGTCATGTGAATGGTACACATCAGATTTTTTAAGTCAAGTCATTGACAGACACACTGAGGTGACAACATGTGGTGAACACCATTTTTGTTGAGATTTAGGATTAGGCGTTGAGTCTCGTCCTCCGGCTAGCTCTCTGTATGTGCATGGAACTGTTGGATGTTAATAGGTGAAAATTAAATAATACAAGATTGACTGGTTCGCAGCGATCATTAATTTAACATCTTTTTCTCTTTGATCTCACTTTTGCACGAATCTTAGAATTTCCTAATTCCTGACCAATTTAGAATTACACTTCCTCGAGCTTGACTTTATAATAATAATAATAATAATAATAATAATAATAATAATAATAATAATAATGAAACTTAGCTTCTTGGCGATGCAAAATTGAGTAGGACACGTGTTGTGAGAACTAGTGCCGAACTTGGTCGAGAACTGCAACCCACGCTAATCTCGCCAGTTAGCAAAACTGATGCTTCACTACGATTGGCGGACATTTTGGTTTAAATTTAAATCTTATTTTCCCATTGGCTCAAGCGTAGCGTAGCGTTTTTAACGTTTTTGAGATATCTCTTGTTATTGGCCAGTTTTAAAATACTTGTACTTTTCTCATACGGAAATATTTGAGAGTGGGGGATTTTCTTGAAAATCTTCGTGTCGCTTCCTTGGAAGATACTGAACTTAAATACCAAGCTTGGTATTAAACGGAATTTTAGTTTTTGAGCTAAGCTGCTTCCCCCCTCCCACACACACACACACACCCACGGACATTTTCCCTATAAAATACTTTTTTTTTGGAATCAGGGAGTCTCAAAACACATATATCCGGTGAAGTCTCGGTATCGAATTTTTGGGTGAATACAATACTTTCTCTATGCAGTAGTATCTATGTGTAGAGAAAGTAAAAAGGCATTCATCTAACTATTTCACGTTAATCCTGATAAACATTTACATAAATGCTTTGATTATATATTTCTTTGTAACGTAACAGCATAGGCGAGTACTTTAAGTTTTAGCGAGTCAAACATTTGAAGAGTTGGTCGCTATATGATGGTTTGAAATCCGTTCCCTTTGCATGACCAGCAGCAAGAAAAACAATCATGGAATTCTATTTGAGGAAGTATAAGTTTTTAAAATTGAAACCAGTAACAAAGAATATCTCAGAATTGATTATCTCTAGAAAAATTGTATCAGTCATAAATTATGTGTTTTAACTAGATCTGCATTTTTTGTCTCTTATCAATTATGCCAAAGTTAACAAGAATGAAGAGGTCTTTTGAAAATTCAACATATACATTTGGTTTTCATGAAAATATCTTAAAAATATAGCTATGTAATTAAAATCATTTGAGCTATTTTCAAGAAATTCAAAAGTTTCGGAAATTGTTGCATGTAAGGGTAGTTGGGGCGAGGTATTTTTTTTCAAAATTAATTAACACTAATTGATCTCATAGTTGGGTAAACTTAAAGTACTTATGACATTGTAAATAATTTGAGATCATCTTGTGGTTTGCCGGAAACATGCGAGTCAGTTGAGGAATTTAATGCCGTGTCGGCACATAGCCATGTTAGCTCTCTAGTTAGAGCAATCGGCTAGAGACCGGGCGATCCGTTGTTCAATTCCTGGCCATGGTATTGGATTGTTTAGTCTGATACTGACTATCTAACTTAAATTTTTGCTTTCTCTAGCACTTATGTAACTTTATATAGTAGATAGAGAAGGTGTTGAAATCCACACATAAATTCGATACTGAGATTTCACCAGAAACACATGTTTTGACACCCCCTGGATCCCCCACTTTCCAAAGCACTTTTAGAAACACTACGTTTGTGTATGTGTGTGCCTCTAAAATCTCTTCATTCTGGATGATTTTTGTATAATTGGTAGATCGTAAGAGACAAACTTACGTACTACACACACAAAAAAAAAATGGATTTCGTTAAAATACACATTTTATGTCATCTATTTTTTTATTGTAGAGTTAAGTGTTTCAAGTGTTGTTTGTGATTGGCTTCATTTTTAAACTACTTAAAACGTTTATAAAACGGGAAGTCAAATTTCGTTTTATATCTCTTTTGTTTTACTTCTGGCCATGTAAAGAGAATCAAATTGCAATTATTTCACATAGCGATCAGCATTTAAAAGACCTGACTATGGTTTTAACCTAATGTATTGTCTTATTTCCCTTCTACTTGCAAGGAGTAAGTAATTAGACAAATTCTGCCAATGTTTATCTTGATTAGCATGATAAAGATAAAAGCATAATGTTTTACAAGAATAGTTTTATTGTAGAACAGGTAGATAGAGAAAGCCTGTCTTATCCATGTGTATACCGCCTTTAACATTTAGTTTATACCGGCTGCTTCTCTTTATTGCTCATGGTGTTCCTCTGTAGGAAATTATCTTTAGCTTTACTCGCACACACTCATATTGCCATTCATACATCCAGACCTCTTGAGAGGATGGCAATTAATCTTGGCTAGAGACAAATTCCCAACTTGCAGTCTTCCAGGTGCTGTAACGACTGAGCTACGAGCCCAGTCCCCTTACATTTTATTGTTTTTTTGTTGTTTTTATTCATTTTACTGAGGAGGGAAAAAATGCATTATAGTTGAAGTATAATCGCTGGAAGGATATGGGGAGGGGGGGGGCTCTCCGCGCGGATGCGGCATACCCACTAAAAACCCATCCACATGTTAGTCTTAAGCCTGTGTGCGGTCCTACATAGCACCAGCGGTAATATGTGAAAAGTGCACATTTTGCGGGAACCAGTGTAAGGTTATATTTAGTATACAGCCATGGAACCTGACTGCAAGCTAGGGGAATAGAAGTTGATGTTGGAAGGCACGAATGTTGTGCAGGATAGTTGAGGCCTACGAAATCAGCAGTGACATACGACTCAGGAGCTCCTGAGCGAACAATATCTGTGCGAGTTTGGCGGCCTACCTTCGTGTGACTGGAGAATATACTGTGTTGAAATTCTCTTCAAGAGCTCATAGTGTCACATCAAAGGACTCTAAGTGATGTATTGTGTAATTAGCGATGCGACGAAGAGAGGCTGGTGGCTGGCTGCAGCTCTTGAAGGCGGTCCTCCAGGGCCTTCACGTTTAGACACTTCTGAATGAAGATCCTGGATGGCTTTGCTTAGACGCAGGACCTCCTGGAGGATGACACCCGAAGAGAAACTGCGCAGATGAAGTTGGTGGGGATGTAAGCGATACTGGTGTAGTCCGGGCTGTCTGCAGAAAAGGTTGTCCACTGATCGGATAGAATGGACACTAGGCTTGCCCGGTGAAATATTGCAAGCCACCACAGGTGGCAGAGAAACGGCAACGACGTCAAAGGGTCATAAGGTCGTGCCCAGTGCTCTCGGCGGCAAGAAACAGCCGCCAGAGGTAGGCCCGAAGGTACAGCAGCATCGACATGCCCGGTTACATTCCTGTCGGCTAACTTGGGCAACTCTGATGCCAAGGCAGCTTCCAGATCCACGCAGTCCTGATAAGTACTGTAAACATTCAAATCTAAACGATAGAGGCTGTTTTGATAACATAATAAATCAATAAACAATCATTAACAGTCAAATGAGTTTCTCAATCGCAGCTGTACATGATGAACTTTTAGTCTCTTTTATGTATTGTAAATAAGGGAAGAATTGCATTTCACCCAAAAATTCGATACTGAGGTATAAATACAGGTTTTGAGACTACTTGAAACAAAAAATGTACTTCCTCTTGCATGTAGAGAGAGAGAGAGAGAGAGAGAGAGAGAAAGAGTAGATAGTTTTTCCCTTAGATTAACTTCCTTCAACCTGGTTAGTTACATTGGACAATGAATTAAATCGGTAAACTGACACTCAAATGATCTCGGGGTCCATGGAACATGAACTTACTGACATTCGTCTTCTCAGGATAAGGAAACATTTTTAAATAAATAAATAGATTAAAAAAACTTAGCAGGGTGATACACCCTAAGCGAGATTCGAATTCGCTACCTTCACAGTACCTAGGTGGGCAGAGAAGGTATTCCATTCCACCCAAAAATTCGGCACCTGGATTTCACCGGAAATGCATTTTTTAGGTTCCCTGCATATTTTTTTTAGAAAAAACTCTTGTGTGTGTGTGTGTGTGTGTGTGTGTGTGTGTGTGTGTGTGTGTGTGCGAGCGCGCGTAGGAGGACAGCATAACTCAGACACGAAAAGTTCGGTTTAATATCTTCCAAAGATGCGACCCGAAAATTTTCAGCAAAATCCGCCCACCCTCAACTACCCTTTGCATGGAACATTTTACGAAAATTTTTATTAAAGCACCATATCTTTAAGATATTTTCATGACTAATGAAATTTATATCTTGAATTTTCTGGAAATAGCCTCTGAAGACCTCTTCATTCTGGATGACGTTTGCATAACTGGTGAACCGTAAGAAATAGACAGCTTACTACACAAAATATGTAGGGACTGCCTGCGTGGTCGAGGTCCTCGGAGGTTCCAGGTTCGATTCCCGGCTGGGGCGAGGAATTTTTCTTTAACCAGAATTATACCCTATCCCCCACAGAGTCTGGAAGTATATATGAGCGAGTGAATATGTGTGTGTGTCTGTGTGTGTGTTTGAGGAAAATAAAAAAAAAAACAAAAAAACATTTAAACTGAACGTAAAGAACCTTCAATCCACAAGTTGTTTCTAATGCAAAGCCTTAAATATGACCTTAGATTTTAAAGAGGGCTATGTAAATGAAACAAATAAAAATATATAAGTATATTTCGTTAAAACACACAATTTATGGGATACCTAACCGTTTCCGAGATATTTTTGTTGTCAGTTTGAATTTTAAACTACTTAATTGTTTCTTAAGCAAGAAATCATCTTTCGTTTCATATCTCTTATATTTTAATCCCTGTCAGGCAAAGAGAGGTGAATTTTAATAGTTTTATATAGCAACCAGCTTTAAAAGTTTTAGCCTAGCCTAATGTATTTCCCTTATTTCCCTTCTGCTTACAAGGAAGCAAGTAATCAGACAATTTCTGCTAATGTTTATCTCGATTAGCATGATATAAAAATTAATATCTTTTCTAGGAATAGTTTGTTTGTGGAACCGTTAGAGAAGGTCATGTGAGTAGAACATGTCAGAAAACCGAAAGGTTTTTGATATTTAAGTTCAGTATCTTCCAAAGGTACGACAGAAGGATTTTCAGGCAAATCCACCCACCCCAAGCTACCCTTAAAATAAAGATTTTTTGAAATATTCGATTTTCAAATCACGGTTTTATTCAAATTCCATATATTAATTAAAGATCCCCTTCATTCGAAAGGAATGTTGTGTAATTGGAAATATAGACGAAAATATATTATACAAAAAATATATTTCTTTAAAATATTAATTTATTTTAAATACATTTTTTGTGCTATAAGCCATTTCTGAGATCTGTTGTTAATAGCTCCAATCGTTCAATACTAAAATTGTTTCAGTCCTTGCGAGGTTCAGCTTGTTCTCGCGATGGCTTGGAAGAAGTATGGAATTTTAGGGCCAGTATCAGTGGAATCCAATTGTTAAACATTGTATTTTCCTTTGTATCTATTACGAAATGTGTACTGTAGATATCTCTGCTAAAGTTTGTCTTAAAATGAAGTAGACAGAAGTATAAAGTTTCGTAAGAATAGTTTGTATAGCTACTAATAAGCGATAGAGGACCATGCGAGTGTAACACACCAGTTTTATCTTATATCAGGTACATACAAATTAATGTTCTGTTCATAATCACGATGAATGCTTCAAATTAGGCAGTATGAGCTTGCTTACAAGCAAATGCAAAAGCAGCTTCAACAGTTTATATCTGCTCATCAGCATAATTGAAGCATCTGCTTCACGAAATTACAAGCTACATTCTGAAACTGAATGCTTCAATTGCGCCAGTGCATGCTTCTGCGATAGACATTTCAAAGGTAATTGGAACACAAGTTTACATGCGTTGAAAAGACATTCACTCAAAGATAATGATGACATGGAAGCATCTAAGAAAGCACTTTTTGTTCATTTTCCTTCCGACAAGATAAAACGACAGCTTCGAGAGCAGTACACGATATTTGCTATCGAAAGCCGGCGTACTTCATGTACACATTAACGTACAAAATGCAGTTCGCAATGCGTTTTTACTGTCTAGTAGAGAACGTATGGCATTCCACACAAAAATTCGATACTGAGATTTCACTGCCAATACATTTTTTGAGACTCCCTGAATAATATTTTAAAAATCAGACGTGTTCCATTCAAATGACTCTGTATCTCTGTACCAAATCATTTAAAAATCTTATGCTTCTATGTACTTCATACTACTTGAGATAAACATTAGCAGAATTGACCTTATTACTTGCTTCCTTGTAAATGGAAGGGAAATAAGGGAAAAAGCGACAGTGAAATCATTTCTGTGTGATTGAAATTAATTTCTTTGCATGGCCAGAAGTTGACAGATTCCCGAATCAGAAAAAGTATTTTAAAACTGAAACCCATAACAAAGAATATCTCGGAAATGGTTAATTGCCCGAAAAGTATAACTATAACTCCATGGCACGACATCTCACGGGGAACCTTGGCCTACCGCCCGGCTGCTGCGTCCCCCATCTCGGTCCACTACAGACGTCATGGATGGGGTGCAGTATTGGAGTGTGAGACGTGGTCAGCGCCTCGAGTCCCTCCCGGCCGGTTAATGCGGTCCTCATGACCTGGAGCCGCTACTTCTCCATCAAGTAGCTCCTCAATTGGCCCCCCAGGGACCTTACGAGGATGAGTGCACCCCGGGCCAGGTCTCCCAGCGGGGGAAAAATCCCCACGCCGGTACTGGGAATCGAACCCAGGTCTCTCGCTTGGTAAGTAGCTGCGCTACCACCGCGCTAAGGAGACGACCGCCCGAAAAGTATATATGCCATAAATTGTGTGTTTTAATGAGATTTTCATTTGTTGTGCGAAAAGTTTTTGTCTAATTCTTACGGTTTACGGATTATCCAAAAGTCATCCAGAAAGAAAACGTCCTCAGAGGTCTTTCCCTGAAAATTCAAGATATACATTTTATTTATCGTGTAAACATGTTTATGTTCTAATCAAAATCGTTAGGAGCATTTTTGAGAAGATAAAAAAATTCGAAATGTTTTCCATATAAACGGTAGTTTGGGGCGGGAAATTTTCCTCAAAATCTTTGTTCCGCATCCTTGGAAGATACAAAACATAAGTACCAAGTTTGATATTTTATTGACATTACATTTTTGACTTATCGTGTTCACAGATACACGGACACACAAGGACCTTTTTTTACAATAGGGAAGTTTCTCGACCCATCTATGTACTAAGCAGGGAAAGTATTTCTTTTTAATCCGGGAAATCCTAATGTGTATTTCCAGTGAAGTCTGGGTATCGAATTGTTAGGAGGAATGTAATATCTTCTCTACCTAGGTACTATGTTCTAAGAAGAGAAAGTAAAAATAAATTCGTATGGATGTATGTGTCTATGTCTTGTTTGGTTGTGAACAGTATAGCTCTTATTTCGCTATGCACCCTCCTCGCAGTTGGGTCCAGATACCTGTCGAGGAGCAGACGAACCCTGGTTCAGAGAGAGAGTTGCCAGGATGAGTGATCAGCCCGATGCCTGGTATGACGGTAAGGTAGATGCTTTGAAATGAAGGTGAAATGGATGAAAGGAAAGGTGATAATGGAACAAGTTCTAAAATTAATGGTGGGGGAAACAGGGGAAACGAGAAAACTCGCCCAGACCCCGCTTTGCACACCACAAATCCCATTTGCAGTACTCAATATTGGACCCAGGCTGCCTTGGTAACAGACGAGCGGTCTAACCACTCGGCCACGGCGTCGCTCAATTGTATAGCTCAAAAAGGAAATGTCAGTTAAATGCCATTCTTGGTATTTAAGTTCAGTGTTCTCTAAGAATGCGTATTAAACTTTTCAAGAAAATCTCTCCATTGCAATTATAATTTGGATGAAACAAATGTTTTTTTTTTTTTTCTTCTCAACAGTTTAATTAAAATAGTAAACGTTTAATATATTTACATGACAAATAAAGTGCTTATTTTCAAATTTCCTGTGAAATTCTGAACTAGCTGAAACACCCGGCGTTGCTCGTGATTTGACGGTTCCACTTGCTCACTACCTTGCGTTTCTTTAGAGGCATTTAAAAAGTATATTACTACACCACAAATCTATCACTGTATTACTTCTAGACTACAAAGCTTTAGAAATTCCTCAAGACTATTTTTGGTCATTAAAGCTGAATGCAACACACGCTTCATATTCATTTGTTTCGGCGGCATTGCTGTGCTGCTTGTTTCACTAAAGACGTCCGCGTGCGCTGTTTTAGAGGTTAGTGTATGTTACACTGATTTTCGTACAATCCGGCGCCATTTTGTTAGTGTTTAACGCCCGCTTTAACTACTAATGGCACCGCAGGCGGTGACATTGATGATACATGAATGATGATGGAGCACCGGTGGAATGCGATGGCGGGGGAAACCGGAGTACCCGGAGAAAACCCGCCCCAGCGCCGTTTTGTCCACCACAAATCTCACATGCGGTCGCTTGGGATCGAACCCCGGCCGTCTAGGGTCCGGCGCCAATCTAGAGAGTTTCCCTCACTGCATTATGTTCGCAATTGCGGCCAAATTGGCGTGATTTTCTTCCGCACTACGCATATTTTTCGTAATTTTTGGTATTTAAGCAAGTGCTTTAACACGGCGGGTGTAGCGTGTTGATTCAAAGTGTAAAGGATAGCATCATTATTTTCAGACGCTCCGCAGTGGATAATACGGTTTATTTTTTTTTTTTTTTTTTTTTTTGGTAGTGTTTAACGCCCGCTTTAACTACTAATGGCATCGCAGGCGGCGTTTATTTTAAATCGCCTTATTTCCCCTGGGACTTTTTCCTGGAATGGTAGCAAAATTACTACTCACGCCACTTAAACATTGACTTAATTAAAACTCTCCTGACAAGAAAGATACTGTTGCATAAGTCCTTGACCGTTACCAAAGTAATATGTATTTATAGTTTACATAGGTATAAGCTGAAACTATCTTGGTAATGTTGCTTCTGAGGTCGATGTGTCATGGCGTTCATTTTTAATGAGAAATGCCAGGTACCAAATGTTAAGCATAAAAATTGCTGTGGTTAAAGGAAATGTTGAAGAATTTGGTAGAGTAGCAAAAATGCTTTACGCTATAGTAATAAAAAATCTGATGTGTTTCATTGACATGACTTTCCTTATATCTCTGCAATAAATTATCGTTAAAAAGCTTATGCTTCTATTTACTTCATGCTAATCGAGAAAAATTGGCAGAAATAGTCTTATTGCTTACTTCCTTGTAAGTAGAAGCGAAATTAGGGAGTACCATAGGCTAAAGTGATAGTCAAAAGCTGGTTGCTATGTGACTGATGTTCCTTTGTTTGTACGGACAGGAGTTGACAAATTCCTGTATGAGAAAAGTATAATTTTTCGAAGCTGAAACCAAAAACAAGGAATATCTAAAAAACGATCCACTCCACGAAAAAAGTATATAATATAAACTGTGAGTTTTAACGTGCTATAATTTTTTGTGTGATAAGGTTTTGTCCATGTCTTACGGTTTAGACGTTATGCAAAATTCCGTAAAATTAATCGAGAATAAAGTAGTCTTCAGAGGCTATTCTCGGAAAATTCAAGATATACATTTTATTTGGCATGTCAATATATAAATATAATTAATTTTAATCAAAATCGTCAGAGCCATCTTCGAAAATATCAAATTTTTCGAAAAAAGTTCCATGTAAAGGGTAGTTTGGGGAGAGGGGATTTTTCAAAATACCAAGTTTGGTATTTTACCGACTTTTCGTTTTTTGAGTTATCGTGTTCACAGCCACGAGATCTCGGATTCGAATTTTTGGTTGGAGTGCAATACCTTCTCTAAACACTATGTGCATAGTACGTGTAGAGAAAGTAAAAAGCGTGAAATACTATAAATCCAACACAATGTGCAAAACAGTAAATAATTTCAATTTTAGATAACTATCTTTTCTTTGCACCTATCAAATTAATGCATTAAAAACATAATAACGCTGGGGCTTCTAGATGCTTTGATAATAACGTCTGTTCAGTTCTTAAGTGCGCTACATAAAGCATTTATCTTTCCTTGCACCAATCCTTTAAAATAAATGCATTAATAGTTATTTATGATGCAAGAGTTAAAAGTGTAGTTTTATTTTGCGAGAAGGAAAGTTTTGGTAACGCGGCCTTAAAGCCGAGTGTAGCAACCCTACGAGCAAAATAAAAACACTTTTAGCTTGAGTGTCATACACTATTTTTACTTTTTCTTCACGTACCATGTACAGTGTATAGAAAAGGTATTGCATTCCACCCAAAAATTCGATACGGAGAGTTCACCAGAAATAGACGTTTTAAAGTCCTCTTAATAAAAAAAGGTCCGTGTGTCTGTGAGCACGACAACTCAAAAACAAAAAGTCGGTAAAATATCAAACTTGGTATTCAGGGATATGACACGAGAATTTTGAGAAAAATCCCCCCCACCCCAAACTACCCTTTACATGGAAAACATTTAGAAAATTTTGATTTTCTCAAAAATGGCTCTAACGATTTTTATTAAACTACCGTGTATTAAACATATTTACATGGCAAATGAAATGTATATCTCGAATTTTCTGGGAATAGCCCCTAAAGACCTCTTTATTCTGAATTAATTTTGCTGAATTGCGTAAATGAAAAACCGTAAGAGTTGGACAAAGAGTTACTACACAAAAAGTGTAGATCACGTTAAAACACTCAATTTATGTCATATATGTTTTTTCGTAGAATTGACTATTTCTGCCAGATTCCTTGTTATTTGTTTCAGATTTAAAACACTTAAACTTTTCTCACACGGAAGGCTGTAAACTCCTGGCCCTGCACAGAAATGGATTTCAACCACATGACAACCAACTTTTAAAAGATTTGACTGTCTTTTTAGCCTAGTGTATTCCCTTATTTTCCCTCTACTTATAAGGAAGCAAGTAATTAAGACAACTTCTGTTAATGTTCATCTTGATTATCATAAAGTAGATAGAAGAATATGCTTGTTAACAATAATTTGTTACAGCGATGTAGAGAAAGTCATGTGAATGGAACACATCAGATTTTTTAGACAGCACAGTATTTTTAAATTTATCAATGCATTTATAATATAAGCTTCAACATTCCTTTTGTTCAAGAAATAGTATGTTTTCCTATCGCTTGAAGACGTGTGTATGTGGGAATAGAATTCCTCTATCGATATAGATTGGTAATCGATGTAGTAATGCCAGTTCTTTACTCTTTACCATAAATCTTATAAATTAACAATTCCATTCTTTCTGCTTTAAATTATAAACTAGAGTATGTTACAACCAAATACCCAGCAAACACGTTTTATATGTTTGAAGTTGCCAATCGAAGAAAATTGTTGTCTAATTGAGCATGTTTAGACACGAGAACGGACTAGTAAAGAAGGCGGTGGTACTATTATTGATTTTATTTTTTTCTCAGGAACATAACCTCATTTATTTTGTACAGATAAATAACAGAAAACAAACATATACAATTCATATTAATAATAGGCGACATTAAGTTCTTAACTGTGCAATTATGATGCAAGTGTAATATCTATTGTACAATTATTACAATTGGAAATGTTGATTCCTTGTGATGAGGTACTTGGTGGGTTTGTGTTGCTAAATTCAGACATCATTCTATTATCAGGTGGTATTGGTAACATTGGAGTGTTATAAATATTTTATAAATCTAGAGTTATAAAGAACAATTTTTAGTCAGAGTGTTTATGTTAAAAAGTTTACTTCACTAAAAAACCATCGTTTCCTTGCATTTTAAAATTAATACATTACAAAACATTAAAACATCGTGGCAAATAGAAATGTAAATTGAGTTTTATTTATGGACGCTCTAACTGCTGTGGCTTCTCAGCGTCTCACTCTATGCTGGGCGTGAAAGACAGCTTAATTTTGCTCATAGGCCTCTTTATCATGTTTAAGGTTCTTTTACGTGACTCTTCTACATGTATATATAGATATGAGTTATTTAACATCTTATTATTAAAATATTTAAGCTTCCTAATTTTGAAACGGATCAGTGGATAATAAATTCACTTTCATTTCTGAAAGTCGTTATATTAGCTATGTAACCAATGTAAATTGTTACTTAATGTGTATGTAAAAGCACTTTAACAACACAAATAACATAGCTTGTAATGAAAATTTCTGATGAATGCAATTGACTGGCCAGGTTTTTCATTACAGCTGCCTCGTGGTTGTTTGTCGAGAGCATCTCAGTTAGAAAAAACTAATATTTAAGTAACGTCAATCGCCCTCCGTGGTGTAGTGGTTACCATGCTAATCTATATACCCATGATCGCGGGTTCAAATCCGGCGGAGGACGATGGATTTTTTCGGGTGTAAAATCCTTAGCACGGCTTCCTTCGGAAGGGAAGTAAAGCCGTTGGTTCTGTGACGTATATTTACGGCACGTAAAAGAACCTCAAGCCTGATAAAGATTAAGCGGTCTTTCACTCCCAATAAGGAATGGGAAGCTAAGAACCATAATGGTTAAAGAGCGTCCACAAATAAAACTCCATTTCGTTTCATTTCAAGTAACGTCAATATAACTTTGCTTATTCTTAGTAAATACGCATAGAAATACTAAGGAAAAGTTCAGAAGACAAAACAAAAGAAAGTTCACATGAGTTTCTCTACATCTCTGCAACAAATTATTATTAACAAGCTTATGCTTCTATTTACTTCCTGCCAATCGAGAAAAAATTAGCAGAACTAATCTTATTACTTGCTTCCTTGTAAGTAGAAGGAAAATAAGGGAGTAGCATAGGTTAAAGTGATAGCCAAAAGCTGGTTGCTATGTGACTGAAGTTCCTTTGTTTGTATGGACGGAGTTGATAAATTCCTGTATGAGAAAAGTAAGTTTTTCGAAGCTGAAACCAAAAACAAGGAATATCTAAAAAACGATCAACTCCATGAAAAAATTATATAATATAAACTGTGTGTTTTAACGTGCTATAATTTTTTGTGTGATAAGGTTTTGTCCATCTCTTACGGTTTAGACGTTATGCAAAATTCCGTAAAATTAATCGAGAATAAAGTAGTCTTCAGAGGCTATTCTCGGAAAATTCAAGATATACATTTTATTTGGCATGTCAATATATAAATATAAGTAATTTTAATCAAAACCGTTACAGCCGTTTTTATGAAAATCAACATTTTCGAAAAAAGTTCCATGTAAAGGGTATTTGGGGGAGGGGGATTTTCTTGAAAATCTTCGTGTCGCATCCTTGGAAAATATCAAACTTAAATAACAAGTTTGGTATTTTACGGTCTTTTCGTTTTTGAGCTATGCTGTCCAAGATACATACACACATACACACATGTACCTTTTTCCAAAACTGCTTCTATATACACTATGTACATAGTTCGTGTAGAGAAAGTAAAATATTCGTTTATAATGACCATCTATGATACAAACTGTTATTCAAACAGTCACATTACATATGAGAAAGATATAGATGGTCTTGTTAGCTTTCATATGAATAACATGAAATTAAATAATTACTTCTATGAAATGGGACGGAATTTCAATTTTAAGCTAGATATTGTTTCTTGTCTTGTGTCAAAAGGTAGATAGGTAGGTACCTGTTCCAAGTTTGGTCGAAATCAATGCAACGGTGTAGGAGTCTATAGAGCGCATCCATCCATCCATCCATCCATCCATCCACCTATCCATCCCTCCCTCCGTCCGTCCTTCCGTCCATCCATCCAGCCATCCAGATACGACTTTTATATATTAAGGTGACTTTGAGTTATTGGTGAACCGTAAGAAATAGACAAAATCCCAGTCATAAAACGTAGGGCTTGTTAAAGCAGACGGTTTATGATAAATATATTTTTGGGGGCATTCACCACTTTTGAGAACTTCATTGCTATTTGTTTCCATTTTAAATACCTTTATCAAGTGGTGACTTGCTATTCGTTTTATTCGCGGTCATACAAAGACCATTGAAGGCAATATCTCATGTGTTACATTCACACAACTTTCTCTACTTATTCTTTAAAAAATATTCAAAAAATCGTATTCTTTTAACCTACTTCACATTAATCTAGATATTTTAAGAGCTGGTCGCTCTGTGATGACGTTGAAATCCGTCCTCTTTTCTTCACCAGGATCAAAAAGAGGAACATTAACATCCCATTTGGAAAAGACTATGCAGGTATTTTAAAAATGAAAATAATAAGGAATATGTTGGAAAATCTTAACCCCCTAATAATAATGTATTAGACATAAATTGAGTGTTTTAACGAGATCTACGTTTTCGATAGCAAGTATGTGTCTTCTCTTACGGTTTATCATTTACCAAAACAAAAATCATCCAGAACAAAGGGGAATTAAGAGGGTACTCCCAGAAAATTCAATATTTAAATTTTATTGTCATGAAAACAAATTAAACATGTAGTATTTTAATCAAAATTGTTGGCGACATGTATTACAAAATCAAAATCTTCGAGTCGCGTTGGAAATTGCTGAACTTGAATACCAAGTTTGGTATCGTTTTTCTTTATTCATGAGACCTCAAAACCGAAGAAAACTCGTATGGAATTTTTGGATGGAATGTACTATCTTCTGTAAGAAAAAGTAAAACGCCATCACATAAAGATGCACTTTTTAAGAGTCTGACTACTATCATATTCTTACATGCCTATCTACAATGAAGTGCGTAAATAATATTAAATATTGTTCTCGATTAACACGATGAAGAGGAGGAATACATTCAATAAGAACACCTAGTAATAGGTATGGACTAGATTATACAACGAAGGGGGACACTCACACTCAGACCTACATAGACCGCATAAGGATAAAGTAAGGAATTACAGAAGGCTACAGGCCGCAGGCAGACAGGACTCAGATATGCGCGTAAGTCCTTAGCAATTCCAGGTCCCATTGCTAGAATTGCCTAGAGAGGGTGATGGACAACCCGTCCTCTAGAGACCACGGTGTATTCTCTTTTGAGCAAGCATCGGTGCAATTTGTCTGGCACTTCCATAAGCCACAAAATCTGAAAACATACTTGAAAGATGAGAAGGAAACGGAGTGAAAGGCAAGCGACGAAAAGAAAATATTGGAGAAACCATCCCGGCATTCACCTACTGATCAATAAAATTACAAACAATTCAAGGTCAGAATGGCTAGTGGAGGGAATCGAACCTGGGAACACCCAAATGTGAGCCTCACGGAGTAATCTCACTCGGTTGTAAGAATAGGTGTAGAAGACTAAGACGTATAGAAACTCACATGAATGCAATGCATTATATTTGTTTCTTCTTCTTCTCAAGGTGCTACGACTTCAAAATTGAAAGTCTTGGCCTTCTCAACATTTTTTCCAGGAATTTTTGTTCTATATAGTCGTTGTTCAATTTGGTATTCTCAATTTTCTCAAAGCATGACATCATCGTCCCAGCAATTTTCGGTCTGCCTGCTGGTCTGATTCCCAAGAGTTTCCATTTATATATATTTATTTCACAAGTCTTTGGTGTTCCATTCTTTTAACATGGGCAAACCAGTATATCTAATAGCTCTAATGAAATTCACAATATTTTTGTTACGTATTAGTTCGCTAGTTCTTTATTGGTTTTTATTCTCCAGTTTCCATCTCTATCTTAAATGGGTCCGAAAATCCTTCTTAGAATTCTCCTTTCGAAGACTAACAGTTTTTGTTTTATTGAATCTTTCAGTACCCAAGTTTCACGAGTGTAGGTGACAACTGGCCTTATTATGGTCCGATATTAACCTTAATTTGACTTTTTTGTTGCTAGTTTTCTTTTAATTAAGCTTTCATGGCAAAATAGGCTCTATTATCGTTGGCAATTCCTTCTTTGATTTGATCTTCTATCGAACACACATCATTTACTGTTGTTCCTGAGAGAGCGAGAGAGCGAGAGAGAGAGAGAGAGAGAGAGAGAGTGTGTGTGTGTGTGTGTGTGTGTGTGTACACATATATTAACCTGTTCAGTCTGCCTGTCATTGATTTTCAGATTGATTAGATTAGGTTTTTGGTTACTATATGTCAGAAACTTCGTTTTATTTTCATTTATTATAAGATAAAATGCTTTAGATATTTTTTTAAATTTGCGAATGTTTTTTCTAAGGCTTGCTTCGTTCTTGCAGTGATCATTACATCATTTGTGTGTGTGTGTGTGTGCGCAATGCATTGCTTCAGTGTATTAGATATGTTCCAGTCTCATATCTATTTTTTTAATATAAAATTGATAACTAGGTTAAAAAATGTAGCCGATAGAGGGTCTCCTTGCTTTACTTCAGATTGTATACTAAATGATTCACTAAGTTTATTGTTCACTTTAATCCTTGCCCTAGTGCCAGTTAGGGTTAATGCTATTACTTTTATTAATTCGGTTGATACTTCATAACTTTCTTTTACTTTGCTTCTGGAAATGGAATCAAACATGGTTTGCAACAATCAGCAAAGATGTTATGCAAGTCTGTTTTATATTCATGTCATTTTTCAAAGATTTGCCTAAATATAAATATGTTATCAGTAGCAGATCTGTTTGGTTGGAAGCTCGTTTGGAATTCATCTACTTTTCTGTCAACTATTGCTGTCGACTCTTTGTTTAATATTACAATGCTATGTTCAACAGTGGGATTGGTCTATAATTACTACAATTCAAATATCGCTCTTTTTGAAAAAAATAGGATAGATAATTCCTTCCTTCCACTGATCGGGTATGGTTTCCTTGTTCGTTATCTATACTATTAATTTAAATAGTCTCTGCTTAGGTGTTCTTCCTCTATGTCTGATCAGTTCTGATGGGATGCCATCAGATTGTTTATTATGTAGCAGACTTCATTAGGTATATGTTGGCATTTCAAGTTCTTGTCCTCTCGTAAGTTGTACTTGTACTATTTTTTGTTTTGTTATTTTTGTTTCTTTATATAGTTCCCTTTAACATCTAAGGTCATATCGGGGGCCTTGCATTAGAGACAAGTTGTTATCTGTAGGTTGGGTTTAAATCTTTTTTATTTTCCCCTCTCTCTCTCTCTCCCTCTCTTTCTCTCTCTCTCACACACACATAAACACACACATTTTCACTCTCAAATACATACTTCCAGACTCTGAGGGAGATAAGGAATAATTCTGGACCCCCCGGGTGAGAAATCAGTTCGCTAACCACTCGACCACGGATGCAGTCTACTTGTGCCACTTGTGTTGCGTTAAGAACGCCATTAAAATATTCCTTCCATATGTTTAAAACCAATTCAAATTGTTATAACAGGTTGCCATCCGCGTCCCTGGTGTTATTTTTTAATTTTGGCTAAAATGTTTGATGTTTTCATACAATTTTCTTACCTCATTCCTCTTATAGGTTTCTATTATGTTGCTCAATTTATCATTTATCCACATTTTCTTTATATACTTTATTAGGCGCTTAACGTTTCGTATTATACTGTTCTTGATTAACTCTTGTTTTATTCTGAATAGCTTTCTTCCATGCAGCATGCTTTTCTCTAACAGCCTGTCTGCATGTATCGTCCCACCATTCGTTCCTTATCATTTTCCCTTGTTTTTGTATGGTTTCCTCTGCGTTACCGTTATTAATGCTTGTAATTTCTTCCATTCTTCATTGATATATTCCAATCAGGTAGGTTTTTTAGTTTATCATATAATGACCTCTTAAAGATATTTAATTTACGCATGTTTTTTAGAGTTTGCCTATTCCATTTATCTGTATATGTACTTTTCCTTTTGTATTTTAGATGTAGTGTCGGTTTGATTACAGTTCTGACCAAGAAATGGTCCGAGTCGATATTTAATCATCTTAGTGTTTTAATATCCTCAATTAGGTCATTTTTACTATTATTAATTAAGAAATTGTCTATTTGTGTTAGTGCATTTTGATCTGGGATTCCCAAGTTCCTTTATGTATTTTTTTATGTTGGAACTGTACACTCGTTTACCCACTAAATTAATTGACACTGCAAATTGGTTCAACATTTCACCATTTATATTAGTATTCCCATGTAACGTGTGCTTTCCTGTTACAGTTCTAAAATATCCTCAGTGCCTAATTGCGAATTCAGTTCTCCCACAACAATAAGTGATTCGCTTCTTGGCACTTCGTCAATGAGTTTCTGCAGCTCCACATAAAATTGTTCTTTTTCTTCCATTGGTTTTTTTTTCAGTCGGGGCAAATGTGTTTATTATTATGTTATTACCTATATCTATTTCTGGATTCTATGTTTACATACTCTTTCATTAACTGATACAAAATCAATTATGTCATGTATCTATTTTATTACCAAAAAACAATACCAGCCTGGCCTGTTTTAGCAGATGGTCCACTATAGTAGAAGATATAATCTTTTTTGTTTATTATTCCTTTACCATTCCACCTTATTTCTTGCAGTGCCACAATTTCCATTCTTATTTTGGTGATCTTTCAACCAATTCCTGAATTTTACCAGCATTAATAACGTCTTCACTTCCCAGGTTCCTAAATTTATTGTGTTCATGTTCTGTTTTACTAGCTTTGATCTATTGCCAGTTATCTTTGCGGGTATTTGTTGTTGAGATTTATGAGCAAAGTTCTTTTTCCATAGTTAGGTCGCCAGCCTAACGTCCAACCTCCAGCCTGGAGGACCGGGTCACCACATTTATAATCCCTGGAGCCAGTGTTGCCCAGTTACCCCCCCCCGGCATTGGGCACTCATTTTAGTCGCCTTTTACGGTATGCATGAGCTACATTGGGATTATTCTAACCTGATCACAAGGGTCAGGGTTTTTTAATCGCATTAATATCTAGTTTCTGATACAAAGTTCGCCCAAGTAATAAGCAAACATTTGTATCCAGTTCTATTTGCCGATGATGCAAGGTATATACATATATTCATTAGTCAGTCACCTCTCAGATTTATCCAACGATATGTTTACACATTTAACTTTACTGGCTTTATAATAACAAGATTCATATAAATGTTGAACAAAATTAAGTGAATTAATTTTAGGCAAAATATAACATCTGTGCGGACCTGAGGATTCAATATCAAGGCCTGTAAATTAACTTGAGACACCTAAGTCACTTCAGGACAGAGAAAGGGAGTGAGGAAGTATCGTAAAGTTTGCAGTAAAAGTGCAAACAGACAGAAATGCTTACTAAAAAAGCTCCACTTCACCCTTTTGGTGGAGTGAAGCAATGCAAGCAATTGTTTTCTACTCATTAAAGAAACGGTGAAACGGAAAGTATTCTCACAACAATATCATTTCTAAAAATGACGTGTTATTAATGACGCTCTTTAACTACTACGATTCTCTAAATTGGGAGTGAAAGACCACTTAATTTTGCTCAGAGGCCTCTCTGTCAGGCTTGAGGTTCTTTTATGTGCCGTAAATCTACGACACGGGACCAACGGATTTACTTCCATTCCGAAGGTAGCCATGCTAAGGATTTTTACACCCGAAAAATTCCATCGTCCTCCGCCGGGTTTGAACCCGCGACCTTAGATATATGAACTTAGTATGGTAACCATTACACCACGGAGGGCGACTATATGATTTCTAATAGTAGTATACAAACAAATGAAGAAAAGGTCCGTTACTTTCTCCACATGTACTATGGACATAACAGGTATTACACCCAAAACTTCGATATCAATGTTTCACTGGAAATACGTATTTTAGGGTTCCCTGAATTAAAAAAAAATTAGAGATATGTTACCTATGTGTGTGTGTGTGTGTGTGTGTGTGTGTGTGTGTGTGTGTGTGTGTGTCTATGAACAGCATAACTCAAAAATGGAAAAAAAACCCTTAAGTACCAAATTTGGTTCAGCATCTCCAAGGATGCAACACGAAGGTTTTCAAGAAAGTCAACCCATCCCAAACTACCTTTTACATAGAAAACTTTTCGAACATTTTGATTTTTTCAAAAATGACTAAAGGTTTTTATTAAAATACCATAATTGAAAGATCAACAAAATGTATATTTTGAATTTTCTACGAATAGTCTCTGAAGCTCTTATTACGCAGAAAATGTAGATATCGTTAAAACACTCAGTTTATGTCATACGAGATATATGTATATATTTACCTACATATACATTCATACATAATACCAGTCTGAGAGAGAGAGAGAGAGGGAGAGAGAGAGAGAGAGAGTGGCATTAACCATTTCCAAGATATTTCTGGTTATTGGTTTCAGTTTTCAAATACTTACACTTTTCTCAATTCGTTTCAGTCGTCCTCCATCGCCTAGGGCTAACATGCTAGCCTACAACAAGTAAGTAGTAAAGACATTAAAATTATGATATGTTCCATTCACATAACTTTCTCTAGCTGTTCCATAAACAAATTTTTCTTACCAAAGGTTATTCTATTATCTACACCATGGTAATACAGATAAACATTAGCAGAATTTGTTCTTATTACTTGGCTAAAACGATATTCAACTAGACTAAAACGATTTTCTTCGAAAACGGCCAACTCAATAAAAGCGTGTAGCACAAATTATGTGTTTTAACGAAATCTTTATTGTTGTGCAGTAAGATTTTATCTAGCTCTTAAGGTTTAATTGTTATGCAAAATTTTGCAAAACTCAACCAGAATAAACAGTTCTTCACAGACTATTCCCAGAAAATTCAAAATATGCATTTTATTTGTAATTTAAGATATTTTAATCATAAACCTTAGCCCCATTTTTGAGAAAATCAAAATTTTCGAAAAATGTTCCATGTAAAGAGTAGTTCGGAGAGCGGGAATTTTTTTTGAAAATCTTTGTGTCGTATCCATAGAAGATGCTGAAGTTTGGTATTTAAGCGACTTTTGGTTTTTGAGCTATGCGGTCCGCAGACACACACACACACACGAACTTGTTTCTAAAAATGCCGTTTTTAATCTCAGGGGATCTCAAAATATATTTCCGGTGAAATCTCAGTTTGGAATACAATACCCTCTCTAAACATGATGTACATTGCACATACGAGCTAGAGAAAGTAAAATGAGAATTTTCTTTCTAATTACACAATATGGTGTAGGTATAACACCATGGATACTTTCTCTAGTATGTATGTACCATGTATATAGTACATAGAGAAGATATTGCATTCCAACCATAAGTTCGATACAGAGATATCACCCTTGAATAGAAAGCATTTTAAGAAAAAGGTCCATGTGTGTGCGTTTGGACAGTGTAGATAATTCAAAAATGAAAATGTTGTTAAATACCAAACTTTGTATTTCAGTTCCATATCTTCTGAGGATGTGACACTACGAAACTACCCTTTACATGAATGACTTTTGGAATTGTTCAATTTTCTAAACAACGGCCCTAACGTTTTGATTTAACTGCCGTATAATGGACATGTTTACATGGTAAATAAAATGTATATCCTGAATTTCTTCGGAGTAACCTCTGTCATCTTCTTCATTCTAAATCACTTCCATAGCGATAGCTTTTCAAAGATTTGACTGTTGGTTTAGTCTAAAGTTTTGCCTTATTTCCCTTCTACTTGTAAGGAAATAAGTAATAAGGTCATTTTTGGAAATGTTTTCTTGATTAGCATGATGTGGATAAAAGAAAAATATTTTATAAGAATAGAGTGTTTTGCAAGACAGACAGAGGGAGTCATGTGAATGGAACACATCAGATATTTATTGATAAAAACCCCTACATGATATTTAGTGCACGAGCTGAGGTTTTGAAAGCAGTTCGATTGTATTTTTCGTGAATTTCCATCCCAAAATATTTTCTTGCCTAGTCCCAATATAGCTCAAGTAAACATTCCGTTTTATGCAGTTTCTTCTAACACTTAAAGTGTAATTTAATTGGTACAAAGTCTGAAAGCGGAAGTATGATATCAGTGAGCTCAAACTGCCTTAAAAATATATGACGTCAATGCAAACTTTAACTGCCAATCAGCAGTTTATCAACAAAACAAATTTATGAATGAGACAAAGTGCGATTTGTGGGCATGCTCCGAAACCACTGCTCCTTATCTTGAGTTGCCAATGACTCAGTCTCCCCTTTAATGGAAAATATTTTGACCCAGTAAGTTATGCAACATTGCTATTTAAATACTTATTCAATATATTCGATGTACCTCTATCTTCCTTACAGCTAGTTAAGGCAATGCAACTATAAAAAAAACCCTGATGTGTTCCATTAACATAACTTTCCTTAGTTGATCAATATACAAACAATTCTCACAAAATATTAATCTTTTATCTACATCATGCTAATCGAGTTAAACGTTAGCAGGATTGGTCTTACTACTTTCTGCCTTGTAAGCAGAAGCGAAATAAGGGAATGAATTAGGCTAAAATGATAGTCAAATCTTATAAAAGCTGGTCGCCATGTGAAACAATTGAGGTTCGGTTCGCTTTGCATGATCTGTAGTAAAACAAGAGAGATGAAATGAAAGCTGGCTTCCCGTTTGAGAGAAGTTAGGTAGTTTAAAATTGAAACTAATAACAAACAATATCTCGAAAACGGCAAAAAAAAAAAAAAAAAATGTTTATGACATAAATTATGTGTTTTCTACATTTTTTGTGCAGGAAGTTTTTGTCTTTCTCTTGCGGTTTAACAGTTAACACAAAATTTAGTAATATTCATTCAGAATAAACAGGTCTTTAGAGGCTATTCCCAGAAAATTCAAAATATATATTTTATCTGTGATATAAATAATATAGAGTACTTTAAACAAAATCATTAGAGCCATTTTTGAGAAAAACGTCTTCAAAAATGTTTCCTTGTAAAGAGTAGTTTGTGGTGGGGGGATCTTCTTGAAAATCTTCGTGTCACATTCTTGGAAAATAATAAACGTAAATACTAAGTTTTGTATTTAACTGTCTTTTCGTTTTTCAGCTAAGATGTCCAAAGACACACACACACACACACACACACACACACACACTCACACACATAGAAACACGCACAAACCTTTTTCTAAATGTTTGGACTCAAAGGACCTCAAAACATATATTTCTAGTACATATAATACAGAAAGTATTGACTTTGACTTCTTTACCATACACTCAGAACATAAACATACTGTGCACACAAAATTTAGCAAACTATGCCAAACTAAGAATCCATTTTTACTTTCTCTAGTACGTATGTACTAAGTACATAGTAGGTAGAGAAAGTATTGTATTCCTCCCAACAATTTTATACCAACATTTCACCGGAAATGCATGTTTTGAACCCCTTGAATAAAAAAAATCATTTTTAGAAAAATGTCTGCTCGCGCGCTAGGGCGTGTGCAGACAGCATAGCTCAAGAACGAAAAACCCGATACACACCAAACAAGGTATTTAAGTTTAGTATCTTCCAAGGGTGTGTCACGAAGAATTTCAAGAACACTCCACCCCGCACCCCAAACTGACCTTTAAATGGGGGGAAAAAAAAAATAACATATTGTTCTTCTAAGAAATAGTTCTAACAATTTTGATTAAAATACCTATATTAAAGATATTTACAAGACAAATAAAATGTATATCTAGAATTTTCTGGAAGTAGCCTTCGAAGACTTCAATGTTGATGAGTTTTGCATGACTTATTGTAAGAGATAGACAAAAACTTAGTACATAAAACACGTGGATCTCGTTAAAACACAATTATGTCATTCACATTTTATACAGCTTGTCGTTTTTGAAGTATTCCTTGTAATAAGTTTTAGTTTTAAGCCTCTCAAAACTTTTCTCAAACGGAGTCATCTTTTGTTTCCTATCTCTATTGTTTACTCCTGGACATACAAAGAGAAAAAGCGATTTTCAATTGTACACAAAGTAAATATCTAACTCGCTTTAGCCCAGTGTATTCCCTTATTTCCCTTCTACTTAGAAGGAATCAAGTAATAAGGCAAGTTCTGCTAACGTTATTTCCATTACCATAATGCACATAAAAGAATAATCTTTTGTCAAAATAGTTTTCAGAATAGGCAGAGAAAGTTCATGTGAATAGAATTTAATTTTTTTTTCTTCACAATTAATCATTTTTGATGAAGTAATATGAAATTCTCTATGAACTTCAGTTTGTCATAGTTTTAATTTGAGTACAAAAATATAAGCAATTTCTATTTCAGGCATTTCATAGCTTTAATAGGTTGAAGATAAAAACAGTTCATATTTTACAGAAATTAATGATTTTTTTCAATTTGAGTTACGGGAACTATTTAATATTTAAGAGTTAAATGATTGAAAATTATTATTACTTACTTCCTTATAAGTAGAAGAGAACTAAAGGAATGCGCTATGCTAAAGTGATAGTCAAATGTTTTAAAAGCTATCGTTATGTGATTGTCAATGCAAATCGCTTCTTTGCTTGACCAGGAGTAGAACAAAAGAAAAAAGGAAATCTCCTGTCTGAGAAAAGTATAAGCACTTTACAATTGAAACCAATAACAAGAAATATCTCGGAAATGGTTACCTCCACAACAAAAACGTAAAGGACATAAAGATGTGCTTTGTTGAGATCTAAATTTTTTGTACAGTAAGTTTTTCTTTATCTCTTACGGTTTACTAGTTATTACAAATTAAGCAAAATTCATCCAGAATAAACAGTTCTTTAGAAGCTATTCCCAGAAAATTCAAGATATGCATTTTATTTGCGATAGAAATGGCTTTAATATGTGGTATTTTAATTAAAATCGTTAGAGCCATTTTTAAGCAAAACAAAATTTTCGAAAAACTTTTCATGTAAGTGGTAGTTAGGCGAGGGAGGATTTTCTTGAAAATCTTCGTGTCGCATTCTTGGAAGATACCAAACTTCAATACCAAGTTTGGTATTTAACGGTCTTTTCGTTTTTGAACTATGCTGTCCACAGACACACACACTCACACACACACACACACACACACACACACACACACACACACGGACCTGTTTCTGAAAATGCTTTTTTTTTTTGGACGCAGTGGGTCCTAAAACATGTATTTCCAGTGAAATCTCCACATCGAATTTTTGGGCGGAATACAAGTCAGTACAGAAACCCAAAGGGTGCCGTCATTAACAATGCACACAAATCCACGATTCTTCGAACGGTCAAGAAAGCGACGCATTATATTACAATGAAATTCCCATAACAGAAGAAAAAGCTAAATATCATCTACTATTTGTTCTTCCTTGTCATTTTCGCAGAGATAAAATCTACTATAATACTCACGGTAAACTTTCAATAAAATTCGTGCAATACTGACAGACAATAACCTTTAAAAAACTGATGTGTTCCATTCAGATGACTTTCTCTACATCTCTGCAACAAATTATTGTTATAAAGCTTATGCCTTCTATTTACTTCATTTTAATCGAGAAAAAAAAATAGCAGAAATGGTCTTATTACTTGCTTCCTTGTAAGTAGAATGGAAATAAGAGATTACTATAAGCTAAACTGATAATCAAAAGCTGGTTGCTATGTGAGTGAAGTTCCTTTGTTTGCATGGACAGGATTCCTGTATGAGAAAAGTATAAGTTTTTCATAGCTGAAACCAAAAACAGGGAATATGTCAAAAACGATCAACTCCACGAAAAAATGTATATTACATAAATTGTGTGTTTTAATATGCTCTATATTTTTTTTTGTGTTTTAATTTTTTACCCATCTCTTACAGTTAGGATTCATGCAAAATTCCGTAAAATTCATCCAGAATAAAGTAGTCTTTAGAGGCTATTCCCAGAAAATTCAAGATATACATATTATTTGTCTAGTAAATGTCAACATTTGACATTTTAATCAAAATCGTTAGAGCCAATTTTGAGTTAATGGTATTAGGTTTGGTACCTTCCAAGGATGCGAAGATTTTCAAGAAAATTCCCCCACCCCCAACTACCTTTTACATGGAACTTTTTTTCGAAAATTTTGATTTTCTCAAAAATGGCTCTAACGATTTTGATTAAAATATCGTATATTAAAGATATTTTACCTGACGAATAAAGTGTATATCTTGAATTTTCTGGAAATAGCCTCTGAGGACTACTTTGTTATGGATCAATTTTACGGAATTTTACATAACCGCTAAACCGTAAGAGATAGACAAAAACTTACCACACAAAAAATGTAGAGCACATTAAAACACACAATTTATGTTACATACATTTTTTTCGTGGAGGTGATCGTTTTTGAGATATTCCTTGTTTTTGTTTCAGCTTTGAAAAACATAATTTTCTCATTCAGCAATTTGTCAGCTCCTGTCCATTCAAACAAAGGAACCTCAGCCACATTCCAACCAGCTTTTGACTATCACTTTAATCTATAGTACTCCCCTATTACGCTTCTATAACGGAGTATCATAGGTTAAAGTGATCATCAAAAGCTGGTTGCTATGTGACTGAAGTTCCTTTGTTTGTATGGACAGGAGTCGACAAATTCCCGTATGAGAAAAGTACAAGTTTTTTAAAGCTGAAACCAAAAACAAGGAAAATCTAAAAATCGAACATCTCCACAAAAAAAAAAAAAAAAAAAAAATATATATATATATATATATATATATAACATAAATTGTGTGTTTTAACGTAGTCTACATTTTCTGTGTTGTAAGTTTTTAATCATCTCTTACGGTTTAGTGGCTATGCAAAAGTCCGTAAAATTCATCCAGATTAAAGTGGTCTTCGGAGGCTATTCCTAGAGAGTTCAAGATGAACATTTTGTTGTGTAAATATCTTTAATACATGATATTTTAACCAAAATCGTTAGAGCCATTTTTGAGAAAATTAAAAATTTCAAAAAAAAATTCCATGTAAAGGGCAGTTGGGGATGGGGGGATTTTCTTGAAAATCGCACACGGACCTTTGTCGAAAAATGTTTTTTTTTTATTCAGGGGGACTCAAAACATGTATTTCCGGTGAAATTTCGGTATCGAATTTTCGGGTGCATTACAATACTTCTCTATACATTATGCAAGTACGCAGTACGCGTAGAGAAAGTAAAAATGGGCGATTTCGTATTTGTATCGCGTTTTAATATAAATTTTGCATTTTAAGTCAATTTTGCCTTTTATCGCATTTTCAAAAGACATAAAATGTGATTCAGAGGTCGTGAAAATTGAAAATACAAGAGTACAAGACTTTATGAGCATTTGCGAGAAATCACCACCCCTAATTATTATCTGGACAATCTGCCTCGCAGGGAGGCGCAGGCATGTGACTCTATCGTGTTTATATCGCTTTCAAACGTGTACACCAGCCAATCAGTAGAAAGCTAATAGCACTGAAGAATCGTCTGTGAGAACAAGCTTATAAGATACAAGGATTAAAACATGTATTTCTCAAAATATGTATTCAGACCGTTTCCGGCTGCTGATATTTAGTATGGCGAAATCAAGCATAAATCTTTTACACGAACAATTTATAGAAAAACCATAAAAATAAATGAACAGCACGTGATAGTAACACATTGTTTTTGTGTTTCTAAATGTGCGTTTAATTCCTAAAGAAAATCATCTTTAATAACTGCTCTAATATTGGTAATGTGTCCTCGTTATTTTATTATTATCATTATTATTATTATCATTATTGTTATTGTTAGTTAGGTTTTTTTTTTTTTTTTTTTTTTTTGTAAAGAGGGGGAAAAACCCTCATGGGCATCAGGGGAGATAGCCCTGATGTGCCGGACTCATACCGACTAAAAAAACCCTCTCTTTATTCACTTGCTCGCATTGCGGAAACTCTCTCTCAGCATTACTTCACAATGAAGCAATCATGTTTATCTCTGCTTTTCATCCAATTCTTTAGCTAGTTAGTTAGTTAGTTAATATAATTTCAAGAATAACACTTTCTTACGTGTATATAGGTTCCCATTCGGATAGGGTTTAATATTATTTCTTTTTTCCAGTTTATTCTTAGTCGTACAATAATTAATGATTACATTGGCAGTTTTGCCACTTTATGTCATCAAGCTTATTTTCCCACTAATTTCTCATATTCTTTCACTCCCCGCTTTCTCTACCCGCATGTAGTACGTGAGATACTAAACAATGCCGAAGACAACGGTAAACATTATTAAGATGTACTTCATAGTGCGACACTGCATTAGTGCTAGAAGTTTTCATGTATTCCGGATGATGACTCTCTAAACTGTCTGTTGAGCATCGGTAGCTCGGTCGGCGCAAACTCTACGTTATCTAGCACTCCCACACGGCAGTGAGGACAATTGTGGAGGAAGTAGTGTCGTAAACTCGCTGCAGAGAACGTTGCGCTTCGAACACGAATTTGTATTACAAAATGCTGCGGCTAGAGGCCGCTACTATCGAAAAATAACCTATACTGCATTAATTGTTCCAAAGGCTAAATGTCAGTTTCGTAAAAGTTTGTGCATGATAAAAACTTTAATTAAAACGTATAATAAATTCTATATATTACGCATTCACAAAGCATTTAGAGATTGGCGAGTAATTAAGCTGAGCCAGCTAATGACGCTGGCACAACTGCGCAGATAGCACAAAAATTGCTTATAAATATTCAGAAATATTATTAACACTATTGAAAGAAATTACTATTATTTTTACTCAAATATAACTAATTAATGAGAAAATTTCTTATAAACTGCTAGTAATGATAAAATCGAGCTCTTTTGAGTGATGTCATGTACACAAGTAAGCAGGTTTCCCGCTTTCCGGAAAACAGCTCCGAACAATGCCGAACGGCGCCAGCAGTCTGCTTACGTGTAACCTGGAAGAAGCGGGCAGAAACGTGTCCAAGCGTGCAACCGCCAGCAAGACAGCCATTATAGTTTTTCGCTAACATCGTGTTACCTATGTACATGTTACTTGGCATGGACACTGAGGCACTCATATCAGCTGTTTATGTTCGACGTCCTGTATGGGACAAGAAACATAAGCTACATTGCAACAGGAGCGTTATAGAGAGATGCTGGAGAGATATAAGTGCTGAAATGGCCGAGAACGGTAAAGCATTATTTGTATTTCACAGTAGTTATGTAGTTATGCCTGGTACGTTCTAATGTGACTATTTATTGCATGATAAAACCAGACAAAAAAGAATATGCCTATATATTGATGCTGGACAGGTGCTCACAACATGTAGAACTTCACATCACTATAGTAAGCGGTCAACATGGGTGAGTGTTACATAATTAACAAATATACTCGTGTTGTTGTTACAGGAATTTCTCGAACCTTTTTTGGTAGTATTTAACTCCCGCTTTTATTTCTTGTGGAACCGCAGGCGATGACACTGGTGATTTATGAAATGAAGATGGAACACCGGTGGAATGCGATGGCGGGGAAAACCGGAGAACCCGCCCCTGCGGGCATTGTCAACCACAAATATCGCTAGTGATCGCTTGGGATCGGCCCGTCTAAGTGAGAGGCGAGTAGTCTAACCACTCGGCCACGGCGCAACCGAACATTACTTATATCACAGCGTTTCTTTGAATACAAAGTCATGTTTCTCGTTATATTACTTATAATAATGCGAGCTAATTTTGCGCGACGTGTCCAATTCTGGCGAGCGCTAAATGAGTGTAGTAGACGCTTTTAAATGGGGAAATGAAATGGTATAAATATGACTATAACACACGTAAATATGTGCGGATTGTGTGCAAAAACACAGACATGAAAAGCAATAATATCAGGAAACAAAACATACTTAAAGTTCAGAATAAATATCTACGAAATGATTGGGTAAGCATTTAGGATATGTGAAATTTTGTAAGGAAATTTAAGACCTATGATAGACATGGAAAAAAAAGTCAAAAGTGCTGGAAGGGAGATTATGATGTTCAGCACATCACTCCGAGTATCGGCTGGGGGCCGGCAGCCGGGGTGCTAAAGAATTCCTACGCCGTTGACACCAAATTATCTACACTTAAACCATTATCACTGTAAGGATGCAAAACAACAGGCTGACTTACAGGTAGACAAAAACTGCTCGTTGGAAGTGTGGTCTATAAACGCTAAAATGTCTGATGAGGAAAGGGTGGGGGTTGTTACCGCATCATTTTAAATTTCTTCAGATTACTGAGTACAATACCACTAGATGGTAGTAGTGTTGCATTGGAGCGCCACTGTTATATAGCGGTTTTTGCTGACATCGTTTAACAAAGCAGCTCATAGATTCGATACCGATATAGTGCTTCTTTGAAGAGAAGACAATTTACAAAAGAAAATACATAGAACTCTATAGTTTAATCTTTGATATATTTAACCTTTTTAGCTGTTTTAAAACTTGATCTGTATAATTACTTTTTTCAGCATGGTAACTAATGAATTATCTAAGTGACAGTATTTCTTTGCTTCTTTATTATTATTATTATTATTATTAATTATTATTATAATAATCAATTACTATTTATTATTTATTGTTATTTATTAATTGTTATTAGTATTAGTATTATTATGATTATGATTGTGATCATTATTATTATTACTACTGCTATTATTATTATTATTATTATGGTTATTATGGTTATTATTATTATTATTATTATTATTATTATTATTACTATTATTATAGCGACACCGTTGCCGAGTGGTGGGACCGCTCATCTCCCACATTGGATTCGATCCAAAACAACCAGCATGTGGGATTTGTGGTGGACGAAACTGCGTCTGGGCGGGTTTGCTAAGGGTCCTCCGATTTCCCCCGCCACTCATTACACCAATTGTTCCATTATTACCCCTTTTGTTATCATCCATCTCGGTTGCATTTCATATCAACCACTTCCTCATGCTCATGCCTGGTTATGGGTCGACCACTCGTTCCAGATTCTACATTCTTTGGTTAGGTTCGTTAGTTCCCCGACAGGCTTGTGACCCCTAGGCACCCGCTTGTAAATTCTAGGGGGGTGTCAGTCCTGCATAAGGGGAGCATAAGCCGATAATCTAAAAATTATAATTATTATTGCTTTATTACTTAAAGTAGCTTTTAAAATCAGTGGCATTTCTTGCTATTCCGAATGTTTATCATTTAATGCT